>OU830615.1:4992702-5624863 GCA_917563865.1 Phyllotreta cruciferae
GGTAAAACGATAAGTAAATAATCGTTAAAATTATGTAATTATCTTAAATGTATTGAGTGCAATAGAAAGGAAATTTGATGAGATTAGGCAGCATTTCTACCGGTCGATGGAAAGCATCAGTTCATTCAAATTTAACATCATTTTAAGGAGAAATGTCACTTATTTCTTTATAAATTAATCTGTGCACTAGAAAGCAAGGCCAGCCTTAGAAACTGGCAAGGAATTCTTAGGTATATGTCAAGGATATTATAAATGGGTTTGATTAGAATTTTCATGTTTCACTTTCCTTGCGAATCAGTGATAATAATTGACATTGAAAGGCCTTATGGTAATTTAAAAAGCAAATAATGTGATGCAATGTCGTCTGACTTTAGACCAATAATACATAATTTATAGTAAAATCCCATCGCGTGAACCTTAAAGGCATATCGAATTAGCATAAGCTACAAATATCGCAATAAACACGTCGTTGAGCTTATTTATTAGTTTGATTGTTAAGTCTATTCTAACAGAAAGCATATATTCTAAATTTTATTTTTAGTATTTTTTGCAAAATATATTTGCTTATTTATGGCTATAATATTTAAATTCGTCTCTAAAAAAATATATTTTGGGTTTTGCACGACGACGACAATAAAATGTTAAAAGCATAACTGTTTATTAAATTTCGAAATTTTCCTGCTTTTACTTTTTATATTCGTGTTCACCATCTGCTAATAAACCGACGTAGATGATACCTTCTCAAAATTAAAAAAATACATAAATGTTATGTATTATTAAATAATTCTATTTGTAAAAGTTGATACGAAATGTTAATAAAACAGGCTTAAAACCTAGAGAAAACAGGAAAGTATAAGAAAGTTAATTCAAATTTGAAATAGAAAAATACTTACTTAGACTTGAACACTTTACGAGTAATTTTGAGTTTAATTAGTATCTACAAAAATTCATTAACAAGTGTATATTAGTAACTAGGAAGTAGAAAATTAGAATTTTCTTTTACTTGCAGAAACAATTATTCGTTAAAAAGCTACTCGACTGTGTCGAACATAATGATTTATCTTTAGTCTTGTTGAACAAGTGAAATTTGCAGTAATTTTTTATACTTACAACGAGTATAAAAAAATTGTAAGATTTTATAGATTTATTCTGTTTTATTCATTTTATAATGCATGTTACCATTGTTAAATTTTGCAGGAAGATTATTCCGAAGATGCCACCTATTAAAGCCATCAAAATTTTCTCGAGACGTTTGCTAATTACATTTCATAACACTATTTTTTATAATAATCGCATTTTACTACTGACCTAGATTCGAATTATTACGTAAAGTAAGAAATTTGGCCTTTAAATTATGTTTAATATCTTGATATTTCAATTAGCAATTAATTCATTTTATCCTAATTCGCTTCTTAAAAGATAATAAACCATTATACTTCTTATATGATTCGCTTTTATAATAATTGCTGCTGTTTTTAATCTTCATGGGAAAGTGTTTAATGCCATTAACAATTTTATTAAAATTTTACAAGGTTTTTGCATGAAGACGAGAATAAAGTCGACCTTCTATTATCACCTTAATAGTTTCTGGCTCATCTTGTTTTATAATTAATTAACCTTCTCATTTGAATTTGGCAAGTTAGATATACTGATAAGAATAAACAAATAAGTTCACCTTACAAAGTAACACTGATTAATTCTCTCGGGTTTCGAATAAGTACTTGCAAGAGGAATAAAATTCGCTATCAGACCTATGACCATTACTTGGTGCCTACATAAATTACACGAGTATCTGTAATAGCTTCGCGATGAATGCATTTGATAAGGACAAGAGTCGTTTAAAGACAAAAAAGTACAAATACAAAACATACGCGAACCAAGCCTATGATTATATTTCAGTCGGATAGGCTGTATAAGCTGTCAGGAACTGACTATGATAAACTATGTTCATCTTGGTAAAATATAATGTTATCGGAAAAATATGATGCATTTGGCTTTGTTCCGACCAACTAAGTTAATTAATTACATAGGTACATAACAGATTTGGTAACAAATTAATTGAACTACTTCTAATCTAAATATAAATAATGTTCGAAACATCTAATCAGTAAAATCAGCGATATCTGTTAAGCTTTCACTAATACTTTCTTTATTTAAAATTAATTTATAGATCTAATTAGTAAGTAATGATTAACAGTTTATTTTTAAAAAATTAAGGCATAATTTTGAGTTTCCTTGGTTAAAAAATGGCGACGCGAATAAGCGTCGTATAACTTTCTCTATGTGTTCATTGCTCAGTATATAACTGCTGATCAATCAGAAACTTCCATTTTCATAGCACATCGATTGCTATTTTCCAATATTCCTTTTATAAATTTTACGAGGGTTATTCAAAGAACAGTTTTATATAAAAATTACATAAAATTATAAGTGGGCATAAATGCCAAATTTTAAATGCCAAACGCAAAATCGACCCGATTCCAATACTTCCCCTTATGTATGAGAGAAAGTAAAAAATTGAGATATTATTACATAATAAAAATCTTTTGAGAAATCACATTTATTCAAATGCAAAAACCAAATTCAATTCAAATAATTGCACAATTAAACCTTGAGTATTTGTGCGAAAAGCATTCGTTATTCAAATTAATAGTATTTATTTGCCAATTGAATTGAAAATGTAACATATTTCAATTCAAATTCATTATTTTATGTATTATTTATGTTACTTGTTAAAATAAAGAAACAAGTAATGTAAATTCTAACATTTTTAAAATGATAGCAGATTAACAATTTAACCATGTGATCTTATTTACTTATAATATCATATGATGTTAAACTAAACAATTTACTAAATATTCAATTTATCCAGCTTTCATCTTTTTCTGTAATAGTTTTAATCTAATTTTTGCTCCTAGTTATATTGTAATATGTTAATATTTATCTGCAAGTCGTGATTTACACTTAAACTTTCTCCGTTCTATATTTTAATCATTAATTTTTATTACATTCCAATAAAAATGCTCATGTTGGTCTATTAATTTTATCCCAATACTAATTGAGTAATATTATCTTAATTATTATCTTAATATTACTATCAACATTAGTTTAGTCCATTCGATGTATAAATTTATAGATAATTTATATATAAAATCATAAAGTAATGTTGACATAAAAAGGAACATAGAATAGATATATAAAAGATCGTGAACTAAATGTCGCATGTTATGCAAGATTTTTTTGAGAGTATTACCAATCTACCATTGTATAATTTACTGACCAATTCATGAAATAATCTATCGGGGCGTCCATGAAACTGTAAAAAAATATTATACGGTGCAATAAGTCAAAAGGTTATTAAACACTTTCACCTGAAAATCACGAAAAACGACGGCCTAAAGCCGCTCTGATAAATATCACCAGCGTTATTTAGAACAATTGCAGAAACTATTTTAACATTTATGTATGATTTATGCTCGAGATACCTTATACACATAACTTACAATTGTAGTTTTCACCTTTGAACATATCAAACTTATATTGATTCTATTAATTTATGATAGGTAATAATTGATATCCTGTAAATACTTCCTCAAGGCGTTGGCAGGTAATCTGTATATTTTTTACGTTCAGTTGATGCAAGTTTACCTTGAGCTCCTTTACTGCAAAAAATCGCGAATCAAAATTTTGTTTTTCCTATACAAACCACCGTTTAATCTCGTTTTTGTAACAAACGAATAATTGCCGCTAAAAAACATCCAGCACGCAAGATTTAGCGCAAGATCTGGGTCAAGAAAAAAATTCAAGTTATTCGATATTTAATGAGCGTATGAAGTTAGCGACACCCTGTGTGGTTTGTTCAATATGGAAAATTTCAACATCAAAGAAAGTGATAGTAAATATTAACAGCAACTATGAAAGAAACAGTTTATTTTATTTGTAGGTAAGCAGTGAATTCAATTAAACAAAATTAATAATTAATTATAGCTGTCTGAAAAAATAATTATTTAATTCAGCAGCCGTGACCTCTGATAGTTATTTATTAAAATTAACACTATTTATTACCGTATATAATTTGGTTAAATATCTCCAATTAATGACAAAAGAAATCGAATTAATGAAAATTATGTATTGTTTTTTGATTTATCTATTTACATCGACAGACACGTAGGCCAAGTTAGTAAATATTTGTAAATTTTCTAAAACTAATTAGGCAGTATTTCATTATTGTAATCATCAATCAAGTCACGATACAAGACCATTGTGGCTACGATCTTTTAAAATTGTTAGATGGGTTGCTAAATCACATGATCGATTCGAATTAAATTGTGTTATAAATAGTGAAGCAATTTAATGGAACCTTCTCAGATTCGAGGTAGTTATTTAAAGAGATAGGTGCAGAATAAATTGAAAACTTTTCGGGAACAATCTGTGAACGTAATAACTAAATAATAATCCTGATTGCGTATTGATTGGGTTTTTTCGTGGGAAATAATCTGTTATGTAAAGTATTTGGTATAAAAGCGCATTATCAGAATGTAATTAAAAATTAGAATATTCTCATGACAAGTAAAGAAGAGTTCCCACGTCTCATCATACCACACAACATATTAATAATTTACCTGACGACCTACCAACACTGATGATGAGAGTATTATTTAATAACAATTATAGACAATTGTTAGTTTAATATCCAGACATGTACGTATTGTATAATATTTGTCGGTGGCTAGTGGCGAATATGGCAATATTTTGTCGAAAATCGCTAACGTAATGTGATACTTTCACTATAAGGCTTTCACTTTCGGTATCAATAAGCAAATGAATTTAGAGCAATGCGTTCTTTCAAATGCGAGCTGTTTACAAATAGTGCACATGATACAATTTATGCGACGGAACGGGGCGGTGGGCTGCAGTCGCGTGTTCAAATCACATATTATGCTGTTCACTTTCCCGCTTACTCTATTTCACCATACCGAGTGCCGTTAAAAAGTTCATTTCAATAGCAAAAAATGCCTTACTCTTGGACAAAATAACTACAGTGTTTTTTTAAGTAGGAACATACAATTTGTTTTATAACGTTTGATTATATCAACAACCTTTAGTGTAGATATTTAATTCTTAGTTTCCACTTCTGCCTTTACATATTAAACAGTTTGCTAATGGGTAATACAAATAATATTCCTTCGGTTACAAGAAATTCTTAATATATGAAAAAATAACCAATACGTAAATAACAAACAACCTTGACTCTTGACTATAGTAGCTAGTAGGTTTACAAGATAACCTTCATTTTTATTCAATCGATTAGAATAAGACAATTAGCTACTCCTTTAACCAGTATGAATGTCCACTAAAAATTTTAAGATACGAAATGACAAATTTCTTTTTTTTTTAATGATCGAAAAAACTGGAAACTCGAACAAGTGCGAGTTATAAAAGAACAATTAATATCAAAACAAGAACCAGTTGATTGGAACTGACTCGACAATTGCAGGTCATACAAATCATAGCTGCAAGCACAAATCAACGACTTACGTCACCCGTGGAACAGCTTTAGATTATTGCATAATAACAATTTATCTTAACAGCCTTTAAATACAGAGCCGTATCGTAAATTTATTAGTTCAACGTTAGCTTTCTTATTATTTAGGCAGATTTTGAACCGATCCTGTTCGAAATATCTACAAAAAATGCTTCTATCAAGTTGTACTGGGACACGTTCGTTACGAAAAAATGGAAATTGATGTCTATGTCAAATGTGATGATGGATTTGATACAGCTCAATCTAGATTATGCAATTTTATACCAGCACTGTGTTGATTTAATCTTATAATTCTAGTTTGCTAATTATTATCACATCTAGCTCACTCCTTTAGTTTGACCAAAAATTAAAATTGCATTATAAAATAGTTTTTATAAATGCAAAAAAAAATTGGTTGGTAATATATAAGCCGTAAGTCGTAAATATAAGCAAAATTAAATTAATACACCTACTATCTTATAATGTTAGGTACATTGGTAGATAATAAATAGGCAGATAGATAATAAATAAACTAGCATATATCTATTTATCGCGATGTATGAGTATATTAGAACTTGTGGGTGATATATCTGCATAACCAGTGATGGTTGTTATAATTAATTTCCATTACACAACAAAATATCCTTGATATTTATAATAAGAGGTTGCCCGTCTAGTGCGTTTGTTGAAACACAACAGGATTTTACTTTGACAAGGGTTCACCGTTCAAATTGCTTGATTACCTTGCAATAATAAAAGGTGGAGCCAGTAATTGTAAAAATATTATGGCAACAGTAATAAAATCAAAAGCGACGGTGTTTAGAAGTGAAAACAAATTGTATTCAAGTCGATTTAAAAAAACTATTAAACATTTTTTTGTAATAGAGTTACAAAACATATGTAATCAATCTTCTGCTATTGTTATATTTTGATTGTAAGTCGAGATTATTATTGTAGGATAAAATCATCTCCACTATGTTTGTATATGCATGCATGTAGTAACAGATCTTTAATCCGATAATAACGGCTCGGATACTCAAAGAAAATAATTTAATAATTAATTTGTAGGCAATTGCGGCACAATTCCAATTAGGGCGGCATAAAAATTAATTCGCTTTTGTAAAAATTGCAAATTGTTGAATTGAAACGTTCACATAGTTGAATGGTTTGGACACATTGTCTCAGCATTGTGGGAAACAATAAAAAAATCAAAAATTACATAAGTTTTTTAAATTTACTTCATAGAAGATAGATAATCATGGGTAAATCGGGAATGGAACGCCGTTTATTTTCAGAATTATCTAACACCCGCGCCTTAGCAATATGACTAAAATGTAACAGTGAAAGTACTCGTTTTGTTGAACGACCTTGCAGCTATATTTTATCCGGATTAATTACGAGGAAACATATTTTGTTGCAGTAATTATTATTAACCGATCAATTTGACCAGATTGTTGTTTCACACACATTCAATTCTTCATATTACAAATGCAATTTGTCCTGACCGTCTCTTTTCAAGACATCAACTACGAAAACCATGATTAATCATCCCATAAAATAATCAATCAAAATCAAACTGTCGTAAATTCGTATGTAGGTATTGAACAGGCAATTTCCCAGCAAATGAAAGTAAACATCTCGACTCGCTAGTAAGCTCCTTTTCGCGCTAAATATGTATATGTAAAACCATCTCGACCTTGACTTTGAAGCATAATCGGTGTAACACTTTCTTCGAAACACAATAGCTCATAACTAACTGCACAAACGGTTAGTACTGAATCCTTTCGCTTCAATTCGTTTATGACTCTCGTAAAAACACCTCTGTCAACTTGTTGTATCGTTGACGGATTAATTTTATGTTTTCAAAACGTTTATCATTGCGAAGGAATTTTTCACCTATATCTCATGCTTGCGATGGAGAGGTCAATGTTTCATTGAGTTGTTATGTAATAATCATAAAATAATGAAAATTTGAATTATCGGGGAAAGGTAAAATGAAGCAACTTCGTATTATAATTTCGCGTACTCATCGATCATGTAGTGAAAATGCCCAAATTAATTACAAAATTTATATGCGTTTCAACAAGTTAGCATTTGTAAGATAATTTTGATGAGATAATGAGATGCGAACTAACCTTTTAGGTATAATAATCTCATAATAGGTATACTTTAAATGAAAAAGGCAAAGTTGAAATACCTTCGTTTATATTGCGCAATATATTTTCTAAAGGTCTGAAATAATATTACTCGATGAGCTAAGTACGTTTAGTATACGCAGTTCAAAAACTAACTTATGAAATTTATGAAATTTTATTGATTTTCTCGCATACGACTTCACTTGATTATGTAATAAAACAAGTCAAATGATGTTTGTTTCAGTTCGAAAAGGTCAAAACTACTTATTAAATTGCATGTTTTATTTATTCAAATTTCGGCACATGCTAACGACTAATCCGATTATGCAAAATTTGAATCCACAGAGAAAGCGGTAAAAGTTGTTGAAAAAATCTGTTTCAAATCGATCACAGTTCGAACAAAATTGATCAAACACGAATTTTGTCTCATAATGAAACAAGATAAATTATAGGTGATAATATACTAAATTTCTGTTATTTTTTCAATAAATTTTTCCTTCCCTAAAGCAGAAATTAATTATTAAAGCAAAATAAAAACTCTATAATTCATAAATAGGTCTCAACCTTTCAAGACCCTATTGTGATCGAGGAACCCTTGAATACATATATTATAAATTACCGTTAAATTACCGATTTTACAAATAAGATTTTCACTGCTCAATATCACTTTAACAGGTCTGTGCTTTATTTTAAATCATGAATCGATTACGTGATGATGGGTCTTGAGAAAGATTCCTCAATTTCAAGGTACGCATAAAAAGATTATTGAGAAACGAGATACGTTATGCGATGTGCGATACGAATAGGTAAAGCTGAAGCTACGGGAGGTCAATTTAAATGAAATTTTCTGGGTTAATGCTGAAATCGAAATCGTGATCCAAATAAATAGACATGCACTGTGCCTACAACATATTATTGGAAAAAATTAAGTGGCAACTTGCGAAATGCAATTATTACGGTAGTTGAAATCGAAATTTAACTGCAATAAAGAACTCAAACGTTTACATGGTGTAAGCTGAGCTACGGTCGTTCTCTCGCTTCTTAAGAAAATATTTATTTAAGCGTCTATTAATTCCAGTTTACTTTTATTGAGAAAGTCTATATAAATCAGTTGTCATGACCACTCCAAATGAACGTCCTTTAAATTGAAAATGAAACTCTCTTCCTTTCGATCTCATTAACGATATTTAATGCTTTTTGTAAGGACCACCTACACAACACTCTCGCTTGAGAAATTCTCTCGTTAAATCGATATAATTACATATTTAAGTCATTAAGTGTAGGTCACTAGGTCACGCATTCGATATGTCTGTATATTATTATCGCATGGAATGCCTTAGGGCGAAAAAGAGTTCACGACTCCATCGGAGTCCGTCACTGTTCTGGGTATACTAACAATACGAAGTAAATGGATAAAACAAGAAGGTCATTTTCAGTCACACCTCAACTTACGTTGACCTCGTAGGTTGCAGAAACAACACTCACGAGTAGCTTTAGATTCTAATTCGATTTTTTCTAGATCATAAATCTTAACTAGCTTAATTCGAGAGTTTTACACTCACGTTTTTTATGTTATAGTTTTATTGATAATATTTAAAAAATGCTATTGTGGTAAAGGTCTTAATTTTTGGGAAATCAGGAAATATAAAAAAGATACTTCTACTTGTAAACGTATGGTGGCATTCAAATTAAATCGATTTAAAAATAGCACGACAAAAGCCATGAAAACTGGATCATCTACCCATCGAAGTTCGGCATATTCGAGCAGGAAATAACCTTTAAATTCTTTTATTCAGAATGTGACATTATAGTAATTAAGCGACCATGAGCCCAAGAAGCCACTTTCAAGAAGCAAATAAATTTTAATATGCAAATTCCTTAATTCCAGGTGTCATTTCTGCAGAGAGGAAATTTAGAAACGCTCCGATCGCAACCAGCATAAAAACTGGAGTAAATTTCGATTGTCCCGAAGAATTCGGATACTACCCTCACCCTAGCGACTGTACGCAGTACTATGTCTGTGTATTTGGTGGAGCACTTTTGGAGTCATGTACAGGAGGTCTCATGTACAGGTATGTACAATTCTAATGATCTAATTAGTTCGTATTAATAAACTTTTCCTTCAGTCATGAACTACAAACGTGCGATTGGCCGAGAAACGTCGGTTGCGATGGTTTAGATGCTCCAGGCTCATCAACTTCTTTCTCTTACAACACGCCTTCTAGAGGCAAAGAAAGGGCAAGAGATAAGGAAAATGTTAGGGATGAGCCAAGATCGAAATATTCACCGCCTCCGCCGCCACCGCCTCCAGCTCAACCAGCTGCTGTTGTTACATCTAGAGGACAGCCCAGGAATTTGCATCAGAATCAACAGGAAATTATAAAGGTTTGATAAATTTCATATAATTACATTTAAAAGTTTAAAGTTCATTTTCTAATTCGAATTGAATCCAATCTACCCATACAATCCAATCTATCTAGACCATATTTAAAGTTAAATAAATTATAATGAATTCTTTAACACCCACACTATTGTGTTGTAAATCCTATTCATATTACATGGGAGATAAATACTAGTAATATCTAGTTATTGCTTAATATCTTCGATAGTATCTTAGCCTTTAAAAATATTATCCATTGTAGTTGTATCAACAGAGCCATTTGGAAATGATAATGATAAAACTAGAGTTCCGCAGTCCTAACACTTAACATCTACTTAGGAAATATTGTGTAATAGAACGGATAAAAAATACAATAGTCTTACCAACCATTTAACAATCTGTATCGCTACTAAATAAACTTCAATATTTTTACATTACTATCTTAGATACTTGCAAGAGAAGAAATTTAAGCCGGTAAACTTTCACAATTGGGGAAATGAATATTATAAAATCGTAATAGTAGCCTACCTTAGATGAATTTCCTTTAGAAGTGTGTATGTACATAGTTTTATACTAGTTTATGAGTATGTTATGTGTTAGAAGGACTACCAGTTTATAATGCAAACACAGCTCTTCTCTTCAACTAAATTTACTTAAGTATTAACTATTTCTCAATAAGAATTATGCGGCCGTAGCAAATATTAATATTGCGCAAAAATATTTTTGTTTCAAAACAATAATCGGTCTGATTGACGGAGAAATATGCATAGGTAAATGATATACAAAGATATTAATTCATGCAAAACTTTTAAGCAAGCGGTTACCGCAAGAATGGCTTAAAATCAAATAATATTTCTCAAATAACGAAATTAATAATTTCATAAATGCAGCAAAAACGTAAATTTTGTTTTCAGAGAAAACAACAGCAACAACTTTATGCTGATGCAGAAGAAACATTACCGCCAGCTGAAGAAATCGAAAATGATCGCCAACAACGCGTTTATCGTGGACAACCTTCAACAATTGGTCAAGTACAAAGAGATCGAGATGGTCTCAGACATTCTAATGCCATATCTGTAAGTAATTGTGCCGTTACTTCTATTAAAAATACTATCTTCCCTGCCAATAACAAAAGATTCGAATTGTTATGTTAATGACTAGCAGTTGGAACATTAACACAATTCTTTCTACCTTAACAGAGCAATTCTAATCCTTGAAGCTCTAAATTAAAGCTAAATTAAACTCGATTATTTAGCATTTTCGCGAAATAAAATAAAAATTACACGCCTTAAGTATAACGAAAGAGGTTATTTAATTTAATGATTAAATTTGTTGCAGTCATATAGTGGAAGAGGCGAAAAAATCGGTGTTATATCATTTGGAACTCAAAATCAGCACTACAGGTAAGATTTTCTCAATACGTAAAAAATAGCTATTCACATTAATTCGCTCTGCCAGATCGACTGATAACAACACAGTACTAAAATATTTGACATCAAATATGAGGAGACAAAAGAGACAAATACGCAAAAGGTAAAAAATAGACATTACAAAGTTATTGTTTTCAAGTAAGATATTTGATTTATTGATTACAAATATAAATCAAACATCTAACTTTACGCAAAACAATTATGCAGAACGTAACGGTGAGTATAGTTTATTAAAAATTTTTTAGTCGCTTTCCCGAAACCGTGCATCATCATCAAGAAACTCAAAAAAAAATGCAATTTCATCCACTGACTGAACACCCTTATAGTAAAACAAAGAGAATTAGTTTTAATCCCAGTGCTCCTATAAGTAACAACGAAGAAGAGTTTCGTCCTTTTACACCCAGTTACCAAAAATCCAGCAATTACCAATACATTGCTTTCGGAAAATACGCTGATACACCCAGAACATCTACCTCTAGATACGTTGATGATTACACACATTTAAGATCTAACGAAAGGAATCGCTACGATATTAAATATAAACCATCGGCTGTCATAATACTGCAAGCAGAAACAGATAAACTTCTCTCCAGTACACCAAACCAATCGACAAAAACCAATAAAAGCAGCCAGATAACTCAAGCCATCGTATCACCTTATACAGAAATAACTAGCGCAACTGAACCATTACAAAATAACTTGAAAGAAAGTAAAACTAACGAAACTACCAACAACAAAGCGATTATAAACGAAGCAACCACGGAGCATTTTACGTCTAGCAGCAATTTCAATCCATTTGCCAATCCTAACTTCGATTTCGAAGAGTTTTTGAAACGATACGAAGAATTCATAACGACAACTGAGAAACATACTACAACAAAACCAAAGACCACGACAGAAACTTCGCCTTCCTCGAGCACTTATCGGTACACCGATGAAAGTGATAATAAACACAAGAATACTTTCGATGCCAGTAATTTTGTTTATAAAAATTTAGGAAACGGCTCGGTGTTAGTCATACCTAAAACTGAGGCCTATCAAAATGTAGGATGTAGCACGAATAAAAGTTTGTGCTCGCAGGATAGTAAGCAGGAACCTAAACCATATCCGAAAATAAAACCAGCTATCAAAATTAACCAGTTAAACAAATCTAATGATTACTATTATTACTATTACGAAGACGAGCCGTTGCCTGAAGATAAAAGGAATAATAAGGATTATATCTATTATTACGATGATGAATATTATTATCCTGATGTTGATTTGATCAAAAAGGCTAACAGCACTCCTGTCCCACGTTCAAACAGCACTACTGAATTGCCACAAATTATCACTACTTCATCAACTGCTACTACTGTAAAACTTGAAACGACTTCTGAACATAATACTACACCAAAATCTTCTAGAGGTAACGCAAATAGGAAGAAAATCGAGGAAATGTCTAGAGCACAAACAACAACACAATCCAATTCAATTGGTACTAAAACACAGCGCAGGAAGATTAATCGAAGGTAAAATATCTTGGAGAAAATTCAGTTATTTGTGCATTAATTTACTTTTAAATGATTACTAATATAAATACAAAAATTTGACTAATTAAATAAAATAATTTTGAATAGTCAAAATTTTTAGAAATATGTTGTACAATATCTTGACAATGCATATATCGCTTGTACATATATGTTTACAATTTTAAACGTAGCAGTATTGTCAATTATTTTCAATAAGTTTACTACCATTTTTTGAACAAACAGTATTGTTAAAACCATATTAAATAAATTCATCAAAAACATACCGTTAAACAAAATTATGTCATTCTGAATCAGTAAGTTTTTATGTTTTAATGGAATTTAAATACAGTTAATTGTTATTTGTTTTGACAAGTTATAAACATTTCAATGGAGCTAAATAATTTTAAACGCAAATATTTTTTGTTCAAACAAATGTACATATTGTAAAAAAAACTAATAGAAAATCTCCAATAAATTAATTTTTGTAAAAACGTGATTTGTAAAAAAATGTTTAATTTAATCAAAAATAGTTTTAATTAAGAGTTGTAATATATTATGTATAAAGTTAATAATAATGTATCATTGGTTTCATAAGGTATATAGTTTTACTAATAATTTATTAGCATAATAATTAAATACGGAAGTGAAGAGATAATAATTTGTAAAAACTTTAATTCAAATGCATTGTATATATTCTCGCATTAAATTGTATAGTAAATAATAAAATTAGGTGGCTAAATCTATCATGAAGTGTACATAGAAATTACATCAATATTGTTCTGCAATTCCTTCTGACTAACACAATTATGAAACAGACAAATTTGGACATTTGACAACTGGTTTAATGACTGTCTAACTATAACTATACTTGAAATATAAAAAGCATGTTTTGATAGTCAATCATAGAGAGTAGCTACTCTCTATTATTGATAGAGTAATGCACAATATTTTCTAATATCGTTATTGTTTATCTATTCTTAGTGAAGAAAAAACTGTTGCTCCACAACAAGCCTCTGTTTCCGCTGTAACAGCTCCAGCAAGAAGCATTTATAACGGATCGCAGTATAACGACAACCGTTATGAGCCTTATTACGCCCTTTACGAGGACGATGTTGAAATATATCGCGACGGTAAAACTGTTGTAACTTTTTAGAAACGAAGTTAAAACCGATTCTTTACATTACAGAATATCCCGCAAATGAGAACAATTACAACAGTAATAATCAACATGCAACATCTACTGCTTATAGGGGAACATCGCCCGTTAGTACAGCCACGACGGCTTCCGTGAGAAATGAAATACCTAGACGTGGTAATACTGTTTATATTGAAAATAATATAAACCATCAAGACATTTATCAACCATCTACAGCCTCTGATTACGCAGAAAACAGCAAATATGACAATCAGGTAAAAGTAAACTGCAATAATCTGAAAATGTCTAAGTAAATATGGACAAAATTTTCAGGCTGGTGATCAAGGATCATACAAACAAAGCAACAGACAATCATACAGGTAAGTAATTATTTCTATTGCTTTAATTAACAAACGTTTCTGTAAATAACAACCTTAGGGGAGACAGGAATGAATTGAATGATGTTGAAGAGGTTACCACTAAAAGATCCACTAAAAGAACAACTACTTCTACTACAACCACAACAAGAAAACCTACTAGTACAACAACATTCACAACTACGACCCAACGAACTATTCATCTAAAAACAAGTTCACAAAACCCAACGAGGTACTACAAAAACAAAACAGCATGCGTTATTTAGAGTATCATGATTTAGTTATAATTTTTGTAGTATCTTTCATATTCATCTTTTCTAATTTTTCCATTTATTTCGGTCCTATATTAACCAAGCTTACGTAGTCCAATTGTTGTTTAATAAGATGAGATGTTTTTAGCTTTGATCTGCTTAACTATACATTAACTTGCTTTCTGCAAAATTATCTTTAAACAATTATAAACAATTCTAACGAATAAACCAACATTTTTATAACTTATGACATATTAGATGCAACTCAAAACAGACCTCTGTTAATTTAGTTAGAAAATTTAGTTTATCGATTAGCTCATCTTATTAACGACTGATATAATTATCTTAGCGGTCCATAAAATAAATCGTTTCTTTTAGCACGCGACCTGATCCAACAGACCAGAATCAATCAATTGCAGAAACAGTTTTAAACACAATCCCATCAAACTACCAACAATCATACGACAAATACGAACCTTTTCCTCCTAATACGTACCTCGAAAGTCCTAATGATTCTATCAGCACTCCGAATGTTACATTCGTCATTTTCGATTCTTATCCCGATTCTCAGCAAATCGTTGTAAAAAACGTTTCTAACGCGAATTTTAATGAGCCAATACCAACAACTAGCAGACCTGCTTATCATTATGTTACTAAAGCTAGTCCTACTTCAACTACGACCAGTACTACCACCAGTACTACCACAACTAAAATACCGGAAGAACATTTATCTCGCAGTAATTCTGTAAATAGATATCCTTCTCTTACACAAGTTATAACCCCGACTACTTACTCACCGTTTAGATTTGTTTTAAAAGCTCCTATTGCAAAACCGGTATTAGTAGAAACAACGCCGATTTCGAACAACTGGAAATCAAACTCGAACCCGTTTGTCTACCAAAATACTAAAAGCAACAATCTTAAAGCTTACAAAGCTTTGAAGGCTGTAAGGAAAGTATTAAATCCTGTATCACTCAACTACGAATTATCTCCATCTAATGCGCAAGAGTTATCGGAAGAAGAACCTGTCAAATTGAAATATATTGCAGGTGATGTAAGAATAAATAACGATAAATTTATACCAACAAATACGAGATTTGTAAACAAAAAACTTCCTAACTACCATAAGATAACTACTTCAACAGAAATAACTACTTCCACGGAAATAACATCACCACCAATTCGAACAGATAACGATAGCAAAGATGCTGAAGAGAATCATTCGAAAGAAGTAGAATTAGGTTCAACAGAGACTTATTCAAACACAAAAACTACGAAAAGACCGAGACAAGACCATTTTTCTAAACAAGAACCCAAACCTTTTTCCAAACCCATTATAACAACTACGACTAAAGCAAATTTTCTGCATAATGATTCGAACCCAACTAGAGCGTCACGTGTCAACGCCGGTATTAAATCTCTCATTACACTTGGCGAGACGCGAGGATTCAATAAAAACAAAGAGGGTGTTATTTTCCCTTCAAAAAATTATTCCAACAAGAGGTATTTATTCCTCCACTAGTTAAACTGCGAAATATAAATGCATGACGACAGTCTTCTCTTATCTAATTCACAGCACCTTTTCTGTTAACTATATCAGTGGCTTTATTTATTTAATTATCTTTTTTACTGTTGCACTTAGTAGTTGAAACACTACGGGACTGACTTTTGATTTGTAACTGCACATTCTTATAGTTTATAATCATCATAGGATCTCATTTCTGCTCGAACAGTTGTAGTTTTTTGTAATACCTATCTAATAATTAGAATAATTCGGGAAATTTCTACATGAGTAGATTCTAGCAGAAGTGCATTAAACGAAGTAGTTCATTAACAAAATTTTACAACGAAGTAGTACTTACAGATCATTAAGTACCACTATTAATGGTATATAAAACTAACACACGTTGATTCACAAACTGATAACGACATAATAGAGGAAGGTGTTTCAGAAATAGATTTTACTTGAAAATAGGAAACATCACAAACTCTATAGGAAAATAAATTGTGCTATGGAAGACTACCCACAGGACAACGGATATGAAATAACGAATTTTACATAATATGTTGATTCATTTTATGTAAATAAAAAAAGAAGATATGAATGGATTCAATACTGGCGCAACGATGATTCCTAATTAATAGTAAAATCTTATCGGAAAATTAATATTATTGAAGGGAAGCAAATGTCAAAAATTCGTTGGGAAGTAGTCAAAATAACGTTATGTACTCCTAACAAAACAACGTTTATGAACAACCCAAAATCCCATCCCAAAATTGTGCAAATTCTCATTACTGAATTACAACAATGACACCAACACTAATAAATAATAAATAATTTATTTATCAAAATTCAATTCATTCCTAGAAAAATATTGAAATAAAATACAGCATTTTGTGTCTTCAAACTTTAAAATTTCCTTTGTTTTTTTATTCATTTCGGCTGGAAGCGTTTGCCTTCTTTCATTAATATTGGCTATTTGGGGCTAACAATGTGACAAAACAAATTTATTTGCATGATAATAATGATAATTTTATTGAAGATTTAACACAAAAGTACACTTGGGTAGGTATTTAAATGGAGCCGTGGAGGACATTACAAAAGAAAACGTTATTTTTAGAACACCATCAAGGGGACGTGGTTCAGTACAATACTCTGGTGCAGGTGACCAAATAACAAATAACGAAGTAATTGTCACTAACAATCGGGGTACACCGCCTACGTGAGTAACTATATTTTTTGTACACAAAATACCCGAACACCAATTTATTTCTTTACCTACTATATTTTCATAAAATTCTACTGTGTTTAGCCGATCTAGACCGACGCTCAAACCATCTAACTCAATTGTATCTAAAGCTCAAGAATACGTAGATATCTATAGATACCCACCAAGACGGCCTGATCCGATTTATCCGCAACCTCAAGTCGATAAAACAGCCGCGAAATGTCGCAAAGATGTTTGTTTGCTTCCCGACTGCAGTTGCGGTGGCAAAGAAATTCCTGGTAAGTAACCAACAACTTACAAATTCACTATAAAGATCTACATATGTATATAAATTGAGGTCTCTCGAAAGATCTAACAGGTTTGATTATTCTCGTGTTTTAATTGAAAAATGTTCATTTATTTTATTAACTAGGCAATATTCCTATTGAGGAAACACCACAAATCGTTTTAATAACATTTGATGATGCAGTTAACGATTTAAATAGGCAATATTACATTGACTTGTTCGAGAACGGCAGGAAGAATCCAAACGGATGTCCTATATCAGCTACATTTTATGTATCGCACGAATGGACAGATTACAGTCAAGTGCAAAATCTTTACGCAGACGGACATGAATTAGCATCGCATACAGTCTCGTAAGTGGTCCTGTTTGACCAAGGGGCAGGAGCAGATCTCAATTACTTCTAAGCTTCATTTTCTTGCCATTATTTTTGTTTAACATATTTCTTTTCTATGCTACTAACTAACAGGTGACCTTCCCGTGGAGCAAGTACCGCAAATGGTTCTTTTAACTTTCGACGATTCTGTTAACGATTTGAACAAAGGTCTGTACCAAGATTTATTCGAAAAAGGTAGAACGAATCCCAATGGATGTCCCATTGCTGCTACATTCTATGTTTCCCACGAATGGACTGATTATAGTCAAGTCCAGAATTTATATGCAGATGGTCACGAACTTGCTTCTCACACAGTATCGTAAGTCTTGTCATATTATCTGCACCATATAAATAAAAAATTGCACTCTTAATCTGTTCTGCTAAGGTTTCATGTGTTTAGTTAAGCTTGCTTAAATTAATTACATTATTTCTATGCACTAACTAATAAAATCGACGTGTTTACGCAGGCATAGTTTTGGAGAACAATTCTCGCAAAAGAAATGGACTCGAGAAGTTTCAGGACAACGGGAAATCCTCGCTGCCTACGGTGGAGTTCATCTCGAAGACGTCAGAGGAATGAGAGCTCCTTTCTTATCAGTAAGTCCACAAACAAAATAAAGAACCCTACCCTACCTAAATTAAAATGATTTCTTTGCAAGGTTGGTGGCAACAAGATGTTCAAAATGTTGTACGATTCCAACTTTACCTATGATTCATCTATGCCCATCTACGAAAACAAACCTCCCAGCTGGCCGTACACTTTGGATTACAAACTCTTCCACGACTGCATGATACCTCCATGCCCCACCAGATCTTATCCTGGTGTATGGGAAGTACCCATGGTCATGTGGCAAGATTTGAACGGAGGGAGATGTTCTATGGGTGATGCTTGCAGTAACCCTCCCGATGCAGATGGCGTTTACAAAATGCTCTTGAAAAACTTCATGAGGCATTACACTACTAATAGGTAAATTTGTAGTGTAAGCTAATTTTTTTAGGGAATTGAATTATTATTTTTTGTAGGGCTCCATTCGGTCTGTTCTATCACGCTGCCTGGTTTACCCAACCACACCATAAAGAAGGTTTCATCAATTTTATCGATACGATCTTAGCCAAAAACGATGTTTATTTCCTAACAAACTGGCAAGCTATTCAATGGGTTAGGGATCCGACTCCTATTTCTAGAATTGGATCTTTCCAGCCGTTCCAGTGTAACTATCCAGTAAGTTTATTTTACTGATTATAAATGATTATATGTAAAATACTCGTAAATTTTTAACTTAGGACCGTCCTAAAAGATGCAACAATCCAAAAGTATGTAACTTATGGCACAAATCTGGAGTAAGATACATGAAGACTTGCCAACCTTGTCCAGATATCTATCCATGGACCGGAAATACAGGAGTTAGAAGTAGCAAAATCGATAACGATATTGGGGATTAATTTAGTTAATTCCAGTACTCTCATTAGCTATGAAATTATGATGTTTTGTTAGAAGTAATCGCGAGAAAAGATATTTGTAAAAATCGACTATATAATAGAATGCGACTTATGATTGATGCACACTCTGGGGTATGGTCACATTCTAAACATATCGATATTGCCTGCCATATAAAATAGTTTATCGTAATATTTTTACTCTTCAAGACATTCAATAATATTGCTTTTGGCTGTAATTTAATTATACTTCAATTGATATTAAATTAATACTGTTTAATGTTATTACAGGGAAAAAATTGTTTTAAATTTTTTTCTCTTGTTCTTATAATATTAAACATATATATTTTTTATACTTACGTAAAAATTTCAAACATTAAACATAATTAATAGCTTTGATAGTGAACTATCTTGCTATTTTTCATTATTGTTTGGATGAAAGTATTTAAGTTATAACGAATTTGACTAAAAATTACATCTTTATTGCGACTTTTTCCGTGTTCTAAATTACAAATTGATGAAATTACATGTATGGGAGTAAGTACATGCATAACAAAACTTTATTTATAAAAATTTCGATGTTGTTCAGGTGTCAAGAACAAAAAGCTCTTCATACCTAATCAACATCTTTACATTTAAACTTAAATTAGCTGTAAATATAAAATAATTTTTTGCGGAATAAAAATTTAGTAAATTAAAAAAATATCCTTAGTATTAAGTAAATAAGTTATGTTGTACGAAGCAAATAATTTAAAATTGTATTTTACATTTTTAATTCATCGTTTTCCCAAATAGCAGTGGTTGGTAACTATCAACGAAATAAATAAATTAAGAATTATTTTTTGTATTCAATTTATCCATAAACTAGCTATAGTCACTAGGTCAGAAATAATAGATGGTTGACAGACAAATAATACACATCAATCAGCTTAACAGAATTTTATTCACAATAAATATATTTAATTAATTCTCAAATATTATTGCCACGGCACATATATAATTAAATACTGGATTCCTGAATTCTTGAAGATTTCATTTCTCGTCTTTGCTCAGAAACTCAGGTATTAAAGGATCATCTTGAGTCTTGTGATTTTGACTAGATTTTTTCTTTTCCTCCTCCGCCCATAGATGGAGCATTTCTATAACCGAATTGTGTCCAAACGCAGTAGCTTCCTCTAAGGGTGTTCTGCCCCATCTATCTCTTACATCATACGGTACATTGCAGTAATTTAGCAGAAACTCTACGCAATGCGAATGTCCCTCAGCTGCTGCTAGATGAAGAGCAGTACGCCCGTCGTAGTCCGATAATGTCATATCCATGCCTGATAATTTGTGTCTACAATTTTTACAAATAATAGGTTTGATTGGTTGAAGAGCTTGAAAGAAAATTACCTTCTTAGACTGGGCAAATCGCCGGAAGCTGCCGAAAACAGCAAATTAACGATATTGAGACCTTTGGTTTCGAATTTGTGTTTTCTTGGATCGGATTTATCGGAAGCGTGTCTCAAATTATCATATCTATGGAAGTTGAATTTTTCTACCAATTCCTCGCAAAATTGTACGCCCCTGCAACTATTTCCCAGATTATCTAAAGGGGGAGAATACAAGCACATGCCCATTACATTTGGAACGACTACCAGCATGGCTCCGCTCACGCCAGATTTTGCTGGCAAACCGACCTGGAAATATCCAGTTTTTTACAAAATTCTCCTTTGTGTATTTCAATTATACCTTAAACGCGAATTGCCCGGAATAATCATACATTCCGCAGCTGTGCATCAAAGATAAAACGTCTCTTACGCTCTCGGGTTTCAAAACTTTTTCTTCAGAAGTCGGGCAAATACCACCATTCGCTAAAGTAGCGGCCATTACAGCAACTAAATCACAATTGACCTCCAATGAACAACACTGGAAAGGAACCGATGAGCTTGTAACATTAATAATTCGATGTATATACCTGGAAATAAAAATCCATGCATTCTCTAAATTTGCTATTTTCTGGGAAGCACTTGTGCTCCCTCATATAGAATCCTAGGGCGTAATTTCGATCGGCGCATTCGCGCTCTGACAAGAACACTGCGTTGTTGAAACCAAGATCTTCCCTTCCAGCGAGTCGCTAAAAAACCCAATTTCTAAATAAACAAAACCGATTAACTAATAAAACAGCTTCCAAATCACCTCGAAGAAATTCATCGTAAAATCGAACTTCTCGGCAGAGCTCATTTCCGGCGAGTACATCGTCTTCAACATCGAGCAAATGATAATCGCTCCGGCGTTAATCATCGGGTTATGGGGCTTCTCTGGAAAATAAAATACAAAATCTCGGATCGATCTCGGTAAAGTGTTTCGTACTGTTGTGATCCAAAATTAATTCGTTGAAATTTCTACCGCTCGGTTCTTGGCCAACGTACTGGTGGACAACATCGGCTCCCAACAAGTCCAAGGCTATGCCGTACGATAGTGGCTTGCTGCAGGATTGGATCGTGAACGGGATGTTCACATCCCCTATGGAATATCTTTGTCCGTCTATTGTCACGATGCTGACGCCCCAGTAATTGGGATTCATTCGTTTTAATTGCGGAATGTACGAAGCTACCTGGAACAATAAAATTTCGATGCAAGATAAATGTAAACTTTTCCATAATGTTGTCCATGCTGGTGCTTCGTAGGTGAACAGGATAACACTTATTTAGCTTTACCATTATATGAAAATATAATATGTAAGTCTTGATTAAAAAGTGAAAGGTTAAAGTAAAAATAGATCAGTTATAAATGACACGTAGAACAATCTAAATGAAACAAATTGATTTAAAAATGAATAAAAGCATAAATTTATATACCGTTCCATTTGTGTTTTCCTTGCACCTCCAGTAAATTAATTCTATATCCTTACTAAATTCTTGAAATTCTGGAATTATGAATTGATGTCTAAATGCCATGGATAGAAGTGCAATATTCGGTTGCACGATGCTAAAATTAAATGCATTATATTAACATTTAAATTTGAAATGTTCACAAAGTTTTAATTAATTTGTGTGGATATTGCAAGATCAATAGAGAAAAGTAAAACTCATGCTAGCCATAATAGAAAATCGTCAATAATACTCGTATTCGAGGTGTTAATTTATTTATTAAATTGTAACGTGTACGTATGTTTACCAAAAATTCGTAACTACTAGATCCTGATACCAACAAAACATTTTATTACACATTTAATTAACTAGCGTGCAATAATTTATTGCCGTATTTGGTGGACACTTTGGAAAAAATCAGACCAAAAGATGCAATTTTTACTAATAATAAATAGACCTTGAATTTGTTAAATTAATTTGCACGACTAATACTAAAGGAACTATTTTCGAAACTACAATTCAAAATTAAAATCTATTAATAACATTCGTATAAACGATTATAAAAAATTCAATCGAATATAATGATGATCAATTGTTAGTAATAAAACGCTTTGAATATATTAAACTAAAATAAATAAAAACAAACCATGAAAATTGCATTGTTCATCAATCGCTTATGGAATTTTTTGTAATTTCTAACCATAGGATTTTTTATTTTTTTGTACAAAGTTGGAATTTAACCGGACATATTGCAATAAAAAATTAAGTGAATCAGAGTGTTTAATTTAAAATACCAAATCCCGAGTGATATTTTTCTGCAGAACAATTTATTAATTATTCTTATCAATGAAAACCATTGTGATAAAACCACCTGAACAGCTAATGAGTAGTGTGTTTTAAATAATAATCCGCATAAAAATTATTTTTAAAACTTACCTTTTAAATTGTTCCAAATTCAATTTTTGTGTGTCAACATCGTTGCCATCAGATTTGGTTTTGGATACTTTTTTGAGATTCTCCATCATTTCCCTTAACCTGGGATCGGTTTTTCTGAGACCTGTAGCCTTGACAGCCTAAAAAACTCGCGCTTTAGAATGTTTGTTACACATTAAAAACCTTGCATGTACCGACAAGAATTTTCCAATGTGAAGAAGTCCAGTTTCCTGGTTTTTGAACATTTCAAATAAAGCGACGTCCGTTTCATAGTCTTGTCCGCTGTAAATTTTGCAATGTGAGAGGAAACTGAATTAATTTTCATTTGCGTACTTACTAAAATAGGTAACTTGTGTCGTGGATGAAGGAATAGTTTCTTCTGTAAAATAATTATTAATTAATCAATACTATATGATTGTAGCATTCGGGAACTGCATGCCTATTTACATAATTTGTGTACATAAAAATGTTTTATGTATTACCCGATGACCTACACAATGAGATAACCTATTCAACAGGATTTTTTTAATAGAAAAATTTCCGATAAATAAATTTGTCCCATAGTACATTTACAAGTACGTGTGAAAATCGCTTTCAATTTTTTATATTTTCGGTTTAATCCGATATTTATTAACTGTACGTTTAGAAAAAATTAACAAATATTAATTGTGCAAATATTAGCCAAATGTTATCTAATTCAGGGTAAAAATGTTACTGTTTAAACAACAATTAATAGGCGTATACATATTTCCTTATTCTGTATACATAAGAGACAAAAATAATTAATTTTTAATTCATAATTAGTCAAAATTCTGTGAATATGTAATAGTTTGAAGGAAATAACGTCAATTGGATATAAATCAACAAATTTAGGTGAAGTTATGAATGAAAACTATACTAAAAATTTCCCAATTACCTTTGGTTCCTGGCACTAACTGGTGGGTCAGCATCGTTCTAAAAAAATCCCGATTAAAGCAGAATTTCGAAAAAATTTCTAAAATATGCAATCACTTACATTTCTTCTGATCGCGTGAAAACTAGACACTTTGGTGGTATGCAGCGAAACCCATTGTTCGAATTGACTTTTTACATGGCACTTACTTAAGAAATTAACAAACCTTTTCGACAGCATTATATTTATAATTTTCGTAAAATATTTTTGCGGTCGATATCGACAATGTCCGTAATGCGGCGCCGCGTGCCGCTGGCGTACTGCTGTTTGCTGTTAGATAATCACACTGTGCACTCCGGCAGGATTTACCGTAGGTATGGCAGTAGAATCTGATCGACAACGGCAACGACAACGACACTTCTCTAAAGCCCCAGGCCCAAGCGAAAACGACACGAAAACACTGAACGCTGCCAAAATTTTTAATTCGTAACGAGGCGAATTTTGAATTAAAATAACCCGAACTCTAACCGTTTTCGCAATCAATAAAGGAGGATTTTAGAGGATACTTTTTGATGTTTAGATGAGTATGAAGAATCTCTTAGTAGGAAAAAATGATTTATTAAACATACTGTTCGGTGTTGGTTGATAAAATTATAGTCTATTCATAAACTCGCGGAATGGTTGGAAAGCTTTCTTGAGCTTTAAATTAATTAAATTTCCCTGTGAATCAATTTTTTAATTGGCCCGCCGACCCGCTCTATAACTCCCTAATACTCCGCGAAAAATATATTAATCGATTTGCGGTTTACGGGAGGTAATCGACATTTGTTTAAATGTTTTAGGAAATTTTAAAGAAAATCGGCGGAAGATTTTCGTAGAAAATACCTCCAAAAATACTTTAAAAATCCGGTTTTTCACCCGGAAGAAAAAATTTCCGGGTTTCGAAATGTGGATTTTCCGATAGATCTCGTCGAGTTAAGTAGGATAGCGTTTTTTCCGCGACGATTTTCCTTCGCGTACGGCCGTAAAAAAAACACGCCAATGAGTCAGTGAATGTCTCTTTCAGCTGTGTAGTTATTAGATGAGGCGGAGTAATAAATCAATCAATTGGCCAATATTCACGATATTTTAATATTACTTGAATGGTAAACCAATACAGGGTGGTTTTGCAAGGATCACGTCGACGCTTCATTTATGAATAGACTATAACTTATCCATTTGCTTTTCTCAAATGTTTGAGCTGTTTTGTGATGTTTTTAGTTAAAATTGAAGCTGATTTTGAATTTTGTACGAGCAAATGAAATGATTTAGTGGGTGAAAAAATAGGGTCTCGTTATGATGAAAACTCCATCGTATTTGCAATCAGAAACACTCTTGTATATTTCGTAAATGAGATCTACTACAAGTTTATTGTTTAAAATATCACAAAATAACAAAAAAAACAAATCAACACCAAACATTGTAGGTATTATTTAAAAATTCAAATAGAAAAGACAAAATATTTTTGTTTTTTATTTTTTCTTATAAATTTGAAGGAGCAGTTTTATTGCTTTTTAAACTTAGATTATAAAATGCGTTAGTTCTCATAATCTAACTCCAAACTTTAAAATCTACTGCTACTAGGCGCAAAGAGGTAACTAAAAATACGCAATTTAATAAAATCACAAAATAAAGAATTAAAATTACTTGTCAATGAAAGATCTTCGCATCCTCAGCAGCAATACATCTTAAAAATGTAGTCCGTGTTAACAAAAATTTTGGAGGACACAAGACATTTGCGCAATTAAATCGAAAATTTATAAAGATACAAAATCAACAGAACGTAATTCATTTGAAATTTCCACCTAATACAATTAATTTTACACTAAAATTGATTTACATTCACGAGGACCTTATAAATAAAAAATTGTATGTAAAACATACGTCAAACATTCGTCGAATGAATAACTATTGCACTAATTTATAAGTTGTCAATCGATTTAAAATGTGCAGGAAGTATCTTCAAATCCTCAAAATTAGAGTTACTTACAAATTCCGCCGAAAAAACTTATATCAAAACGACAGTCTTACAAATGACCACATCTCAGTCACAATCGGATATTTACCTACTTATAAATAAACATTACTCGTTTAAATAATTATACAATAAATAATACAATTATTACGTTCATAATCCGAATTTTCTAATAGAGTAAACCGACATGTACCATTAGAATTATTAGTAAAAAATTTCGTATCAGTTTTTTTAGAACATTGTATAAATTTTTTAATAGTACAGGTCATCCTAAATAATTTAAAAGCAAAAAGTGCTAATATTGTATAAGAATTACAAAAATGGCTTCATTCAAAGTTACGACTGCTAAATCTACAAACTAGACGAGTCGATTAGAATATATTCAAAGTTATCTTCTTAGTAGATAGATTCAATTACACGTAATTACATAAAAATATTTCGTATTTACATGGTATATCTTCGACAAATATTCAACATTCTTGGGACCGCATATGTACACGTTTCGCAACGAAAAACACAAAGATTTTACATTAAATCATCAACTGCATCCAAATTACTTTAGATTTTACACTCATAACAGCAAAAAGAGATTGTACTTTTGTTATATATTTTCACGAAATGACATTTTAAAGTGGTGTATTTGACTCGATATGTTTCAAATAGGCTCAAATACCTTACTTATTTCTTGAAGCGTATTTGTAATAACAATACTAGTAACTCGTACTTCTATTAAGGTCCAATATGGTGCTTCGGGAGACACGTAATAAGGCAAAAAACATTAAATCGAATAAATTGTGGAAGCGATTTTATAAGAAACTGTAGTTGAAAAATGAAAACCAGTAGAAAAGTAGTGGCCCACATTCAATAATGGACGGATAACAATTAAAAATTTAAAAGTACTACCTCCATTATATACGTTCATCATCGTTCTATGATGATATCGAAAAGTTCTAATCTAATCTAATCTAATCTAATCTAATTCATAGAAATGCATTACTTTTGCCGAATTTAAATCTTTTTCTATACTACTTTATTTATGTACTAATCTACGCTTCACACTGTATTTTTACATTTTTTGAATTAAAAACATTTCATCAAATTAAACTCATTTAGAGTGCAAGAAACTAAAGAAATTGCATTGCTTGATAAGGCATACTATTCAAAGGCGAAGATTTTATGAAGCATAAATTAGAACAAAGCACAATAGAAATTCTAATATAATTTCGGAATTGTACAATTGTATTTACAAAAGTACAGATTACTCTCTTTTTACATAAATTTGACCCAGTGAAAAATAGTTTAGATTTATTACAAACATTTTCCTTAAGTAATAAGTTGCTTAAATGTCACTACGTATGAACTTTTTATCAAAAATAATTTTAGAAACGTTTAAAATTACACCGTCATATAGAGCACATGATCCTAAAACAACACTAATCTTATTCTAAAGTTAATTGAACTACAAATTGTTACGCCTGAGGTATTTCTTATTTAAGAGCATCTCGTTAAATGTCACAGGTTTCGCACATAAGAAGATAACTTAAGGAAGTTATATTTAGACTCGCCTTCGCCTTTTATTATCGATTATGAACATCCACTTTTAACTAACTTTTTATTCCAACACGGACTATAGCATCATATTCCTTCTACTCGTCAACATCTGTGCTAATCCATAGACTATCAATCTTACAGGACAAACTTATATACATTAAAAATATGCAAAATAGTTATAAATTATCACGCTTGGTTTTTTACAAGTTATTCGCTATATAACAAGCAAATATTAATATTAAAGTTGTACATCAGTTACAAAGTGGCAGTGATAGCTGACCTTCAATGGGGCCATCTAAAAAACTTTATTAACTAGATAATCTAAACTGATCGTGAGCAGAGTTCGTGTTAGTATGAAGAACAAAATTATTATAAGCATCGCATAGCTCTTGCAGCTTGTATTCCTCCAAACAGACGAAACCTTCCAAATTGGGCGACTGTTTCCTCGCACAATCCATGCAATGAACGACGTGCCTCTTTTCTTGTTCCCGTATAAATAAAATATTGAACACTTCCACCTGAAACAAACATTTTTATTTGCAATTAACTGATATACAGTACGCTAGATGTAGACCTT
Organism: Phyllotreta cruciferae; assembly: GCA_917563865.1. Classification (NCBI taxonomy): domain Eukaryota; kingdom Metazoa; phylum Arthropoda; class Insecta; order Coleoptera; family Chrysomelidae; genus Phyllotreta; species Phyllotreta cruciferae. The sequence goes on from OU830615.1 coordinate 5,021,090, forward strand.
ACCTCACACTGCCCACAATAATGGGAAGATTCGTTCTTTCCTCTACCGTGAAATTTAACTTCGACTCCTCGATTCTTCACGAATTCTAGTGTTCTACAACACTTTACTAACGTTCTTAAAAGGCAGTTCCTGGAATAAACAAAAACCGTTTTTTAGCATCTAATAATTTGATGGAACTTAATATTGAGATAACTAAACATTTACACAACTTACTTTATTAATTCAAATAGTTTCTTATCGGACACCTTAATATTCCTGGCTAAATTCCACGACAGATGCAGCATAGGCACGATAGATTTAAAACTTTGAAGTTTATTCCACTCATACCGTTCTATCGCTAGTTGGTATTGCCGAGCCGTCAACGGTCCAACATTCCAAGCTATATTATTGCACCATCCAACAGCTTGTACCCAGTGTACACATCCCGCGTTCACCCACACCAGATCGCCGGGTCGTTGCAGAAACCTGTACACGGGTATATTGGCATGGTACAAGTCTTCCAATACTGGCCACCAAGAACCGTGTAAATAATTAATTTGGTTCTTTTCGCAAAGAGCGCAAATGGAGCCCCAATACGCGTCGGGAACGGCGAACCACTCGCAATCTCCCGGGCCGATGTTGATGTTTATCGAACAGAAATTGTTGTTCTCTTGGTGTCCCGGCGTTCTGCTACCGGGGACCTTCATGTACAATTGAACGGTGTTCATTCCGAGTATAACGTGCCCGACGTGAGACAGCATATTAGCGGCTGAAACAACTCGCGCGAATGCTGGCAGCTTCATTAATTCCTGCAACTGCGGGCGCCATTTTCGCTCATCTGATAGGTCTACGTTTGTACCGAACCTGAAACAATATAATGATGTATCTACCTATTTTGGTGTATTATTGTGGACAACAAAAGTACTAAGTAAGCTCGGATATAACATACTTCAAAGTTTTCTGTTCCTTGCAATTTTTAAGGCTAGGACACGGTGGGGTTGTAGGATTGACTTTTCGCCTTTTAGCGCCGCAAGGTGTGGAGTCCTTCGAATCGGAATCCGATAAGCCACTAGCCGCTTTTTCGCGTTCCTCCTAAAAAACCAAACGTTTTAAAATAACAAAAACCTCGAATTTTATACAAACATACCCTCAGACTATCCTTAAAGCTGGACGCCTGGTATTGGGCGTATCTGGCTATCGTCGTGTGAGATCTATGCGATATGCAAGCCCAAACTTTCTTTCCCGTTTGCGGGTCCCAATTCTCGTCGGAGGGCTGTTGAATCTGCGTCCGAACTTCCACGCTATGATCGGGATTCGCTTCAACTAAGGTTTTTGTGGAAAATAAACCTAAATCGAGTTTCAAGGCCGCTGCCAATCCTCGTATCACAGCTATAGGGTGTTTCAGACAGAATTCCTGTAGTTGGGGACTGAAGGCGTGCTTTTTGTTGTCCAGAAATACTGACGGCGTAGGTGGCAATAATTGTTGGTGGTTAAGCTTTAACAAAGGGGGATCCGGAGGTGACGGAGGCGGAGCATTATCCGATATTATTGAATTGCTTATATTTCCAGTTACCACCTCGTTCCTAACGAAATAGAGTATTAAATACTTAGTTGGTTGTTAAGGTAATTAGTACCTACTTGCATAACTTTATTATAGTCTGAGCGTCCATGTCGGTGTTGTATTCGACATCGGATTTCTTCTCGATTGTTCTGAACGAATCGAATTCCCAAAGAGGTTCTGATTTGATGGTTAGTATGTTATCTCGGGTCGGTGATTTGATCTTTCTTTTAGCTTCTTGCGACAATTCTTGTTTTGGTGTGATATTCGAAGGTGAAAATGGGCCCGATGACAAGGTGTTTGAGACGTTACCTACGAAATTATTAATGTTACACTCTGTATAAAACACATAATTTGTTGATAACTTACTGGTTGTGTTGTTGGAGGCAGCATTGGAATCTTTAACATCCATATCGTCGGATCCGAATTGTTTGAGTAAATTCTCAGCAAGAGTGGTCGCAAGATCTTTCTGCGCCAACAAATCCTTGAGATCCTTTACCAAGTTTTCGTCAAGATCTCCAGAATGCTGTTCAGAAGACGACATGAAATCTCGAGGTTCATCAATCGAATTAGGTTGCGCTATTTTGTCGTTTTTGGCAGTATTAGTTGGGGACATTTCTTGGTCGAAGCTTTGATTGTTATTGAATGCGGGAGGTGTCGTTCGAATCATGCCCCTATTGTGTTCCTGATTTTGTTGCATAAGCCTGTATTGGTGTTGTAATTGTTGCATTAAAGCTTGTTGACTGGGATTGAGATTGTTAACGTTCTGTTGGAAATGGTTCAATAGTTGCAACTGTTGAGATGACAAAGTATAGGCAGGTTGATTAATGACGGTTTTCTGATCGGGTTCAGTTTTGAACCGTTTCGCGTTCGAGCAACCGTTCGGTGAGGGATATGGAGGGGGAGGACCTTGAGGAGTTGAAGTTGAATAATTCTTCTGATAGTTCTGGGTTGTCGTACTTCGGTTGGGTTGCGAAGAATTTTGCTGTCTAGACGACATTTCTGCCGATATCGGGAGATTCCAAGCCTCTTCAATGGAAAGCAATTGCCTCCTCCTGCGATAAACACATAATTAGTACACGCCCTATAATAAAAAAAATGTCGAACTTACTGAGAAGTGACACTTGGCATCGGGGCATTGGAAAGATGAGTTTGAAGAAAATTTATACGTTGAGTCAAATGTGGGTTCATACCCACGTTTGGGAAAGTTGATTTTGGCAGTTTGGTTGTATTTACAGCAGCTTCGTTTACTTGTTTATTTGACAATCCTCGACTCGAATTCAAATAACAAGCGTACGCATCTCGGGCTTGCAAGGAATTCTCGTAAAGTATACCCAAATTGGCCCAAGCAGCAGAATGACATTTATCTAGTTGTACAGCGCATATGTACGCTTGCAATGCATCCATCGGCTGATTCTGTTGTTGATACAAGACACCTATGCTACACCAGGTGTCTGCATTGCCTTCCGATTTTTCAACGGAATTCCTATAGGCAATAAAGGCATCGTGGACTTTGCCAATACTAGCGTAACATCTACCTAGCAAATATAAAGTTTGTCCCGAAAACTGATCGGCCTCATTGGCTCGTTGTAAATAATGTATGGCTAGTGGAATACGTTGATTCTTATCTCCTAATGATTCTTGGCAGTGATATAACCAGCCGAGTTGTCGAAATATATCAGCTCTTAATGATTGCGAGATATTCTTCTCTTTTAAAAGGGTTTCGTATCTGTCCTTTGCTATTTTTACTTTACCTTGGACCTCGAACAAATGGGCTATATGAAATTTAACTGCAACAAAAATACAATGATTTTACCAATGTAGATTTTACCAATACCAGTAGTTCACACATGGGACATAGGAATATTCTTTCTTCCCAATCATTCAAAATAAAAAACTATATTCTGAAAATACCGTCCCAATGGCATACAATTAAATGACCTTTGTTATTGCAAATTGTATGGCACAACATAAAATTTGTTAAAGTCGTCTAAAGCAGAATCGTCAAATGACCTACAACGCATGCTAAATATCTTCCAGAAAAATGTATGCTAATTTCAAAAAACAAGACCAAGGTTATGATAATATTATCTAAAAAAACCTTTGAGTTGTAAATTGGCAAAGTACTGATATAGTGGGCAATGTACGAAGAATAAGTAGGGGTAATAAGGGGGCAATAAGGGACTTACTGGTATTTTTCGTAGCAGTACATGGACTATTATCTACTAAGGCTAACTGGAAATGCTTGTGTGCTGATTCATATTCTTGTGTAACCTTGAACATCAAACCAAGCCTGACATTGACTTCATTAGCTCTCTGAAATCCAGGTGAAACGTAAAGCAACTGTTGGAATGCCTTCACAGCCCTGTAAAAAATACAATAACTCAGTGTATTAAGTTCGACAAGTAACCAAGTTAATGTTCACGAGAGTCCAGGGGAACTAAAAGTTAGATGAAAAACTGAAATTGAAATATTCCGCTGGAGCTTGAGAACTTTGATCATTCTTTCCCTTGTACAACTTTACCTGTTTTGTATTTATTTTATTAAAAACTTTGACCTATATTGCTCGATTCCTAAATGTATCAAGACAATTTTTATCTACTTATTACGCTCAGTTCGAGTTTGTCTAGTAAATGATAAATAAAAACGTATACGGGCCATGCGAAATACAAACGAAGCATGCGAAACAAAATCAAAAATCGACCTATTTTTATTTCGAAACCGTCTCCGAGAAGTGGGCCATCTAAGCGCCCGTCGTAAATAAAATTTGGTTGAGCCGGGTCGAAGATTTTTAGGCTGGTTTCAATGAAATTGCGTATAGTAAAGTGCTGGTTTGGATTCGACGTTTCGAACACCCCCCTTAATTGTATAGAACATGTGTCGAAGCAGATGGACTCAATATAACCAGCTGTTGTCCGCAGCTGCATACAGGTAGTTGTAGTTACCATCCACCATCTCCCAATAAAAGATTTCCGACTGCCTCTGTTGGGTAATCGATACATTTATGTGCGTATTTTTTTATGGAATAACTTTACCGTATACCGTCGGATTTATACTTTTTTTATCCCGCATATGCGTACATGTAATGTAATGTGTATACTCTACACCAACATGTGTGTATATTAGCCTTTTTTTATCGCTTATATTCTTGGGCACGTGTCCTCACATTGGTTCTTTCAAGGAAATTATAAAAAATGAAACACGTTAAGAAAAAAGGTTCACTTGAATAATTTTGTGAAACAAAACAGCGTTCTAAAGGAACATAGGAATATAAAAGAAAGTTATTAATAGCGAAAACTAGAACACATATCATAGAATACCTAACTGTTTAAGATAGTTTTTAGCCGAATACCGATCCACTAAAGCATTAGGTAAATATTTGTTTAAGTACGGAGTTTCGATTTTAACTTGTTAAAATGTCTGCGTGCTAACAGTTTAGTGGACAATTTCCTTTCCAAGGCAAGTTCAAATTTCGGTAATCAATTTTAAAATCTACGAACTGGTAGTAGACAAAGCGCGCAAAGAACCTACTAAAAATTTCATTCAATAGTGAGGGGTGCAATTGTCGGGGACGCTCCCTCATTTTCACATACGTGCTCATACGCATTATCTATACAGGATTCTAAAATAAACAGTTATGTCCGACCGACAACGAGTAAATTAAACAATAGAGAGGATGTTAAATTAGATTTTTAAAACCTTAAACATGCATGAAGTTTGTGGAATATATTATTAATGAATTAATGGTATGTATTTAAATTTTTAGTACAATTCTCCAGGAGAGAATTCACAAATGTTCCATTTTCTATTGTATGTGCATACTTATTTTCAAAATATACATCACTTCAATAAATAATTCGAAAATAGATTTCATAAATTCAATTCATAGATTTAATAAAGATAAACATAATAAGAAAATATTTATTCGTCAAGAAGATACTTCTTACTTTAAATATTTTTATTTTAAAAGTGTCCCCTTAATAAAAACTAATGGCATAGTGTACAAAACTATTCGTAATGTTAAAAGTACATACGTTATTAACTTTTACGGAGCTGAAATATTCGACCAGTTTCTCTGAAGAATGATACACCTGGGAAATATCTTTAAAAGTTAAGTTCGTTCCCCTGTGTTCCAAGAATATCGCTTAAAATATTTAATTCCTACGAAGGAAGTTGTACTACTAGATGATTCATAGTGGAAATACAGTCAATCACAATTCCAATGAAAATTTACAAATTTACAAATTCCTAGGATTGTGTATATTTAATTTTTAAGTATACACCTCTCATAGCAAAATGTTTCCATTATTAAAATTTACAGTTTTGTGCACCGATTTTTAAATAGTTCTATAAATAGGTACCAGCTAATGTATTTTGAAATTATAACACTTGGAAAATTGAATGATCGTAATGAGGGTTTTTCTATGCGAATTTAGCATGAAAACGCAATCCACATTACAAATTTGTAAGTAATTCAAGGTCGCGTTGTAATATTAGTATGCGTATAATATGCACCCCGACACTGGATGCGTGACCAGAAGAGCGTTGCCGTTTCACACTGATCTTATCGGACATAAACAAATTTATCGGATCGATGAGCTCGTTCCAGAAACACATAAAACGAGGAAACAAACATTTTCTCCACGTATGACACCAATAATAATTGTTCTATTAGATAAGTACAATACGTAGGACCTTCCAACGAAATGTGGTATTTTTAGCAAGTAACTTTATAAATAGATAAAACCTCCGGCGATTAAGTATTTTAAGAAGCAACACAAAGGTATGAGTAAATTTTAATAAATATCTAAACCGAGGAATTTTGTACCAACAAAGTACGTAGTACATAGCTCGCTATAAAGCCATTATAATTAAATCATCGGTACTTATGAGTTTAAATAGGAAAGAAAAACATTAATAAAGAAACGTACGGTAGTTCCATTCGATTAAAATACAATTTGTCGACTACACGGTACGATTAAATAATCTGTATTTCTTCCTCGATATTGGGTGATTGACCTATAACAGAAATAGACTGATAACTTGGGAACAGACGGTTCCAACTTCCAATCGAGACAATACTCCTTTTGAAAATACGCTTAAATGAATAAAAAAAGTAAATAGTGTTTCCGTTTATTTTGTTCAGGTTGTCTCGAGCGTCAAGAATTCCAGAACGCGCTGCATTAATGGATGATACAGCTGTTTATCTAAATTTATTTTTGTACAAAACTAGAACAAGGGTTATTAGAAACTGATAAATCAAACAATATGTTGAAATTGATAACTACGTAGTAGGATGAAGTAATTAATTGCATTTAATTTAATTAAACAATAAAAATAGAGGAAAAATTCAAATGAAAGACAAGATTTGATATGATTTGATGATAGGTGATTTACAGATGTTTCAAGGGGCTTTATTCCATTCTAAAAAGTTTGCATGTACTTACATATTCTAATTAATAATGCAGTCAATAATGCCCTGTAGATGCTTTGAGCTATTAATCTATACCTACAGGTGTACATTTTTTTAATGCTTTTTAATTGAATAATTAATTGTTTGGTACGCATAATATAAAGCTTTGCCTTGACTCTGTGAATAACATTGATTATAATTTTATCATTCCTTTGATAATAATAGTAAATGCATAAAATATTTTAATAAGTACCTACTATAAGTAAGACTTTATAATTTCCAGTAAAAATCGATTATTTAATAGCGTGTAAGCAAGATCATCTGTACAGCGTAAAAAATGACCTAATAGCGGTGATTCTGCAACTTATCAAGGTTGCCCAAAATAGTAATCGTGATCGCATTCCTAAAAATAATGATTCACCGGTACCGAAGCCGGTGTAACGATGAATGAATAACAACCAGAGTTCATTCGCTTTCATATTTTATCGAGAATTCTTGTTTATACAAAGAGAAAAATCGGAATGTCACTGACTTATCGCAACGCTTTTAGTACCGACCGGCACAGAAAAGATCGCAATCCGCTCTTACGGAAGGTTGAGTTGCGTATTCGTGCATTCATTTTGTTTTCTTTCGTGTTTACAGTACAGCGCGCAGACAGGTGAGGAGAGTGAATCCATAGTTTCGTTTCGGATCCGATATCCGATCCGGCCATCCAAAAACTATGAACCGGCGTCTTCTTGAATCTTGGCCGCCTTACAACCTTGATATCGCTGTCATTGACCGCTGTTCGCTAGGTACCTGTACGATGCACGGGTTGCACATATAAATGTCCAAACAACTTAAAACGCGTTGCCAAACTTCGGCCGCAACTCCCTAGATTTGCTTCTTTTTTTTCATCCATCGAGTTACGATTGGAATATTCTTATGAAGCGTGCAAAGATCGACCTATATTTCAAGAGCGTAATGACAGACAATGAAAGATTGTTCGGGAGTTCTGAGACGTCGAAAAAGAACGAGCCCCCAGCGCTGCGAAAAGAAAGTCATGAAACTACAGCTGTTCCTTCACGCTGTTTCCAATATCCAAACAATCGATTCGGTTTTAATATGTCATTTTCATTTCGCCCTCATCGCAACTTCACTTCTATTACAACTTACTTCCAATTGCAACAGAAAAAAAACTCGCCTTCATGAAACGCAATAAATTCCCATACTAGGAAGATAAACAGGTATAACAAAGCGGTACCATATCAGGTCAGTACAAAAGCATCTATTAAATTTTAATCATATTTCACATAACTAAATGAAAATGATTATAAATAGGTATTTCTAAAAATTTCTCTATTTACTCTCCTGTACACGAGTAGGCATTATACATAAATAGCAAATTGAATAAAAAAATGCTGCGTTCATTAACGCAACGAAGGTCATTTATTCATTTACAACAATTTTTGACTCAATTTAAATAACAGAGTTGTAAGTACACACACATGTAGGTAGTATCCGTAATTGCTTCATGTATATGCGGAACTGGATGGTCTTGCATAATTACAAGTTTTACGGTATATTTGGAGCTTAAACCGATCTAAAAATAACGCCGGCATTCATTAACAGTTATAAATCTTTTTCAAAATCAAAACACATTAATAATTCAGGTACTGAAGGTATGTCAATACCAATGAAACTGTTACGAATATGAGTGTTTTGTAAAAGTGAGAGTAGATACTTGACATTTGCTCTATTGCTTCAATTTTTATATTTAGTTTCTTTGAAACATTTTGTATTATTGCAGTAATTCGTTATGGATTTTGTGCGAGTTTAGTGAACACAGATCGATATTCTTGGAAACTCATTGTGCATCTCAATTTTATTATGTTCAAGGTCGTTATCCCAATCTTTATATACCACCATAAAAATTGCTTGCCCCAACGTTTTTGCAGGTATACCTAATGCTTAATCCCTTCTTAGATAGCCTCAATTTATTTGGGTAGGGTATTATTATATCTTGCAGGTAGATCTAGATAGAAAAAAGAATTCCTCCTTTTGGCAAGTTAAAGTCCTTTTAATATATACGACAGGGAAACAGAACAAAAAATACAAAAGCAGAATGGTGAGTTCCAAAACGTATATAAAATGGCAACTAGCTTTAAGAGAACTGTTGAAAAATTATGGAGTTAAATTTTAACGTAAAATAGAAATTATCTTTTGGTGTTATCATAAAAGTTTAGCGTAAATAAACTTGTTTTTATATATTTTATTGAATGAAATTCTTAACCCACTATTTTTCAAACTCGTAAATAGTAATAGTGAAACGTGAATCATGTGATATTTTTATACCCGTAATGAGTTCAAAGATTTTTATTTATCGTTTCGTACGTACGTTGGCAAATTATAATTAACTATTTTAACATTTTGAACTACTATTGAATTTTTCGAAGAATAACGGAACACAATAAATTTTAATTTAAATAAATTAGAATAAATTTTAATATTTTTTACATTAAAGCATTCTAAAATGCTAAAACTAACCTTACCTAAACCGACTCTCTGCAATGGTGTATTCAAATGAACTAAAATTACTACCAACTAAAAAAATATTGATAATGTTATTAGTTCTTAGTACAACTATTATAAAGGTATAAAATGTGAAACTAAAATTGTCAGTATTCAATCATTTCATATTTATACCATTAAAAAATTAAATAATTAAATATTGAATAATAAACGTGTTTAAAATGCACTTAAGTGCAGAGTCTAAAACATTTAATGAGCTTATACAAGTCTTTAACCCAAATACAAGTAAATGTGTTTTAATTAACACGATATCTGAAGTGCACCCACTGCATGATAGCAATAGATCCAAAAATAAAATCAAGGTAAGCGAATGAAACAGAACTTCACATCAGCCTAGCACAGCATAATGCACTACGAATTTTAGTTCCATTATTAAACCATTGCATAATAAATGCTAATATAAAAATTTTAGTTTACTCATTGAATTCGCAAGGTATTTACTCATTAAATAAATTATTAGCAGTAACTGTTTATTTAACGCCTCCGCTATTAATTTAAAACCTAATCGAAATAATCAATATAGAAAAAATGACGATTTGTACAATTACATTTTTTAATAGAAACATAAATTTAGTGTTAAACACAAAATAGCTGAATAGGCGTACGTGACATTAGGCACGCACTCACAGATTCTTAAAAAACTTGCAATTACCATGCACGTTAACAAGAATTTGGTATTAGTTCATTATTAAAATGTCAAATGACATCTTATCTCATCCAAGCAACAGGTAAAACCTCATAAAAACCTAACCAAATAATTAACACAGGGAATAAAATAAACCCGAGGTCGTCTTGAGGGAAAATGCTAAGATTTATAATGTAAATTTGCTACTTCTTGTGAATAAAATGAGATATGGGAACAAGTTATTTTCAAATTACATCTGAAACGGAGTATACCAGTTGTTAATAAACTTGGTATTTATTTAAATTTTGTATTTTTCGTGGCAAAGTAAAAAATATGTAATTTAATACGAATATACTAAAGAAAAATCAGTTGTGCCACGTTACACGTTACATAGTACTACTTACAATATTTTATTTACTAAACCTCAATTCTCGTAGGAATATTCTTTGAAAGATTAGATTGGAATCGAGATTTCTTTATCAAAAATATATATAGGTTTATTATGTAACGTTCTATTTAGACAATATTTAATCAGTGGAATTCAAAAGTTTTTAATAATTTGAGCATTTTATCTATCTAATGGCATAATTATGCAAAGATTGTAATATTCCACTCATTGAGGGATTTGTTCAGTACCTTCTATTTTAAAAAAATAGGTTCATTTATTCAATTAACAAATTTTGTTCTACTTAACGTTAAATATTCATGACTTACGAATTGTAATTTTTATATGTATTATTCTTGTCAAAAGGTAGTGTTATTGTGGGAACAGTCTGCCTTTTTTATTTGAATAATAAGCAGAAATGACTGTGAATACTACAAAAATACACAGGTGTGTTCAAAACAACATTATGTACTTATGCCAATTCATTGGATAGATAAGTAGCTGAAACAAACTAGTAATAGAGTGTTAAAATTTAAAATGCCCCTAAATATGCACTCGTGCGATTCTTGGTGCATTTGTAACTTCCAAAAAGGTAGCACCACGATTTGCCAAAAGATAAAATCCAAAGGTCATAGATCAGTTGGAAGGTGGAAGAATGCAACAACGTGTTGCTGAAGTGTTTCCGAGTTCATCCCTAGATTTTTTAATCGTTCCAGAAGACAAGGGCAAGGTCGGTAAACTATAAACTACGACCACTGCTGATCGATACTAGTACGCCTTCTTAAATAAAATATTTAGGTGTAAATGTTCAGTGACAATCCCAGGTTTACTATCAGACAGCTAATACGGTAAACCCGACACATGACACATGCAATAACCACAATTTGCGAGGGAAAAGCCGTAATTAATTAAAAATTATGCTCTCACTGGCACTCTCTGTGATTGTAGAGATTCTATTAAAGTTATCCACTTCAAGAGCTACTAATTAAGACTGGAATCGATTCCTCAAGATCTACTTGATACTGGAAGTACTTGCCGTGGGAATTATTGGAATTTAATAACATCTTCTGTTAATATTGAAGATTTGTGAAATTGTTCATACAAAAACACCGCTACATTATGTATCATTCCCATGGGATTACGGTATAACGTGTCCAAACAATGAGTATATAAATTTATTTATATACAAATAAAAAATAAATAGTTTATTTATAGGACACCTATTTGTTACAAATGCACCAACGAACACAATGTTGTGTACTTAGGCGCGTAGGTATAACGGAACAATAATGCACTGGTTGTTCTTTTATTACCCAGGTCCGCTGTGAAAGTAAACAGAATTCGAACAAAGAATGCGTTTTTTTTTTCAATACTTATGCAAGGATGCAACAAGGAAATGCATTCTAAATGTGAATCATCTATATATGCACGATGCGTCCGCCAATTACTCAATATCAACACAAAGCCTGGATGCTTCGATTAAGTGACGTCACTGACGTCATATATATAGCGGAAGAGACTGGGGATGACGTGAGATATGTCACATTGAACATGGCGAATGTAATCAACAACAAAACATCCGGCGCTATCTCGAAACAAAATCGACACAAAACAGGTAAAACATGACTGACAGGACGTGCAGCTTAGTATACAAAATTCACATGAGCCCAACTTACCGCAGATATGATAGTTTCCATCAAAATAAAGTTCCTCAGCTTTGGGATTCAGTAATTTTCAGTTACAAAATATTAACTTGTATATTAAAAAACTGGCAGTGATAAGGTCTTTATTGACAACACAAGTGCACTTGATGGTATTTTAAAGAGTAATAAAAAAGTTTTTCAAAGAAATGTCTACAAGTAAACAAAAATATTCACTCTCCCTCCACACCCGATAAACACAACACACCTCCTCGTCCTATTCCTATCCGACCAACTGAAACCAAATCATCCTGCCTGCCTGCGCTAATACTTTGACTAAGAAATTGCAGTACAGGGAAGCGTTTTTAAATTACCGATGCACGGCCGTATAACTGTATATCATAAGGACCAAAATCGCTCGACGCCACAACCCGACTCGGCTTCGGTCGGCATATCTCGAAAACGCAACGCAGCGCTGTTGCCACATATCCAGCTTTATCGTCGTCAATACCTCACCATACCCTACTTACTATACTAGCTTCACACGTAATCACTAAATTAATGACCACTACACTAAAATGATGGAGCGTTGTCCTATAATTTAGATGGTCACTAATGAAATGTTTCAAGTTATTGCAAGTTGTTTCTACAGGTACACAAATTGCTCTTTATTGATTTAATTGGGTTACTAAGGTTATTATAGGTTGCGTTGGAAATGTACCTGCTAAGTTTTGTTGTAAATTCAACATTTTGGACCGTATTCAGCGCCTCATCTTAACGTTAAAACCAATTTTAGAGAGCGACTTTAACGTAAACAATGTCCTTAGTTACTCCATAACAACAATGTACTGTCAAGTTAAAGACGCGTTTTTAGCTTTTAAAAAATAGCGCTGAATACGGGTATTTAAATTTTACACATAATTAGGAACCACCCTGTATTATTATATCCAACAAACAGTTGAACGTTGGACATTGGTTTAATTCGTAATGATACAATCAAATCAGCCAGTAATGAGTCCTTAAAATCAAGGAAGATTAAACTCCAATTGCTGCTATAGGGTATCATGAGGAAAAAATCAACAGTAGTAGGGAAAATTATAAAATAAAAATGGCAACGCCGGAAAACGCACTCTTGTAACGACGGTGCCATGTTTTAACCAATACCTATTAGTTCAGTGTCTAACTAATCTGAAAATTACGAAAGTCTAGTAATCATCGTTAAAATAATTTACTCATATGCGTTAAGTGAAAATCCAGTTTCACTGAATCGAAAAAAATATGTTGGACACGTTTGAAAATAACAAGGGAATTCGTGGCGTAAATCGATAGCGCTATTCTCAACTGGAAAGCCTATCGAACAAAGAAAAATTACACACAAAGTACCTTTATTTCGAAACCATTTTATCGTGATCCGAAAGAGAAGAATTAAAATTCGCAACGTTGCATAGACGTGCATCAATCCACAAACAGGGTGACTAGTTCTTAAAGACAACAACAAACGAAAGGTACATGAATATTTCATGAAAAAAATCACCCTGTATAGTAAACACCTGTTAGTACATGATTTTGCGATAAGGTGTTATGACGTTCCGATGACGTTAATGCAGTTTTGTAGAGGCACATCCGGCCTGTAATACATTCGTGTCAGAAATGGACATCGAATTTCTAACTGCATCTACTCCCCCTATAGGTCCTGTAGTGGGCATTGATTATTTTCGTCTGCATTCAATTTGAATTTATAATCAAATTAGATTGGAAGAGGGTGGAAAAAAAGATTCGATAGACCGAATGTATTTCGAAAATTTGGCGTGGGGTCAATAAACTATATAATTAAACTTGATACATTTTTAAACTTTTACTTGAGTTCATTAATTAATCATTTTCCGGAAAATACATTCAGAATATTTGAATGCTCCAACAACAAAGTAAAATGGAATAATTACAGTATAAAACGTTGCCATGTATTCTTCCAAGCATGCTTTTTTCATTAATTCTTAACCACTAAAATGTAGGAAACACAAATTAATGCGTTGAAGAAAATCCTGAATACCACTGTCTTTTATTATTTATTCTTGCATTTGAACTTTGGGTAGCGCAAATCGATTTTTCTCATTATTAAATCTAAACGAAATTAAATTGTCCGTAGACGACTAGACGGAATAAAACGGCTTTGAATTTGAAAATAGTTCGGAAGCTTTTATTACCATTATATCGGGAACGTACTGAAACGCTAATATTAACGGGTAATTACAATTTACAATGGTTGAAAGTAGTATCTAATGACTAGTATTAAAAGGTAATCCAATCCGCATACGAGAAAATAATATTGGAACGGGAATAAAGGACGTACGGATAAAGTGCAGTTAACTGAAGAACAGCCTTAAGAGGATAGCACATAATCATAATTTGTATGTAATTCTTTCTTGTAATTTACAAACAAACTGTTTCGTTTATTTCTTCTGAATAACCCGATCTATTTTTCAGTCATATTAGTATGATTTTTTTAGTTAAAATTAGAGTGATTAATTAACGTAAGTTGGAGCATAAATTTCCGCACCGAATCTCCTTAATAGGTAATGTAATCCGCGATAGGAATTAATACGGTAGGAAGTTTAGATTTAATTTATACAAAATGCGAATTGCATAGTTGTAACTTCCTTACTAGTGATGCAGCCAGGCTGCCTGTCTGCTTAAGCAAGGGTTAAGGTAACGGTACAGGGTGAAATCCTTTAAGGGGGTTTATAAGGACCCTTTACAAAGGAAAGGGTGCAATATTAAAAAAATGAATTTAACAGAAAATAATATTACAAAACCCTTACTATTAAAATAGCTTTACAGTTCATTTGTCCCGTGTAAGTTTTCCCAGGCATTTGTTCAATAAATATTATTAAATAATAATTATGTATTAATTGTAAAAAATAAGGATTTGTAACCATCTTATTTATCAACTATTATAGATAGGCATAAAAATAAGTTTACCACATCCTGATGAGATATAAAGGTGCATATGCTTCCATCTAGTGGGAAGAATTGGAATGTTAACCTCAGATTTCTCATGTTCCTTCCTAACTTAAATTTCTGCCATAATTTGTTGGTTAAATTTATATTGTTTTATACTAATTTTAGTTCTATACCACATTTTACTTCTACTAACGAAGCATTTTAGAAATACCTAAAGAACAGACATATTGCATTGTTTGCAATGTATTGTATTTACTCTCGTGAACCACAATCAATAAAATTACGTATTGAAAAACACTTACCAGTGAAATGCGTTGAAATGGAAATAAACCAGCCCGATGCCATACAAAAACGTTGTGTCTTGCCAATGATTCTCTGCCTGAGTTTTGTAGAACATTTGATATGCGGAAAGCGCTGAAATATTCTACGTGGAAAAATATGCGATTCAATAATCGGATCGTAATTACCTTTTCTATAATCCTCAAGCAGCAAATGAAAGTGACCTAATTTAACCCACGTCTTTGGATCAATGCTGATGTTTTTCCCTTGATTTGCAGTGTCGTTTTCTTTAGCTTTCTGTTGCCGTCTTGCTTGCATTACCATTAACTGCAAGTACTTAACAGCCTAAAAGCACACTTGATTAATAACCTGCCTCTTACTTTATATTCGTACAACATACCTTTTGAACTAATGCCTTTTTAGAACCATTTTCTGGTTGATTTAGTAGCAAGAAACCATATTGACGACTAAAACAATATTACAAATAAAATTAACAGGTTATATACTTGTGTTTTATTATAATGTAGATTAATAATAGTGTTGCAGAATATTATTAATTATAATTTAATTTTTTTAAGAGTCTTACCTGTCTAATTCAGACAAAATATGTAATTCCTGTGCGGTCATTGTAATGTCATCAGGATCTTCTACATTTGCCGGTTTACTCATATTTCTACACTTTAATTAATTGCTCACTAATATAAAGTCTAATAAAGAATTACAACTAATTATATTATATGATTAAATATAAAATAATGCCCTATATAAAATAATATATTTTAGGTTATAGATAATTAAACTTTTTTAATACATTTGCACAACTTTTAAACACTATCACATACAAAGAAACTTAATAAAATAAAGAATGAAAATAAAATTATTCTTATATACACAATAATAATATACTTTTAAAGTTAATTGATAATTAATGTATTCTTAAAACACAAAAACTTCTCAAAAATAAATTTGACGTTATTGACGTTTGTTGACGTATTTGACATATGACAACAGCAGAGGTTTGTTAGTTTGCGAATAGTAAACGTACTAGATTTTCTTCTTTTTTACAAAATAGTATCTTTTACCTTTTGTGTATGTAGGAACTGTACCTTGACCCCAAAATATTGACCCCTAAAATTTGCCTTGAATCTTATTTTCTTATTTATAGGTATATATTAAATAAGTAGAGAGAACTGGTTTTGAAAAAATTCAATGTACGCTTTACAAAATAATTTATTTTTTGGCTACATTATACGTATAGGTAAAACAAAATAATACGGAATGAATAAAATGTGATTGAAGTTCCTTTAAGTATGCATAATATTAATGTAGAAAAAAATAATACTATCCATAGGAATAGAGATTTTGCAATACTTGAGTCAATACTTTAAAAATATAATTTATCTCAAAAACCTCAAAATCCACAACAAGTGGGATCTATGGAATTATCTTTTGGCCTTCCCCTACTGAATATGGTGAGCAATTGACATCTTACTCTGAAACAAACCGATCAAGATAACAAAAAAACAAATTGAATGCGGTCTGAAACCTACTTTGCACGTATGTTGATCTGGTGTTGCACCTCCCCGTCGCAATTCCATTTGCTGCTGCCTTCTGTGGCTCGGAAGCAGAACTCTCTGGCGCTCAATATCTCGATGAAAGGCAAATCATCAATGCACGAATCGCTGCTGGACAACCTCAATAATAGCCTCAAATTGTTCAATACTGATGTATGCTTGACGAGCACTAGATGCACCATTCCGTCTCCCAGATGAGCATGGGGAGCGATGCCTTTCGGGCTTCGGGCGCAAGCACAGCTAATGTTAGCGCCGCTGACCATAAAGAATTTACCGGAAAACGTCTGCCATTTACATCCTAATTCGCCTATTTGAAGTTTTTTGCTAGATTCGCATTTATCACAATTTTCGTGGCAAGGTATTTCCTCGACGATTCCTCCCTCCATCTCGGAAAAAACGGCTAACTCCCCATGGTAACCTCTATTGCTAACTAATTTTTTAAACCCTGAAAACAAGATTATGTTACACCACTGATCTACTAAACCTGCTTCATCGATAATAAACTTTTTTTAACAACCAATCGCAATCTTTTATCTTAACTTGCAAGGCTATGGATTAACACCTGTGCATTAAGAAAAACTAGATACGGTTTTTAGATAAAAAACATAGGTAATTACTAATTCATTAGTGGAATAAAAATAACAGGACAGTAACGTTTATTGCGTGTAGAAACAGAAAAAATACCTCTACGGGTATTTTAAAAAAATTCGAAACAAAATATAGATAACACAAAACATTCAAACGTAGGTATCTAAATAATAAGCTTTAATTAGGTGTTTTACCGATAGGAGTTTACATAAAAATTTCGTGAATAACGAAATTAGCCAAAAAATTTACTGTTATTATCGAAAAATGTCAATTGTGTTATAAAAATAGCAATAAAAAATTCCGACTGAGAAATTTCAGATTAAAAACTCGTTTTTTATATAAGCCATATACTTGTAGTTGTAGAGAATGCACTTTCATAAAATTTCATAAGAGCGTTTGAAAATATAGTCTTACAAAAGTTTCTTATCCTCTTTGAGAACATATAATTTTATAACTGTGCTGCAATATACACAGACAATATCTGCAGTAAACGGTACAGCGCACATGGTATTTTTACGCAACAACGAATCAAATTTACTAGATAAAACAGCGTAATGAACACTTTTGCAACCAGAATTGTTCCATTTGCAATATGCACTTACAAAAATACGTGTTAAGTAAAATACAATAGAACAAAATTTAATGAATAATTTATTTCCTGCATCCAAATTGGCAAAAGTGTAAACCTTCGCGAGTAAACATGTTGAAATTTGTATTCCACTATCGGTTAAACCGGGAAAAATCGAAGGCCAATATCAAAGGAACAAATGAGTTTATAAATATTTAGTACTGTGAAATGTAATTTGATTCATTTTCAATTCGTAAGTATGAATAATTAATTCACTAATTGGGGCAGAATTAGAAACAAGACCAAGCAACGAAATGGCAAAAATAATACAAACAAGACACTGAAATGTAAAATAAAATAATAAATTAAAAAAACGGTTAATATTGTTGTTAGACGGTCCAAGAGTTCAAGGTAAATTAAATTACTAACATAAATTTATATAAATGGCTACTATATTTAAATACGAATAAAGAAACGAATTTTGAATACCTCGGTTAGGAAAATCCAATGCGATATAAAAATGTTTTGATCATTCCTGAACAATTTCATGCAGTTTTAATTTTGACTAAGTTTACAAGCGGAATGTTGATTATAAAGAAAAAAAATGTACAGTAAATATTCCTAGTTATTTAAAAAAATATCTTCACTATTATTCATGTAAAAAATGTTAAACCTGAAAGAAACTTATTTCCTATTTATAACAAACTTATAGAAAGACAAGATGTGATATGATATTGTATGAAATGATTTATAGTGAATGAAAAAAAAATGTAAATTTACGAAGATTAAATTTATTATTTTAGAGCAGCTTCAAAAATATGGCACGTGTTGTTTTGATATTGCAGTATTTCCGAAAATTCCTGACAATATAAAATTTCTACGCGTTAAATAAATATTAGATTATTGTGTCCATGAAGTTTCGGCAAATAATAATTAATAGAGCAAACGATATAATAGATGTTTCCTGTAGCAAAACTTTTATCTAAATCTGCTAATCTCGAGTGATTCGTATCAAATATCAAATAAGCTTAACAAAGATTCTTATATTAATTTTTTTGCAGTGTATATTTATAACCAAATTATACACATCAAATTACACAGCACAACTTTTATAGGTAGATAAAATTTCTTTATTAATTCAAGTAAAAATAAACCAAAAATCATATTGTTCTAAATTAAGTCTACTAATGAAAAATTCATGTTTATGATCCAGCAATCAATTTATTTTTAGCATTAGAGTAATATTTATACGATAAAAGTATTTCCTGAAAAAAACGAACTTATAAGGATGTAGTAAAATCAATATTACTTAACCATCAGATAATGACTTCAAATATTATAATATCGGCTTTGGTTAACATTAGGATATATTTTTAGAATAAAATAAAAACCCAAATGCCAATACAATTAATTTTTGCATAAAAATTTAAAATAAAAACCTACTCGTATTGTGAAAGACGGAATTTAATGGAAAATATTAAAACTTGATTTATTGCTATAAACTTTCACGTTTCGTTCTACAATGAACCATTTGAACAATGAATTTAGTCGCCTAAGTGCTTCAACCTCTATAATTACTTTAAACAGTCAATAAACTTCGCAATTAAAGTGCTCACGTACCCAAGCTCTTCTTAAAACTTGAACTAATCGAATAAAAAAATATTAAACGCACAATTAGAACCTATAGTAAATTGTTCAATTGTAAATATTAATAATCGAGGTATAGATAGGGTTCATATTAATTTTAATATAAAAATTACCTGAGTAGTCGTATCTTCTGGGGCCCATCCATCGATACTGATCACTATGATAAGCAACATCACCTAAGTAACCATAACTCAAAACGCTAGCGTATAAACGAAGCAAGTTATGTTCATCGTAAACCGACACTAAATCTAGTCCTAATTTGTCGCCAAGTATTATATGCAAAACGGCTGTTGTGGGATCATCTGTACCGTGAATGCAATACGCTATGGTATCCGTACTTCCTCCTAAAAATTTTCCAAATACAGCAAAATCTACATACATTAAAATCTATAATAAGATGCCTCGAGATTGATATTAAAATTTCAGTGTTAACTAATCGGCTTCATAACGGCTTATCGGAGTACATGAATCGATTAAGAACGTAAGTAAGATATTTGTTTATCTCACAGCTATACATGAATTTGAAGTGCAAAAAATAATTAGCTAAATTGAAATCGCGAGACACCTTATTACAAATAGTTTTCTAAACGGCGATAAATCGAATTAACGCAAACACTTAAAGCATGAAACTAATGTTAAAAACGTGCTTTTACCTGGTATAATGCCGATAGGAATTCTAGGTCTAGGCAAATTTTGATCAATATCATCGGGATCTACTCCTCTAATTTTGCATTCTCTTAAAACTAAACCGTTAAATAATTCGGAAACGGTGCCGTCTCCACCAACACAAGCAACGGAATCGAATATGTCTAAGCTATGATTGACTATGAAGTCCTTGATTTGATCTTTTCTTTGAGAAACATTCACGGTGACTTCTACGCCAGCTATGCTAAATAAATGTTTGGCGAATTTTTCGTAAATTTGCATTGCGTTTTTTTTACCTCCAAACGGATTCACGAAGAGAAGCAGGTGTTTTGGCCGGCTTTTAAAATCTACAATAACATTTATAACTTTAAACCAGTTTCTTAAACCATCAAAGCATAAGCAGTGTTATTGTTTAAATGACGTCATATCAGTATTTCAATTTTTTTGATGCAAAATTTATGTTTTCAAAATATAGACAAACTACTCAAGGTCTTGAATGAATTCATAAAGATACATAAGTAAATATTTAGAATTACTTTACATCGATAGCAAATTGGTGTGAATGTGATTATTATTATTAGTTTCCTTCATTTTTTTTGGTGAAAACACTCGCGATTAAATTTTAATTGCCTAATTAGTATAAATAAAAACACTAGCATGAAATTACAGGCAAAAGTAATCATAAAAATCTTCTAAATTAATTTCGACAATCCTCAACATAGAACAAAAGATCCTAGCGTATGAGGAAGTAATGTAAGAATTGACAGGTGAAAACGATAATTTGGTTATTTTTCTGTGGAAACAATATACATAGGCATAAAGGAAATGAACATTTATATGCACAATACGTAGTGTACTCAAAGGCCAAGGTCTGATATCCAACACGTAATTAGAATACATAAAAAATTAAAAACACCAAATTAGAAACAAGCCAATAACTACCCATTAATTTTCTGTGAGGTAAATTCAATTACCCCAACATATTTATAACGTCTTATAGATTATTCTAGTGAAAAAATAAAAATAATTTTGTCATTGACTAATTTTTAGCAGTAAATAAAAATAATCAGAATGGGATTTGTTGACTTTGTTCAACTAATTTATAAGAATTGTTGATAATGAAGGTAAATAGGTTTTTAGCTGCAAGAATTGTCAAGGATAACAAATAATTATTATTGTACTGGTAATTGAACAATTTACCCAATTAAATACTACAAAACGATATGTACAAATAAATGTTGATTTAATTACTTGTATTTTAAAAAATATTAAAAAAGTATTAATACTCTAAATTTAAACAATATCACAGCCATATATATGCTTAATGTGTACAATATTAAATTAGTAGTTTTATACAAGGTCACTAAAACAAATTAGTGAAAACCTGAAGAATTTAGTGAACATGTTTACTAACTTTTTAAATAATTTTGAAGAGTTTTTACCCACATGGTTACTTGTGCAGAATCTGAATGCTTAACAGTTAAATTTTTATACACCCATTTCGATCCTTTATTTCTTTCTGCATAATGAATAGTGAAAACACAGGGGTCTATTTGTTGTAAATCACTAGGATGGCTATTTCTTTTATAGTTATGTTGAACAGAAATAACATTTTCAAGTGGCAATGTTCTCTTGTCTGAAATAAGGTTCTAGTGAAAATTACAAGCAATTATGTAGAGAACATATATTATTACCTGATGGAGGTTTCTCATTATCCCAGACGATTTTTCCTTGATGCAAAATAATCCTTATTTTCTTCTTGCCACAGTGAAATGTGCTAAGAAGCACCGATTTTTCTAATTCACTATCCATTATTTACATTTCTACGTTGCATTTAATTTATGATTTTCTAATATACAAATTAATTAAGGTACACATGTTTATTTGTCAAAATAAAATAAAAATTTAAAATTTACAGACCCGGCCAACTAACTACATTCACTAACTGACAGTTACTGACATTTGTTTTGGCTGAATTGTCAGAATCATTTGTTACTAGTGGGAGAACTGCGTTTTTTCATTGACCTAGTTATAACCCTTTGAGCAAATCGAAATAACTCTAGTACATTTATTTAAACAACCGAACAAAAAGTCAATGACTTCTTCTTTTCGCTTCAACTGACGTTTACCTAACCTCCAAATTATGGAATGTATGTTGAAGACGATAAAATTAAATTTATATACAAGAAAAATATAATAAAATGCCAGAGGAATAATAGTGTGTAAAGAATAATAATAATGGATCCAGGTGCTTTACGTAATGTAATTATCTGTTCTTCTGATACAACTTAATTCATTAAGTATTTTTCTTTGTAGTTTAAAGATTTCCTTCAACTTTATAATAAGATGACTGAAATGTGTTTCCAAAGATGTGTGAACAACGTGAATTCTAGTAGGTTAGATCAAGATGAAATAGAATGCATTGAAGATTGTTCGGCGAAGTTTATTAAGTGTAATAACAAACTTATGCAACATTTTATGGAGGCTCAGACAGAAATAGTAAATAAACGAATAGCGGATGTTGAAAGGCAACAGGAGCAGCAAAATCAGTTACAACAAACTGTTTCAAACTAGTCTCTTTTAGTTTTTGTATATTCTTAGTCTTTTAGAATGTTGAATTTATAATGGTTATTATTGTACTGAACTGAGCATTTTTGTACTTTCCACAGAAAGCAATTATTAATTTTTAAAACTTATTAATGAGTCCGAATTTTTATATAATGAGGATCTGTTAAGGTTATTTGAAATTAAACAAATTTTTAATTTGATTTTTAAATTTAATTTTTTTTTTGTCTGAAAATACATTTTACAGACATTTGATAAAGAAAAGTGGATAAGAATTTAATTTAATTTTAAGAATTAGTTTTTACTGTAACATTTAATTTTTTTCAAAGATTTTGACTGCTTGTGGCATTTCCTTGTTTTTATCCACTTGCCTTATTTATACATTAATTAATCTGAACAACGTTGATACTACCTCAAAATAAATATGAAAATAATAGTACAAAAATAGTAATAAAAAAAACTATTTAAGTACAACAATATTTATATAAAAGTAAAGTACTTTAACTATATTTACATAATTTTTAAATTAAGTTATACTTTTATTTAATTTAATTTGAAAAATAAGTCTTCAAATTATCGATACTTGCGAAGAATACATGCTTTGCATTCCTACTTACTCGAACAATAAATAAATACACTTAGTTTTACATTTATATACTGAGACGGAGTTTTGCACATCGTTATTGATATTTATAAATAAGTAGAATAAATGAATATACTCGGTAGTCAAATTAAGAAATAACATTAAACACTCACAACAAGTTTTTTTTTCGTTTTGCCAAGTAGACTGATCCAAGGAAACAACTATGTAAGCAGACAGTTAATACATCAATTATATACAATTAACATGCTGGCAAACTAGAGCTAACAAATGTAGATTTTGGGGTTGCAATGCGTTGTTTAACTAAGTAACCGCTCAATATTTCGGCCACATGATGAGGTTGATCTTCATGTATGGCGTGCCCAGACCTTGCCAACACTTGCATTTGAAACTTACCTAAAAAAATTAGATATATTCATCTTAAACAACCAGAAACAATCAAGAACATTACCTTGCATTTGTCCAACTGTTAAAGTAGTGTCAAGCCCGTGAATATTAGCCAATAATAATAATTTTGGAATGCGCACATCCAAAAACTTTTGGGACAATCCTTTGAACCAACCAGTCCAAAATTTTTCTGTCTTACTCAAATCAATCCTCCATTTGTACGATGGTCCTTCTTCTTTGACATTTGGACTTTTGAAGTCAGTCTTCGAGCTTTTCGATGGAATGGGCGGTTTCCCGCAATCAGGACAGTGGTCATCGTTTTCTTCAGATTCTTCTGCCTCTTCCGCTACTTCTGCAACTTCTGCTAAAGCGTAAACTGAAGGAATCACTTCTTTACTCGATGTATTCGTGAGGTCAGCAATGTGTTCTAAATCACACTCATCTGCAGCTAACTTTCCGCTTTTTATGCTAGAAAATTGTGTGAAATGTTGGAATAAATAGTGTTTAGAAATTACATCATCTTACCTAACTATTTGTCCTGGCATGGAAACTTTAGCTGCGTCTATGTTATGAGTTTGACCTCCTTTATAACTAAAATTAAAAACGTATGTAATGAATGTTATCATGTTCGTAAACTGCCTTACCACCACTGGATAGCTTGAGGTAAACTCTTGAAATGAGACGGCCTGCCTCTAAGGATACTTTGCATTGATGAGAGTGCATCCAATGCAGTCCCTTCGACAACATCTATGACACATAATCCAACAACATTATCTATATTATGAGCAGCTTCGACTGCTACAGCACCACCCATACTATGACCCATCAAAATAATTGGAGTCGCATTCCCTTCTGTTAATTTCGATGCAATCTCAACCACATCACTATAAGCAAATATTTGTAGTCATTCAGTATAGTAAGAAGAGTTTTATTGAACTTACTTAGCCAGAGTTTCCAAGGATAAGTCAGCATCGTTATTTGTGTAAGTATTACCGTGACCTCTTATATCAATAGCGATAATTTGGCATTCAATCAAATTAGAAACTTCTTCCTTCAGAAAAAAATAACAATATAAATATTAATATTCCGTATAAAACGCATATTCTCAAGTTTGTAACATTAAAAACATCACATGCTAAAAACATAATTGTAGAATTAATTGCATTGCATAATGAAGTAAAAATGTATGTATAAAACTTCCTAATGTCCTTATTACATTCAGCATATTGATAGAATTACCGTAAATAACGCCCACGTTAGGCCCGAATATCCACCACCGTGGAGACATAGCAATATTGGTCCAACTGATCCTTTAGCGTAATAATGGAATTTACCGTTAAGTAATTGCATATCATCCTCTCGTTCAAAGTATTTAGTCCATTTAACGGGACTGAAATTATTCGCTGGGGCTACAGAAGTCCTACTAAAAGAAAGTACTTTAATACAACTATTTAAAAACATTAAGTTTTAAAACAAACCTTGGACGTTTACTGTTTATTCCAAAAATTGATTTCCTCAAATCAGACATATTTTGATAAACTCGATCAATTAATATATAAAAAAAATTTCTTGAGCTTTAAAAAAATTTTTAATATTGACATTGACATTGACGTTAAAGTATACACACTCTAAGTGTAATCCGGGATAAAAATAACGGACGTATTTTAAACAAAATTTAAATAAAGTGCCCACTGTGTATTTAATTTTAATATATATTAAGTGTTTTATGAATATATATAATATTTTTTTATTCTTAATTCAAATATTCAATATTTTTAATCGCTATCAAATATTTTTAAATTGAATAGAGAGAATAGAATACCAACAAAACGTACTTATTACTTAACAATTGGCGACACTGCGAGTAGTTTAACTGAACCAGAAATAAAATGTCAAAATAAATAATAATACAAAATACATACATATTTTATTTACAATATTATTAACTATGACAGATGGAGTTAATAAATTTATTGAAAATGAATTAGGGGATGCTTGGGACAGTTTTCATAATTGGTTGTATTGCATCTGTGTTGTAACGTTTGACTTAGAATTGGGGCAAGCTCTTGAGGTAAGCCTTTTTTACGAAGAACATTTTGGAATTTTCTTCAATGTTTTTTTTTCAGAGTATTTACCCCCGACATGTTACCCTTACGAAAGAAGAAATATCTAACGTATGTTATTTGGCTTTCCCTGACTCAAACTCTGGTTGCATGGGGGACACTAATTTTATAATTAGATTACAGAACAATCAGGGTACGAGAAATCTCAAAAGTGAATATAAACATTACAATTCGAAATGCCCCACTGCCTTGCAAGTCGACGGTTCTTTTTATTGGGGCTACGTTTATTTTAGACAAGTTAAAGATATCTCATTGCCTCGCGGTTACTTCCAAAAAGTAAAGCATATTGCGAACAGCTGTGTCAGATACCATAGTTATTTATTTTTTAGAGTGTTGTGATGCTTTCATTTTTACCATTCAACAATTTGTTCAGTAAGATATGCAGCTACATTGCTCCTGAATACTTCGAAAATGGTGAAGTTACGTTGGAAGCCGTATGTTATAATATTGAACGATGGCCTCGACCCATGCCTGGGTCTACTCTTAATTTACCATTATTAGGCTCCGTTTTCCAGGTTAGTATTATTATAAGATTTGGAAAAATAGTTGTTTCGATATAATTCTTCTTCAGACCTTCATACCCCTAGCTACTAGTTCAAATTCAACTTTGGCCTTATTAAGTGAACCTGGAGATAATCAAATTCAAACTCACGTTGAAGACCTCAATTTATTCGAAATTCTACAGCCTGTTTTGTCTCATATACATTTATTATGGGAGTTAGTGATCGTTTGTGAACCAATCGTAGTGCTAGCTTCTTCGCCTACTCACTGTTCATCAATGGTGTTAGCGTTGACAAGGTAGCTATTATTGTTTATTATCACCTCATCAAGTCTATAAACTGTGTTTTTAAGGCTAATTTGTCCGTTACAATTTTGTGGTGATTATCGTCCATACTTTACAATTCACGACAGCGAATTCAAGCAATTTACAAGCAAGGCGCAAGGCCCTCCGCCTGTGATACTGGGTGTTACGAATCCTTTTTTTGGTAAAACATTACACCATTGGCCGCATACGATGCGTTTAAGCGACGATTTGGCCCAATCTCAAAAATATAAACTGAAAAAGACAGCCCCGACTCGAATGATCGATAACACGCCTGGTATTTACACAGCTTACAAACCTTTCTTACACAAAGATAAAAACATCATTAAGAAGTTGCTGAGCGGTGTTAGTTCTAAAAGACCTTATGAGGTACAGACTGCCATTCTGAGAAGGCATTTATTGGAACTCACTCAGAGTTTCATGATTCCATTGGAGAGGTACATTGCTAGTTTAATGCCCCTTCAACGGAGCATATCTCCATTTAAGGTAAACGTTTGTTTTTTTTTTGTGGAATGTCAATTTAATTAGATATTTGTAGGCTCCCCCTTCTCCTTTGCCTTTCAATCCTGATCACTTTTTTGCCACACTAGATTCAGCAGGTCCTCAATTAACCTTGAATAATACAGGAATTAAAGGCGATTGGATTGGATTGTACAGAAAATTCTTCAGGTCTCCTAATTTTAAGGCTTGGTTTAATGCTAGGTACTCAGAATTGACTCTTAAACTGCAAGCCCTCCAAACAGAAGCCTTATCCAATGCTGTAAGTACTTAAGCGATAACTTTTAAACAGCTATAAGAAATTTGTCGTTTAGGATTTGAAAGATTGGGTGCAAGGCCGTCCAGAAGTTGAAGTTGTTGATATGGTTCTAAGGCTGCGTAATAAGATTACTAAATGCGAACAACATGATATACCAGTGCATGAATCCATTAAAGAAAAATTGAATCATCGACTTGACGAAATCGTGACAGCTCTTCCTGATGATTTGAAAAATATTTTACAGGTTTCATGATACTTGCTGAATCCAAGGAAACATCTCGATATTTGGTTAATTTGACTTCGATTTACTGAAGGTTGTTGCGTATCTGTCCCATAGTTAATATTATTGCGATTATTTAGTTATACAATTTACATTTATATAATTCGAAATATATTTTATAGAGTACATTACAGGTGTAGATACCTACTAATGTTTTATTGCAAGCTAAAGGAATTAAAGTTCGCATGTTTCTGTAAACAATTAAATTAATTGATTATTTTTTATATTAGGAATAAAAACGAGGTACTTTGTTGTTACTGACGTTTTATATTTTAAATACTGTGTGTCAACAATATTTGCTCATTATAAGCAGTGTTTCTAATATTTCGAGATCTTTACATGAACTGCTATTGATTATAGATTAAAAAATTTGAGCCAAATTTTTGAGAGGTTATTCTTGACTAGTTCGTTTGAGTTTATTGGTTCAGATTTTTTCGGAAATAATATTATTTTATGAACCTTCGTTATGTCCATCGAACAATTTATAATAACAGTTTATTCACATGTACATAAGATAAACTCTTTATTTTTTGATCAGCTTTGTATTATTTTCACCTTACCTTTAAATTCCCTTTCCAAGAGAGCGTTCAGGTTCATATGAAAAACTTCTATTAAAAAAAGTAATTTATTTAACCCTTGACAATGAGTTATAATTAGTTTTTTAGTGGACAAACAGCCTTAAAAATATTAGAAATATGCACATCCTAAACATACATGTACATAACTTTATGAATATTATTTATACTAAGTTAAAGGCTGCTTTGTCTACCTCTACTTATTCACAAGTGTATCACTTAGTTTTTATCAAAAACTAAAACTAATGTGGTGAATTTTTTTACGCATGACATTTACGTCCTTATAAGGCCATTTGACTAGTTTAAGGTAGCATAATTGGAAAAATTCGGCGAAATAAACCAAATGAAAAGCAACTAATTTCTTTTTTAAGTATTTATATCTCTCATTACTTGTAATATTAATGACGTAAATGACAAAGTAAAAAAATATCCATGGCATTATTATTGGACAAAAACTATTTCATCAACAAAAAGGAATATTTTTTACCCCTGCGAACACAGTCAATTACAAAAATATTCCATGAAAATAAACAGAATATGCTTAAACATATTAGACAGCCTTCATCCCCCTAATGAACAATAATTCTACTGAAAATTGGTCTCTGTAAATAAAATTTTCCATTTAATTTAATAATCCAGAATTCCCATGATAAAATTAGTCCTGATATTTTATTCATACACTAAAATTAGTCTATCAATTCGACGAATTCAATTATGAAATAAGAACGAAAAAAATGTCTAATTTTAAAACTCGTGCCTAATATTTATTAATAAGTAACATTCAATGACGTGGTTTATGTCTACTTTATTCTTTCTGAGTAATTTCTAATTAAGGAAATATTTTGTACTTCAGTAATTTTTATTACATGTATTATATGAAAGCATAAATACAATACATTAAACTACATAAGAGTAGTATTCAGTTAAATTTGTTCTTAATGATATGAAATATTTTTTCAACATAAATAATCACCAAGTAGCTGGTTATTGTACATATGCTTATTAATTATTTCTATAATTAGGAACTATTTACTAATTTATTATCATAGTTCTAATAATTTGAGTAATTTTTTTTACAGTTTGATGATAATAGCCTTTTTCGAGGACACGATCAAGGCTAGTATCTGCTTTACAAACTTTATTTTATAAATCGAAAGTTATTCTTTTATTCTGGCATTATCAAATTAAAAAGAATTTAACCAACAGTAAATCATTTGCATATCGGTTAAACCATTTATTTTTTGATTGAGTTCAATTTGTTGCTTTAATAAGGCATCTGCTTGATTTTCAAATTCCTTAGTTTTTTGTTCTGAAAATATTGCTTCATCGAATTCATCTCCGTCCTCCTTTCTGGCAATGATTATTTTATTATATAAATCGAGCACTTCTTTGTCAACTTTCTCCAGCTGCTCTTTTAAATCATTAGAGTGGAAGTCATTTTCAACAACAACTTTCAGTTTGTTAAGTTCTTCGATGTTGTAATCATTGACTGTTGTTAACTCTTGTTGACATTTTTTAATTTCACTTAAAATTTCATCATCGGGTATATTCTGAAAATGAAAGTGTAGTAGATGGAAATTGGGAGAAAATAGAAATTACCTTTGACATATCTTCGAGAGTAATAATTCCCTGTTCCATCAGTTCTTTTTTCAGTCTTCTATCTAAGCATGTACCCAACTTTTGACTATTTAATGACGACTTCATTTTTGCATAATCTGTTCCTAAAGAAAACATGTTAAAAATGTATTATTTTTTAGTAAAGACATACCTTTGGATTTATTAGATTTTGTCACTTCACCATTTTTTGGATGATTATGTAGCACTCTTTCTTCAATCAAACCGGCTAAGAGTCTCTGTGTTTGTGGTATTGAGAAAGTTTCAACCATCCTAAATTAAAAAGAAAAGTCAAATTATCAAAATTTATAACATAAAGAAAGTCTTACGTGTGTAAACCGTTTTTCTTAATATCATTTGTTGCCGAGGATTTTTTATGGGCTTTCCCTAAATGCTGCTCTTCGTTAATAATTTCTTCGGACCAATTATTAGCATAGTGTTCGCCTATCTCAGGTATTTTGATATCTATTTCTTTGGAATATTCTTGAATAAGGGTGTCTAGAAACTGGAATTATAGGTAAATAGATGTTTCGATTATTATGAATTTAACTTACAACAACATCATCTTTAGAAACGTTAGCACATAAAGGTTCTATGGAAGCCCAAAATTTATCTGAATGGCATTTTTCGGCACGGAATTTAGGTAGAGCTTTGAAATCCTTATGTTTAGGTTTACCCTTGATCCTTTTTCGTTTCAGGGAAGTCTGAAATTATATAATTGAAATATTTCAGTAGCAGAGAGAAATTTTAGACCTACTTTAACATCAGCTTTTTTATCATGACTGTCATCAGATTTGTCGGTTTCTCCTATTTCTGCGAGTAAGTATCTAATTCTAACGGCACTAGTGGAAAGCAGTTTCTCTAAGTCCTGTTGTAGTAAATCCAAATCATCCATAGAAACTGTATTTTCTCCAGATTTTGCCAAAACTATAAAAAACATTTCCATTAGCTTTATCATGCAACCAATATAGTGTAATTGAAATAGTATAAAACTTACTTGAGGTATATTTTGGCAATAACCTAGGATTATCACATTGTTTAATTAAAGGAATACTTGAAACATCTGGTTCTAGAATTTTTCCATCATTTTTGTGTCTACCTGACGATGTACGTTTTGTACCGTTCATCTTTTAAAATATGAACACAACAGGTTTCTTATTATACTAGATAAAATATCAAACCAAACGAGTAGAAATCAGAAATTTTAATCAAACCAAACCTCAAAAAATGAAAAACAACCCTACAGCTAACGTTAGCAACGTTGCTTATTGCTCATCGTCAACCACCAGCCGCCATTAATAAAAATTGTTTTGACAGTGACAATTGACATTGACGAACCGTACTCAAGTATCGAACTATCTCTGTCTGAATTGTTGTCAATCCATATCCATTTCTTTGTTTATGTCAAATTTCATGTTAAAGGGAGACGAAAGTGACTAATTATCACATGATAATCCAACGTTGCCAGTTGTACATTATCTTACTTCTCATTACTGAAAATTGTGTGATTCCCAAAGATAATATAATATTATTTAAATTTGTTGATTCATTATTAGAAGAATTCGCTCGATGCCTTGTTAGATTTAAATTATGTTGTATTTATTCCAGTATTATTTTATAATTATCATACATCAATTTAAAATTAAATATACACCATAATGCGGTATAATATTTTCATGCCATCCACAGAGGCCATACACAAACTCTTTAATGCTTTTAGTAATGACTTATATTATTATTATTATATACTTTTATTCTTAAAAATCCTTATAATGGAATTTTAATTGATATTTTATCAAAAAATATATCAGCATACATGAAAATTCGAATTGCCATAATAGTTTTTTTCAATTTACATGCAGTTTAAATTTACAGTTTTTTATTCAATAGTTTGGTGAACCGCCCTGTTAATTGAAAAATAAACAATATATCTTTTTGTTATATGATTCGTATTTCATATATCTAATATAACAGCTTGTGTAAACACTCAATCAATTTCTATAAAAACAAATAAATCTTGTGTACTCACTCCTACCTTCATTTTCATTACTTGTATCGGTAATTCAATAAAACGATGTTCCTTTTCCTAACTTCCACTTTAATGAGATATAAACTTTTCCTGGACTCCGGTATTTGTTCACTTGGGGGTTACACGTTTGCCCAAACTATTAAGGTTTCGTTTAGATATATAGATAAAGTAAATAATTTAATTTATATTAAAAATATGGAATAATTTAATTCGGAAAATACCTGGACATGTTATATGTTTGCATAAAATTGTAGTAGTACCAAGTCAATTAAAATAAGTACCACAAATATATGACAACAATGTAAAAATTAAAATTATACGTTGGCAAAACTCACTAATTTTTGAACTTAAAAAATTAGTCGATTGGTAAAAAGTTAAGTGTGAATTTGTAAAAGTATCAAACTATAAGATGCCTCCTATAAACACACGTTCAAATAGGTTGTCTACAAAAAAACCAAATTCAACTTGCAATGAGGATGATGATATTGAAATGTATGAAATAATTGGTAAGAAATTGTTTTGTTTACAACTATATCCATTAAAAAGCGGACATATACAATGACTTTTTTTTAATGTCTTCAATCTACGTCTATTTTCTCGCAAGTTTTCGAATGTAGTAATTTTGAATTTAAACATGAAATTAATAAATTTGTACCTACTGATTTTTTATACTTATGAAGTGTGGTGGTGAAACAGTGTTGTGTATAGAAATATATTAGATCGAAATCGGGACATCATGTATATTTACCCAAAAGTTTCTTCAATTAAATTGATTGGAGGGGTTACTTTTGGAGTAGCGAGCAGACAGAATGCAAGAGCCCACCCTCATTGCTTCGCTATAAAAGTTTGGGTAGTTCAGCGCAAAGAATATTCGTACTGACCGTTCCGAAGGAGTCACTTCGACCGGCAATCGAAAATGTTTAAAATATTTTTCATCGTTATCCTAACGGTTATTGCATTTTGTAACGCGCAAGTGAATTTTTCTCCTAATTGGGGAAAAAGAGGCTCCAATTTCGGAGAAGACAATGAGAGCAAATGCAGGGAGAATATGGACGCACTGATGCTTATTCATAAGATCATTCAGGTAAATATCGCATATATTTTATTGTTATTATTTTAACATTGTTTTTAATCACTTAAACATTAAGGGGAAATATTTATTTGATGTCGTAAGATTTTCTTCATTTGAAGAAATATTCGTATATGTGTTCTGATTAATTTGACTCATCTGTGATAAACTGCCACTTCTATTTTGTCTATTATAATCAGAGAGGGAAGGTTATTTTTTCGTTGTTTTATTACAT
Source organism: Phyllotreta cruciferae (assembly GCA_917563865.1). Classification (NCBI taxonomy): domain Eukaryota; kingdom Metazoa; phylum Arthropoda; class Insecta; order Coleoptera; family Chrysomelidae; genus Phyllotreta; species Phyllotreta cruciferae. The sequence goes on from OU830615.1 coordinate 5,054,581, forward strand.
ATTATAATACATATTTTTTTATTAATGCAATTTATTTATTTCAGGATGAAGCCCAAAAATTGTGTGAATGCCAGAAATTTTCAAACTAATACTGATTAAGTGATGTAATCGTGCCCAAGCATCGACTAGTTGTAGTAAAAATAACGTACTATTTATGATTTTCATTTGTAATTGTGTAATTTCGATTAAAAGAATTAGAGGCTGGCTTTATAGACTTTTTATTTTAAATGTGTACCGCTATTGTAATTCTAACAAACTGACATATTTCTTTTGGAGGACCTATAATATGGTTCAGGTCGTAAAAAATCTATTGAATTACTACTAATTATTTTTATTAGTTATATATGAATTTCATATAAATATTAAAATTGTTTGAATCATGTTTGAATTTCAAATTGTATTTTGGCAAGTTATGCAACCACTTTAACACAATACTTTTACTAGATAGTATGTGCTCGAATACCAATCTTTTAATACTGATTTTTCTGATGAAAACTCTCAAACAAAAGTAATTACAATAATAAACTTTTTATAAATAAATGAAATCCTAATTTTCTTCTCTGATTGGTGATTGATCTATTGATCAATCCTTGTGATTTTCTTTGCTAATAGTTGGCGGCAAAGTTACCAAACATACAACAAAATAATGACAATTGACAAGCAACGTCAAAAAAAATGGTGGTTGATGTTGATGTGTTTGTATTGTCAATACTATAAAGATTTTGTCGGCTTTTTACATAGCGGCGTTTATTAATAAATATCAAAATGTTGTCCATAGGGCCTAAAATGGATGGGGGACCGAATGTGAAATATTTCGAGTCTCCTGAAACATTGGCCGCTTTAGAAGGCGTCAAACAATGGCTGCAGAAAAACGGAAAGAAGGTAAATATTTTTGTCACACCTTGCACCCTTAAGTGTAATAACGCTTTACTCGTAAGTCTGACATTAATTTGTTACATTGCAGTATCTTCAAAATGAGCCGATTACAAATAAGACAATTTCGACAACAACAGTGCAGTTCATGCAGTTTCAGGAGGATTTTCTGGGCAAAAATACACAGAAACCACCCATGACTCGAATACCTGTAAGTTACTGTTACTAAATTAATCTAGACAGTTTTTCTTTCAATTCTTATATTTTCTAGGTAAAATATTTCTTGGATTTTAAATCTGGAGGTGGTTTATGTCATTTGCTACTGGCTGCGTATAAATTTAAAAGCGAACATAACTGGAGACGGTTCGAATTGCCTTCGGGAAAGGTAAATTTAATAATATTAGTTACATTAGCTTTTAATAATTCGTTGTAGTTCTATAACCTAACAATTACTAAATTTTATTTATTTTAGAATATATCGAAGCTGGAGAAAGTGTATGAGATGTTTCAAAGCATGGAAAAAGCTCTAATAAGCGCGAAATTGTACACACTACCCATAGTTTATATCAGGCCTGAAGTAGAGAAAGGCGTTGCTCAAAAGATAAGAGAAATTATTAGAAGACGGAATGGTCAGATTATTGAAACTGAAGAAACAGCAACCCATATTATTTATGGAGCGGTCGATCCTTTAAAAGATGCTTATGGTAGACCTGTTTCTAAAAGAGATAAAATGGTAATGATGCATTGGTATTATTTCCCCAATTCGTTTGATACTTGGGTGAATCTGGAAACAGCAGGTTTGGATAGTTTACCTATCGAAAATAATCCCAGTCCGCATTCGGGCCCTTGGAGAATCAGCTGCACTTGGGTGTATGAAACAGATCAATACAACGAATGGATGTCGGAAGAAGACTATGAAGTTGATGAAGCTGGAGTGAACAAAGTACACCCTAGGCTGATGTCAGTCGAGGATTTGATAAACCCATCTGAAGACAGGAACAAAAAGAACAAAGGAGGGAAAAGAAAGCGTTCTCCATCGCCTCCGTCTAAAGTAGGCAAGAGAAAAAGCGGCAGAAGCCCAGCCGTGGGAAAGAAAACCAGACCTGAAGATCCTGAATCGGAAGATCTTACGAAAGATATGGATGAACCTACACCAGAGCCAAACATCGTTGAAGTTAATCCCAATTCCCAAAACAATCAACTCGCTAAGAAAGATCATGAGCTTCAACCGTTGAAAGGAGGATCAATTACAGATTTAGAAGATACCGAAGAAAGAGGAGATGATTCTCAAACTGGCAAAAATAGCGACAGTAATACTCAAGATGATGGGCAAGAAGATAACGTTACAGAACAAACCCATCATATTATTATTCCATCTTACTCTGCTTGGTTTGATTACAATTCAATTCATGAAGTTGAAAAAAGAGCAATGCCCGAGTTTTTTAATGGCAGAAACAAATCCAAGACACCAGAAATATATTTGGGCTACAGGTGAGCTTTTACTAGAACTACTAATTCATACAATCAACCAATCCTTTTATTTTTCAGAAACTTCATGATAGATACTTACAGATTAAATCCTACTGAATACATAACTAGCACTGCTTGTAGACGTAATCTTGCTGGCGATGTTTGCGCTATCATGAGAGTACATGCTTTTCTAGAGCAATGGGGTCTTATTAATTATCAGGTCGATACAGATTCCAGGCCAACTGCTATGGGTCCACCACCTACGTCTCACTTTCATATACTTTCGGACACTCCATCTGGTTTACAAATCGTAAATCCCCCGAAAACTCCTCAACCTAGCGCGGCGAAAACATTATTAGACCTTGATAAGACTCAGGATATCAAGAAACCAGAAGGTACTACTGAAATATCGACTTTTGGTCTGAAATTGGATCAGTACGCTAAAAAGCCAGCTGTACTCAGAAATAAAAGTGCTGCTTCATTAACTAGAGATTGGACAGAACAAGAAACGCTTTTATTATTAGAAGGGCTCGAAATGTATAAGGATGATTGGAACAAAGTTTGTGAGCACGTTGGTTCAAGAACACAAGACGAATGCATTCTTCATTTCTTAAGGTTGCCCATTGAAGATCCTTATTTAGAAGATCCAGAAGCTGGCGGGGCTCTAGGACCATTAGCATACCAACCTATTCCTTTCAGTAAAGCTGGCAATCCGATAATGTCTACAGTTGCGTTTTTGGCCTCTATAGTTGATCCAAGAGTTGCTGCAGCTGCAGCAAAATCTGCTATGCTCGAATTTGCAAGCATTAAAGACGAAGTACCAGCTTCAGTGATGGATGCGCATTTGAAAAACGTTGAAGCTTCAAGTGCCGAAGGGAAATACGATCCTGCTGCTAATCTTGCTCTTACAGGCATCGCAGGAACTGTACCTGATAAAGAAGAAGATGACAAAGTGAAGAAGGAAGACGTTAAAGACGAGGATAAATCAGGCGAAGAGAAGAAAAACGGTGAAAGTCAAGAAGATAAGGGCAGCGATAAAGTGAAATCTGAAGCATCAGATAGCGAGAAAGAAGAGAAAATGGATACATCAGAGAATAAACCCGAAAGAGTTGTGAAAGACAGTGAGATGCAAAGTGCCGCAGCCGCAGCACTGGCAGCCGCAGCTGTCAAAGCAAAACATCTCGCTGCTGTGGAAGAAAGAAAAATCAAATCTCTTGTGGCACTTTTGGTGGAGACTCAGATGAAGAAACTTGAAATCAAATTACGTCATTTCGAGGAACTTGAAACGACAATGGAAAGAGAAAGGGAGGGACTTGAGTATCAAAGGCAACAATTAATAACGGAGAGACAGCAGTTCCATTTGGAACAATTGAAGGCAGCCGAGTTCAGGGCGAGACAACAAGCTCATCAAAGGCTGCAATCTGAGCAAGGACAATGGGTGTCCCAGCAACAGCAGGCCGCGCATTCAGCCCCACCGCCCGAAAGTGGCCCGAGTACAACTCCTACGCCACCATCTCCTCAAGCCTCGGCGGTAGCGTCTCCACAAGCCCCTCCTCATATTCATATATAGTCCAAAAAGTTGATTTCTAACCTAATGGATTATGTAATGTCTAATTGCTACTAAATATCATTTACTTTTTTAATTTAGAATGTGTAAAATTGGATAAAATTCATGGTATTGCTGTTCATTATACATGTATACAAAGTTAGGAATATTTATGGTATATAAAAAACTCGACATTATTTTGACTTTTGTAACAAATTATGGATTAAATTAGTAATTTCAATTTGTATTACGTCCATTCATTTATTGCATTTTACTTACTACTTATATTAGAAAAATAATAGGTACATTTTGTTATTATAAATGTAGGCTGTTTATTTTTTTAACTTCAGTAGTACTTGATATTTAGTATCGCATTATAAGTTTTATTTTAGAAATAAATTTTTTATAATGTATTTTTTTGTTATTGTGCATAACTTTGTAACAGTGCTGAATGGATAAAGAAGTTTTTTCTTTAATAGCCAATAAATTTTTGTCAAGAAACTTATTGACGTCAGATACGTTGGTGTCTTAATTTTTTCCATTTAAAATAGTAATTGAAAAATTTTAAATATAAATCGAAACAAATGCGCAGGTGCAATATAAATGAATTTTCCCCTGATCGTTAATCGTTATATTAGTAAGATTTCCTAATAGTAGAAGAAATTACATAGTTGCCAATTGTATTCCTACCTTAAACATTTGCAATAATCGGCTTTAATTCAAGGCACACTAATAAATTCCAGTTATTTTATTGCTTGTTTTAAAAAATCTAATAAAACAAAATTTAGACTGAAGATTTGATAACTTTTTTGGTTTTATTAAAAATCTTCTGTATTGATTTGGCAACACCTTATGACGTTTGCTCGCATAAGTCAACAGATTAACGATCTTTAAGATTATCATCCACCATTTGCGATTATTCTAACATGGCCGCATGTTAGTTGCTGATTTTTCTTTATTGTTTGCCAACGTTTGTTAAAGATTTAGTAGTGGTGTTTGTTTAAAAAATAAAGTTTTACATAACGTAAAAAAGTAGGTAGAAACATTGTTAGTGGCGGGCATCCACATCTAATTTTTTTTTGGATAATTTGTACCGGTCTTCGTCTTGTTGATCTACTCCTCCCTATTGAGGTATTTAGATTGCTAAATAAAATAGGAACTTCTCATTACGTATTTTGATTGTTTTGAAGAAAAAAATGTTGCAAGAGCATCATCATATGTCCCAGAATGGAATGCAGAGGAATGCTAGGTCAGTAAGCATTTTTTTATGCAAATATTCGCGCTCATTTCACATAAAATAACAATCCAATTGTTTCAATCCTGCAATTTACGTTTGGTTTGTATTATTTTAGAATAGGAATACAACAAATGGGTCCACCCCCTAACCAGAGAACAATGTTGATGAGTATACCAGCTCCTGGTAAGTTGTAGTTTCATTTCACAGTACTTTTTCTACTATAACAGGGGTATGATATTGCTGCACCTACTTTTATTTTTATTTTATTATAATACTGGCAGCATAGAATATAAAATTTTATACCTTACTGTATTTTTTAAATCATTTCAATTACAATTGAAAATTAGGGCATCAATCAATAATAGATAATTTGCCATGATGTACTTTAATGTGATGTTAATCATTTTATTTAGGAACGATTTATTTTGGTTCATAAGTGGAGAGGAGTTATTTTTCCTATTCTCTCATTAACCCTAAGGGCAATATAGTATAAAAAATTTAATGGAACAGGTGTTTTGGTGTCGATGTCTCCTGGACCTGGACCAACTCTCATTACGACCACTTCGATTCCACAACAGCCACAGCCTAAGCCCAACATGCAACAAGTCTACCATTATGAAAATGCCAGCCAACCTACAGAAGCAGATCAACACAGTACTGAACATCAAAACTGTTCAAACACTAATACTTTGTCTACGCCCAATGTTACTTTGGCAAACATAAAAGAAAAAACACCAATGTGTTTGGTAAATGAATTAGGTAAATATACCCCCGAAAACTTCAATAATGCTGTAGTGTTTCTCGAACTCTCCGTAAACGACAAAATTTGCCCTTTTTATAGCAAGATACAACAAAATTCAACACCAATACCGACTAACTGGGGAACAGGGACCTGCTCACAAGAAAGTATTTACAGTTACCTTGAAACTCGGTAACGAGGAGTACGAAGCCGAGGGGCCCAGCATTAAAAAAGCGCAGCATTCTGCAGCTGCTCAAGCTTTATCCAAAACTGAATTTAAGCATCCGCCGCCTAAAACGATCAGAAATCGCCCTGGTACTCGCCCTCCAAATCCGGGAATCGTTACACCTACAGTCGAACTGAACGCTCTCGCTATGAGAAGAGGTGAACGTACCGTGTATGTTATCGAGAACGGGGGTGCACCGCCACATCAGGTAAGAATTAAATGTTTTATGTATATTTTTAATTAGTTTGTTACTTAGAAACAAGGTCGTCACATGTTTTTGTATTAGATTTTTGCTGTTTAGATGTTGCACGTTTATACAGTTAATTTCTTTTGTAACTGTTTAGGTGTCTTGCACTTGATGTACTGATATTCAATACTGGTCTAATTATTTGATTTCATCTTCTTTTTTTTTCCTCTTACACAATTTTCTTAGCTCGCTTAAAAATATGTACACAGGGTTTATTAATTACTTCATTGCAATTGCATTTTTTTCTAATGTGATTTAATTATATAACACTCTGTAAGTTGTAAAAAATAGGGAGAAATATAATAAATGTTTTGTCTTAATGTTTTATGTACGATTGTTTTGTGAGATACGTTAAATTGTATCTCTTTAATGAGTCAAAAATATATGCTTCATAGAGATTTAGATCAGCAATTTTTGTCAAATAGATATTTTTGAGTACTTATTAAAGTTTTCATAGATATTTCAAAAAAATATTTCTAACTTTCATTTAAAATTTCTTATTTTCACATATTTTTAACTTAAATTATAAAAGGTTTGAATCTCGAAGAGGCATTTTAGTTGTACCAACGAAATAAATGTTTCTGGAAAGGAAATATATTTCTCCTTAGGGTTACTTAACTCAACCAGGGTACTATCCTCGTCATAACCTCTACAATGCTCAGATGCAGCCTCAGAGATACGGATATGATGCTCGCCGGAACATAAGAGGGAATTACCCGTATGACAACAGATACTATGGGCAGTTCAGACCCAGCGCTCCCCACAATGCTGGCGATCCATATACAGTGCGTTTGCGAGTTGGAGAAAGGGAGTACCCGGGACAAGGTTATACTGTCCAAGCTGCAAGACATGACGCTGCCACCAAAGCCATCGAACACATCAAACAACTAGGTGAACAATATATTTTATTCGTAAATATTCCAATATAGAATATAAATAGTATCCAAACATTAACGTAAAAAACTATTTAGCTATGTTTGGAATATCTTTCACAATTACAATAGCAAATGTATTGCACATTTTTAATTGTATTTATCCCTAGATTGTACAGATACTAATCTGTTTAGGTGATCCAGAACAATCCTCTGTCTCTATGTCACCTGATCATTCGCAGCAAATACCAAATGAAACCATGCAGCAAGGAAGCGTTGGGGACATTAATTCAGACTTGAAGTCCCCTATTTCTCTCGTATACGAAATAGCTTTAAAGAGGAACCTCAGCGTCATATTTGAAGTCCTCAGCGAAAAAGTAAGTGTTTTTTTAATCTTCTCTCCTCACAGTATTTCATCGAACTCTGTTTAAAGGGACCTCCGCACATGAAAGTATTTGTAACTCAATGTCGTGTAGGCACTTTTATAGCCGAAGGAGAAGGAAACGGTAAGAAGATATCGAAGAAACGTGCCGCTGAGAAAATGCTAGAAGAACTATCTAAGCTTCCTCCACTTCCTAACGTGGTAAACATATCACAGCTGAAAAGGAAGCGGGTACCCAATAAGAAGAAAACACGCAATTTGATTAAAGTCAATACGGATAAGACAACTGAAGTAGCTGAGGAGATTAATCCTATATCTCGGCTCATTCAAATTCAGCAAGCTAATAAAGAAAGAGAGCCGGTATATACCGTTTTGGAGGAACGCGGAGCTCCCAGACGACGAGAGTTCGTTATTGAAGCTTCCGTAAATGGACATTCTTGTACTGGAGTGGGACCCAATAAAAAGGTAATGATTGATCGAGCTGTAATGGGTTCAAAAGGAAAGTAATCCATATCTATCTTAGGTCGCTAAGCGTAACGCTGCGGAAGCTTTGTTGATTGAATTGGGTTACAACAGCTCTGCTAACACTAAACAGCCGAGCAAAGAAAAGGAAGATGCAGCAATGCATTCAAATGATAAGAATCGTAAAGTGACATTTGTCGAAGAATCCCAAGAGAATCAACCTACTCAGTCTGTCGGAGGTAGCGGTGGTCGTCAATTGGTGCCAGGAGTTCTGCTGGTTACAGAACAAGCTGGTTTCCAAAAACAAAAAGATAACTCAGACAAGCCATTGCAAACCCAGCAAACACAAATAAAGCCACCTTCTACCATACAAGTAATTTAATGCGACATATTTTAATTCATTTACTGACTAATACCGTTTTCAGGGCGTTCGTTCAAAAGACAAATTATTGTATCTAGCTCAGTTAATGCATATACAGGTTCAGTTCTCAGATTTCCCAAAGGCAAATCATGAAATGTATTTGACTTTAGTGTCATTGAGTACAAATCCACCACAAGTATGTCACGGTGAAGGTCCCACCACTGAAGCTTCTCACGAGAAAGCCGCTCTTGAAGCTCTCAAAGTGTTATCCGAATTGGGTCTAGATATTGCTCCCAAGGATGGTACATCTGGTCCCAACGGAGACAGGTAAGATTATTTTGAATGAGTTAAGACAAATGGAAAATTAATGTTTCGTTACAGTGCTTCCCCTGTCGTATCTAATAAGGGGTCAGTACACCAAAACGGTGTCAAGAAGTAAACTTTGAACTCTACGTAAGCCTGTACCAATGGCTCCCGTTGTAGAATTGCATCTCTCCCTTAGTGATTGCTTTTTTTCGTCATTGGTACAGAACAATTATACATGAGTTCCATGTGGCCATGTATTTACATTTAAAATAACTATGAATTATTGTTTTTATTATTTCATGTGATTTCATTAACATATGATGTTATATGAAATGAATTCATGTATCTATGTATAATTCTGGTTATTGCTTAGGCACTGTATGTTCCCAATCAGTGCTCCTACCCATTTTCATTTTCGTGGGCAGAAAAAGAAATTGGGTGACAGTAGTTCAGAATTGGTTTTACAAAATTGTAATTCGTTTAGGGTTCGAATAATCTCGGTGTCGTCGAACTATTTTTAAATATATTTAAAACACGGGGATGATTAAGTAAACAGTTGTAGAAAGAAAATTAGACAGTATTAAGTAATGTGTAATTTTGAATCTCGCTAATGCAGAAGTGAATGTTGTTTTTGAACGCAAATACTGAGGCATACTTTGTTTAGACTAAGTTTTAAATGATTTTTTAATAAACCGTGTATATAAATATTTGTTTTTATCTAAGTAAAAAATAGAAAAATGTTGTTATACAAGTATACTTTGAATTGTATTTCTTTATGAATAGACGAAATGAATATTGATTTTGTAATGCTAATGATATTTGCTTGTACCCGTAGATATGTCGAGGGCAACGTTTATATGGAATAACATAAAATATTTAAAATAGTTCGTTTGCACTATTAGTTGTATCTTTATTCCAATATTTCATGTAGGTATTTAAAACACGTATATGAAATACTTTGAAGTGTCCACATTGTGAGTAATATAGCATAATGTTGAATATACTTGTTACAAATATAATGGTTTCGGACCCTAATATTAACCTATATTTATTATGTTATACCGTTTTTAAAGCTAGTATTTGCTAACCGTTTTCTGACAAAATGCACGTATATAAAATATTGTCAGGGAATGTAATATGTTAGTTGTTCTCTAGATGCGATGCAATTCTGATCTGCTGATCAATTTACACTACTTTTTTTTGGAGATTGATTTCAATATTCCTGGGGCATTGAATGTATGTAAATATGTTCATTAAATATGTTTACTAAGGAAACTGATTTTATTAAGTTGTGTGTTCAAAGTATTACTTTTATTTTATTTTAGCAGTTTATTAATCCTGCAGATAGGTTTATGTAGTGTGGTTCCGTGCTAGATTTATTATGGCATCATAAATGGGATACCGTTAAAATTGTTAATTTGTTAATCATATTGGAAAATTTTTTAAGTTTTATTGTGAATAGTCTTGTTAATTTTTAGGGTTTACATATTGGTTTCATGACTAGTTTTAACCTATATTTACTTATATTTCTACATAATATTTCGCCGGACATGCAGGATTAATTGTTTTATTTTTAAACTGACTTTTATGCAAACGCCTCTGTATTGAATTTGAAATCAATAAACATTATCACACACTAGCTATTTTATTTAGATTTATTCCCTATCCTGAAAAAATATAATTATTCCATTAAACATTAAATAAATGCATTCTTAATTACGGTCATGTTGATTTGTATTAGAACTTGTGTTGTGAAAACCTGATTTCAATAGTGTCAAGACCTTGTATATGAGCATTGAACATACAAGTTTTGGTAATATGTTTTTGAAAAATTGAAATTATTAAAGTAGTCTATCAAATAAAGTAGAAAAATGAGTGAACTTTTTGAGGATTAAAGGGGATGAGGGACTTTGAGAGAGGATTAGTATAAAGTACTGAAGGTCAAGTACTTGGCCTTGGTACTGCAGTGCTCAGGTGAGACTTTGGGCTGGGTTATTGCTCTTGAATTTCAGAATCCACTGTCCTACATAAAAATATCGAATTCTAATAAATAGTAGCTGTAAGCCGATTAATCTGGAATATAATGAATAGTTGTAAGTGGTTATCTGAAAGCAATCGGACGGCACTAGTTATAAACAACTATTTTTATTAGTTTTAGTGCAATGACCTTTCAAAAATTTTTGGCCTACATTCCGAAACTATTCGGAAAAAATCCATATTCAAAAAAACGCGCCTGCACATTGTCAGCTCGTTGCCTGACAGCAGACAGACAAACGAACACAGGAATTTTAAGGTCATGTGACACGAGGTCGTTGTCCGATTGGCGAATGTCTAACAGCGCTGCTCTTTCATTTCATTTCTTTTTACTTTCCAAGCGCCCGACATTGATGACGATTGGGTGGAGAGAGAAAGGTATATATTCGAGGTCGAAAGTTCACTTCACTTCAATTTCAAACGAAATAAATCGTAACCGTTAGAAGGATTGTGGTTGTTGTTGTAGCTGGACGTATAATTTCTAAGGTAACTATATTTAATTTACGTAAAAAGTATAAATGGATTAAATGTTAATGATAATAAACGAACGGCTGTTGAAGTAACTAAAATAACATTGCCCTTTTCATGCTGCTTTGTAATGTGACTCATCTGGCTGCGAACAATAGCAATTTACCACATGCTATTTTTTTCGGTGTAAATTTATAAAAGTAGTATAATATGTTTTATTTAATTATTTTAAGCTAGCTAGAGTAGTTCGTATTATCTTTTTGATAAATCATCGCCGATAAGGATCCGAAAAAATGATACTTTTAAAAACGAACTTTTAATGAAACAAATGCGTTATTTTCAGATGACATCCACTAGTTTTAACATTGGTTTTCCTGAAAAAAAGAACTCCAGTAGGGTCCTGAAGCCCCCAGGCGGCGGACATTCCGATATTTTCGGCATTAACGATAATGCCGAAATGATGACGCCAAGTAAAAAGCATATTGGTCCACCGACTACTATAAAAAGTTGTTTTGTTCACGATGAGGCAGATAACAATCCAAGAAAGCAAAATAATGGTCATAATGGCAACGGTGACGTTTATATTACTCCAGATGAAAATACCCAACCTGATATAGTTATAGAAGCGGAAAAAAAGAAAATCGCAACTCCCGAACAACCGAGAAGAGTCAAGGTTCCTCCTGGAGGATTCTCCACTCCCTTATGGTAAAAACTATCGATCCTACTCCTTTTTTTAGGTACGAGTTAGATTATATATAAAAAATAAGACGGTGTCTCATTCATTTTTATATATAGTCTAGGTGTTTTGTTTAATTAATCATTGTCATGTCATATTAATTCTACTTATTCTAATATTTCTACTTATTCCCTAAAAGGCTGATATTTTTTTAATAAAATATGTGATGTTATTTGTATAATTTTTATTGTCATTATTCTGCATACATCATAATTTTTAAAATAAAATTTATATGATTTTTATTCTGTTATTTTTTGTTATGAAATTGTTTATTCTCCGAGATTAAATGCAATCTCTGTTTAACCTACCTATTATTCATTCTCTGTACTTTTTATCAAGTCAATGTCTCTCTTTCTGGGAAGCTGATAAAGTAATATTTAGTACTAGCATTATGTTCACCATTAGGCCTGTTATTTCAAGGCCTAAAATAAAATAGCCAACATTCCTATCAGCTTATTTTAGTTGGGAAAAATGTAATATGTATTTCAGTTAGCTCGCAAATTTAAAGAGCTATTCTGATTAATTCCAAGAAGCATGTGTCAACAGAGTGAGTAACAGGAGTAAAGTGCACATTTTTGTAGCATAATTAATCTAATTTCTCTCTGAAGAATCATAAATTTGTAACGTTATCAACTAAATGTAAACTGCTTCACATTGGCACTTCAAATTCCCGAGAAATGATATGCATGATTCATTCCCATCCCATCACAAAACTATGCTTCATTAGTTTCCTTATGGTACGAACCAAACATAAACAAAGTTTATTTTTCATTCAAGGATTATCAGAACTTGAGTTTATGTCTGATAATTTGCATATATTTCCTGTTTTGGTGTGGGCAAGATTGTTGACCTATCTGTGGTTGTACAGATTGTCTCATGATGCACTTTAAATTTTAAAATAGAGAAAAATAACTTATATAAAATTATTTTAAGCTAATTATTTGGTATCAATCGCCGCAAATGAAATTGATCTGTTTGCACTTTACGCATTAATGCATTATCAAGGATATAAGTATAGTTTATAATTTGTTTGGCTTTATTTTTTTGCAATCGTATGGCATTTTTAATATTTGTCTTTAATGACCTAGAAACAATAGCCAAAATTGAACTTAGCGCATTGGCAAGGTCGTTTTATCGAATGTTTAAAATTCAGGGACGGATTAACGGTTCATTGAGCCCAAAGGCTAATGACTGTGACTATTTTTAATGACTGGCTATTAATTATGAATGCGACTATTTTTTGATATTATTGTAATCTACTCTCTTTCATTTAAATAACTATACTGAAAACATAATGCAATATTTGTAAAAAATCGTATTGTATATATAAGTAATTGTAAAAATCGCGTTCTTGAATTTAAAGCTATTTATTACGAGGCCTACTGCTTTTTACTCTTCAACAGCATTGCACATTGCACTAGAAATGGTAAAAATAGAACTGAAGTAGGTGTTTCGGGGTTGGAACTGGTTAATTATAAATTTTTAGGAGCGCCTTTTTAATCCCACTTCTGAGATCCCACTAAGCTGAATCATTTGAATGCTAACACCTACTTCATTGTCTACATATTTATTCAAATTGAACATGCTATCTTTGCATTTATGTTGGAATTAATTAAATGCCATGTAAATTTAGCTATCTAATCAACTGGAATGTAATTAGAACTATTTAAAGTAGTTAAAATTTTACACGAATTTTAACAAGACAGGTAAGTATATTTTTTCCATGAATAATTGGTTTTTTATTTTTAATCTATTAAGTATTGGAAAACAAGTTACTACTTTTTACATATTTTACTTCATTAGAACTTGTTTTTATGTATGTATGTATGTAGGTACATACGCATTTTCTAGTGTAGTTCATGTTTAAATAAGTTTGCGTTCTGTTAAAAATAATTTATATGGAATTTCCAAAAATTATAAATCATATATAGGGATGTTATATCGACAAAAATACTAGGTTTTCTACACTTTGTATATAAAATAAAACACGCTTGAGGACTCGTACGAATTAAATTTTGTATTCTAATAATAAGAAAAGGAAATTCTCTAAATTTTCCAGTATTCGGTTCTTGTGGCTGCTTGCGACAAGACAAGAGGCCGAAAAGAGAAAAAGAGAGAGAACAAAAATTATGAAGTCAAATTGTCAAAGTCAAATGTCATATCCTATTTTCTTGACCTAACGTCAAATGTGTCAGTTTTTGTTTAAATAAATCAGTTTTTTAATGCGGTTTTTAACAAAAAATAGGTACTCTGTTGACGCGGTTTAGAAATTAAATGCAAATATAATTTTTTCAGGAAACATTTGATCCATTTGTTTAAAAGAAACATGTCATTTAAATATCCAGATGCTCCAAGAGATGAGTCTGTAAAAGACGTTTATTTCGGAACTGAGGTGGGTACTTCTTTATGAATTTGTTCAAACAGTTTATTTTCTTTATTATCTTTAAGATAATCGATCCATATCGTTGGTTAGAAGATCCCGATTCAGAAGAAACGCAAGCTTATGTTACTGCCCAGAACAAAATAACTAGGCCGTTTTTGGATGATTATCCACATAAAAATAAAATCAAAGAGAAGCTTACAGAGTTCTGGAATTATCCGAAACAATTTGCTCCTCATCGTCATGGAAATAAATACTTTCAATACAGAAATACTGGTAAGTTGATTAATACTAACAAGACTTCGCTTCATACTAGGTTTATGAGATAATACAATATTAATATTGATTTTTAGGATTACAAAATCAAAGCGTTTTGTTCGTAAGAGACTCCTTAGATGATGAGCCGAAGATATTCCTGGATCCGAATACCCTCTCAGAGGATGGAACTGTTGCCTTACAAGGAACTGAATTTTCAGAAGATGGTTTAACTTTTGCCTACGGTTTGAGTTCTAGTGGATGTGATTGGATCGAAATCAAATTCAGGGATGTTAAAACTGGTAATTTATCAAATAGTATACCATATCGTAAATTTAATTCTTGCCATTGTTAGGTAAGGATTATGATGAGACCCTTAAAAAAATCAAGTTCTCTCCAATGACCTGGATGCACGACAATAAAGGCTTCTTCTATGGGGTAATTTAATTTTGTGTAATCATCTAATAGTGGATCTATATTAATTTGAAATTCTAGGGATATTTACACCAAAGTGGCAAAGTTGATGGTTCAGAAACCAAAACTGCTGAATACCAAAAACTATATTACCATAAGTTAGGTACTAATCAGTCTGATGATGTTATGGTCGTTGAATTTGATGATCATCAACTGAGAATGTAAGTACTCTAGGATCTTATTTGATTCCTAAAACATGCTTACATTTAAACTATTTTGGTTCTTATTCTGTATTAATCATTTTTAGGGGTGCTCATGTAAGCCATTGTGGAGATTATTTAGTTGTTACTCCAATCAAAGGATGTAAAGATAATCTGTTATATTTTGCTAAGTTTTCAAATGATAGGAAAATCTCAGGGAAGCTAAATTTAACTCCTGTTATTACAGAACTAGATGCTGTTTATGAGGTAACATTTTAATCAAATTTATAGAGATTGGTAATAAAATTGATGCTTTTTAGTACATAACAAACATCGGTTCGAAATTTATGTTTCTGACTAATAAGAATGCACCCAACTACAGAATTGTAGTAATCGATTTTGATAATCTTCAAGGAGAACCTGGTTGGTCGAATTTAATTCCAGAACATCCTAAAGATGTACTTGATTGGGCGCATGTTATAAATAAAACTATGTTAGTTGTTTGCTACCTCAGGGATGTTAAGGTAACAATTTTATCACCTTCTTAAATGATGTAATTTAATTAAAAAATTGTTTCAGAATGTCATGATTATTTACGATTTAAGAACTGGTAATAAAATTTACGACTTCAAGTTGGATGTCGGTACTATTTCAGCAATTACCGGAAAACCTGATCACAACGAAATGTTTTATAGTTTCTGCTCATTTTTAACGCCGGGTATAATATATAAAGTTAATTTTGAAGGAGATAACATTAAGGAAACTGTAAGTATAAATTAACATTAAAATTTGCTTTAGCGTTCATATTAATTTTTTTAGATGATTCATGAAACTAAAGTTGGCGATTTTGATGCATCTAAATACGAAACAAAGCAAGTGTTTTTTAAAAGTAAAGATGGAACTGAAATTCCAATGTTTATAGTAAACAAAAAGGTATAATAATTAGTTCTAATAAACATTCAATTAGTACACTAATGCAAATTTATTTATCAATAGGGTGCTGTAAAGGATGGCTCAAAACCTTGCCTACTGTATGGTTATGGCGGCTTTAATATTAATTTAACGCCATCATTTGGGGTTAGTAGGTTAATTTTTATAAACAATTTCGATGGTATATTCGCTCTGGCAAATATAAGAGGAGGAGGGTAAGCATAGATAATCCTTTCTTCTTTAAACTGAATATTTATCAGTACATATCTAATTTTGTAGAGAATACGGCGATGCCTGGCATAACGCTGGCAGGTTTGGCAACAAACAGAATTGCTTCGATGATTTTCAAGGCGCTGCACAATATTTGGTTAAAGAACAATACACTTCAGTTAACAAGCTAACTATACAAGGCGGGTCTAATGGAGGCCTTTTAGTTGCTGCTTGTATTAATCAAGCACCTCAGCTCTTCGGAGCTGCTATCTGCCAAGTCGGCGTGTTGGATATGCTACGTTACCACAAATTTACCATTGGCTACGCATGGAAGTCAGATTATGGTTGTTCCGAGAAGGAGGAACAATTTAAATACATCATGAAATATTCGCCGTTACATAATATTCACAAGCCGCAAGGTACTACTTGTTAAACTGAATGCGTTCAGTTCTAATTTTTGTCTAACGTTGTAGATGAAACACAGCAGTACCCTGCTACATTGTTGTTGACGGCTGATCATGATGATCGAGTGGTGCCTTTACATTCGCTGAAATTCATAGCGGAATTACAGTACAAAGCCGGTAGCTCGTGTTTCCAGAAGAATCCTTTGTTGATTAGAATAGAAACCAAAGCAGGACACGGTGCCGGGAAGCCTACTTCGAAAGTGGTAAGTTGTTTTTTCGATTGAATCCTGCGCATTCTTAAAATTTGTATTTTCAGATCGATGAAATTGTAGACTATTTTACGTTCATTTCGAAAACTTTGAATCTGAAATTTTTGGAATGATTGTTCGAAATCCTTTGTAAGCCATAGAAGACGGCGTCTTTATATCGTTTTCATAAAAATTATACTTGTATTACGTTTTGCAAATAAATAAATGTTTTTCTTCGAATTTATATTTTTTGTTTCATTCGTTTGATAACTGCCGGTATTTGATTAAAAAATAATTAATCGGACTTCTAAAAGTACTTTTGATATAAAATAAGTGTTATGCTGGTTGCCCAGACCAGGTACCACCTTTTATTGTTAGTACCGTATGTCAGTACTTCAGTTACTAGGAAACAGAGGGACCTAGTAATTGACACTATTGACAGTTTCCTTCCAGTGGTCTGTACAAATTTTTGGTGCCAAACAAAGGTAGTACTTATTGATTTACAAATATAGTACCTATATTTTTAAACAACTATCATTAATAAAAAAACGCTAATTCAATTAAAACGTGTCATTTCTTTTTCTGTCATTTCTTTTCCTTGAATAAGATTTCAGTACTACCTAGTACTGAGTAATGTCAAAGTAAGATGAAGAAATCTGTTTTGTCATTGAACTTAGAAGACAAGACAGAACAGAAGAAATAATTTATAGAAGCAAAGGTAAAGAGTAAAGTTCTTTACTTGACATTCTAGTACTACCTTCTACAATCGAAATAAGTTAAGTAATTTATAAAAAAGTGAAATTGTAGGAATTCTACCCATATGGGTCTGCATTTATCATTTCCAAGTGGAACTAACACTATTGGAAGGATAATAACAGTGAAAAATGACAGTAAAACTTGAAGGAATATTATGTTACTTTTGTTTAGTTTTGGGTTAAGGTAAGTCAACATGTCGACGACCTTTTAAGTTGCCATTTACCCTACTTATCTTCCATGCAATTACCGTTAACTTATTGTTTATACAACCTTATTTATTACTTCTTAATTCAATTAATCATTATTTTTGTTTTTGAATTTGCATGCAAGGAGTTAATAATTATAACAAATAAAAATAATTAACGCAAGGTACCTATTTATAGGTACTTGTATGGATTACCCAACTAGAGTTTACTTTCGAATGACTGAAATGTTTATTTCAGTCATCTTCTAAGATATGAATCAACGTCCTGAATCCTCCGAACAACTATCTACATGTCCATTAGTAAGGCTAGGTCAGAATTCTGATAAACAATCTACAGAAATCAATTCAGATAATCTACCAACCTATATAACAGAAAATTTTAGTTACCATCCTTTATATATAGACACATACAGCCAAAATGATGACAAGAAGTTCAAACACAAACAAGCTGTAGAAAAAGCTCAACCTTTTAATTATGTGGTGAGTTTTAAAATTTTTTAAAAATTCCCATTAAATGTCTTTTATTATTTTCAGCAAAATTATTATTTGCCAAACACCTATAATAATCAGAGTAATACTCATTCGCCTTATTCATATAAAGATTCTCTAAGAGAATACTATTGGGATGACGATAAGCGAAAGAAAATAATCAACATACAATCTCCCAATGAATCCGTCTATAACATCAACACCCAACAAGACACAAATTGTCTTCTCGACAATTTCACTATGCTGGGAAAAACCAGTCCCAGTTTAGATCAAGGCTACCACACTCTGGTAACTCCTAATCAGGATTTTTGGAATACACATCTCTACAAAGGCAAAAAGTGCCAATCTAAGAACAACTCATTCGACAGGCTTCCTGATGAACTGGTAGTTAAGATATTCTCATTTTTATCCAGCGTAGATTTGAGCTTATGCGCCCAAGTGTGCAGAAGATTCGACATATTAGCGTGGACTCCAACCCTTTGGAGGATAATAACTATAGAAGATGACCATGTTAGTGGTGACAAGGCCATTCGTTGCGTTTTAAGACAGCTTTGTGGACAGGGAAAGACTGGTGCTTGCCCAAATGTTGAAAGAATACATATCACAAGCGGCGCTAAATTGTCTGAGAAAAGTTTATTACTCTTATCCAGAAGATGTCCAGAATTAACCCATTTACAACTACATGCTTGTACTAACCTGACGAATAGTATCATTCACGAGATTGTTACTAGGTGCACAAATTTGCAACATTTAGATATCACAGGTATGTTATTACATGAGAAATGCATACCTATCTTTAAAATTACTTAATGTTTAAGGTTGTACGAAAATATCGTGTATAAACATCAGCAACGATATCCAGCCAACAAGAAAATTACAACTGCAATATTTAGATTTAAGCGATTGTGTTGCATTACAAGACAATGGATTACTTATAATCGTGCGAAATTCGCCATTATTATCATATTTATATTTACGCAGATGCGTTGAAATAACAGGTTAGTTAACTCACAATCTAACAACACTCACTAAATCTTGCTCTCTTTACATAAACTATTATTTTAGATGCAGGGCTGAAGTATGTGCCGAGCTTTTGCTCAGGATTACGGGAACTCAGCGTCAGTGATTGTTCGAACATCACTGATTTCGGCTTGTATGAACTGGCCAAATTAGGTGCTACCCTGAGGTACTTGTCGGTGGCGAAATGTGATCAAGTTAGTGATGCGGGGCTTAAAGTTATAGCAAAAAAATGTTACAAATTAAGGTATTTAAATGCAAGAGGCTGTGAAGCTGTATCCGATGATGCAATAAACATATTAGCGAGGTCTTGTACAAGGCTGAGGGCTTTGGATATAGGAAAATGTGATGTAAGCGATGCAGGGTTGAGGTCGCTCGCTGAAAGTTGCCCAAACTTGAAGAAGTTGAGCCTTAGGAATTGTGATTTAGTTACTGATAGAGGTGTCCAATGCATTGCCTATTATTGTAGAGGGTTGCAGCAACTCAATATTCAAGATTGCCAGATATCTATAGATGGTTATAGAGCCGTTAAAAAGTATTGTAAACGATGCGTTATAGAGCACACTAATCCTGGTTTCTTTTAACATATTCGTAATTTTATGCAACGCCGTTTCTCTGAATCATATATCATGCGTTTTCAATATTAATAAGTTTTTATTCTATGCTCATAACTTACATATTTCTCTATTTGCGTACTTGTATATTAACAGTTTCTGTATTTTATTCATATCACAGTGGATGCTTAATAAAGAATCGGCGTTGAATATAATATATAATATTAACTGTTGTATTTTTTGTAAATTTATAATCTTTTACAATTTTATGTAACATATTTCTTTACTGGGACATACAAGTCTTTATTTTTATTACAAAAAGGTTTTTTCTTCCCTACAATAAACGATCTCTGATATTGCAAAATTTGTGACTATATTAAAAGCCAGACAATGGTAAACAACAAATTTACAAAATTAAAAAAAAAATATTCAAAAATGAAGCATTAATACACATTAGTGGATATGATTGGATAATGCAGGTATTCAAAATACATATTTGTTCAGATAATCTAAAAGGATTACGTTTTATTACACGATAGAAGAATCAAAATTTATGGAATGATTAGTAATTAGAAATATTGATACAATTACTTGGCCTATAATTACGATACATATAATCAATAATGCAAAAACAAATTGTTATTAAAGTTTATTCACTTTAGACAGTAACAAAAATATTTATTATTGTTTTCAATTATCCTAATAATTAACAATAATTTAAATTCATGAAATGCAATCGTATAAAAATAAAAAATAAATAAAAGTTGAATAAATTAAGAATAAATAGAAATATAAATAGTCTTTACCTTCTGAAAGCATTGTAATAATTATCACCGGTACAAAGAAACTAACAAGGTAAGCGAATAAATTACTTAATTTATGTTGTACTAATCATCTTCATACACTTGCACTTTTCTTATGCTGCTGTTGTATTTATTTGTTCTGTTGTGGTTTCCGTAGTCTCAGTCGTTTTTTGCTCATTTGGGGTAATATTTTCTTTTTCAGTACTACTTGCTTCCGTATCCGAAATCATGTTGACTGCTTCTGTCGTAAACGTTGTTTCAGTTTTTTGAACGGTTACTGTATTTTTATTTTCATACATAGTAGTTGTTTCTACTTCTTTGTTATTAATTTTGGGAGTAGTAGTTACCATGGGTGGAGCGTCAGTTTTATTTTTTTCCATTTCGTTTAATATTGGAACTGTTGAAGTCGTCAATGGCTTTTTAGTAGTGCTTCGAGTGGTAACTGAAGGTCTCCTCTTCAGCACCGTGGTTTTTGTAGGCGTACTAGTTTTAACAGGTTGCTTTACTATTTTCTTCAAAATAGTTTGTTTATGAACGGGCTTTCTACTAGCTCTTCTGAAAGTAGGTCTTAACGTAGTAGTGGTCGTTTTGACTTTGTTAACACTGGGAGAATCGTCGTCTTCTTGGAAATATTGCCCGATAAAATCGTCGTCAAACACGCTATAATCAACGCTGTCGCCACCATCAAAACCGAAATCGTCGTAATCGTCATCGTCATCATCATCGTCGTCGTCGTCATCGTCATCTTCTTCCGTAGGCGGCAAAGGTTGAGGTGGTTCCAATCTCAGGCCTTTCGGACCGAAACGGAAACACGACACTCTAATGGCTGCCTCGATGTCGTTTAGAGCCCTCAATTCCAAACCTAAACAAGCGTTAAATTCGTCTCCTTGACGTCCTATATTGTAGACACGACCGCAAAACTTCGAAATCCCTCCCGGCAGTGGCATACAAATCGGGGGCGGCTTGCGTCCTAAAAGATCAAGAAATGCGTTTAGAATATTAAAAATATCTAAGTGGATTTTTACAATGGTATCCCAAAGGCACGATAAGAATTTTTCAATGGGATACATTGGTTTTTTTGTATGTAGTAAAGCGTGTAATTCACCCCACCTTTGATTGTTGTATTGGACAACACTCTATCGTTGAAGCTCATGGAAATGGCCAGCTGATCACCCTGTAAATACTGCAATGAAGCGCAACCTGGCCCTTTGAGGTTCAACAATTGCAGGTTGAAATCCCTGCAGCAATTGCATATTTGCTTGGCGCAGGAGCAGAATCTATTCGGCGGTTTTTGAGCTGGCGATTGAGTGACAGTTTGAGCTGCGATTGTTGCCGCTTGAGCGACAACTTGCGTTTGATTTGGATTTTGCCTGTGCTGTTGAAGCCTGTTGGATTTTCGGATGGTGTTTTTTTTTCGTTTGGCATTCGCATCTGAAAATCATCGGATTATTCGCAGCGAACATTTATTTTGCAGCGGAAATGAAATTACCTACGACTGCCGCCGACGCCGCGAATGCCACTAATATGAATATTAGTAGAAGTTCGAATATGAATGACAATTTCATATTTTTGCGATTCTGAAAATTGACATAACTTGGTGAAATCGATATTTATCTGGGTAAATAGGATGAAAAATTTCTAATAAACCGGTAGAATATTTTGGAATTATTTTATTTCCTAAATATAACGGTAAACGATCACTGGGTATAATTTTATTATTATTTGTTCACCTTGGACAACTTTCTTAAATTCAATATTTAAAAAATACAAAAGTCAACAATTTTTCAAAATAAATATTGGCATGTTTTCTAAATATTTATTATTATTTCGATATAGTTAAAAGAGTTATTCAATTATTGTTCCTATATTTTATTCTTAATTACCAACTCTTGTAAAAAAATAAAAAAAACATTTAGAATTTAAATTAAAAAAAATATAATAGTCTAATTAACTCACCTACTTTTAAAAACAATACTAAATCACTTAAAATTTACTCGAATTGTCAATCTAATATTTGGTATATTCGGCATAACACATATTTGACGACTGTTCTTCCTATGCGTCGTTTAATATGTTGGTGAAGTTCTTTAGGAAAAAAGGGGGCCAAATGTCGGTCACTGAGTAGGTCATCCGTGTTCATCCGGTAGAGGTACTGTTTTAATTTCTAGAAAGTACTGCCTCGACCGCAGCGGCATTAAGTGGATCGAAAAAGACCACGTCAGAGGAATTTAAATTTTTAAAATAACACTTTTAGTACATTTTTTGAGTTAATCTCCAAAAATACCACCTTTGAATGTACTGTCGGAATTGTGTGAACTCGATACAAAGTTTCTCAGGATCAACGAACTCTTAAAATATTCTTTCAAGACCACCACAAGAATTTTATTTTGTTAAATGTTTCTTAACTGAAAGGAATTGATGTTTTGGTAATTTAAAATAATTCAATCACGCTCCATAGGGGTTGAATTTCCTTGAATTTCAATACTTGGGAATAACACAAACGTGCAAAATTTTAAATCAATGATGTCAGTATTTTTTTGAGTGTGATGAACAGAAATATACGTACATACCTTTGCTACTTAAAACAAATAAATTTTTATTTTTTATATAAATTCATCCGGTAGGATCCCTGTATCATAATTATTTAAACCAATCATTATTCTCAAATCTGCCTTATTTTGTGGTGTACCTACTATATTTAAATATTTTTTAGAGAAACCATACAACAGGTACAAACATTTGCAAATTTTTAAACGCAAATTAGCCGTTTAATCGTCGGATTGAACCTGAGTACGTGTTGATCTGCCGAAGGTAAATTCTTATTTAGCAGGATTGTTGTTATTTTTATTGTGTAATGACATGGGTATATCGTTTAAACATATACACAGATTCGCTCATGTGTTAATATTTAGTTGCCAGCCTTGGAAGTTGTACTTGGTATATTAATAAGCGTTTTTTCAAACAATTTTAATTCGCAATCGACCCCCGATCAGTAAACTCTCAGGAATGACAGTGAGTGCTGCAGTTGACGATGGCAAAATCGCAAACTCCTCGAATTTTTTGGTTGCAGGCCTATAAACTCGTATTGCTTTTGTGCTTAGTTGACGTTTTTAAATTGGCAGGTATGTTTCCGACTGCTTTATCTACAACATGTTACGTTCAACATAATAGTGTAGTTTTTTATTTTATTCTAAAATAAATTTTTCCATCCGGCTGAACGATTGATTTTATTTGCGTAAGCAAATTAATTACACCGACTTCACTAGAATTAAAAAAAACCGGCTGAATAAATTAGTATTTTGTTTAGAACAACAATAAAGTGGATAATAATTATATGAATTTGGCAAGAAATTGTGTATCTAATAGTGTATTTTGGTTTATAATTAAAAAAATATTGTGCTTTCAGTATCTATTCCATTAACTGACAATGAAAATTTTGACTTTGAGGACAATTGGGATTTCAAAACTCCATCGCACAATTTACCCCTTTTGGGAAGCCCAAAAGATAATCATGAATTACCTATCGTTTACGAACGAGATAAAGTAAGTTTACCAACTTTAGAGCTATACCTAATACACTTTTACTTGACTAAATAATTCATTATTTACCATTTGATTGATAGGTGTTAATGGTGCAACCTTTGGAAGATTTTGAAGAAATAGTTAACAGATTACCAAAAAAAAATCATGATGTGATAAGAGCTAAAGTTCCCTGTTCAGTTTGTAAACTGGGTAAGGATATTTCCTTGTAAATTGTGCAATTTTTATTCAGTATATTGGCAGGTGTCGGTTTATTACAAAGCCATCTGAAAAACGGGGATTCAATGGAGAGTATCAAAATGAAAGTTGTGTCATTATGTGTTGGTCTTAAAATAGAAACCGAAGGAGTTTGTACTGGATTTGTCGATGTCTTTGGGCCTGAATTAGTTCCTGCATACAACACATCAGATTTAAGTAAGTTACTTAAGTAAGTTACAATAAATGGTATAAAAAACTAATTTTGCAGGTCCATCACAAACCTGCAGTTTAATTTTCGGTGAAAGCTGTGGAACCGTAGATAACGAAATACATGAATGGGATATTCAAATACCGGCACATAATTCATTAGAAACTGAAGATAACATACTTCAACAAAAAGTATTTATGAATATCAGTAGAGTTATCGTTATTTTTAACAAAGTTATCGTAGGCAACAACTTCAACTTTCAAAGTTCTTCAACTATCCGACACACATTTGGATCCCCATTATTCTCCGGGGTCGCCCAGTAATTGCGAAGAACCATTGTGTTGTCGCAATTACAGTACCCCATCAGAAAATGAAACAATTCCAGCTGGAAGGTAATAATCGTTTGTTTCAATTTATCCAAGATTAATTTCGTTTTTCAGATGGGGTTCATACGCTAAATGTGATTCCCCGAAAATACTAATCGAACATATGTTGGAGTTTATAGCTTTAGAACACCCGGTAAAAAATATATACTAAGCAAGTACGAGTTTATAATTTTAATTCATTATGGTATTTGTAGGATATCGATTATATCATTTGGACAGGCGATCTACCTCCTCATGATATCTGGAATCAAACCAAAGAAAGTAATTTGAACATAATCAAAGAATGTGTAGAACAAATGTTTAGGTATTTTCCCACCACTCCGATATTCCCTGCTGTGGGTAACCACGAATCAGTTCCTGCTGGAAGGTATGGAAAAGTTATGAACAGATGATGAAATAAACATTCATACTGATTTTCTTCCAGTTTCGCTCCTCCCTGGTTAAAAAACGAAAGTCACACGATAAGCTGGTTATACACGACTTTAGCGGATCACTGGAGAAGGTGGTTGCCTTCAACAGCAGGAAATACTCTTCTCCACGGAGCGTTTTATTCGGTCCTGTTGAGACCTGGCTTTAGATTGATATCATTGAATACCAATTACTGCCACTCTCTAAACTGGTGAGTTTTATTAGTAAAATAATTAACTGTTTTAAATGAACTATATCTATTACAGGTGGCTTCTTGTAAATAGTACAGATCCAGCGGATGAACTAAAATGGCTTGTTAACGAGCTTCAAAATGCCGAAAAAAATAACGAAAAAGTGCATTTAATAGGTAATATTTTTTTGGTTTGTACTAGAATTGTCCAACTTCAGGGTGTTTACTATCACAGGTCACATTCCACCTGGTAGTTCTGATTGTTTGAAAACGTGGTCGAAGAATTTCTACTCTATAGTAGATCGTTTTAGGGACACCATAGCAGCTCAGTTTTATGGGCACAGCCACGCTGATGAGTTCGAGTTGTTCTACGAGACGGAAAATTTCAGTAAGATTTTAGAGCGAAGACGGTGGTGGCAAGCAATTAAAAACAAAAATAACTCACTGCTGACCTTTACAGGTCGACCAATTAACGTCGCTTATCTCGGTCCTTCCATAACGACGTATGAAAATCACAATCCTGCTTTCAGGATCTATTATGTTGAAGGCGATGATCAATCAGGAAGAGTACGTTAACGCCGTTTATGCATAAAAATAGGTCTTTTTTTAACTTTAATCTGCTTATTTGTAAAGTAGTTACAGATTGCTTTCTTCCCGTTTCTTCTAGAGGTCCTTTTACATATCCTAACAAACAGATCCTTATCGATTTTTAATAGTCTTCATAAATCGTCTTATATGGGTTATATTATTTTAAACAGAATTAATATATTTATAAATATCTAGGCTATTTTGGATCACGAAACTTGGACAACTGATTTAGACCTGGCAAATGAAGGAGACAACGAACCAATTTGGTTTAAACTCTACACAGCGAAAGAAGAGTATGGTATGTCCTCTTTGTACCCCGAAGAATGGGATAAATTAATTAAAAACATGGCGAAAAATGACCATCTTTTTAAAGCTTTCTATAGGTTTGTATATATACGTGTTAAAAAATGTTAAATAAATGTGATTTATTTGTTATAGAAATTACTACAGAGAGAGCCCTACTGCGCCATTGTGCGACACTCAGTGCAAAGTTCAAATTTTATGCGATTTGAAGACGGCTAGATCGCAAGACAGACTGCATTTATGTAATGAATTAAAATACGAAGTGTAAAAAATTTGTATGTATTTTTTATAGATTTGAAGTTTTCAAATAAAAATTTAATGCAACGTTTTTAGTTACTGCGAGATAGGCAATTCTAAATAAGATTTGATATTCCGGATACAATCATTTAACGCAAGAAGTTAGAAATGATAATTATAAATAATATTAATGCTGATTATTAGGTGTATTAATTTGGATAAATAGAAGCAACAGTTGTTATACTTTCATACCCAATAGAGGTATTAAATGAAATTAAATTTTTGCTTATAAATTATTCAGTACTTTCACTGCAAGTTCAGTGTTAGTAAATAAACAGAGTTTCAGAAATGAAAAATCTGCGATTTTGCGGTTTGGAAAATGGATTAATAAAAAAGAACATTCAGTAGACAACTGTTAACAAATAAAACTGAAAATATTTGTAAATTGAGACTTTTCTTTTTATAGACATAAGTCCACTTGAACTATATACCTACATATTCTATTAAAAATTCAATAAATATACTCCAAATATTAGGCAAGACAAATATAAATAACTGAATGTGGTTTGCGCTTATTTGTCAATAGAATTATAACCTTATAATGCCGTTATTCACACCTACGTTAATTCATTTTTCATTTTGAACGCTAATCATATAGCTATACAAGAGTTTCAGCAATAGTTCAACTTAAATTTTGCCTTTTATTGAAATTTTAGTTCGGCTCCTACCGCTCCGAAAAAAAAGTACTTTAACCGGAGAGTGTCTTAAACATAAGTTTACCTTCCAAAAACACGTGCACAATGAACAACTATTTTTCATCGGTTTTATTAGTTTGGGGTTGCTTAACAGCATCTAGTTTTGCTTTGAACGTGGGCAGATCAACCAGTGTAAATTATCCTGTTGCTACAACTACAATCAGACCAACAGAAGTATCAACGAAATCAAGGTAAGATTTTCGTCCCGATTATTCTTCCCAACCATTAATTATACCGAGCATCATATAGAGGACATATTCCCTTAAGTTCTAAAGTTAATTCTGCAGGTTTTTGATAGAAGAAATTGATGTATTTTAGGTACGAATTAGGTTTGGAAGATTACGATGAAGCTTTGGCCAATTCCAGGCAAGGTAGAGGCATGTACGATCACGATTACGACCACGATCACGATTTAATTGTCGATCATCCGCCGGAAATGAAAATGAAAGAACATCCAAAACAGGCGATGGACGTTTGGACCAGTTACTACGAGTTCATCATAAATGAATGGTCGTTTAAGTTTTGGTCTGCGTTTCAGGTAGATTTTCGTTTCATTTGCTAATGTTATTAAAAGTGTTGATGGTACCATTAGAATTTCATTGGTTAACTGTTAACTTGCTTTGTTTAAGAAGAGGATCTCTTAAATCTCTTAAATCCAAAGAAAAATAGCACAAACGTATGTTTGTTTTAAAAAAAGTTTAAAGAGTTTTACAGAGTAAAAATGGGTTGGATGCAATAAGATTTATGTTATTCGAAATAAACTATAACCCGCAATTATGCTACTGGCATTGAATCGAGTACATAATAAACACGTAATTACATATCTGTTATTTTTATGTTTCAGCTATTCACTGCTCTGTTGCTAATTTATTCGGCCCTTGCTGCAGCTTACTATGCGAAATTCAACATAATTACCACTGATTACGATTACGACGACGATTTCTTCGGAAGGTCGAACAACGATGCCCCCACGAGCAATTTATGGTCAGGATTGACGTCCTCGACAGTTCAAAGGATATTCGATGCGATTTCGTCAAAAAAATATACATGAGACTGTAATTATGGCGGACGAATCGGAATATAACCGTGTTCGTTTCCGTCCACCTCTTACGTTAATATATATTTGCAAAGAGAATTTTTTAGTCCTACTTTATTAGCGATAGAAAAACACCATAAATTTCTATATCATATTTATTCTAGCGGTAGATAAAATAGTGTATGCAATGGCCGTTAATGATTTTTACTGGTAATACCAGTGTATATATTAAAACAAAGTTTTAAAGCTAATATTTGCGGTTAATAAGTGTTATTAATTGGCAAGTTCTACCCTGGCTCGTGAGACTGAAGTATTTTGCAAATAGTTTTATACCGTCGAGTAATATTCTAGCATCTTGCTTACTTGGCCATTGAACTCTTTTCTAGTCACTTCCTCTACCTCTGCCACTAAATGTAAAGTCTACCGGCTATTCCCTTGACACATCATCCACGGAGATGCAATGCGAATATACGCTGAAGATATTTTTCGTTTGTAAATTGAGAATTAAATTTCACATCGCCTTCTTATCTCGAATAAGTGACACTCGGAAAAAAAATGAGTTTAGCACTGTAATGTTTGCAAGAAATCGAGTGTTGAAATGGTCGAATTTTGTGAGCGATATTTCCGGTATTCGAGAAAAGATGATAATATGTAATTTTCTTCTTTTTAAAAATTCAATCATGAATAAATTATCGCTGAGGTATTTTCTCACGATCGTAAACGTGTATTAACTATTCAAGAAGATTTTGCTTAATTAATATGCCTAAAGAATAAAAGATCCCTTATCGCACAACCCAGTTCGTGCGATTGTTAATATTGATTACACTTGTTCGGAATTTTGTAGTTAACCCGATACGAAAAGAAGTTGAAAATGTACATCAATAAACGAAAGTATTAAATAACTTTTAAATTTGACAGAACAATATTTTTGCAATGAAAAATAATATAAAACGATAGGTAGTTTTATTTTTGTAAATTCCAAACTAATTGACAATTAATAACCGAGTTTTTTAATTTACGCATCGGAAATTAGTGCTGCATGATTAGAAGTTATTCATAGCGATTCTGAAAACCGGAATAGGTAGTTAGTTACTTTCGTAATTACCGAATACCGTTAACGCCGAAGCACCATTTATGTGGACAATTTCCAATAGGCGTAAAAAAATATTTTTATTTATTTGAATTTCCATCAATCCCACATCGTATATAAAAGGTACTTAAATACATTTTTTTTAATGTCTTATTTTGCATTAAAAAAACATAAACAAACATGCAACATTTTGTTCATGTTAAAGAATAATTGTTATATTAGTGATTTTGTACTTCTTATGCGTATACATGGGAAAATTCTTTCATGAGATTTGTTGAGATAACTTTTATTCCTACGTAAATAATGAGGAAAATTACCGTTAATTATTTTTTATTAATAAGAAAATAAATGCTTATCAAATCATTCCGCAGTAATCAGTGAATTTAAATTGTGGAGATGATAAAATTGGAGCACAAGGATTTTTCCGCTTTTACTGTACCATGATTTTTTGAATGTTATAAGGTTATGATACTAATTGAAGAGAGTATATTTTTTTGGGTATAAGCTTTGTATGTTCGTTTATAATTAGCTTAGTAACCGAACTGAAACGTTTCCAAAAATGTTGACCGTTTATCAATTATCCTTCATCAAGAGGATAATAAATAACCGATCGAAACAAAAACGATAATTGGCCAGTATGACCGAAATTACCTAATTCTCGAAAGCGAAATAATTATATCAGAAAACGAGTTAATTAAAAAAAACAATGGACCGTCGACCGGAGCGACGTACACAAAGTCGATCTTCGTCTCGCGTTTGGGCATTCGTGCTTCATTTTCTCAGTATCCTCGCTGGTCGTTAGGCGAAGAAAACTGAAGATTGCGGCAGACATCGTCGAGCTGTACGCAACACGGGTACCGTGAGAACCGACTTGGCTAAATCGACTCTGCACTTTTAATGGCAAGTTTTGAAATGATGTGAAGTGGTTTTAGTGATATGGAGACTTTCAATTGTGTTCCTAACATCACTAAATCCAAAATCAGACCGCACTTGACCGGGAATTTTTACCACAATGTATCCAGAGGTATCAGGCCAATTGGGGTAAGATTTTAGCGCCGTTTCACTTCATTCAAGTAGATGACAACTTTATCAGGACATCTATTTCAATCAAAATTTAATATAAATATGATTTTTAGTAATAATATTGGTTATTTTGCTTTTAATGGATACCTATGATGTTCAGCTCATAATTTTAATGTAATTTTTAAATTACCATTTTTTGCGATTATTTGGTATTTCAATTACACTAATAGATAATTAGTATAAAAATTCATCAGTGAAATAAATGATAAAAGCTAATAAAACATTAATATGTATATGAGTTATTTATTTTTAATATTCAATATTTACGTATATAAAAATCTATATAAAAGGTGATAAAAAATAAAACCCAAAATAAACCAATAAAAAACACCATTAATATGGAAAATAATTAAATGCCCAAGTAATTAGAAAAAATATATTAATATTAAAAATATATTACCAGATTTAAACAAGTCGGTCTTTAATTTTTTATTAATATTTATAACATTTTTTATAGTATAAAAGGAAGAGTATAGCCAAAACCAAAACATGCAAAAGTGAGTTTAAATCTAGAGTAATCTGTTTAAGAAAAAAATCATCAGCATTACCATCATGAAATCCAACGTCATCGTAGCATGTTGCGACCGGAGCAAATGTGTTGCAACGGGTTCGTCGATTAAAGTGAACCGCTAATATTCAATTGACAAACTCTGCAGATATAATTGAAAGCCATAAAAGATACAATTTCATTTTGGAATTAGCGGCTGAACTAATGGTTTTACATTGATTTGTTGTGTACAAAGGCGCACCGATATCCGGCTAGTCAGAGCGTGTAAAATGCCATAAAAACGAAAACGCTCCATTATTAAAAATCCTTTTATCCATAATAATCATACAGAAATAACGGCAAGACGTGCGCAGTTTAATTCCAAATACTGTTAAGTTGAATCGTTTCTTGTTTCGTAATTTAAATTATTGAATTATATTCAAAACAGTTTTTTAATACTTGGTCGCACAGAAGATACATTTATAAAACAGTGGCATATCGGATATGTAACCGAGAAAAATAGTTATACTATTGTTGGGGGAGAGGGAGATCAGCCTTAACGTTTAGACTTTACATATTCAAGTTGTTATTCGTGACTATTTAAAGCAGTTTATAAACATAAACGACGTTCCTTTTTTTTTGCTTTTTTTTTCGTCCATCCTATATCCCACGACGTATTCTATTCAAATATTTTTGTGGTTAAAGTCACGACATTTTGCACTGGCAGTCGTAAATCATAAGTTAGACGAAAGAATGCGCTGATTGGCCTTTGTTTGACGTCCACAGGAAGATTTTAAACAATAATAAAATTTATGTAAATGCAACCTTAACGCCGGAAAAGTGCCATTTATTTACAGGGCTGTTTTTTATGTTCTTCAGTCCAATGCGCGTCACCTCGGAGGAATCACACAAAGTAAATTGCTGTTGCGAATTTTATTTAAATTTTTATAGTGATAAAGAGCAGGTACAGTTATAAGTAGTCTTATAAAATTATAACGAAGGAAGTATAATCCGGCATTTGTAATTAAAAACAAGTATTGTTACCAGACAATTCATGAAACTTCTGTAAAACAGCTCGCCGAGTCAACGGTATTTCTTAAATTGGGTAAATGTACGAGGTTCTGTAGAAAAATATGTCTATTAAATTCAAAATTACCGAAAATAAAGTTCCGGTTTATTCCGAGAAAGAAAAGTTATTTAATGTTAAAAAATATTTAAGAATGTAGAATTAAATTATATCGGGATGCTATATGTAATTTATGACAAAACAGTAATGGTCACAATTCTAAGAAAATTAAACAAAAAAGCACATTCTAAATGGAATACTCAGTAGAATGTTAATTGGACAATAATTATAATTCAAAAGGGCTAACCAGTTGAGTTATTCTCGTCTGGCTATAGCGATTTTTGAATCGATTAATAAGCCTTAAATTTATTAAATAATTAAAACGGTAACTAGCAGGGTTTTTCGTTTGGTTTTCTCGTTATGTTTATTTGACCGGACCACCCGTAAAACTATAAGAATTAGTAATTATAGTAACTAAAGTTCTTCGGATATTTAAGACCCGTGTCTTTAAATACTTTTAACATATTTGCGTTGCCGATTTGACAAATATTTACTCTTCGTCGGATCATCTGTTAACGAGCCGGTTTCCACTCTTAACATTGTGAGAAAATTTTTCAATGAGTTGACTCACATTAAAAAAATACTTTTCGTAGGTTTTTATTAGTCTGTGAAATTGAAATCGACGAAATGCTTGGACTCACTGAAATAATTTTACCAGCGAATGTTTGGTTTTGAGTAATAAAATTTCCTGTAAAAATATCACCGAAATAAAAAAAGCACACATACGAGTGTCGGTAAAAAAGTTTTACTTGAAAATTCAAATTGATTTTTACCATACCAAAAACGTGTCCATACCATGCATTTATTGTTTTTATTTGTTTTATGGAATAGAAATTAATTCTATTTGTTTTTTAAATTAAAACTAAAGCAGGTAATCGGAACGCAAATATAACTGTTCACAAGATTACTGGTATGAATAATAATTTTTACGTCTGTTCCAGGCAATAGTTTAACTTTATAATATTAAATTGTAAAGGAATTGCATTGTCTGTTCGTTTTATAATAAATTCCAATCATGCGTATCCTGTTAAGTAGGAAATAACTTAAAAAAATTAAATGTATTGTCTTTTGACAATAATAAGACACAATAAAATTTTGAATAGAAAATATTAAACAAATGTTTTAGCTTAATACCTACTTTTTTAATGACAAGATAAATATCTATTGATATTAAAACGTATTTTTAAAGCTTTTAAGTACCTATACAAAGAAAAAGCCTTATGAAACACAAAGGGTTTGAAAGTGAATTCCTTTATATAGGATAACCGCTCGACCTTGCAAGGTCTTTAAACCCCATCCGAACGTACCTAATAGGTGCCTATTTAAAAAGTGCAATATCTGTTTGATTACTTTTTCGATTTATTCGCTACAAATACCAAAGGAACGAATTAATGCCTGTTCATTCAGAGGAATTTTTACGCTCAACGTTTTATGGTAGTAAAATGTAAAAAGATTATTGGTCGACATTCTTAAATAATTTTAACATACAGGACTGGCAATAGGCCCATTTGAATACTTAGCTTTAAAGATAATTTTTATGACAGTATATAAATTATAATTTAAGTAATATTTCAGTATCAAATAAAACCAATGGGTATATAGATTTTTGGTTTTGTGATTTAAATATAATGTATTGTAAGAAACCAGCAAATATATTTTATTATTTATACTTATATTTCTTTTTTATGCGGCTTCGGTATATTACCGTTTGCGGTAACGCACAATTTTACAGTTGCTTCACGTTCTTTACTATATGAATTATTTAATGCGTAATGGTTGTTAGTTTCGTTCTAAGCAAAGCGTAATAATTGAGAACATTATAAGAATTTTTTTAAATTGTTAATAACCTATATAATCGCTCAATTTTATTGGTCTTTAAACTCAATTAAAATTATATGAAAGTGATGATTCCGATTATTTTCATATATAGATTTGAAGCAGTCCAGTCATGTCTAATGAGTATAATAATAACGATTTTTTTATTGTAATTATTTGTAATAATACCCAGCAGGCTAGCGTAAACTTTTAAATTTTTTTTCTAATAATTAGCTACATATGTTTTCATTTTCTAGATGAAGAGTTTTCATCTCACTTGAGTAATCAAAATATATTAATAGTATTTATTTCACGTTCCGGAAAGTTCCCAAATCCCATTTCCTTGTTTATTGTGTGTGCATTGGTGTGGCAAATTTCACAACTCCACAAAAAAATCAAAATAACGGGCCTATATTTCCATTCCAGCCTAACGAATATAAGATGAACGAGATTAAAACTTACACAATACCATCTTCATAAAATAATAATCTCTTTCATCAATTGTTTTGTCGAATAACTGCGTATTTTTTCGATGAAAATTGTGTAACGGATTCACCGTGTCTCGGCACGCTGTCCTCTCACGATTTAATTTTCGTACGGTTTCCAAGACGGCTCAACGTTATTAATCACTTCATTTCATGTTTAAAACAAATCGTTTCATTCGATGAGCCAGAGTGAAAAAACAATGATTCGATTCAACTCGCAAAAATATTTGTGAAAATTAAACTGTGACGATTAATCGCATTAAATTTGTATAAAAATTGATTTTGATTTTTATTTTTTAGAATGATTATGCAATCCAAAGTTGCACTGGGCGTCGTTCAACCTCGTCTCTTACCCTTACTTATCCATGGCAGGAGAGACCTCCGCCGACGCCGGTGTCCTGCGTTGGAATCGAATACAAATCTTCAAAAGGGAAGTTGTGTTCTATAGCGTTAGCTGTAGCTTCGTTCGTAGTATTAGTAGCTGTATTAGCGATCGCTGGGTTAGCTCTGTATATGGGTGTCCTGCATACAGAAACCCCTAATGGTAACGATAATAAAAGACAAGAGAAATTTCATTATTTATTGTAATCTAATTTTTAGTACCTCTCACGTTTAGCTGTAGCGCCAAAATTGTAAAAGGAGATAGATTTATAGGAGCTTTGCAAGAGAAGGCTCGTAGATATAAAAGGAGTTTTGAAGCCATGTACCAAAGAAGTGTTTTGGGACATGCTTTCGTATCTTGTATAATCGAAAAATTCGGAAACGACACCCTTACGGTGTACTTTAAATTATTATTCAATCGATTAAAAATATCTAAGTACGTATATTATCATTAACACATTCATAACACATTAATCACGTTAAATTTTTGTTGTAGGAATGTGCCAAATATTGAAAAAGTTATAAAAGACATTTTAATAACAGATGCAATTTCGAGACATCCTATTTTTAAAAACATTCGATTTGATCCTAGACAAATATTGGTTAAACAAGTATTGAATAACGATGCTATTCAACACATTAATCCTAGTTCTTCGCTGATAATTCCTTCAAATCCCTCCTCCACGGTGTCTTCAAAAAACGTCATTTTAAAATCCTTCAACAAAACATCTCCAGTTTTAACAATTCCTATAAAAAAACCTATTGTTGAAGAAACGGAGATAGCTAAAGAAGATGTTTTACCAGTTGTACAAGGATCATTTAAAATAAGCAAAACCGACGCTGATATTACAGAAAAAAAGACTGATCATTCCACAAATAAACCCAGGCAAACCGAAAAAACGACCCAAGCCTATACAAAAAAGAGCACTTTTAGAGATTCTTCAGTTACAAGTGCTTTGTACAAAATTGCAGCCGTAGAGAAAGTTACCAAAAACGAAGATGTCGAAATTCATTCATCCACGAAACCAACTACAACTTCTACTTCAACTACCACAAAAAAACTTACTACCATATTCACTACATCTAGAATTACAACTACAACTGAACAATCAACCAAGCCCTTATTTTTGATCAACCCATTCGATGAAGCTCCGTGGGTTCCAATTCTTCCAAATGCATCACCGGATAAACAATTTAAGCCGGTTTTAAACAATCACTATTATTTAAACCCGACTGTACCTACTGTAACAGGCGATCATCCTATTTATACCAGTTTCGTAAATCCTGGATTATCTTACAATTATAAGGAAGCTGAATTATTGGGTACAACTAGCCTCAAAAGTCATCCAATTCCAGTTAATAAAATTCCTATAACACAATCTGTAACCTACCCTACGCAAAACCAACACGATCGTATCACAAATTTGCCAGATACTTCCACAGAACCTTTCAAAGAGAAACTAATGGAACCCATTACACCAAAATTAGAGACTTCGGAATTTGTAGAAATAGAAACATTTAAATACGTTCCAAGCAAGAAAACAGAAGAAAATTCGGAAAACAGAGATCAGTTGTTACGTAATATTTCTTCAATATTTCACACACTCACTTCATCTTTGGATACTTCCAACTTAACCATAAGTTTAGCGGATTTTAGCAGCAGCACGGCGAAACCCAAAGACGAACCAGTTTCTGGACAGGGCCAAGTAGAAGTCGTTGACGATGAAGATGAATTAATACAACCAACGACAAAACATTCCTTAGTAACTTTACTTCCAGTTAAGTCGAACTCCGGGATAGGAAGGCCAATAAGAAAGCGCCCTTATCACTCAGTAGAAGCTAACGCATCTTTGGAAAACCGTAGTTTTCCCACCAGCTCATTTTTCACCAATGTTATCAACTCCACTAAAAATATTAACGAAGACTTTAAAGTAATGGGAATTTTGAATTTCGCTACTGAGGAATCTGTAGATTTACTTAGGTATCCCAAGATGGACGAGACAACGACTAATTACTCTAATTTGAAGCAGCCTAGTGGCCACTTAAACAATTCCTCTCATGCCACTGAAACTAACATTTCGAACATATTGACAGCAGAAGAAATTAAACAATTAGCTGAAATAAGTAAAATAACAAATAACGCTAGTATATTTCAACCTGAAACACTCATATCGAACAAAGCGGTATCGGCTAGTTATTCAAATCTTAACGGATTACCGGTATTGACAAAATCTTTGAACAAAATCAACGTTTCTTCCAGTGATACTTCATTGAAAGGAAATGCATCAGGTATAGTTTGTCTGCTAAATTATATTTAATGTTTCAACCTTTGTAGATTTTGTTGTAGATTGCACAAATGCTTCTGTTTTTTGCGGCGATGGTACTTGTTTACCGGAAACAGCAAAATGCAACCAATTAATAGATTGTAATGACGGTGCTGATGAGGATAATTGCAATTGCGCCGATTACTTGAAATCTCAATATTTGTTGGGGAAAATTTGCGATGGAGTGGTCGATTGTTGGGATTACTCCGACGAGAATCATTGCGGTAAATTTTATTTGTTGTTTAATAAAGCAAATTGGTCAATTGTAAGACGACAAAATAATTTTAGAATGGTGTCGACCTGATCAGTATGTTTGCAGTAATTCGAAGGTTTGTATAAATAAAGATAAAATATGCGATGGATTCAAGGATTGTCCGCAAGGAGACGATGAAAGACAATGTGTAACTATTTCTTCTGACATAGACTCAGCTGATAAATTTCCTTATTATTCAGGAGGTAAATTTTCGTGTTCCGATGAAAGAATATTTTTAAACAAATAATTGTAGGTTATCTCATGGTGAGAAAATATGGAAAATGGGGAAAATTGTGCATCGATAATTTTGAATCAGTCGTCAATTCAACTCATATAGCATGGCAAATTCCAGATCTAGGACAAGCCGTGTGCAAATCAATGACATACCAGTAAGATTATTAGCATTAAAATATGTACCCAACGATCCTCGACCAACATATTTGATGTCTCATTCTACTATTAATATCAAAATAGTACAAATAATCTACACCAGCCATAATTATTCAAATATTCCTTGTTTATTAGCTCATAAGAGCCTTTTATTAAGTAAAATTCCATTTATTACACCCGTACACACCCGCAAAATATGTTGTTGCGATAGAAACGTGATATGCGATAATTGATTTCAGAAGCATGTCTTCGATACGAACTGTAATTGAAAACCAAAGCGACAAAAACACTTCGGAATATTTCGAATTGGCTCTATCAATTCAAAACGAGAAGAAATCGAGCTTATCATTTAAGAAATCGAATTGTACTGATAAAAAGATTATTAAAGTTGAATGCCAGTCGTTGGAATGTGGAGCCAGACCTCAAGTTGTTAAGCACATAGCGAGGTAAAGGACAATATTAGCTTTATCTAAAAAAATTGCTATTTTAAATTACAGAGTGGTTGGTGGTGGAAACGCTGGATTGGGATCATGGCCATGGCAAGCAGCCCTTTATAAAGAAGGTGAGTTCCAATGTGGCGCAACATTGTTATCAGACCAATGGCTTGTATCAGCCGGACATTGTTTTTACCAGTAAGTTAAAATATTATCCAGAAAATTGTTTATTAAATAAAATATTTATAGTTCTCAGGATGAATATTGGGTGGCAAGGTTGGGCGCGTTGAGACGCGGTACTTCAATGCCCTCACCTTATGAACAATTACAGCCAGTAGTAAAGATAATAGTACATCCAGGTTATATAGATTCAGGTTTCATCAACGACATTTCATTATTAAAATTAAAATCGCCCGTAATATTTAGCGATTACGTAAGACCAGTTTGTTTGCCCCAACCTAACCAAGTGCCCGCGGATGGAAAATTATGCACTGTCGTTGGTTGGGGGCAATTGTTTGAAGTAGGGAGGATTTTTCGTAAGTTCTTCAGCCTTAAATTACTTAAGTTTGCTCATCTATGTTTTGATCTTCAGCGGATACTCTTCAAGAAGTACAAGTTCCGGTTATTTCTACATCAGAATGCAGAAAAAGAACATTATTTCTATCACTGTATCGCATAACAGAAGATATGTTTTGCGCTGGTTACGAAAGAGGTGGCAGAGATGCATGTCTAGGAGATTCAGGAGGACCGCTTATGTGCCTAGAATCGAACGGTAGATGGATACTGCAAGGTTAAATCGAATTTCCCTTCTTGTTTCTTGCAAAATTAATAAAATACTATCATTATAGGTGTAACAAGCAACGGTTATGGTTGTGCAAGAGCCAACAGACCTGGCATATACACGAAAGTAGCAAATTATGTTGAATGGATCAGATTTATTATCAATAATGATAAAGTAAACGCCGAAAATGAGATATTAAAGGATTCTTGCACTGGCCATAGATGCCCTTTGGGAGAGTGCCTACCTGAAAGTAGGTTGTGCAACGGTTTCATAGAGTGCAGCGATGGAAGCGATGAAAGGAACTGCACCACTGAAAAAACTGAACCACTTTAATTTATGAATTAATATTTTTTTTACAAAAGAGACTCGAAATTTTTAGTGTGATAATTAATTTTATTGTATTTATGTATATAGTAGTTAATCTGCCTCTTGATAATTTTAATTTAGTTTATATCATTGAAATGCGTTCATCATTTTATACCTATAAAATGTAATATAGGAATGTTTTAGTATATTTTTTGTTTTTATTACCTACTTATACCCTAAATGAGAGATAAGGAAACATAAGAATCCTTTCAAAGAATTTAATTACTTAACTTGATTTCAAAATTCAATATTGGCAAGTTCTTTAAGTTAGAATCAAATCATTCCATGATGCTCATTTATGTTACATGTAAATAATATTTACATCCCAATTCTTGTTGAAGTTGTAAATAGTCTAATTGAATTGGAAAACTGCAAATTAAAAAAATACATAAAATCTCCATAAAGCGAAAATATATTTTACTTCTAAGAAAAATGCGATTTCTTTCCACGTGTGTTTGGACCTCTATTAAACAACACAATCAATATTTATAAATAAAATCTTGTCAAAGAAACATAACATTTTCGCGATCGTGTCTCTCACCTGACACTACATTGTGTAACGCACTGTGAATTAAGTTAAAATCAAACTACTTATAGTCGCACATACGACTATCATACTCATCGGACCCAGAACGGTTCAGATATTGGTATATTCGCATTCACAATCAGCGAGTACCATACGTAGTGGTGCTAGATTTGTCGGTGTTCATACATCAATTGATTTCATCCTGCCTCGATTCGAATTGTGTTTTTCGAAGGTGTGCTCACATTATTAGTTTATTTATGTTGTGACACAATTTGGATTAAGGTTTTTTAATTTCGAAGGGCTTGTTAAAAGAAGGAATTGTATGGTGAGTAGCTTTAATTTCTAAAAGATCCGTTGCGTTCGATCGAGTTTTTGGTGCTAGGTCTGATTTTTGATCATTTTGAATTCGTTTATTTTGTGTTGCAGTTATTTAATTTATAGTTTTGCAAAGCCTACTCGACTTTAGAATAGACACACAATATTAATAAATATTTTGCAACTAAGTTTAAACACCAATTTGCTTTTATATCGTTTAAATGTAATTTAAAATTCGGGGTAAATTTATGAGTGAATCAAAATTGCAATATTTTTTAGGGAAAAAAATATTGTATTATGTGTATGTTTATAGCAATCACAGTAAAATGAAAACGACATTAAATTGAATTGCTACTTACGTAGACTGATAAACATTAACCGGAAAAATTGAAGTAATAATTATAATAATCCTGAAATAATTAATATAAGTCAAGGTAAATGATATCATTAATAGGGGAAATTGGAACGATTTTTTGCAAAGTCGTTGAATGTTATTATACAACTTAGTTATTTGTCGTCGTGTCAGATTTTACTAATTCTATTTTTAAGGATTGATCAAAATAATATTTTTAATACCGTTGAAATTTTAATGCATTTAATTCCAATGGCTTTAGTATTCGAATAACACTAATTTAGCGTATTTCGAGAATTTATATCGAAAGCATTGCAATCTTGCAATTAAAAGTTGCAAAAAAATCTAATTTTATTATATTAAACTCTGATTTGTTTCTAATCTCGCTAATTCTAATCTACCGTTACCAAAACATGCTTCTTACTGATATCGAAACAATTCTATTACTGATTGTCGAAAGTTTGAGTAATAATTTAACGAATATTTCTAATAATTGTTGAGGAAAATGATAATACAAATGTTAGAAAGGACGTGACTAGTATTAAACACCTAATTGATGCATATCTAACAGTATCGGTTGTAAAAGTTTATTAAACTTGTTGTTTTTATGAAAAATGCGAGAAATTATCTGGTAATATTTTTAGATTGCATGCTTGCTGTAGTACATATTTACAATATTTTATAATGAACTTCTTTGTATCGTAAAACTTCGGTCCACATTAGAAGAATTATAGCCTAATTGGAAAATAACAATTCAATACCCTACTAGTAAATACACAAGTTACCCTACCAATACTTCGATAGTCCGATGGGTATGATAGACATTTTTGTAATACCTGCTTATTACAATTGAAGATTAATAATGCAAATAGTTTGTATAATCGTGATTGTTCAGATACAGCTACAATGAAGAGGGAAAGGAATGTAAAATATTTTGCATTATTGGACATAAGTTGAGTTTACCTTCAATTGATTTGACTTTTAATTAAGTTGCAAATTTTTTTATCGATAATGAGGAAATATCTACTTCAGAAGTAAAATAACAATTATATAAAAAGCATTAAAAGAAATAAACGACCAGCCTTAATTCTGTACATATAAGTATATTTATTTTCGTGTCAGGTTTATTAAAAAAATCTTGAATATGTCACGTCCAGAATAAAATGTACTGACCTTTCCTTCGATATCTAATTGTAAATTAATATTATACTTTTTAACAAATATTATAAAATACTAAGGACACTTTTCTTGCACACTGATATATGTAATTTTACATTAGTAATATTCAAACTGCATTTGAATCTCAACCTTGTTGCAGCTTTTTACGGAAACTTTTTCGCAATATTTCGAAATCAAGGTTTTATCCTATAATTATCCTTGTTGTAAAATTTAAAGTTAGGATATTCATGAGTAGGAAATTGAATTTTGTGACGATATATTTTTGTTAACATTCAAATTAGGAAGTTTGGTAAAGTAGTCATTTAAATTATTAAACAAGCATCAAAACTAATCTCGAACGAAAGGTCAAGACTGCTCTTTCTAAAACTGGTATGGAATTATTATATGTATTTGCATTTTTAACTCTAAAATCTCAGCAACGACAAATAATCATATAGTTATTATTGAGTAAGTAATTGAATTATTTTTTATTGTCCTAAACATTTCCTGTTATTACAACTGACATTGTTCTACAGTAGAGATTATAACCGTGTTCCTATGTAAGTACACGACGATATTAAATACATAAATCACTAAAGAATGTTATATTTTAATATTTTTCTGGCCACAAGACATTATTTCATACACTTGTTGGTAAATATTGCATAAAACTACTTTACCTTTAAAATTTTGTGTAAATTGATAATTTAATGCTACAGTAATTTATTTTACAAAAAGTGGTATCCATGGACTTTAACTAATAAACCGTATTGTAAAATTATTTTGTATTGAAACTTGTCCAGTCAATAACCTGTGATTGCTTTTTTGCTACAGATTTTGAAATGATTAAGAAAGTTTAGAAAACGCCTTGCAAAGAAAATTATTAATGGAGCTTGAATTTTTTGAGTTGAAATCAACATGGTGAATAATGAAACCTTAGTGATAATATTACTGTGCTGTCATTATTAACCAATTATTTGTATTGTTTTCTAATAGACCTTGTCGAGATTTTGTCTAAATCTCTTCTAAAAGTAAAAGTTTTAAGAATACAATTACTTTCAGTTAAAATCTTAGAACATAAGTGTTATGCAATAGCCGACCATTCATGTGTACACGTGACCTCAAAAAATTCATTCACACGGATTTGAGTACTACTTGTAAGAATTTCGTAATTTTCTTATTTAAATTGCCTATTTCCAATATATATGGATAATAGTGTAAGTCCTGTTTTGATAATTGCTTATTTATCAAAGCTAATTATTGTATTTTAAATTATTAATCAAATAACCAGAGAATTTCATCTACAGTTAGATATGAATGAAAAAAAGTATGGATTTAACTCATTTAAAAGTAGGTGCATAACGGATTATTTAAGTACAATTTTTACTACAATATTCGCAGAATATTCTAGGCTAGTATGTCAGAAATTAATAAAACTGTAATTGACACCATGGAAAGTTACCGCCATTATTCCTGTAGTAGTTTTCAAATCATTAAGGGTTAAATCATTATTTGATTTGCGCACAAATTAGTCGAGATCTATTAAAAAATTGTCTTGAAATTAGAATCTAACGAATGCTGTTTATAAACGTAGTAATTAGGTTATTACATGACGTTGATATTAATTAGTTGACCGAGACAGTCCTTATTATTGAGGTATTCCTGTGTTGTTTTCGATGCGAAACATGTTTGGCGTAAAGTAGCATTGGGGATTAAATTTATCGGAGAATTATTTTTCAAGGTTTGTCCACTGACTGAAATAATAAAGGTTACAGTTATCTGATTACAATTGTGGCATTACCTAACGTGCCCGGATTGCTAACTGAATTTATTATTTCCAGTAATTTCTTCGGAATTTCCGTCTACCA
Organism: Phyllotreta cruciferae; assembly: GCA_917563865.1. Taxonomy (NCBI): domain Eukaryota; kingdom Metazoa; phylum Arthropoda; class Insecta; order Coleoptera; family Chrysomelidae; genus Phyllotreta; species Phyllotreta cruciferae. The sequence continues at coordinate 5,098,488 of OU830615.1, forward strand.
AAAATAGTTATGTGCATATAAAAAAGAACCATTGACAAAAATCGGTTAGGTTATTAAAAACAACCATTTTTTGTATAATTTGCACATCATTTTTACATCATTCCACATACTACAATTACACTCTATGATCGACCTTGTGTACAAAAAATTATTATATTAATGTTTTCTACCTAACCAACTATAAATTATTCTGATTTTTAAAAAAATCCTTTTCGATCATGCCAGCCGGCAATTTTAGTACTACATATTTTATTCGACTGTGAATCGATTATCTAACAACAAAATGAGAAGTAATTAAAATATTTTCACACGAACAAACAATTCCAATTCGAACGCCGAGCAATGCTTTGATTCATTCGCAATGATGGTTAAAAAATTCTTTATAGAAAACGCTCAATTTAATACGTGGCCTATTCAGACAACCCAATTAATGACTGCTCATTGTTCACGGAAAGTAAATAACGAATTAAATAACAAACCAAATAGCGTTTTCGTATGAAGTTTTTTTTACATATGAAACGAGCATACCTCTGCATGTTTTAGGATAATTGCAATGGTATGTAAACGCTTAGAAATACAAAAATAAATAATATCACTCTTCTAATGGTCTCCTAGGTCCATTAGTGTCCTTAGTTAATAATAGAAAATCGTTAAATAGAATCAGGTTCTAATGAAACTATAAAGTATATGTGATTTTTGACCTGAAACTACAGTAATGCAAATTTTTTAATACAATAAAGAAACGTACTGAAATTAATTTAAATAATTAGATGGAGGATGAATATATTATTCCCACTCTTTTTTGATTTCATTTGATTTTTCTCAATTCGTTTCAAAAAAGGATATGCTGAATGAATTTATAATTCTTTATTATATTCTATAATAAAATTTATAATTTAATAATAATTTTCCCTGTATCTAAATTTGGTGTGTGCAAACGACTCGCATTGTTATCGCACAACAATTGTTCGGTAATAAAATTGAAATTTTATTTATTATTGACTGTTTTCGAAATTATAATGGCTGATATAAATCAATATTAGTGCAGTACATACCAGGATTATTTACCTACAAATTTGCATGATTATTAACATTTCAGTGCTATCGAAGATTTTTAGATTTTTCGAAATTTAACATAAATATGTAAACGCGAAATGAATTCCCAACTGAATAGCTAAGTAAAATATAAATTAGCACGTTTATAAATATTAATTTGCTATCCTGCTAGTAGCTTCATGAAGCTTAATAAATAATTGGATTTCACAGTAAAGGTAATTACGAGTTTATGTGTAAACAATAGTCAGTTTTCACTAATGTGCGATAAATTTGGCTAGTTGATGTAAATACGCAGAACACATATTACACCTATTTAGCTGATTAACTATAATTAATTAAAAAAATAACAACTATTGGTCGCGAATATTTTATGATTTTTTCATGGTAAAACCCGTTTAGATGGACCTGAATTCCCAAAATTTAATTGTAAAATTCTTATGTAACGTATCGAAAAAATATCAATTGCATTTTATACGGATGTAGGAAAATAACCACGGAGAAGCCAAAAAAAAAAATTAATAAATTCCAAATGTTCCCCTTATGTATTTGAGTTTCCGATAACAATATTTGCGTTCAAATTTTTTTTTTTCGTTGTTACCTAGTCGAATTTTAATTTGATTGTTTTTATTATAGGTTTAATGGAGAACGAATAGCCTACACGATGAATAAATATCTCAAGTTATTTTTTCATCGGGTTATAAAAGACCTAAAACAAAAGGAATTGCTTCCATTGAAATTGCTATTTTTCATGCATTCCTCTAGTAAGTGAATATTATAGATTCGGTGTATTTATTAGAACATAGAACTCCGGACTCCGGGCTTTTTTTTCTGAAGAAATTAACTAAAGAAGAAAATTAAAAATTTGCTTTTTTAGCCATACTGGTTCTGTATCCTTACTTAACAATACATATGAGAGAATTGGGAATAAACGTGGAAGAAACTGCTATAATGTCTGCAATTACACCGGCCGTAGCTATTCTTATGCCACCGATAGCTGGAATGATAGCTGACAAAATTGGAAATTTTAGAGTAAGTTTAGTATTAAAAAAATGATTTTATCCATTGCTTGTTCTACAATTTCCCTTACCAACTTCTCTTTTTTTCTCTATTTCCTTTTGTCACGCTATTCAACTTGGTGTTGAATAATTATCCTGGGCATATTGCTTTTTATAATGCTATGTACTCATTATACTTTTATAAAAAAACGTTCAACGTGTTCAATGTTAAAAATATAATTTGTAAGTACACTAGAAATATTTCGTAAATTCCGTTTTTTATCACAGTTTTATAGGAATAATAAATAACAGGTATTTTTCAAAGAATTTTACTGATGTCTACTGTGGAATGAGAAGGTCATGTGAAATTTTAATAGATTAACGGCAATTGCACAATTGGATGTTTTTTCTATGTTACTTTAAACTAAATGTTGGAGTAATATAGGTGTAAAATACTTTCGAGCACACCGATGTTACCTTCAATATAATAAATAACTGTTTTAAAACCCGATAAATTTTCCTTATTTACGGCATGGGGTGTTTATAGTATTGTTATAAAATGTATATTTATCTTCTTTAAGTATTATTAATCAATTCTGTAAAGTTATTGTGGAGTTGAGAATTTCCATAGTCATTATCACGCTTCTTTTTGTGTTTTTGCATTGTTCATATTTATATGGCAATATAAATATACATATGTTTTATTTCAAATTGCTTACAAGATAAAGGAAAGAACCAACAAGCAATGTCTTTAGCCGATTCATTAACAAACGCATTTATTTTTAATTATCAGTTTTTCTAAACCCTGTTTTTAAAAATAGGCCGCTAAGATAAATATTGTATTAATAATTAAGTTAATTATTCTACATCGAGATTAAATTATTTCATTGATTTTTCTGCAGTAAACATTCATTCATTTATCAACGAAGCGAAAATACATATAACTCAATTTAGATTGATTATATTCCTCTTAACTAAATACTTTACGACACAAACTCGTACAAAATTAAATTACTTCAATTTATTATAATTTTAATTTTTTTTTACTTTTTATTTTTTTATCAACCGTATTTTCAGAGACCCTTAAAAACGATTGAAGTACCAATACACAACAAAATTTTTGTACTAAAAATAATTCGTTGATTAGTAATAAGAGTAATAACATTAAATTTTAAATGAGTACTTTAACAGATTATATAATGTTATAAAGCCATATTAATGAGAATTGCCGGAGCGTGATACGATTATTCATTTTTGCCGAAGCATTTCGATTAAAAAATGAACACGTGTCATTTTAATCAACCAAAATTAGGACAAATCATTTTTCACATATAAAGAAAAATTTTTAATGTTTTACAGGTGTTACTTGCCGCCTTTTCCGGTATAGGCGGTGGTGCTGCTCTACTATTACTGCTCGTCCCCGTAGGAAGAGTCACCTTAAGCTATCCAGACAAAATTATTTTTGGTTTAACCTGCGATACTAACTCGACACCTTTGTTAACTTTGTATCAGGAACATCCCTGCGTACCGCTACACAGCGATTCGATAATAGATACGGATATTAAGATGGAATCATGCGGTTTCGCCTGCCAGGCGGTGTTGAGCAAAAACTACTCCAAGATAATTTTAGGCACGAGAAGTTACGACATTCAAATATACGACATACCAAAAAATTCTACCTTAATCTACACTTACAAATTAAGTGAAGATGATATTTTTGAACCAGAACAGATGCCAAAAAGACGCAGCAAAATAAAATTGAAAAATAATGAAAGATACAGGACTTCCATAAGAAAATTGTCCAAAAATTCATTTTATTTTCCTACAGTTTCCATGTACAATTTCTCCTGTAATATGGCCGAAAATGGCCTCACCAGTTGTGTGTTGGGCACAAGGGATGAAGAAGAGGGTCTCCAGAAAATACCAAACCCATGGAAAGCCGGAATACGTTTAAAACCCGCTGATCATAGCGACACCGAAGAATCGCGACAAACGTACAACGTTGATTTTATAAGTACAAAACGCCAATCTAACATTACTTGCCTAGAAAATAAAGCGATCTTAGCCAAACATATCTCAGTTACTATACCAGTCAATTCAAACGAATCCACAATCAAACACCTCGATTTGGGCAGTTGTTCGCATAAATGCATAGCGACTAGTCCTCGAAACACTGTTTGCTCAAATGAGAAGACAGCAGTCGAGCTGGACATGAGCCTAACGTTTTGGTCCTATCTTTGCGTACGCGTGTTCGTCGGAATTATAAGTGGTACTGCTTTTGCCATGTTCGAAGGAGCAGTAATAGCCATTCTGAGAGAACACAAAGCTGACTATGGTTTGCAAAGAATATATGCCACTATCGGCGGAATGATCAGTTCGCCTATATCCGGCTGGATGATCGATTATGCTAGCAGAGGCAAAGGATATACGGATTTTAGGTAAGCAAATACTTATTTTGAGTGCTTGTTCTTCTTTCCATTTAGGCAATATCTGCTGCCAGGACTACTTAGCACTATAGTAACATTGTCTTTCCTTTGAACATTCTGATATTCCATCCAGTTAACACGGAATGCATTCTTGTCTTACTCCTTTGGTGTGCTTTATTGATAAAATATTCTATTGCAGACCAGTATTCTTTTTGTACGCTGCCTTGAAAATCATTAGTGGAGTTTTGATGCTTTTTATAAACTTGGAATTCAAAAAAGCAGCTTCCAGTGTTATAACTGATGTGATAGAAGTACTTAAAAAAGTTGAATTAATAGCTCTTTTCATGTCCTGCGTAGTTTTAGGTAAGTCACTCATCCCTACACCAAAACTATTATTATCAAGTAAATGTATTGTTTAAGGCTGTGCTTGGGGTTTCATTGAAAGTTTTCTCTTCTGGCTGTTGGACGATCTCGGCGGATCCAAATCATTGATGGGTCTAACAGTTACTGTAGGAGGAATTGTTGGTATCCCCTTACTAATTCTTTCAGGTCCTATCATTAAAAAAATAGGACATGCCAACGTTATATTCATTGGCTTCATTTTCTATGCTATAAGATTAATGGGATACTCGTTAATATATAACCCTTGGTTTTGCCTTGTGTTCGAAGCCATGGAATCTGTTACATTTGGACTTAGTTTCACAGCAGCTGTTACTTACGCTGCCAAATTATCCACTGTGACAACTGATACCAGTATTCAAGGAATGCTGGGAGGCTTATATTATGGAGTTGGTAAGTGAAATATTGTCCTGATGATACTGATAACAATGACATATAAATATACCTATTTCAGGAAAAGGAATAGGCAGTTTAATCGGTGGATACTTAATAGAATTGATAGGAATTCGTCACACGTTCCAGTGTTTTTCGGTAGCTACAATTCTCATCGGGGTGATTTACGTAACGTTTTACCACACGTACATGAAGCAACATCCATCACAAGGGACGGATATAACGAAGAAGGACAAAGCTCCGGAAGGATTTACCGATATAAATTTGAAGTCCAAAGCCGAATTAGCAGAGATTCAAGCCGATTTGCCTGTGGTATTCGAGGATGCAATGTGCAATCCAGCTTACGAGACTACGGAAGTTGAGGATGAAGAAGATGAACAGGTTAAAGATGAACATATTAAAGCCAATGGTAAAGTTTGATTGCAAGCGAAAAAAAGGATGGCATTTACTATCAGTATTTTCGAAAAGAAAAACGGATTTCTTCCAGAAATGATAATTTTTTAAATACTTATTTTTGTTATATTATAAATTGCTGTCTGTGAAGGATTTATAAGGATTAAGAAACCGGTTAAAATAAGTTTTTAGAGTATTATATAGATTTGTTTTTTCATGTATTTGGGAACATTCAAACTTATGGCAATATTTTTGTAGCAATAGGAATTACTAATTAATATGTAGTAAAAACCGGTTTTTTCGTCCGATAAAGAAAGTATTGCAATTTTTTTTAAACTTCATTAAAGAAAGTTCCTTAAACAACATTAGTTTTTATGCAAGTCTGAAGGAAATTTGCAAAACGATGATGATAAATAAAAAAGTGTTTTAACTAAGATCTTTCAGATATTTTAGTTTGGTTATAAAATGTAACGAATGAATAAGTTATTATTTCTTGAAGCACTTTATACGCTACAAAAATTTTATTTATTTTTTTGTAAAATAAAACTCCCTATTAAGCTTCAATTCGTGTAGGTAATTTACAAAAATTAACTTATATTATTTTATCTATGTTCATTTTAAATATTGGCAATTGTGCATTAATAGCTCAAATTAATATAAACATAACATGAATGCTTTCAGACATTAGATACACAGCCTTATTTACAACTATCGTGATAGTGACATTTCCATTTTTTTTAAACAACACAAAAAGACCAAAAAATAAATATTTTATTACCGAAATTCCAGTATTTTTAATTTTATCTTAATAGTATACTTATTTGTGATGTTTGCAATTTACCGTATAAGATTATAGTATAAATGATTACCATTTCGTATCTGTGATACTTAAATGTATGTACTGCTTGTTATTTTTATGTTAAAATTAATAAATATATAATATGTTTCAATAGTGAATCAAACTCGAAATATAGCAGCATTAATGATTAATTTAAGCCTTAAACTCGAACTCTACTTGAAACATAATATATATTTATTTTACTAAATAAAATGTAATGAAATAATTATAATGTTAAGCAGTACTTGTTTTGAGTTTTTATGATGTTAATTTCTAAATAAAGTATATTTTAGTTTAATATGTTTAGTACCAAAAATATATTTACCCTTTGACTGATCCATATTTTCAAACTGTAACAAACAATAAATTTGATAAAATTATAACAAAATTACAAACAGTAAAACTTATAAAATAATATTAATATGAACAAAACTCCGGCTAAGTATTTTTTATTATCGGAGTTTAAAGAGTACCGAAGTACTGAATTCTTAATGTGTAACTACATGATTATCATTCACAACCATATATCACCAATAGCAAGGTTTGAACAACGGTATTTTTACGAACCGATCCAATTAACAAATAAACTATAATGTTTATTCAGTTATGTAGGTGAACGTGCTTAAATATTTGGCTTATTCTATTTATGTATTAAATTAATTAAGTTAATTAATATTTATTAATTAATTACATAGGTATTTTTGTTTTCGGGTAATAGTCAAAATGCCAATAGTAAATTAGTTCTGGTATTTTTTTTTCATATGAGTTTAAGTACTTTCATATATTTTTTTCTAATTTATCTTTCATTATTGCACTCATTCACTTTCGGATAGTGAATAGTAATTATAGGAAATTTGTTATTGTGTGTAATAACTGTTAGGATCAAACTTCTAAATAATCAGTTAGTTGAATACATTAATGAATTATGTTTTATTTCAAACGAGTAATTTTACATCGAAAGATTCGAATACAATTTTCCTGCCTTATCTAAAGCCGACGAAATATTCCTGTGAATGTTATCAACGGTTTCCAAGTGATCTAGTGTCATATCTCTGGCGCTTCTGGAGTGTGACGTGATCCATTCGTTTCTAAGTGTAACCTTATGCCTGGCTATCGATTTGATAATCAGGGCAGTAACGTAAATCATGAAGTATATGCTGAAATATAAGGGGATGTACCATAATTTTCGGCCTAAATAGTAATAACTGTAATTTGTTGTGCTAACTCTCTTCTTTTCGGGAGCAGGAGTTGTGGGATGAGGAACTTCTTCGTACACGTGATGGTCATAATGGGGACTGTCGTATAAGTATTTGGGAAAGTCGTGGCCATGTGTAGGTGGCACCAAATCCGCTGCCATGTCGTCTTTAGTGTTGGTGTCTGGAGGCGGAGGAGGATTCATTGGCATATCAGGAGAATCGTGGTCATCTGAGATTTGATCTTTAGGAAAATCAGGTGGATAATAAACGTCGTTAATACTCTTAGGCGGATGTGGTGGACCGTTATTTCCATACGAATGACCGCTGTCTGAAGTTTTGCCAGAATCTTGATTCAAATCAGGATAATGTGCGTTAAAATGAGGCTTGCTTGGTGGTTTAGGCTGTGAAGAAGTTGCTGGTTGATAACTGTATGGGCCACCATCAGACACAGGGATATCTGCGTATGAATCATCATTTGGTGGCCGAGAATCGTCACTACTATCACTAGGTACGTTTGGAGGAAAATTATCTCCATTAGAATCTGCATTTTGATTGGATGGAGGAGGATTATAAGAAGTAAAAGGAGAATCATAGAGATTAGACGGGGCGTTTGGCGTTGATGTAACTATTGGTAAACTAAAAGTTACACTACGAACCGGGGATGGTAATGATGGAGGTGAAGCTATTGGTGGTGGTACGTTAATGACGGGAGCTGCAGGTATAGAGGGAACGATAACTGGTCGTTGTGCAACTGGAGTTGGTGCTGCATAAACAGGTGCAGGAGATGTTTTTCCAAAACCAAAATACGGTCTAACTTGAAAGCGATCTTGGATTACTTCACCTATGCCTGGAACTTTGTCAGATTCTTGATTATCCATTTTATGATATACAGGATATTGGTAAGCTACTTGATTTTTACCACTGTTACTCGAACTTGATCTAAAATATGTAATAGCAGTAACTACCAATTAAGCTATAAATGTTCTTATTTACCTTGGTGTCCAAATTGACTGCACTTTAAAATTTCTTCCTGTTTCTTGCGAGGAATTATTATTTCCCCATCTGGCTACTTTAGAGTATTTCGATAATAAAACACCCGAATTATCTTTGTTATTACTTAAACCATTGATCGTTAAACACAAAGTTGCAAACACTACAAAGTGAAACATTTTTATCCACATTCAATGCTCATCTAAAGACTCGAACGCTTCGGATTGCTATAAACATTACTTCACATCTTCCATGTTTAATATAAGACATGCTAATTAGATTTAATTAAAGCTACAGTTATAGTATCGCCAGAATTCAGCAAACTGTCCTATATATTTCATATTATCACATAACGTTTTTTTTCTTGATATTGACAAAGAGCAAACTTTCTTAATTATTGGAGCAATATAGGTTTTTCCAATAGATTTCCTATATAAGAATATTATTTTAAATAAAGTAAGAAAAAAATAACAGTTGATGGATGGAAAATTATGGAAGAACGTACCTATTCAAAATGAAGGAATTGACTTAATTCTTTTGTACAAATTTGGATAAAATAAATAAAGAACTAGCTTTTCTCTTCAAGTATTCTTAAGTGATGACACTCTGTGATTTGTTAAGTAATTAATAGATACTATTTCCGCTCGTAATGCAATTAATTCCTGTAAAAAGAGAAACGTTTTTGTCTTAATGCAAAACTAGTTTCTGCTAAACCGGTTTTCTAAGTCTAAATCAAAATCTTTAACCAGGATCACAGAATACAGAAAGGGACACATCGGTAAAGTACCTACTTTTATACATACATACGTGTTATGAGAACACTAAGAAAAATAAATATTCTTAACATCATGTGTCAAAAAGACTTTTAATTATACCAAACGAGCGACATAATTGCTGTAAGGTAAAAAAATATTTAGCTCCTCCAAATGCTCGACGAAATTTTTACAATTTACTGATTTGTTAAGCGAAGTGAAACGTTTAAATTTTCTGAGTGTAGCGAACGCCGTTCGAGCGGTACATTCACAAACGAGAGAAAAATTGAACAAACCTGAAAATGGGGAATTGAGTGCGCACAGGACGAAGAGTTCGTTGCTATGACGCGATTGCAGGTGAACAAGCCACCAATATTACAACTATGAATAACAGGATAGCAGGAAGACGAGCATATCAGGAATTCTTTCGCTGTATACAATACAGTGTACTTACATGAAATTTCGAAGGCTGCCAATAGATGGTGCTGCCGTCTTGGATTTGAGCTGAATTTCAGATCTGAATTACCGGTACAGAAGTTTTAAATATATTTCATAATAAATAATCCGAATAAAAAAGATCGAAATTTTTATGAAAACTGAGCAAAGGAGGGAGTAGGTATGTGAGGTATTTTTCATAAAAGTATCGAAAAATAGGATTAAACCTCACATAACTTATATGAAGTAGTTAATAAGAAGTTGAAAAGGTTATTAAAAATAAAGTAGATTTTTTACTAAAAATCAATTTTGATTTTATTTCTAAACGATTAAATGATTGGTGGTTTGGCTTAATTTTTTGTACCTATAAAACTTCTATAATATGAATTGCTAATTAGAGAACTATTTCACAAACTTTCTTATTTCTAATAAAACATTCGTCATCCATCTCTAATCTATTAAATTAGGGACGTATTAAAACAACAAAGGTCGTTAAGAAGTGTGTGCTGTAATACCATTGACGTTAATTTGGATCTTCTAAGTCGTAAGTAAAGGCATTAGTGGAACCCAGATAACGTAGAAAAGAGTTAAGGGAAAGGGAAAAATAGACGCAAATGTTCGGATAGAGACAGCATTACAGCTAGCTTGTTGACAATGGTTTGTTACTTTTCACACCATGATTTGATTAAAGCCGGGAAAAACAAATCGATAAATCAAGTTAAGGGAAAATTTAAGGACCCGATTGGAATACACTCACATGTCGAAATCGAACAATTCGATTTTATTTCTTTGCTATTAGCAGTTACGGAATATTTATCAGCATGACCATAAAAATAACTGCAAACATTTTACTGCTGCACCGTTGAGAAACCAGGATCGCTGCCAGCATGAATGCATTTTCCTCACACACAACTTTTTACCCTCATAATGAATCAGAAAATTAGGATATCAAATACCGTTATTACAAGGAGTATACATTTTTGGTTTCATTATTATTTTTTTCATCTACAACTTTTTATCAAAAATATTTGCCTGTTTTTTTAGCTTCCGATTGTCCTGTTTAAGGTCTTACAACTTGCGAGCTTTAAAAAAATAAAATAAAAAGAGGATAAAAGATATTCATTTTCTTGTTGACGGAAACCCACTGGGACATTATAATTGCTAATGCAACGTTTAAAACTCGCGGGACCAAAGTCGACGATGTTCGAATTTTGAAATAATTGAAATAACGGGCCTCGCAGACTAATCCGAATCACCATTCATTTAGCTCCGGAAAAACTTGTGGCTTCTCGAACTTTCCTCGGATAAAGATATCCGAATTTCCTCATCGACAACGATTCCGCACGACTAAGGGGATTTGGCTGAGGTAGTGATTGATTGCGCCCAGTTTTTAAAGAGTACATTAAAAAAAGATGTTGGATATCCTGAAGGAATTGAGGGATGTTTTGGGGTTTTGTGTAATTTGAAAACACACTTCTCAACTGACCTAGAAAATGCTAAATGATCTTACGCCATGAATAAGAACGCGAAAATTTTGATACTAACATTAAAATTACTATAATCAGATTTTTTTACTACAATTGTTGTCTATAATAAAATAGAGTATCTATTTATTATTAGAGTTTTATAGCAACGCGAAGACTGGCGAGAAAGCAATTTTAGAATAAGCGGCTGATGCCCGATTAATTAACGCCCGGCTTTTGTTAGAAAATAATTAAAAGTGTTGTATCGACCGGCCGATATTGTATAAAACTATTGTTGCGCCAAGAATTGAAACCGACTAAAGCATAGTTATGCAAATGATTCGCAGCAGCAAGGTCTTCAATTAATTGGAGTAGAAGTCTCGGTGAATAAGCTGCGCCGAGAGGCTCGCATCCCTCGAATAACTTGACCAAAATGGACAATAGAAACGTTTGTAATTGCCTCGCCCCCGTTCGAAATTAGCAATCTTGTTCTTAACTCTTTCGCATTAATCATCGAAGCTTTTGTTGTTATTACCATTCAGATTTCCCTTTCGCTATTATGGTTATCATTAGGTGCGTGCAGCTATGCAATTATGTCATTTCTAATAACGTGTAGTATGCGACACAAAGACAAATTATTCAAATTTAATCATTTCGTTATTAGGCATAATGAGAGATCTAAAAAATAATGGGTATTTTTGTATTCATGAATGTTGGAAGTTGTACTGATTCAAAAAATAAAAACGATACATCTCTAGGGGAAAATCTACGTTTCTTACACATCTTATGGATCAATAAATTATGAATCAAGTTGCTGGATTTGAAGATTATATTTGTATTATGGTATGTATTAAATATTTTATATGATACTTAGGGTGCTTTTCAAAATTTCATATCTAAGAACTTACAATATTGAGGTGGAATTTTATAAAGTCCTATACAAATATATTTTTCCTTTTGCAGTTATTTTAACACACATAAAGGCATGGCATTGTGTAAGTTTTTATATCCAATTTTTTCAGTTAGTTCCGAGGTATTTTATTGCTTCCATTCGGAGAAAAAAGAGCCTCGAACTGGAAATAATGAAATATGTGTAAAGTTGACAAGCGCTCTGTGCACAAATATGCCCTGTTGGCATTACGGAATTTTTGTAGCAATATTTCGCCCTAAAAATGACTAACCTATATGTATTTGTGTCGGATCGCAATAAGATTAAAAAGATTTCTTTCAAGCGTGTAAAATCCTTTCTCTACCTACTATACAGCTACAGCAGTGCTCCCTATTTTTCATTTGCAATAATAAGTAACTCGAGACATAAAAAAGTAAGTAGAAAAATATGTAGACTGAAGAAAAAATTTTGATGTATGATTGCAAGAATAAAAATTCTACAATTTGAGAAAAAAATCTTATATCAATAGAACCATTCGGGTTATTCAAGCTTACCGAAGGTACAATTTGAGATTTGTATCTTGTACATTTGCTGTCGTTAAACGGCAATAAAACCTTTTCACATAGACGTAAGCGCTAAGAGAAATAACTCTAAATAAAAGTGGAAGTATCCGCTGCCTCTCAAAAAAAATTCTATTGCCTGAAATATTTACCTTTTACCTTTATACTTTCATTTTACTCCGATTCTCATGGAATAATAAATTCGGAAAAACCTTCGGAGGTCCGATTCTTGCCTTCGAGTCGGTCCCAATTCGATCATAGTATATACTTTTGATCTGCTTTCGGGTAAAAGTTTACTGACGATATTAAAGTTTAATGCGCAGTTATAATTTATCTTCCAAGCGTATTGCTCCTTTCGTCGTCTTGATCATTCATTTGAAAACATTAAATGATCACGCACTCCGATTTTCTATTAATGGAAAAAAAACGCAAACACAAATTCTCCGCGAAAAATCGACCTTTAACTGGATGAGAGGAAGAGTTTATTAAATTTTCCTGAAAACGAGCCGATACTTACAGAAACCCATAATTTTAAGTGTTACGTTGAAAGTTGTCATCAAAGGCTTTAACGAAGCCTGTTCCAATATAGGTAATCGAGCCCTTTCCGTGGCATTAAATAGTTTACTGCTGCAGCTTTTATATCAATTTCGATGCAAACGGGCTCCGAACTCATTTAACAAGACTCGTTAACAAATCGCTTCAATACCTACTATACCTGCTCAATAATTATACCGAAAAATTAATCGCACAATCGGTTACTTTCATTAAATCAATCGGTATTTGAAAATTAATTATTCTAATTTGAATTTTATTGTTATACAAACTCATTTGTAATGATAAATGAAATATTAAACGTTTGAAATTAAACGAATAATAGATAGAAATGAAAATGTAAATCTCAGAATGCCCAGGTAATAAATAAGTTAAATCATTTCAACAAGATTTACTGGCGAATTATGAATTATGCATTAATAATTAAAAAAGATGTTTAGTAATACAACGAGAGAAAACACTCACGAATCGTAATAACCCCTGTAATTTTGACAATGAGACAATGAGACCTTCGAGTAAGACATGACTGTCCCGTTGAAATGAGCCGAATTTATGTGGGGCGTGGAGCCAGCTTGGGAGCATCATCCATAATTAATATACAAACTGGAAATTTCAAGCTCGGCTAGATCTTACATCATCCAAATGTAACCAAGATTAATTAAATAATTAAGACAACTAAAACAACAGAGTTTATATCAGGAAAACTCGGAAAAATGAGCTCACAATATTCGAAGGAGCTTTAATAACACGCCCCTCCTGCTCAGATTTAATTAATTATGTCGTTGAATCGATGATCGCCTCAACGTTTTTCGATTATAATTAAAAGATATCTTTGTTAATTTCATATTAAGGGCACACCTGTAACTAACGGATCGTTATCGCGGAAAACCGCATCACATCGTACAATGTACAGCCTGTTGTAAGCCAAGAAGCTTACAGTGTTGTTTGGGGTTCGTTAAATAAATTACAGTCTCAGGGATTATACAGGAAAATCTAATATTCTCAATAAAATTTTATTCTACATGTAATTCTTGTGTTTTTTTAGTTTATAAGGCTTCTATAATTTCAAAGGTGGTTATTTTGATCATTCTAAGATGAAAATTAAAAGAGGAAGATAAAAGAATAATACAAAAAAGTTAAAAAATAAAAATGCTTTGTAATTTAGTTGAGGAAAGCCAATAAAAGTATGTAGTTTTCGAAATTATATGAAATCCTTCATGTGTACACCCACGAACCAGGAAATAGAAATCTCTGTAAGAATGTTAGGGGTTTTAATTGAAGCGAGTAAATTAATTGTAACAATAACAGTACTAAGAACGACAATCCTCAGACTGCAATTGCATTTGGCAGGTAGTGAAACGTGAACATAACAATTAAGAGAGGGAATCCGTCGTTTTTAATTTCGCGTGCGATGTTTCCTTCCTCTGTCGGACGTTCATTTTTCCATTTTCCACTAATGGACGGTCATATATGAGTATGAGAGTAAAAAGAACAGATCGTCGCTAAAAATAAGACGTCTCAGACCGACGACCTGTAACGGTAATTAGTGTTTCTGGTTGTGACGCTTTTCCATATTACAAAGATTAAGTGGCAGGTGTTTTCTTGAATGTATGCTGAACTCTAATTTACATGTTGTAGTTGCATTTGAAGATGAAAAATTTAAAGGTGTTAATCATTAAAATTTAAGTAATTTTTTTTTTTGTTTTAAGTATATCCTGTCACAAATGGCATCTAAGAGTACATCTGAAAGAAATGTCTCCGTCGTTTATCTATGAAACATAGATGTGTTAAGGGGATATGTACCTATATTCGATTTAGTTTTTTTGCTCTTATGATGGTGGAGTGAAATCGATTGTGAAAGTTAAATACAAATATTGGAAAGTCTTGGCTGGACGGGACGCGATGTGGCTGCTCCAGTACTCGATTGAATATTATATAAAAAAAGGAAAACAAAACGGAAGAGAATGTAGGACGAGTTATTTTTCTTATCAGATTCGATTCTAAAGCGTTAAGATGGATCGTAGACATAAATTTACATAATACGTTTTCAACTCATAGATTTTTTTGTTATGGATATATTTATTTTTAAAGGAAACAATTTTTTATAGTGATGCATAGGTGTATAAGAAAACTTTCAATTTATCAACGATTTTTGTTTGCTTCCCGACATTCCAATAACAATATTTATTCTTACATACAGATTGTACAGATCAGACATAAATACACCCTTGTGAATCATTGCTGCATTGCATTTGCAGTAATTTTGTTTTGGATCTCGATCCTTCAGCATTTCAACCAAATATCTAGGTTAATGTATGTGTTGATTTTCAATTATTATTAAGTTTCAGGAGTACTCACTTGAAGTTTAACAACTGCTCCACAACTTTCGACAGGATATCAGATACCAGTTGTTTATCACCTTGACCATAAAGTTTCCAGTTTCTGATGATAAATTCTAGTGCAAATATTGCCATTCCACCGCCATGACACAAAGTAATTTACAGTCACAGTTCCTACAGAATTTATAGTAATTTGCGCACTCATATGTATATGATGTAGAATATCAACATAACACATCTGTATATTTTGATATGAGTGACAAAGTGATCCAACCGCCGAGCGCTTTTGTTTTCCACTCCTCACGATTTAGGTACTAATGACCTGAGTATATTATACCATGAACTACTTGCAATAAAATAAAATAGAAAAAATAGAATTTTCAAAAAAAAATTAAATCTAGCTGCAAAAATGTGGCTTAGATTTGAATTGATTTTTTGATGGAATCTATTTTGAAACAGTGAAATTAATTTAGTACGTTGTACGCCACGTAAAGCTTGAGCCTTAATTAAGGCTTAGGTGTATGCGGGAAATTTTTGAGGAAACTCGTCGAAGTAAGAATTTGAAAGGCCCCGCAGGTATTATGGCTCACTGGCGGATAATCAATCTCGCAGTTTTTGCCAATGTCAGACGTCAAAGGCGACAAAGAGTCGCTAAAACAACGCAACGAAAATGATGTAGCGTGAATATCGCTATTATATATCGCACTTCCTATCGAAGTGACTGTTTTCTGATGCGTTCGAACACGGTGTTCGTTCAATTAGCACTTTACTGCAACTAAGCAAAAACAGCTTCAACATGCAACGAAAATAAATATCGCAATTACAGCGCTGAGTTCAAAGTTTGCGACAAACTAAATAATATCACTAATGACTCATTTCAGCGTAAATATTTATAATTGCTTCCCTGTAATTCATCCAACTTTTAACCTTAAATGAAAATATACTGGATGAATGAACGTAATTATTCCGATTAGGGAATATATATTTACTTTATATTTATGCATTTATTTTGTGGAAGTATTTGTACTTACGTATTACGAGGGTAATCAATTTCACTGATTTAATCAACAAAATGTATTTACTCTTAGTGCTAACTAGCTTAATTTGCTTCATTACGAGGATAATATGAACAATCATTATCCAAATATTTTCATGTTAAGCATTTTTTAATTAAAGTGAGGGTTGAAATGGACCGTATTTGCAACACTAATTAGTTATTACAATACTAGTGCTTTCTGTTTGTACTCCAACTCAAACCCAAATAATGATTTTGTGGCCCGATCAAATTAATTTACATAGTTCAGAACAAAAAAGTAACTCTCCGTTTAATTAATTGCGTTTTAGCTTCAAATCACGGTAAATGAAACGTTTTCATCGTAGGCGACGCCGTTATTTCGGAAAATTTAAAACCATTTTCGGTGTAATAACCGCCTTTTCCAAATATTTCCTGTAAGCATCATTAATAATTTAAAGGGAGAATTCTGTTTATCAGCTATTATCGTCTCAATGTGGGTATCTCGAAAGGTTCGAACATGGAAAGGTATGCTACAACACGCGATCCGCTCATCTAAGCCGCCTTACGACACTTACGTAAAAGTATTGGTACGAGGGTCGTTGGATAAATTAGATTTTATACGAGTGGAAAAATCATCAAGAATTTAATACTACCATGTAATAATCATTACAAAAAAGAAACATCAATTGTAAAATTTTGTATATATTAGACTCACAATGCAATATGATATTGTCAATACTTTCATCGAAGGACTCGGCTTCATGGATGCATAAGCAGCTCGTCGGTGGGACCGTTCACATTACTAAAAAAAATTACTTATTTATTGGATGTATGTACAATTTAATTTATTTAAAGTTTACATCAATATATTTCCGTTACCATTAATCAAAAAGTTTATGGAGAATCTAATATTTATTCTTATCAATGAGGAATTTATGAAGTAGATATATCGAAGTATTTTATTTGTTGGAAGAATAATAGTCACTCCAATAAAAAAATTGAAGCGCTTTAAGTGCCAAATGTCTTTTGAACATGCAATGTGCGTTTCACTATATAAATTGAAAAGAGAACGATCTCACAAATTTAAATTTGTGCTAGCGAAACAGATATTAAATGTTACCTTCAAGTTCTTGATGAAATAAACTTCAAAGGCTTCTTTTTGTGAGTATTTTTAATATGTACTTTTACAGCTAATATGATTGAAAAAGATCGTCTAATAAGGACAAACATTTATTTAAATTTGTAGTTTACATTTTTAATTTCTACTTATACGCTCTATAAGTTAATGCAACAATATTGTTTGTTAATTTTTGACAGGTCAAATGAAGTTTGAGTATTCCAATTTGTAAACATTAATTATGGAAAAATAGGGAAAGTTGAAGGTAATAAATTATAGCGGGGTACCTTCAATTTTGGCTAGTCAATTTACAGTTATCCAATATTTAAGTACCTTTAAAAAATGTAAACAATTTCGGCGATTTGAACTCAATTTACCTATAAATTATCAAACAAAATGAAAACACCACCTGTAATTAGAAGTTCGAAAATGTGAGCGCACAAAATAATTCATTATTCGGTTAATAGTAACTAGTGATCAATATAAACCGAAAATTCAATTATAGCATACCTAATGAATTTCTAGAAGCATATTGATTCATATTCTAAGGTTTACATCAACATCAACTAGTTGATTCGTTTGATAAGATGCCCCAGGTGAAATTGAATACGAGTATGTATCATGTGTGAACTCTGATTAATTCGAGTCGATATTCATTAATTATTTACTTTTGGTATAATGTTTCGCTGTTATTGCATGCGTATATGCTTTTCCATGGCAAAAGAGACAAGCAATGCAAGCGACTTATGTATGTATGTTAGAAGTTTAACATCACAAATTTCTGATAAACTTTACTAATTAACATCGTAAGTAGTGGGCGTACAATTTATTCAATTAAGTTATTATTAGTTTTACCACAAAATTTAGAGGGAATTCATGGCAACTAACGCAATTCCATGAATTTGAATTTAAATTGCGTTGTATGGTGAGCCAACAGACGTTTGCAGGAAGAGAAAAAACTAAAGCAAGTTCAACATTTCTGTACGGGGAAAGTCTGGCATGGGACACTTCAATTCTTCTCTTTACGACGGAATCGGACAAGAATTGTTGCAACAACAAAAGAACCAAAGGGGGTAATATTAAAATTTACACTATAGTGGTCGATACAAAACATAGGACTGTATCGGTTAAATATAAGGCCACTGGAGGGCGCAACGGCAGGCGAATCGGGGCATCGCTGGCATCCCGACGCCAGTATCACGAGGAAACTCAAGCGTCGTGGAAGTTTAGTAGGCGAGCCGTTTCTCGAAAACACGCGCTCACCCCTTCATGACAGTTTGAAAATCTACGATATCATAAGTTAACTTCAACAAGTTTTTACATCGTGCCACCAAAACTTGATTTTCCGGACGAATGTAAAAAAATTGGTGTAAGGATTTTGAAGGTGCGGTGAAATATTTTGGTGATTATTTTTTGAGTTTTTTCACTATCAAAAGAACGTGAGAATTGTAATGTGGAAAGAATAACTGCTGCAAAAATACTAGTCCGAAAGATGTGGCAACCGGAGTTTCGCAGCATCCTAGCGGCGACAATTTTCTTCAGTAACACAGGTAAAGGGTTGGAATGATTACAGCATTTCATTAGCGAAAGGGTTCGTTTGGAATTATCTCCGTTGACTTCTCTGTATTGCCGTTCACTTTAAACGAATAAATTCACCTCGTGGTATTACAAGCGCAATCATTCAAATGGTTTTATCTACCGTCGGCATATTCGCGACAAATCTAAACCCGGAACTCTTAAGGGAACAGAGTTTAGTAGTTTAAATAAACCGACAGCATTCAAATTCACTTTAATTAATTACTTTATTAATTTAATTGGTTCAAAATTTTACTACTATTTCTTTTAAGTTCAACCTATTACATAATATTTATTCGCTTATTATAAATAAACTATAATAAAAGAAGAGCCTTGAAATTTAAATTAAACTTCTGGACAAGGGCTTCAAAATTATAGGATTTTTAAATTTTACATTTCAAAAAATAAATACATTTAATACAAGAAAATAAGCTTTTAATGGGTAATTAATAAATTAATAATTAATTACTAATACTAAAAGGTACTGAAATTGCCACGTTTTGCGGACATTAATAATTATTACATAGGATAACAAGTTTTTAATGAAAAACGAAGAGAACATTTAATAATTCACCCTCAACCGACATTAAACGCAAAGGTATAAAAGGGAATCTTTAAGATTTGCCTAGAGTTCGAAGTGTTCGAACATTTGCCGAAGGAAACTAATTATTAATTCAACAACAAAGCCATGATACCGTCCGTATAATTAAATGAGTACAAGTGTTCATCTTCAAAGGACTTTCAACAAATTATAATTTACTGAATTAAGGAAAATGCTGGAACAACAAATAAAATTCGCAACTGGTACGAAATCATAAGCAACTATAACTTCATTCGCGTCCGCGAATAAGGGTGTGAAGAGCGCGATAACTTCGTCAAGAGTGGAAACGCGGGTAAAAGACTTTCGCATCCCTCTAACTACATGTTATCGTCATCTTTCCAAGCCATAAAAAATTAACACAACTATAAAAATGAAAAATTTCGAATTTCTCTTTACTCGTTGCGGAATTCAAACCGTCATTAATAAAAAAATTAGAGCCGAGAAGAAAATCTCTAAAATTCAACCTACAGCTCTTGGCCCTTTAAATTTACTTTATCGCCCAAAAAGCCGGTGGATTATGAAGGAATTTTTTTCTATTTTCTGCTATACCGCATTCTATTAGAAAAACGAAAATGGCTCTTAAACGGTTTGTTTAAAAATTTTGTTCTTTAATAAATCCCTGTTCATCGAAAGTTCCTTTGATTAAATTTTGTAAACGAATTAAAATGGCAAAATAATTCGTTCCGAACGGTTAAATAGACCCTCAAATCCCGAACGAGGAGTAACGAGAGCGACGTTAGAGGCTCTTAACAAATTAATCAAGTGTCAATTAGTCTTTTTCTTCATCACTCCGTATTCTTTCTGTCTTAGTCGGGGACACGTGATTTGCATTCGATTAAGATTTACTCGAGACTCGAGTCTTAGCATGGGCGAATCGGATGGTAGGGCTACTTAAAGAGGATGAAATTAAAAGACCGCAATTTATCATCCCAAATTTATTGGAGTAATATTCATGTTAATTAAAATTGAGTTTAGTATAATCAAATAAAATAAATAAACTGATTAATTGCTCGTATAAACATACACTATGTACTTATAGTAGTTGTTAATTTCCCGTACCCTATTTGTGTTTTGTAGCAACAGTTTTATTCTATACATAAAATATAATTTACTCATTTTTTTTTATTGTCGGAAATCGTCTGCGAAAAATCCAGATGTACGTACTTTAAAAGTTCTTTCTCCTAAAAAATGGAGTTTCCCTGTATGTCCGTATAAGATATATATCGCTTTTATCGTTCCCAATCTTGTATATGTATCTTTTTTCATCTTATCTTTTCCTTACCACCCATCAAAACTTTGTTAAAACTTTTTTTGCACTTTATGTAATTGCCTTTTCTCCGCCGCACATTTCGGGAAAATAAAAAACACAGGATTTCAGCAGGATATACAGGAAATTTTGGAATGTTATCGCCGGCTAAACAGCCGATATTGATTAAGAATGAATGGAAATCAGACGCATACAAGAGCAGATAGTTTGTTAAATATTTAATATCTTCTTCTCAGACACGTAGGCACTGTACATTATTTAACGTCCCAGACGTTTTAGAAAATTTTATTGTATAGCGTTGATGTACTTTTGAGCATCAAAATACACGTTGGTGAAGTTTGCGTTACATATTTTAGAGCATGTCTTGATGCGAAGAAGAATCTTAGCATTTTATCTACTATGTTTTACATTCGAAATAAATTTGCATGCAGCGCAATGTTGCATTCAAAACTTTGTGCAAAAATCCGCGAAACTGCAAACGGGAAAATGGCATTGCAAAATTGCTATTACAATTTCAGGAATGGGGATAGTTAATGACTGAAAATGCAGTCGTTAATGAAGAAATTACAGTTATTCCAGGAATCAATGCAAGTAAATTACTACCTACTGTTTCACATTGCCAATTATCGAGTTTTAAATTATATACGACTGGTGGGCACACGTTCCTATTGCATTCCACTTAGTAAATCGACTATGCACTATGCGCAACCTACCAATTAATGTTTGCACTAAAATTATAGTTTTATAATCTTCGCCGCATCTACACCACCAAATTGAAAAAGTAATTCTCAATTTATTTATCGGAGAAATTTCTTGCGCCGGAAGTTTCTATTAGTTAACCACTCGAGAGTTGGACAAATTTGTTGCCATTTTATGAGATTAGGTATTTCATTTCCTGAATTGAATGTTCCCATATAAATTCGGCAGTTCTAACGAAAAATGCTCCATTTTCCATCTTAATCGATCAATGAATAGATTTCCGTATGGCTAATTTTGATGATAGAAATTACGTTGGTTTCGTAAATATTATTAATTAACTATTCCTAGACGGTTACTCAATATCGAATAAAAATCTAAGCACGAGTGTTGATTTTAATTAATCTCGTCTAGAAAAGAAACTAAACAGTTTATATTCGTCAAGTTTAAAAAGATTTATAAATAAAAATTCCGACTTACTGAACCGAATACAATTATTCTAAACACATTGCATTCGGGAGATTTATCAGGACAGTTGGGCTAAAAGGTTAACTAATTCATTTGGCTAATCCGGGATTGTCAGTTCATTCTAAAGATATTTTTTTGTTTACAAAGGAACACGCAAATCACGCAAATGAAACGGAATATAAGAATAGAATTCACGAAAGAAAAAAAAACCTAAGTATTGAATATGCAAATATGTAAGCAACTCAATGAGTTCAAAAGGATATAAATAGGGGTTAATATCGTACCTTATATGACATAATCAAATGTTTAATTCGCATAAAATACACTCACGGACTCGCGTATAAATCGACATGAATGATTTTCGGTGCTGGAAATTAAAATAGAAGACTAAAATATGTGAAACTCCTGCACAACATCTGTTGTGTATTGTTACCTACGACGTATTGTTGCATACTTCGGGTGCGGAATCGAGGATAAAAAGGGATTGGAAATATTCTACAAGCGAACGTAGGTAACTGCGACGGCTTCATGAATTTATTGAATTATAAACCAGATCACAATTGACAACGTTATTCGAGTAATTCGAATAGGGCGCAGCGAAGAAACAAATCATCGATTCCGTCATGGAAGATTGCATGTATTGTCACATTTTCGAATACCTATATTTTTTTCTTTCGTGTTTTCCGATATTATGGAAAACTGCAATGGATACTTCAAATTCCAACGCTCGCCTTGTTTTTCTCTATGCTTTATTGCGTGTTGCCTTTTAAAGTTAATTTTTATAATATCGATGTTTTCAATAAACGCTAAGATAATTAAAACATGCACTTGTTTTTCAGGCTTGTTAAACCTGATTTGAAGCGAAACAAAACGGCTTTGATTACGAACACGTAATTTTCTATTTTAATTTCATTGAATTTTTATTATGAATTAAACTCCGGAATCAAAACCAACAAATCGCGAATGAATATAATTAGGAAATCGTGACATAAAAAGGCATTAATCCAACAACTGCTCGTCATTACGATCAATTATTCACATTGAAATCGATAATTTACGACAAATGCGAGAGTAAAAATGCAATGAGCAACCGACAGGAGAGAACTTCATTAAAGTCTAATACTTATATTTTCTTAACGCAGTAACGAGTTCGTGTTTTTTTTATTCCTTGCCATCAATCATTCCTGTCCAGTAGATATTTTTAGCACAACAGAATTATAATTGAGAATACGCCTGTATTTTTAATACAGGATTTTTCTTTATTACTCGAGTAATCACGTCAAGGACTTTCCATAAGTGTTATTTATTATCATTCACCTACAACTTGGTAATTTGGTAACTTCAAAAATACAGAACAATGAGAAATAAGTACAACAAATGACAAAAAAAGTAGAAGTTCAGTAGTGAAAAAACCAAAAAAAACTAAATTATTAACGATTACATCAAACAAATCGTATTTTGCGTTATTGATAGCTCGAATTCCTGTTCCTTTCAAAAGTAATTAAGGCTGGCTACCAATTTAGTTTCGTTACTTAAACGAGACTAATTAGCAGTGCCGTGAGGCTTCAACATTCGCTTACCTACTTTGAAATCGAATCCTACACACTGGCGTAATTTTTTAATTGAATCTTGGCTCGTCGCTGGTGAAAAAGAATATATCGAATGCGTCGCGTTAGAACGAGATGAAACGCTTGCCGCAGAAGAAGGAACGCGTCAAATTAATAACCCGAAACCGTGCCTAACGTTTTAGAGTTAACAAATGCGAATGAACAGTTGGTAACTATGGAGTTTATTCCAAAATAAACAATACATGACTTCTCTGAAACCGGGTCCACATTTAATAACATGTTATACCAACATTGCTATATAACACTGCTATATAGCAATGTTATGCAACATGTTATTAAATGTGGACCCTCCTTAATAAAAATTTCATTGTGTGAAATTTTAAAGATTGAAGTACTCGTGATTTCATGACAAATTTAATTTACCTGCGGGCGAATACAGTTTTGTATCAAAGAAAAATGCGTGTTCGTTGTGTACATGAATTCTTCTTGTTTGTACGCCTATTATTAGGTTATATATCGTTTGCAGTCATTTATTTTTAGATAGATATTGTAGATTACAGTGGAATGATTTAAGATTTAAAGACTTGCTGAATTAGCAGCTGGATGTTTCGGTATCTGTAAATTATAAGAATTTATTAATACGGCATTTAAAAGCTTTTTAGATTAATGTATCTTTATATTCTCAGTGACGTTTTAATTGATGAAAATCTAAACGCTCGCGGTTTGGAAAAATAGATTCATCTAACCAGTTTAAAATTAATAATATTAATATACCCAAAATTATTACAATAGAAATGAATTAGGTAGAAAATTCCTTCCATTGAAGCATTTTCTGCAAAGAAATGTCTTATTGGAAAGAGATTTGTAAAAAATCAAATTTTACGTAGAATTAAAACTCCATTTAGAAATATTAATTTTCATATAATCATTTGTCAGAGTTCGTCTAACTGAAAATCTGACTGTCGAATTCGTTTTCCAAATTTAACATCTCACGTTTTCAAGAAAATCATAAAATTGAACATTGCAAATTAGCGACAGAAACGCAACAACTTCTTGGAAATTCATTAGTTCCCAAAAATAATATATTTTATTTCAAATGTGGAGTGCAATTTTAACAATGTAGGCGTGACCTGTATAAAAATGCCTGGAATTGAAGTTAATAGGTAGGAAGCATGCAAGAAAAGTAACTTTAAATAAACTAATTATGAGTCGCTTTTGCATATTAATAGTATTATACTCGTTATATTTGTAACAAGTTGGATTTAGCTCCTATTCTTAGAAACGCACTAATAATTCCTGTGTGCGAGGGTAATTAAACCTAACAATTGCAGCTATAAGTAGACATTTAATGATTTGTTTGTTCTTTAACTAGGAGCCGTGCAAGTATGTATGTCTGGAAATTTATTCCAAAAATTAATATGGTCACCTTCTATAATATTTTTGATAGCAGTCAAAAAACGTTTAAAAAAACTACTCATGTTGTAACGGTTTCGATTTTAATTATTGAATTTTAAGCGATCAGTTTATACCTGTAAACTTGGAGTATTCTCCAGCTGGATAATCAGCATGGTACGGCAGGTGGATGTCAGACTAATAAGTCATTATACGGGTATCTGACTGGGTGCCAGACCTGAACTAATTCTCATCCAGTGATATCTGACACATTGATTTGCTACTTGATGTTCAGCACGTATACAAGTTAATTCGGTCGCAAATATTAAGCGCCTTTATCACAATAGAAACTCGTTTTGACACGGATGTCAAGAATGATAACGTCGGTAACAATACATTCCATCTTGAAACGTTTTTGTCGAAATAATTTTCTAGCCTCATATATCTTATATCTCTCGGAATAAACCGTTTGATTATGAGAATGAACATCCTGTATATTTGTTGAAATGAAATGAATGTCAGGCACAGTGTTTCTCCCATTTTGAAAAATTCCAGGAACTTTTCACGCGGAGGGTGTTGTATATTTAGGAGCCTTTCGCTTTTTTCCCTCTTAGGCTATCTATTTTCTTTTGACCTCACTTCCAATTAAAGTTCTAATTTAAGAATGTTTTTCCGTTAGATTAAATGGAACAAACGGTTATACGCCTACGAAAATAAAATATTACAGTTTGTATAGGCCAATTAAAATTCCAGGTAATTAAATTTATTCATTAGCTTCCTTCTACTAACTCCAAAAATGCGCTTAAAGAACTAAACAAGCAGTCGGGGAGTTTTGCATTTTTTGTGAACTTTCTTGGGAACACACAGCGGGTTACAATTTTTTATTTCACCTCAATAAAAAACATTTATAGCTTACATAAATGTTATAATCCTATCCAAGATCGTTTTACGATTATTTATGTATAAACTCCTTTCTATTGATTTCACGCTTCCTGCCTTGCTTCCAAAAAAACACCAGCTCGTTCGAACGTCTTGGCTGGCCGGAAAAAAACTCATCCGGCTCTTTTGTAATAAACGTGCGTGTGTGCAGAAACTTTATAAATTATTCAACAATTAGACGAAAATTAAACCTACAGAAACAGATGAACCTGATAAATCTCCATATATCAAGCTTAATTGAGAATAATACTTTTGAGCTTCACTTTATTAAAGAATCGCTTAAGCTGGGCGTATTTCTAGCAGTCATTTTCGAAATTTATCACTGCCTTATATTTTACCTATTTATCTCGCGTTGTAGACACGCAATGAAATCTAGAATAAACGAACCCGCGCTAATTAAATATTATCTACACATAAATCGGACCGCTTGGAGTTATCGAATACACTGTTAGAATTTGTGCAGCGTCGAATGGACTTAAGCCAGGTGTGAAATATCCCTTTCACACCTGTCCGAGCGGCGTTTCCGACGCGTTGCATCTCCGAATGCATCACATCGTCAAATCGAGCTCGCCTCTCTCGGAACCGTGCAATTTAAACCGACATCAAAAGTTGGTGTGTGTCGGCCGGGTCTAATGCAAGAAAGTTTGAGATTTCAATTATGTAAGTTTCTGCAGAGGCTTTGTTGAGTAATGAGCCGGCCGTATTATATTTAAAAGACAAGAGTAACTTTCATGAAACGAGATAACGCTATACATCTCTCGTAAATAATCTTGTTAATAACTGAACATCTCTCAATATTAACAAAAGGTACTACTATATACAGGCAAATTTGAGGAAGTAGTAAAGAATACATTGACTGAGGGTAGAT
Source organism: Phyllotreta cruciferae (assembly GCA_917563865.1). Lineage (NCBI taxonomy): Eukaryota > Metazoa > Arthropoda > Insecta > Coleoptera > Chrysomelidae > Phyllotreta > Phyllotreta cruciferae. The sequence continues at coordinate 5,125,670 of OU830615.1, forward strand.
TGAAGGAACTTTCAACACAACAAAAACCAAATATATTATCCAAAAGCTATTCAATTCGTACATACAATAGTGAAATGTAAACTATAATATTTTCATGGTTACTATACAATCCATTATTTCACTAAATAAATATTGACTGCATCTGCACCAATCCACTTCCACATAAAAGAACAATGGTCTTTAAATCCGTAGGGAAGGTAAACCGATTCAATCTATAGGAATCCTTCAAAATAATTTGGGTACATCCTGTTATCAACGAGGTCTGGGATTTTGAATCAATGGTACAGTAATAGACAAGTGAATTAAGCTACACTAACTTGATGAAGTAAATCGTAAATCACCGAATTCCGCGATATTCAGAGCTCGGAGTCGTTCGACGATTAAATTGAAGTGAACTTATAAGGATGAATGATATACGTTTCAAACTTTACAGTTATTCAATATCGTTTCTAAAATGTAAGTGCTATTACACTAGAACATTTTGAATAGTAGAAAAATGTCAGAAAATGTTGCTAAATACCCTGATGTTTCAATGTTTTATAAGCTGGATACATTTTTGCTACCTTTAATCGGCTTATATTTTTGTTTAAATATGATATTTTGCGGTGTTTACTGATTCTATCAATTTAATAAAAGTAATACGCTCAGTAAAATAGAAATAAAGAATTTGTTAAACTTGGCAGTGTTTGCTTTCATTTCATTTCACATCGATTTCAGTGTTATCTGCAATGCACACCTTTCCATTTCTACGTTTAGTTTAGTTCTTATATTTCAACCAATTAAACTGTTAATAAATGCTTCCAATTACGCTGTTATTGTCAAATTATTGGAAATAAAATATATTCATGGCTATGAATTCGCTACCCCTGTAAACTTAATATCATTAATAAATCATTTTAGATTATGACCTATTAAACAGTATTGATTGATTTATAAATTTACTCACTCTCCAACAACAGGTTAATAAATTTTACGCGACTTATTCGATGATAACACGAAACTCGCATGCATTAAATGCATAAAAGAATAATGATTTCACGACTTTATTGATTGAAGCCACCTGTAGGTATTAGGTAAATAAAAAACGACAATTTGCCAATTAATAACTGGTAATAAAATGTTAAGATTTCTCGTTAAAAAGAGATAAAGAAAATGCATCCTTAATGTACCAACATCAAAAGTAAAAGAAGTGAGAAGAATTTAAAGGACGTGCTAAACAATTGTTCTTAGAAAATAATTTCACATTGTTTCAAAGAGCAGAAGAATTCGGTTGTGTAGAGAAAAAGGTGCAGTTTGCATTAGATAAAAACTCATTATTCTAAAATAAAGCCGAGTTACAGCTTTTGTCAGTGAGTAGTTTTCCGATGAAAAATGAAACCGAAGCGACAATAAGGAATGAAGAGTTTTTTGACTTTTTTAGAATTCAACTCACAAATCAGTTAATCATTAAGATGGCACACATTCCGAAATGAAATAGTTCATTATAGGGGTGCGACCATTGTATGAAAATGTCTTCTAAAACTTCCGCCTCCAATTAACTATTGTGAACGAACAAAAAAGGGACAGGGGAATAATATGGGCCATTTTTTGCGTCTACCCATTCTCATTTAATAAGATGTCTGTTGGTGAAGGTAAATCACAATTGTTAGATTACATTGCTCGTCTATCGGAATAAGAGGATTTAAAAAACAGCGAACAGTGAAATTTGTAACAAGAAATTACATGAATTAATTTTTCAATATAAAATTTAAATTATTAAATTAATTACTGTGTAAAAGGTACGTAGCATAAATGAAAATTTGCATAATAAAATATTGGAAGTGGAGATATATATCTGTTGGAAGTTCGGTGGCCCTTTAAAGGGGTTACACATGCTTAACGCGACCATAATGCGGTTGAGCATCCCTAAATTCTACAGTGTAGGCCAACCCTTGAAAGGAAATGACAGAAGTTGTTGGTGGCCGTATTTATGTGCATTGAAAATCAACTTAAAAGGCTTATTTTACTCGAGGATTTCAGTTTTCTAGTGTAAAACGTTCGAAAGAGGGTGTAAAGTCATTTACATATGTTCTATAGTCGGTTATTTTCGACCTGCAATCCTGCTGAATTTGCCTAATCTACGTTGCGAGAGGGTTTTATTTTCTTATAATTTGACTAGACTTCATTTAAGTTACATTGTTTTATGGCAGTCGGTTGCAGCGCGGTATTTGTACTATGTGTGGTTAGTTTATTTCAATTTCCATTTTGCACCCGAAACTTCCGCCGACTGAATTTTCTCTTAAATAATTTGGATTCTTAAGTTTATAGATTTCCATTTACAACACATACAAATTCTCTTCTTACATTTCTTGGAATATTTTAATTTATTATTATGTATATTGTACCATTTTCAATTGTTGAATTCTGAGAGATTTAAAACCAACGTATGAATATTCCTATTGTGAATATTATTCATCGATTTTCTAATATTGCTGTACCCTTGCGTCTATTATGTATGTATACTATAATACACTTGGGACAAATAATACATACACTGTTTCAAACCCCCTTTTTAATGACTAAAATGAACTGACATCTATCAAGAGCGATGAGCGTATGTTTACGGGTTGAATCTTTATACATTATGTTCTAATGTACGTGTATGTATGTGCATGTAGGGTGACTATATAAGTGTAGGTATATCTTTACTCCCTGCCTGTCACTTAGGAATCATACTAGCGGAAGCTTGTTGATGATACATCAAACGGAGTGTAATTAGATTACAAAGTCTCTTCTTTGCCGGAGCTCTATTTACATTTGAATTTTATATTTACCTAATTAGAAAAAAAGATGTGTATAAATTTTCATGGAAGAGGATTCGACTAATATAGTAGTTGGATTTCTTGTACGGATCCAATAGAAATATAACCCTTTAGGTCGAACGATCCCCCCGACATTTATTTTGCATATACGTGGTTAGGATCCGTGACTTTGATGAAAGCAAAAGGGTCGCCGTAATTTGTGCATACTGATGATATATACAAGAATAACAAATGTTTTCACGCTTGGCTCTTCGGTGTCAAATTGTTTTCTCTTCCATTACCTCAAGGAGAAAAATACGGAAAAAACGAATTTTCCATTAGAGCAAATAATTTTCACCAACGTGGTAGAGAGATCAAGATTCAGTTTGGCTTTTAGGAACGCTTATTGAAACTGCCGAGCAATCGTTTACGTTAGGCGAAAAATACATGAAAACAACTTTTCAATTTATAACATTCATCCACGATGTCGCAATTTTCGAAAAAAAAGTAATAAGATCAGAAAAGAGCAAAAATATTATTTTGTTTAACCCTCACAATATTTTATAGGGAAAATCGGGAAAAGACAAATGCACTAAGCAGATGTGTAAAACTATATATTTTTTCGTCCACTTTCTTACATTTAAGTTTTGTAATTCTTAGAAAACTATTCACTTTCTACATGTATAAACAAATGATTTTTTCTCATACCTACATAGAATAATTAGGAGAAGTGTGCCGAAGAAATCTTCCTGTTATTTGTCCTAAAAATACTTAATGATATTAAAGAAAACGCTCTTTTCTCAATTTAATTTCCTGTACAACATAAGAGATTTACTGACGAAAGAAAAAATAATACAATGTTTAATTACTGTAATGTAAACTTGTGTTAAAGTCGAATTATTTTTGATATTAGCTAGAGTTTATAAATCACTTGGGCATTTATTAAGTTTGCAGACTTATTGTTTGTTTTCTATCTTGTTGTATCAGCCAAGCGTCGCGTCGGGTCGTTTATTTTAGATTTTTAAATCCAATTTCACTTAACGGTAAAACATCTCTGGAGTTTCTTGGTAGTATCTACTATCTAGCTTGGTTCGTAAATTTATAAATAAATTCGATCGACATACTTTGCTAGCCAATGATTTTTCTCGAAATAGTTCTATTCAATTTAACTAATATATTGCTACAAACTATATGCATTAAATTAACTAAATTAAGCAACACACCCTGCATAGAATTTCCCTTAGGATTATTATTATGATAGGTACGTTAATGAGAACGAACAGTTGTTTTCCAGACGCCCGTAGTTATGAACCTTTGACCTGCATAAAATTGCTGGTTTAACATAACATCCAATTATTCAGGAGACGGCAGTCGAGCTCTTTGTAAAATCAAAGCTCTTGCACCATTTGTATTATTATCAGGAGACAATAACAAATCTGCAGCTGAAACCAAACAAAACCCAGATCGGTTTAATCCTTGAAATGAACAAGAGACCAATTGCAGTAATATTAAACACAAATTCAAATACATCTTCTATAATTGTTCAATATTTCTTTTCTTATCCTGTCACTTTCTTGTGAAAGGAGAACATCCGGTTGAATAAAAAAACGGACATTCGAGACTCACTCTACGCCAATTCACTTATTTCTTATTCAATTATGGTACATTCGTGGAAAGTGATACCTATTAGGAAAACGTATACTTTCCGGAGTTCGAGTTTTTCCATAAAAAGGACCGTTCCAATGCAATTTGTTAGGTTTTTTTTCCTTCTGTCCTTATCGAGGGATGCATTTCTTCCATCGGAGGAATTCCGTGACTCATTTTCAAAAGTTAAGCGAAAAGTATTCGGGCGGGTTTCAAAGTGTTAGTTTAATTGCTAATCAAGTTTTAAATTGGCAAAATGGCGAACAACTAGAACTTGAGAACACAATTTCGGTTGCCGAACAGCGCACTAGAGACCATTGCAAATTTCATAATTTAATTAAGCAAAATTCAATTAACACTTAATTTGAAAGTCAAGTAGAGATAATCAAATTAGAATTTCTTAAATTTATCTACAGTATGTTTCAGATATTTAAACACCTATAATCAAATGATACATTTGTGGTGACCATTTATTAAAGAATATTACATTAATGTATTTAAATTAAATATACAAAAGAGTTAGATGTAGGTATCGCATATATTAATATAGAACGTATTAAAAAATTTATTACCACGCAATGAAATATTTTATTATTACCTTGTATGAGATCTGCATAAATCCCCGATTATTTGCAAAAATGTTCATTATCTCTGTAAGTCTCTTAAAAGTCCTCAAGTGGTTACATTTAAGAGGATTAGCAGCGCCGCCTATAAATATGTAGATTTTTGATATTTTCTGGTGGCATTAAATGGAACTTTAGTATAACTTTTATCTTTCGCGAGATAATGAAATATTCTCTTTTTTTAATACACAGCTAATCTTCTCCATCAACTGCATGGGTTACACCTCACTATATTTAATTAATTACACGTGATTTACCGTTTTGCCCATTTTGCAATACTTATATCAGTAACCTTATTCTGAACTCATTCATAATTTTTTATCACACTTTATTTTTTCGAATCTTCGTGCCTGGCCAAAGTAAATTGCACTTCCGATACTCTTTAAATGCGGCAATTGCAATGGTGATTTATAGAAATTGTGTTATACCATGCGAAAGTAACTATTTCGAAAAATTGAAAAACACGGTTATTAGAGCAAAGTTCACGAACTATTTAATTTTCCTGGAAAATAAAAATCATTTCTATTACGGGTTTTCGATAAAGCGATACCGTTGTACAAAGACAATAATAATAATACTAAATGAAAGTGACATTTCAACCGTTACGAAAGGAGAAATTATACTTTTCCGTGACAAGATATAATCCTTTACGTAGAAATTTAGGAAATATTTATGTCACAGAGCCCGTTATTAATAACGAGGTAAATAATAATATAGTCGGGTGAAAATAAAGCGCAAAATAGGCCGTTTCGTTTCGCTTGTTTCGTTTTACCTTTATAGCCTACGTTCATAACGTTAAATTTGCTCAACTGACAACAACAGGATTGCTTTTTTCATTTTCAAATCAACATTTCCAACAGTAACATTAAGGATGGTTAATAAAACACTCCAACTTGTTTTACATTACTCTAATTTATCATATATTTTTTTCAATTTGGGACATCTGATTTAGCGAAACACTTATTTTTGAAAATGAACTAATGTGTGAATGCTATTGCCTAAGTAATGCCTAAGTAAATACCGAAGGAAATTATTTTGAATTTTCCATCCACCACACCTACTATGTATTTTCGTTCCCTTTTTTCCACCTAACGAACTTCAATAAATGAGTAAGTTAAAATGGAGGAACCCGGCTATAACTTCATTTAAGCCGAAAAGTTAGCTGCTACTCCGATTCCTCTGCTTTCCTTGTTAGACAAAATGTAACAAGGTAGACGTTAAAAAAATAACAGTGACACATTTTCTTGGTATTTGTCACCGGCCAGTCGGACTGAAAATTGTTTTTATTTACTGTTGATGTGAATAGAAGCATATAATTTGTTTAACCTTATATAGACTTTTGACTTGGTATTAATCATCAATGAAAATTCGTTTGAAATGTAATTATTGGAATAAATAGGCTATGTTATTGGACTGTAATAATTTAATCTTTGGTAGGTATACAATTTCGTATAAATCAACTGAATATACTAACCAATAATACATCGATTTGAAAGACCAACTGACCGTATATGCACTTTGACGGGAAGATAGGAGGACTTTCGGCCATTTTGGTCCAAATCGAGTGGATTTATGAGCGTTTAAATTGGTGAATAACGCACGTAAAAAATTACAGACAAGTTAAAAATGAAATTTTCCCAGTTTCCCTGGACTAGACGGGGAAACCGCATGCGTCCCAGCCACCTGAGAGCAAGTTAGATTAACAGTATTTCAGACCAATAGAGATATTCAATTAATCATTTTCGTTCGTTTATTATATTGTCCGCCTATGTAGCAAACTGGATTTTGTAATTGTAACGCTCAAGTTTCTCTCGAATATGAATACAATTTCCTTCTATTAATAATCCGCTTCTATAGGGAATATTTATTTCGGTTTCAATTAAATCCGCGCTGTCTGATATGCCAAAATGAATATAAATTAAATTTTCGACTAATAATATTAATTAAAATCTTCCAGTTTCCGAGGATTCTGGTAATTTGGAAAAAACACCTAATGCAGATGAGTAACTAATTCCTTGATGTAAAATTAATTTATCATCGTTATTGATAAAAATCCAACTTTGACATTTTCCTACGAGAAGTCTTCCAAACATTGACTTTAGGAAAATTTGTTGCAGGATATTTTCTCTGTTTTGATGGTGTTCATGTCGCTAAGTGATGTTTTATAACTTAAACTTTCGGTAGGAATTAGCTCCAACTTTAATCCTAATTCGAACAACCTCTCGTGTGTCTACTGAAAATTAGTAGGAAAATTCGCTATGATAAAATCATTAGGTAGGAGTTTGCAACCGTTTAGAACAGCAAATTCACCCTAAAAGTGAATTAATTTTCTTAATATTAATTCACCATCATTTTCTAATCGGATTATCCATTTTTTGATAAAGGAAATAACGCCACTAAACGTCTCAAAATATAGATAAAAGGTACCGAATTTTTGGAATACAACTCGAACTGAATAAATAAAAGTTTAGTCGCGTTTTATGAACCTGTTTACACGGAGTAATAAATAAAATGACTTGATAGGAATCCTTGTGGTACTCCATAAGAAAAGTTTTATGAGTGAAGTTGCAAAACTTAGGGGAGGAATTTAAAGCGGACCTGTTTTATGGGATTTCTGTCTGAAAAGTAGAAAATTTCCGCTCCTCGTTCTTGTATATCGAATATATTGTGATATATAACACTAAACAAATTATTAGTTTCAACAAAAGTTATTAGAACTTTTACAAATCATGTAGAAATCGGGAAAAATGTTCTGACTACGACACTGGTATTTAGTCGATTGAGCGTATAGTATCTTTAAATCCAAGATTATCCGGCATGTTGATATGAAAAAAATGTCCATGTCCCATATATTCCGTATTTCTCCATTCGCAGCGCTTTCCCGCGAAGAATATTAATAATGTTTTCCCCAGTTTCACATACGTCGGAAAAATACACGGGCCCGCACAATTGTGTGTCTTCGGTAGGCAATGCAATGCCTACTCATGATATTATTTTCTTATTCTCGAATATAAGCGCTTTGAATAGTGATGAGGCCGATAAAGAGTCTAAAGAAGTGCGACATGTCAGGCCGCACCCCGACTTTCTATTTTGAAATATGGCCCAGATCTGCATCAAGCTCACGTAAAAAGTTCGTAAATGTTGTCGGTATAGATATTTGCATAGGTTGCTTTTTTTAACGAATTGTGTTGGGATTCCGAACGTGATATTGCCGAATAAACGACTAACGGATAAATCTAATAGAATATAAAAGTTCCACTTCCTAAAACCAAGAAATAAGAGTATTCATGCTCCCAAATAATCGCCAAGAAATTTATATATTTGCTTTTCGAGTACCTATGTAAATAGTTTTATATTTATTTAGTTAACTATTATTGTTGTTAATTAGTAACAACAACAAGTTAGACGAACAATTGCCAAATGTTCATTTAATTAATTTGGGAATAACTGCGTTAATTATAAATTCTTATTAATCCGAATATGCTTTGTATCATTAATGACATAACTCACTAATTAACGTAAGGGATTATAATTCCAGGAATTGCAATTAAATAAGTTTACTATGCATGTGTATTGACACAATGAAAATTCCTCTAATTATAACCGCTTAAACATACCTATTAGTGTACGTATTTATTATGTTTTAATACTAAATTATTGCATCGGTGAAAAATGAATCAAAATTAATAAAATGACGAATTAATTAACAACATAAACTGAACTAGTGGATATGTATGAAAGGCTGGTAAAAGAAATGTTCTAAATAATGGAAGGGCGGTTCCAATGGAAAGCGCTGCGAAAGAGAAAAAAGGTATGGAAGATTATGCCAAAATCGTAGCAGTAAGAAATACAAATGGGCGTCGTAAAATCTGAATTGTTGCTGGAGAAAAACTAGACGCCAGACGTGAATATTCTCAACATTCTACGAAATCGCGATTTGTTTGATTGTAATATATTTTTCAACGGGAATGGTTCAACGAAATTGAGTTATACGAGCGCATCTCCTTTTGAAGTAAGCCTATTAGTGAATTGTATAAAAAAACGACAATAGCTTAGCGAATACGAAAACTGACGAATCTGATTAGAGTAACTTTTAAATTGCGAATCAGACCGGATTTTCCTCCACGCTTTCCAATTACACGGAATAAATGTTACTGTTATGCATAATTAGACAATTTATCATTCCTTGTAAAAGGAAAACCATTGTGGTGACGGCAATTTTGATCCATTGTCCGTCGGTGGGAAGACAATGTGGAAAAAATTAATTACATTTTTAATACCTAAAATGTGATCTATGTTTTTGTTGAGGGATTAGCCCTTTTAGCAATAAAAGTCAGTTTATAAAAGCTTACGAAAGTTACTGTTGGATATAAGAAAAAAGTATTATCAACGATATAAAGATCTAACACTCGAAACCTCCTGGAAACGCCCTGGAATGGTACGTCAATGCTATTATTTGTTTAATTGATTTGTTATTAATTAAACAATATCTGTGGGTAAAATCTGTAACTTATTTGTACCTGGTTGAACATGCCCTCTACCCTTAAGAAATATTCGATTCGCCACAATCAGTACAGATAGTCACCCTATAGGGACGACCGATATCATACCGTGACAGGACAGAGGTTACCTAAACATCGATTTTATCTTACCGTGACAATATTAATAATTAATGCAGGGTGTTTTATAGCAGGTACTGTTAATTGACAAACAGCATTATAAATACCTTTCATATCTTTCGACCACAAAAATTTTCCAACTCGTCAACTAAATTATGAAAATCTAATGTGATTTGGTGAAATTTAAATATACAAAGAGGGATTATGGTCGCTGTACAGTGGACATTTAAACTGTTTGTGACGTTAAGTCCTTACTATTATATTATCCCGCTTTCAGAAGTTTCTAAATTGTATTTAACACATTCGAAGGTCTCGGGAGTTAGGAATTTCCCTATTTTGAGATCCTTCTCAACATTAACTCTAGAACAAGGGATTTTTCCTAAGGCGACACGCAAACTATTCGGTCAAACGAAGATTTACTCCTTGCCAAAAGGATCAAAGAAACTTTAATTATTTTACCTTATAACAGACATTGTATTTGCTCTTTCAACAATATTTTTACTCTAAATATTCTACAGTTTGTTAATAAGGTACTGCTGGTTTTACAAACACCTCGGGACACCTCGGATAAAATACCAACTATTTTAATATTTTATTGAATAGAAGTGAGATACAGTTGTGATGTGAATGTGAGAATGGGATCTCAGAAGAAAAAGTGAGAGCTTATTGATATGTTATGACGTCTAAAGGAATTTCTGAACGACAGGAATAAGATGAAATAAAATGCATTTGAAAAAATGTAGTCAGCATTCGTATTTAGAATATTCAGTTTATACAGTGGTTTAAGCTTGCTAAACATTCCAGTTTGCTACTGTTGTAACTCATTTTTATAGCAAAAATTTCCAACTATTTATCAATTCATTTTTTCATTATGAAAACTTTAAAAAACACCTTTAATCATACTACAAGCTTAAAAATTTTTGGTTGTCCCCTTTTACCGAGTCATAAAAGTTGCGAAAAGCCCTGGAAGCTCTTCTTACAATTTCAAAACTCCCTCAAATTTACCAGAAAACTTAACAGAAACTTTAACACTGTCATCACGAACGATTTATCTCCCTTTCAATGGCGAAATGTTTTTTACCCCACGTCTGAGTTGTACGCTCTTTGCTCGATACACACGTATAGCACGATTAGTGACAATTTCAATTTTTTATCTGAAACTCATACAAGGATAAGCTGCTTATGAGATAATACTAGATCGATGAAGTTATTTCATATTTTACTGACCCGAGTAACCCCAAAAATTAGCCATTGCAGCTACTATAAAATTGAATACTGTGGCCTGGGAACGTCGCATTAACGAGTTATAGGTTTTTCAGCCTAAGTTTCCTGTAGTTAAAACGGTGAAATAGAGTGGTTGTAGTTGGGAAGTTTGAGCGAACTTTGCAACTCTTGCTTTTCGGTAAAATTAGGAAGACGCTTTCGAGCTACATTCGATTTATCACCGAAGTTAATAAATTTTAGTCGAATAATTGGTTAAACTCTAGGCATCTTCAGTACCTGTTTCGATAGTACAAACTTTTTCTGGAGACCTCGTTCTTTATTGAACCAGCGGAATCAAATTTACAGCTGAAAACAGATCCCTTCCGTGAACTTTAAAACTAAAAGTTTAATCAATATTTCGTTACTACATATTTTTGTGTAGATGAATTACGTTTGGCTATGATCCAACATAGTAAGAGCATTATTTTTGGCGAGACATCTATATTGATTTAAGATCTTTCGGAATGAAAACAATCTATCGCAACGACAATATCACTCGGGTTTAATGCGAAAATATCAGTTCTGTACGAAGCTTTGTTTATTGGGAACAGAAACTAGTCAAAGTTTCTTCTTAAATGTAACGAGCGATCAAGAAAAAATGCCATCCACTTTCTCGTCAATTTTCTAAACTTTTCCCAACATGTAAAACTGACACAGTTAAGAAAATATAAGGTCAGTTTATATTACGGTACGTTACAAGTTAGCACATTTTATTATTTATCAATTTTATAAAATTGCGAAGTCAGCTATTCAATTTTGAAACTAATTTAAATTCATAGCATTATCAATAGACTATCAAGAATTTATAGCCAATGTATATTCGAATTTTCAGATATTCATCTTCGGTATAGAATAAGAGTATACTGTCTATTTGGTAATAGGTGAAGGTTGGTGTAAGCTTGTAAAGTTTTTACGATCTATAATACCTCTATTTTACGGAAAGAACGTTATCTTTATATTCTGTATACAAATGGGTTTCTATCTATATGATATAATCTATAAACATTCAGGAGTTCAGGATATCAAAATGGAAAAATATAGACAGGGTGTAGGTATTTTCAAAAATAATTAAGTATTAAATTTTTTAATACCTACAATTAACTTTTTTCAGCATGAACAATTTAATATGCGAAAATTTATTCAATTTCCTCAACGAAATATGAAAATCAAATTCGCCATATACGCGTGTTCCGAATTATTGTTTCATTTTTTTTAGATTTAATTTTTCCTTCAAATTTTCGGAATGATGGTTCGGAAAAACAGAACCGATTAAAAGCGAGTCCGTACGAAAACAATACGCTTTGTTTGGAATAAATTTTATTTGTTGAGATATCAATTCGAGCAGAACGTTTTTTCAATTATTTGATTTGTATTTTGTAAACGTTTTGAATAGAACTTTCCCTAAAGAAATTCAAATTACTGGTAACATTACAAGAACAAATAGATTATTTGCATGCATTATATTTGTATACAGAACAGTTCGATAGGTATATTATGTTTTTTCATACGTACATGCTCTTTATAAATGCATTATTAATGCGAGTACGAGTGGTGTATCAAGCAATACTATTTTAATGGTTGTAAAAGATAGTACATACGTCGGAGCTTTCGTATCATTATGTAACGTTTCCACATTTAACGGTATGTAACCAAATCATCACGCAGAACGTGTTGTTACTGAAACGAAGATTCCTATCTATTTGAACCACGCTAATTTGATGACGGCGCCACATTTCAAAAAAAAAACGGGACCACGTTTAACAATGTTTGCCAAGTTCGCCCTGTCAGATATAATGTGATGACTATACGTTTTTATTCGACTTTCTGCCTGCCAATAGTTCAGAATTAAAAAAAATCGAATAGAAATGAGCGTATGGAAAATTCGATTATAATATGTGTACTGCAAGTTTCACAGGATCTTGTTACTATTAAATAAAAGCCGCGAATGTAAACTTGTCGCCACTAAGCTTTTGTATTGATGACCACAACAAACAGTCTTGTGGCTTGGAATTGTCCTTCTCTGGCCTCTTGTTGTCTTTGTTCGTTACAGCTGAAGTGTTGTTTGCGGTCTCGGACAACGCACCATTTTACATTTATACTTCAATGTAAATAGTGCTATAAATGCTCGGAAACTATCCATTTCATTTAAATAAATTATTTATTAAGTCATCATGTAATTGTACCAATTTATTTCAGCATTAAAATAAAGTTGTTACATATTTTAGCTGTTCATAAAAATATTTATAATCTATATAACACCATTTTTATTAAACTGCTTTATGGTCTTTCGCTGTATAACCTCCTTTGCCGTAAACTTCAAAATTAGTTTTCAATACACCTGTTTTATCGAAAATTCCCGCTTCGTATTTAAAACTTGTATCGAATTTAAAATTTCGAATATCCCTTATATCGAAAAATTATACGATCAATTCTGATTTTGTCTTCCGAATGTATCCCCTACTATAAAAAGGTATCAAAAGACGAACATAAAAATTTCACTCACGCTTCAACATTGTTACATTATGCTCATGTACTTATAATATTTTATCATTTCGGTTGCGGCGAATACACCTTCGAGAAAAAATCCCCTGATATACTGGCGAAAAATTAAATTTCGCCCTAAAGTAAGTTACATTTCATTATTCTAGCTAGTTCATTACCCAACATTCTTTACGAACGAATACACCTCGAATTTTTTCTATAATTCATAATAAAAATAATTGGGGAAACTTTATTTAATGCCAACCATAGCAAAACTACTATACCATACAAATAGGACTAAATAAGATGAGTGCAAATAAATCTTCTCTACACCCTTTTTATACATGGAAATGTTCGCGAAAACAGAAAAATTTGGAGATAATTTAAAAAGTTCGGAAAATAAATCAGGAGGTAAGTGAGGCCCGGTGTTTTCGCCCGTATTTTGAACACCGTCTATCTCTCTCCCGCCATTCGATAGCGTTGCGATTTCATGTGTGAAATTTCCACTTCATACATTGATTCTTTACAAAGTTGGAATTAACTCTTCTGAAATTCGAGTTTTAGGACCAACTTTTCGACGGATATTTTTTATTGGAATGAAGAGGAAATTTCCTTTCTTTGCACTGACATCACCGGTGCTCCCAGGAAGCAAACTTTTTTCTTAATAAAAAAGCGCTTTTAATAAAAAGTGCTATAATGTAACCATTCAGATAAAGTCACAGGATTTTTCGAATTTTTATAAGTGTCAGCTTTAAATTAGCTAGAAATAAATGTAACGGATAATAACCGTGCGTCAGTGAAAATTCCCTGGCGATTGAAATAAATTAGAAAAATTATCCGGGTTACTAAAACAAACGTTCGATATTTTTCCCGGCTTAAAAAGGTACGGGTACTTAATAGAGGCTATAAATAAAAATAAAATGGTCTTGGCTTCTCTTTTCTGTGGTAAGTTAACCTGAAGAGACAGAAAATACATTTTGTAACTGTCAGCAACAAAGACCAGTTAAGCAGGGAGGCATAATTCTATCCTTTGCAACTTATATTTCTGCTATCCAGTTTTTCCTTCCATCGACTCAATATATAGTCTAGTGTTTATTTGTCACCTTCCATTGTTGTAGCAGAAAATGTATTAATCCTTGTGATTTATTCTATTAGTGATATGTGAAAGAGTTACAAATCGACAGTCGAAAAAATGCCAATAGCTTTACCGTCCACTGTAAGAGAACTTTATTGTTATAAATGACCTCTCTCTTCATAACCACCTACAAATTTCCTGCCATTTGTTTTACCGTCAAAGATTTTTATTGGCCGTTTTAACCTCGTTGAATTAAGAATTAGAAATACGCTTCTTATATTAAATTACCAATATCAACATTCGCGCTTTATTAAATTTTTAATCAAAAAGAGTGATTATTGATATTGCACAGGATAACTCACTTATTACAAAATATTAAAACTCTTTTGAAAACAATAATTAATTACGCTTAGTTACATTATCAAAGGAACCTTTTTAATAATCTCGAAATTGATTTCGAATTCCTTGCTAGACGAACAAATTTAATAGGAAGAATTCATTTTCATTAGAACTTTTTCTCAAAGAAAACTTTATTGAATTATCGTTTAATCGATTAGAAGACAAACTTAGTATGAATAAAATGAGAAAACTGTTATAGCCCAATATAAGTTTCCAATAAATTATGCTTCCTTTTCTATAATTATTTTTTTTAAATATCTAGCAAAATAACCAGTATATCCTAGACATATTTTTTCTATTATCAAACTAAATACAAGGAATATCAATTCCGTGTGTACGCAGGTCAATTTGTGACATATTGGTTTACACAATTCAATTTTACAAAATAAATAAAAATATTGCAAGCAAACTACAATTTGACCGAGGACATATAGAAAATAACAGGAGATATTTAAAATGCTTCCCACAGTAAAGACCCGACAACGCGCTTTTCATTCGTAACAAGAATGGATTGATAAAAAAATGGCTGCTTGGAATCCCGTTCACGAGAAATTTACCCTATTGTAATATTCGAAACCGTATTGATATTCTACAGGTGTAAATGCGATATTGGAAATGTAAATGTCACGAAAGAAATATGGGGAAATGAAAATGATCAGCTCATGGAATTTAACAATAGTCAGTGAGATTAATAAACACGTACGAAATTAATTTTTGTTCTGTTCTGAATTTTTACCAACGGATATGACCCGAAAAACGTATATATTCGTGAAATATTATTCATGAAGTTCATTTGGATCAACAAATAAGCTTGATTATCAAAAAACTGATTAGTAAGATCGCAGCGAAATAAATTTCTGTTATTGCCTGCCTTTAATCGAATTGGCTCCATATTTATCGAAATTTAAAAACACTAATGCGTATAAAATGTATGAGATATGTAACGGAAAAGCTACGTTCTAGAGTAAATCGTATTTCAATCGAATTCGGGTATGTTTCTGATTAACTCAATCAGGTGAATTAAACGAGACGAATGAACGTTATCGAAATATCAGAAATTTTCCAAGAATTTATTCGATGCAACCGCCTAAAATTCCACTCGGGATTTAATAAAATAACGGAAAAACGTTCCTCAATATCGGACCCGAACAAATCAATGCCAAAAAGGATTGAGAATGGTTTCTTTTTCTCATACGTCAACCGTATGTTTTAAAAGCAAAAAAGTTAGAATAGTAGATGTGGTATTTTAAGAAAAAAATCGCAGGGGTAGTACAAAAATGTAATATTTTCCATCCACTTATCCGAATGAATAGTTACAGTTACCGAAAAACTGCTGAAAGAATTTTACAGACATATGTCCTGCCTCTAAATAATTCTACTTACTCAACAAATTAATTATCTTTAAAGTTACAGCATGCAACCGATAACAAAACCTCAACCTTCGTATTCAGTGAAAATTGTTAAAAATAAAACTATATATAATTTCAACTCAAACCATTCGGGCCGTCCTTGTTAAAGTATTATAAATACCCTTAACCCTCTTCTGGTTAGTTCTACACGAATTCGAGAGATTTTCGAACTCTTTCTGACCGACCTGAATCTTTGTTATTAGCTTCACTTGCACACTGTCAGGTATCAATGTAAGTTTCGCCGTTTTCCGAGCGTCACTCTCATCTTTCGGCTTCTTTCCGTTCTTTTTGATCGTTTGCCCAGGGAATTATTCATATCTCCGGGAAGCGGCGCTAAAATATTAATGCTAAACGAGGTTTGTCACGAAGAGGTATTTCTCTTCGATATCCAAGATTTAACCGACGACAGCGAGTCTGTGTGATTAATTTATTTAACAATGTTATTGTGGAACGTACACATTTATTGTAGAGAATAAACTGGCGGGCTGAGAATTAATCGTGATGGAGCTTTGACGGTAAAAAAAGTAATTTTTATAGATATTGCTGTGGAAGCAATTTTGTTATTTTTAACCAGATATTGGTTCAATGAGGTAAATCGAATTTAACATTGTCGCTGCTATTCGATGATAATTCGACAATTTCGGGTGCAGTTTTGCGGCGACGGTTTTTAAACGAATACATTCAGAATGAAAAATATATTGTGCATCAAAAATATTGATACTAAACGTAATTAAAAATATTTTTTTATCAAACGAAAATATTTCGAACACATTTTTCATTTCACAGATTGCTTCGTTCACAGATATTCGTTGTGGACAATAAATATTTGAAAGTTTTTGTAATTTAAACCAGTGTCTTTAACAAACATGTTTTTCTGTAATACTCCATTTAGACTTCTCATTTCTTATTCAAATTTGCTACGTTTTCGTAATATTGCAGGAATACTTTTGACACAATTTGTTTTACATACGAAAAGTTATATCGCATAAGATGTGCTTTTTTTTACAATATTCTGAAAGAGAGTAAATTGCTCCTACATTCCAGAAAAACTACATCTCTATGCTAAACAGCAAGTTTTTCGTTTAGTTATCTAACCTTTTTTTATGCTCTCGTTTATCCCGTAAACTCAGCAGGTAATTTTCCGTTGTCCAGAGTGCACAGCAAGAATTTTAATTTGCTTAGATTATAATAAGAAGTGTTTTTGAAATTAAGAGCTTTGTCCATTTAGGGATTTCAGCAATATATGCAGTTTCCTATTCAAGAGGTTTTCCTTTCCCCAATTATCCCAATAAAAGTTTTTCAGTTCCTAAGTTGAAAACTAATTTTAATAAAATGTTCTTGGGACCGGCCGATAATGAAATGTTCCATGCATACCAAGTGAACGAACATTGTTTAGTTAATTAACTGCTTTTAAGTTAACTTGGGCCTTTTTTTCGCTTTTTCGAATATTTCAGTATTAACGTGGAGATGATTTTCGAAGGGACGGGATTTTTATCTCTCCTCGATTCGGAATAAAGCAAACAAACGGCGAAAAAATTCATAAAACTTCATTTTGTTAGTTAATTATGTGCTTTGTTAAATTATAATTGGTGTTTGTAAAATGTGCGTTATTTTTTTAATGCTTCACTTGTTTATATTAAAATATATGCAGGGAAGTTGGGAATACCTAAATATTTTAAGACGAATATAATGGAAATGGGGTGGTTACAGTCCTAAAGCATAAAATGCTTTTCGTTTTTTCTTGTATTTCCCGAGGAAACTGGGCTTTTTATGAATAATACATTTTATAATGGTCGAAACAGTGGCGAATTCTCTATTTCACTGCTGAAAATCCCTTTAATTTTACACGAAGCACCACCAGATGAATCATGGCCTGCTCTCGTTTTTATTTAGTAAGACGTTTGTAAGTTTTTGGAAATAGAAATTTGTAACGTATGATAAAGACATCTGGTGAGATAAATGTGCTGTTAGGCTTCTAAACATACGAACGGGCCCTTACATTGTTTATCACCAAGATAGATGCCCACATTGCGGGGTTCTCAAGCAAAAATAATGGATAAAAGTTAATACTAAATTTTATTTGTTGCAGGTATGGATAAACCAAAGAGATTCATCTTAAGGTAAAATATACTGAAAAACATACTTCTCATATACACATGATTTCCTACATCTCCAGCTTAAAAGCTTCCAATTTTACCATCTTTACAATTTTTTTATCCAATTTTTATAAAACGAATTGTATTTATGTTCTAACCATTATCGATGGATTGTCAGATCGAATTCCCATTAACTCACAAGACTTTCCATTTAAAACTGTTGTGTTAGAGTGGTTAGGGATCCGGGGAGATCTTGAATAGGAATAATTAACACAGTAAAATCTCAATTTGGTAGTTTTGTCAGGTAAATGGCGCTTCAACAATAGCGTAAACCATCAATAATAGACCCTTCGGGTTGTTTACAGCATTGGCTAGTGTCACATGTAGTGGTGGCGCTGTGTGTGAAATCAGCATACGAATACTATTACTCTCCATTAGTGTCGGCGACCGTTGTGATTTGTAACTACTATTCGCGTAGCTGCAAAAACAACATTAAACCCTCGCGATGTGTACAATCTACTAAGTCAGCGCTCTACGTTTGCTGCACCACTTCTTCCTTCAATTAGTGATTGGTGAATTAGGACCCACGGCGAGATTCCTTTCGATAAAAACACAGGAATCACGAGCGTACAGTCAAATTCCACAAAAGGAAATTTAGAACAGTGTCGTGTGTCAGTATAATATATGAACTTTAATTACAGGAAATTAAAGAATGGTTGGTTAAATAGAAGAATCTGTTGTGGTCACAAACAATGCAAAATCGACAATTTTTACAATACTGATTGTAAAAATCGTTCTTAAAATCCTTTATCTATATTTTCACGAAGTGACTATAAATTATGGATATTAAAATTATATTGCATTCGCTACGTATCAAGTAGTATTGTAAACATAAAAAACCATTGTTATGAAATTTCTAATTGCAGAAATACCATCATCTTCTAACCGGCAGGATCGAGACAGAATGTATTGGACCGGAGCCAAAATGTTGCTTTACTGTTGAGAATAGTCGGTACAGTTTCCAGTTCCCAGTTTTAGCAAACTGTATATAATGAATGTCGCCCGTGGAAAACCGTTTTCAATAATCACTATTCGGCGCTGGCTCGATCTCGAGCCAACATTTGTTTTGACACCACCTTTGCCGGCTGATTCATTTTCATTTTCGGTCCGCCGTTTGACGCATTCGCCGCCTTGGTCGCCCCTAAATATTTCGACCCTTTCCCACCCGTACACATCCCAGATATTTGCCATAAATTTTACCGATTGTATCCTATTTAGACGAAAAAAAAAACAGGTGGGAATTGGCGATATAGACTTTTGACGAGGATTTATGCAAATCCAAAATCTCGATTGTCACGGGAATCTTTAGTTTCTCTGTAGCTATACCTTTTTTGCTCACTTTTTCTAGAGCAATGTGCTGTCAGAGCCACTATAGTAAAGGTGTTATTTTATGAAATTTCACACAACATTTTCTATTAAAACGTGATTTGATTTTAAATTAAGATGAAATAAAAACACATCACTAATGTGCTGATGATTAAAATGACTTCAATATATCTAATAGCTTCATATATAGAATTTCATATCTTCATTAGTAAATTAAATTTTCCACAGACTCTCAATCATACTTATTGACTTCGAATTGATTACAAAAATGCCAGGAAAGAAAAAATTCCATTAATCACAATAAAATCTGGCGAATCATTTCAGTAATGAATACTTATTAAGAAACGTGTTAATTGCTATGGATCAATAACGCCTAACAATAGGGTTTTGTTCAGGGCTATTGCTTTCATTCGGATATTTTAATATTGCTTCCATACCTCTCTTTCAGTGCATGCAGATATTAATAATTGAAACAAAAATTCACCACGCCTAATTAATTCCCAACGGTTTTTTGTGTAGTGCGTCAAAAGGCTTAAAAAAACCTTCAGCGTAGGAAAATTCATTATTCGACGGCTCAATTTAATTTCGTATAAGCGTGCTTCATTTGGATTACGGATTGACAAGGGTGAAATGGTATTCGTTTCATTTCGAGTGTTATACAAAATGCAAAAAAGATGTACTTACATCTGCATAAAAGATATGTGACATAAACATATTGTTTCTTCGAATATCGCTTGTCACATAAAGGTTTCTTAGAATATGGTTCTTTTTGCTTTTATTCGCACAGATATCGTTTATGAAAAGTCTTTGTATTGTTTTAAACGATCTTTACCTAAAAATATTTCATCCATTTTCTTTTATCATTCAACAGTTTGGGTTGCATTTCTTCTGTCCCAGATACAATTTTAAGTTGGTATGTTATTATTGTTGGTATCTTTTTTTAAGTTAGCAAACAATATCAATAAAAAAGTTGAAACAATATTCTACTTCAAAGATAATTGATTTCTTTTAATAATTTAAAAGACAACTTCTCAGAACAATTAGAAGCTAGGAATAAATATTAAAGTTTGTAGTATCTGGTGTATCAAGGGACACAAACACAACATCGTTACAATTAGTTATTGGATATAACTCGTAGTATACGTTGCGTTACTAGGAAGCTATTGGTTTCTATTAAACATGATGCACTGCTAAATACGTCAATTAATTTTCGTTGAATGGAACTTAACACATAATTCCACAGTATGCGTTCTCCATTGAATTTAGCATTAATTGAAATGAATGTTTGAGAGCAAAATATTAAGCCACTTTATGGGGATAATAATTTATATTTTTTACATCAGTTAAATATTCAATAATACTTATTGAAAATTAGTGGAGTTCGACAGAAATAGCTGCAGTTATACAAAGCATACAAAGCTCAGTCTGTTGGTTCATATAGGGGATTAAAATATATTTTCAATGATAGATAGAAAAATTATTCACATTAGATGAAAATGATCATTTATAGGAATAATGTATTTTCGAAAACGCATAAATCAATGACACACTGGAATGCGAGCTGTGATTTTCCGATTTTGTCGTCGTTAGACCTACATAAAACGCCACTGAACAAAACACATCCCCAAGGCATGCGAAATCAGACAATGAACGAGAGAAAGAAAAGAAGTGCTTACGACTCAAGTTTTATACTATGCTATTGGAAACAACATTTAAGTCTATCATATTTCAACGTTAAGAAACAACATTATTAACAAAGGATATTTTTTTGTTGGAAAATATCATTAAAACTTATTTACATCTTCGGAATGCTCATAAAAATTTGTTATTAAAAGTAATTTAAGATGTATGCATAACGCATAGTAAATGCAGATAGTGTATATTTGTATTAATTAGTAAACAGCATGTACAATTAGAATAAGTGAAACAATTTTGATCTTAGTCTCAGTGAAAATGATCATTAACAAAGACAAGTTCCCACTCGTACGACCATTATCATTTCGATTGTTTCCGGCAGTGGAGCTGAATAGAATTGAACAATCAAAAAGTAATTAGACACGTACTGTACGGGGGGAGGTCATAGGATATTCGTTACATGCGCAACCGCGCTCCAAGTACGAAACGCGTTCGGAATGTGCGAGAGCCGGTTGATTTTAATTTCACGTTGATTAGTCCCGTGTATCTCGGAATTTCGTTCCACCAGAGGAGCGTTGTACAACACAGTAAGACTCCCCCAATCCCGAGACACCCACCTGAATAACATCATCAATCACAATACCGCAAATCCAAATTGGATTTTGCTTTTCGACCCATACGCTATTTACTAACTGGAACATGTAATTCCTTGGGCTTCATTGACCTACGCATTCTCACCCGACAGGCGCGAAAGTTGGCAATTGAGCGACGTTCTGTCAATTTGGTAAATCCATTTGCACCTTTAAAACGAACTGATGATGATAAAAAAAACCAATAGTTGGTGCCACTAATGCCCTACAAACGTACATACATCAGTTAAACTTATCCATTTGATTGTTATTAAAGTGATATATTGAGGGTAAAGTCACCTCCAAGAATTAAAGTAGTATATTTGTAGATCGTTTATACATTAGATAAGAGGGTACTAATAATAACTTTGAACGAAGAACGATTCAGTAGTAAAACACAAACGATTTAATTTTGTTTCCAGATCACAAAATTTTATTTCAAACGGACTTCACTTTAGGTTTTAAGTCTCGTAAGATAAAAGATTCGGCTTGAAATGCAAGGAGTTGATTAATTTATTAAATAGTCTGCATTACAGAGTTTAGATGTTTTAATTAACTCTTATAATGGGTTTTTTATCCATTTGCAGTCACTAATTTACAATATAAATATTTTTTAAATTTGTATATAACTGCACATAAAACTGCGCTAATGAAACGTTGTAATAGTATTTAATAATAATATGAATATAGAGGTAAATATTAAACGGTTATACAATTGAAACTGTTCATTAAATTAAATTGTTGCGTATAGGTAGGTAGATATTTCCGCTGCATAATATAATAGGATTAAATGATATTTATAGAGACTATATAATGTTCATTTTTTGATTGCATCGCAGACAAAAAATCGTTAACGCAAGAAAAATTATCTATAATTAATGTTTAATGGCTTAACAGGGACGATAAAATTTTAAATTTTATATGAAAGAGTCTTATGTAGTTATTTTTTAATATTCAACATGATATACGTTTCGTGGAAGCATTTTATTCAAATTATGCAAATGAAACCAATTTGCGAACGTACGGATTCATAATATCATCCGGATATTGTAACGTTAAGTACATTCGTTTCTGCGTTCCATGTTTTTAATTCTTCATTTTTTTATCCTGCTGCTTTTGTTCATTCATCTTTCGACATAATATGACCAGCTAACGCAATTGTTTTTTGCGACATCTCCCCCGCTCTTATTCGTTCAGTTCACTTTGCATTTCGAATTTCGCATTCAAAACGGTTCATTGGGGCAACCATTCAAAGTAACATACACGCGAATGTAAAATATTTACGTGTATTATAGCTCAATTGGAGCTTGTTGTTCAAACCGACACGATAAACAGCGACACCTAGTTGCACATTCTCATTAAAATTCAACTTCACTTCCCATTAAATTGAAAGTTTGCCACCCGCAAAGATTGCACTAACATGGTCATTTTGTTGGAATGATTCATTAAAAGCTTAGGGGTCTTCTCTTAATGCATCTACCCGGAATATTTCAACGCTAAAGGCACAATATACAGGTGGATAAATATTCATAAAACAATGACTGGCTAATGTGGATGCCTTTGAGATGTCTGGATGTGTCACGAAGTTTAAATGCTTACTTTCAAGGTGCCTATATTAATAAATAATGTTAATAAAGCTTTGTTGTTCAATTTACTTCTATGTGAAACGGTAATGGTTCTCTTTATTCTTACACACTTCCTAAATTTAGGATGAAATTAATTTTAGGGAACTTCGCGTTAAAGTAGCGTTAAATTTTAACGGGGATAATTCTTATAAATTGAATTCGCCCGCGAGTCAACTTCGAATTTAGAAATTTTAATTTCATAAAACAAACATTATTATCCATTTCGTAAGTAATTATTTAATTTGTTAATATTCTGCCAGAAAATAATGCTAACACGAAAACTCTCTACATATAACAAATTACGTATAAACGAATGAGAATATATTTTCAAAGGAATTTCTCCTTCATCGATTCTAAATGGCGATTCCTAAAGTATATGTAAATACAGAATTACCTTCTCTAACCAAAAAAACGTTTCTAATAGAATCGCTCCTGAAGCCACTATATCAGATTGGATTTTCAAAAAATCAATTTTACCCCCTTTTCAAAATTACTTACTTAGCCTAATATCAATCTATTTTTTAAGGTATAAATAAGGATGGTGAGATTTGAATTTGTTAAAATTTTATTCAGTGTATCTCTCAATACATCTTCACTCTGCTTTAGGAATAAAGTTGAAGCGTCTAGTAATTTTTTAGTGCTTCTTGCGCGTCATTAAAGCATCCTACACGTTCTTTCCTTTTTTCAGTAATCATCAAGATATTATTTCATTAATAATTCTAAAAAAATAATTATGCAGTAAGCTGTAAGTAGGTTTTTTTATACCAACAACACTATGGTCTCAACTTTATAAAATCACTGCGGCGAGATTGGCAGGCTGACGTCCTACATTTTAAGAAACACATTTATTTTGCGGCGAGTGACATTTTAAGAAATAGCCTCCCATAAGTATGCATGAAGAGTTTACACGGCATAAAATATACGTATTAGAGACTCATGCTCGCGTCCGTTTTCCACATATTGGAAACGAAAGCTCGGCTCGCCAAAAATCCGTTCCGAAACTCTTTAGCTGCAGAAAAGTTAGTAAAAATTTTAAAGTAAAGTTAAAACTTTTAAACCTGACGACAACTACAACAATCAAATTCAACTGCATGAAATAATTGTAATTAATTATGAATCTTATTAGTCTTACTTGTCATAATTAATTTGGGTATCACGATCGTTTAAAATTATATGAATTCGTGTGGTGCTAAATATTTCAATTAAACTTGAAAATTCTTCCAATGGATCGTCGGCTTTGATGGTGAACAATTCTTGGATCAAAGCAGATCAATGGGAAGTTTTCCGAAGTGCGAAAGCATTCGAAATATTTCACTTCAATAGAAGAAACCTCGCGCTCAAATAATCTGAGCGACAAAAATTTAATGGAAGACAGGACAAGCGTTGCAATAGACTAGGATAGGGCTTAGCTTTCTGTAATTGTATATATGTCTGTGACGGTCCATTTAGGCCAGATGTCGCAATATCCGCAACTTCATTACGAACTTCTTTACAATTTCCGCACCCTTTCTTTTCCGGATCTACACCGTATTAAACCATAAAATTGTGAAGATTTTCCGTAGAGAAAAATGTGTTTTGTTTTACAGTTATAATTGGCTTGTAAGTGATGTTAGTTTAAAATCCTAGTATATTACTCAAATTTATATCTACTTACTTTTTTATTAATTTTTGTCTAATATATTTTAATTCTTTAGCCATGCATACATATTCTTTATTTGATATTTTCTTTCTAATATGTATGGTATAGTCGGCCGAACGATTTGCATAAAGAAGTTTCTATTAACTAAATTGTTTATCTCTAATCGAATGCCTTAATGCTGAGTATTGAAATTAGTTTAGTGAACGAAGCAAATAGCGAAACTTCAAAAAGAACATTAATTAAAATTGCCTTTTAAGTTTTCTTAATTAAGCATCGAAATTGTAGATGTCATCTTCGAACTGGAAATTAAAACTTAATATCTATTCCGTTTTCAATCAGCCCTTAGCCGGGTTCCCGTCAGAAATTCAAATTTGTGAGCATGCGAATGCACTCCAATACCTCGGAAATTTCATCAGTGACGTATCGGCAGTTTCTCAGGACATCTTGTGGAGTTAATTATCCAAAATTTGTTGGGGCAGAAAATGCCCCGATTTTAATTTTGAAAAATAGAGTTCATATTTATAAAAGATTTAATGTTGTAGTAAATGTAATATATTTGGTATAGGCTATAATTATCAAATAAATTTTCACAAATATAGACGTCGAATTTAATCGGACCCTTAAAATTTAATCAACATCCGTAATGTTGCCATTTAAGACCATAAATTTGATTTAATCTTGTTTAAAGCAGGCCATACATGCTTAGCATTGTAAACAGTTCGTTTATTCTTTTCGAGTTAATCAATTATACAAGAATATAGAATTTTATCTTCGTATGTATCTAGAAGGAATCTATTTACATTTAATTGGACAACTGGAGATTTTTTAAATTCCAATATGGCTGATTCTAATAACTTGATAAACCTTTATATACTTCTAAGGAAAGAATCATGATTTTCAATAGCCCTTATCAAAGAATTGGGGTCCTTATGCGGCCTTTGTTGGTACTTGAAAATTTAACGGTTGCCTGACTTTAGTAATTTCCAACCAACCATGTAATGGCTACTGAAGTAGTATTTAGACTTAGTTTTTTTTCAACATGGAGCTTATCAATACAGACGCAGCTTTTTTATACAATATGCTTTAGAATCAATTCAATCAACTTTTTAGTTTTCTATTACTCGCCTGAATAAAAATAATAGCACGGAAAAGAAATTGGATGTATTGGATAGGTTATATCCGTAACAGTAAGAGACTTCCACAAAAATACACTTACTCCGAACAACGCCATATAGCAACTTTTATCGTGATACACAATAATTTGAATGACAATAGTCGTTCCAGAGCGGTAAACAGAGTTGAGTGACTAGCTGTTGATAAGGGCAAAGTGTTATTGGGGAAACGTAATTGGGAGACTAAGAGAATAGCGTTTACCTTGAGACAAATGTATTTGAATTCACCATTTCATAGCAAGCCATCGCTTCTCTATATCTATATTCATTGTGTTATATCTTTTGATCATGTCACCGATAAAATTTCTCTGTACAGCTAACTATGCTATGTGGCTGTTTGATATTACTCCCTATTTTCCTTCAATAGAATATAGATAAGGAAGACAATTCATGTATTGTCATTTTTACAATAACCGGATAAACTAACAAATTTAAAAACATCGCGAAGGAACAATCAAAATGACTGGAAAAAGTAAATATAATCGCCCTATATGTAATGGGACAATTTTGGAATTAAGGGAGATGGAGTGAAAAACTTAAACACGCTGATTATTGAATTAAAATTTCCTCATACTAGAGTTTGAGTGAAGCATTTCGTACGTACTTCCGACATTTTCTCAGATGGTAATCAATACTCACAACTTTGCTTGTCTGTAGATAATTCAAACACATCAAACACGTCAGCTGTAAAAGGAGGGATCATTATGAAAAATGACGAGTAGATATTTTACATCGAAGAAATGAATCCAGAGTTTCCAGAGAGCTTGTTGGTAATATCCTAGCAATATTTCATATTTAGAAATTTTTGCTAAATTGTGTAGCTCAATAAATGTTACCCGGCGCAAAAGTTTTTTGGTCAAGTTTCCTAGTTTTTCCTTTGCCGAAAAGGGAAGTGCCGATTCCCAGGACTCCTTTAATAAATAAAGTTAGCTTCCGTATAATTGTTGTCGATAACAGTTGATGGATAAAGAGGCCTCCCGTTAAACGGCCGAAAAAGGAGAACTTTCGGACCCTTTGCGAGGCGAAAGTAATGAAGCTTTATGTTTTCTGCAAGTCTCAAATGTAGGCCGCCGAAATTGACCTCATCCCGCTAAAGAAAAGGAATAATTTGAAATAACCACCACCCGAGAAAGGAAATATCAGCGGAGCGTTACTCTCAACTTTCATCGAAAATAATTTGCTTAATACTTATTAAATGCATAAACTTTTAAATTTTTAAGCAGTTTAGAAATACTTTAGAAATAAAACTAGCAAAATCCAGGAGAAAATACAATGGACACAAAAAACTAGTACAATTAAAAAACTTGAGAAAAGAAAATTAGCCTACACAAAATAAGTTTAAAAACAATTTAAATCTAAAGTTCCTGAAAGACTTAAGTGAGAGTAAAAGTGTAATATTTCTTTCATGAAAAAACTGGAATTTTTCAATAGTATTTGCATAATATTTATAACGGTTTTTTACTTTATACAGAATTGATTGATGGTGTGTTAAATTGTTTTTATATTCAGTTTTAAAACACAATATATCCTTGAACTTTAATTACTTGCTCGATCAGATTGCTATAACTTCTCCAGAGGAAAATGAATCTGGAGGACAAATCAAGAAAATTATACTTTAGCGAGTTGAAGAAAAAATGAATATGACAAAAGGGCTTAGTAAATTAATAAAACTTATTTCCTTATTTAGAAGTATTTTACAATGAATGTATGTATGTATACCTAAATACAAAACTTTAAATAACTTTTAGTAGAAATTCCTAACTATATTCCGATGATTTTTTTTCTTTTCGAGTTTAACATGAGTGGATAATAGAGGAACTTAAATTGAAATACGAAGTCATTGAAAAAAGTAAGGTAGAAAATCACCTGATGTATATGTCAGTTACTTTTTAAACAATTCACGAAAAGTTGCCAGCTACTTTGTAATTTTTCTCGAAATAGAGAAACTTATGAATTCTCCACAAAATAGTAAATATACATATATATGTAGGTATATACGTATAAAGTTTCTCAACAGCAAAACTATTTATCTCATTGCAGTAGGTGAATCGATTTAAGCTTCATAACTTGGCGCAAAATACAATAACAAAGTGAGAAGTTGATACGTTGACTTGGAGGAAACGCGTCAGTTGAATTTGCATTCACTTTGAAATATTCAACTAAATTCTTTCAGCAATGTAAGATTATTAACTATAAAGAGTGACCCAATTCGTATAAAATATACCTGCTTGCAGAAGCATATCTAGGCACTTATCGCTTATCTTCAAACATTTAACTTGAAATACGTTTGCTTTAATTAGGTAATAATTAAAACACCAGTTGGTTCAGCACGTCCTCCAGCAGATAGATTCCACTTTTCAAAATTATGAAAGGTGCTGGCGGTTATTTGTTTTAATGACAATATTTGCTTTATTAAAAATCTAGGTAGGAGCTATATTGTAATGCTGGAATATTAAAAACGTGAACATCTTTATACTAATAATAAATATTGTACTCCTGAGTATACACATTATGAAATTGAAAACATTCATTACTTGTACCAATTTTCTTTTGCTTGGTGAATACATAATAAAGCAATAACTGTTGAATGAAAAGTTAATCATGGAAAAATACACATTTATCTATTCCAGCTGAGATAGAAGTTTCGTATCGTATTCGAGAATTCATTTCTGTATTTCTGGTGACCTTCCGTACTTCAATTACATATTTTACATTTTTGTCAATACGAGTCCGGAAATTTCGAAAGCTTTCTATGGAAATAAGATTTTCCTCAAATCTTAGAACATGCAAATGGAAAATATTTCCGTTAAATTCTAGCATTTAGGAAAATAGTTTATCGAAACTCGTGCGAGCAGACTTCATCCCTGAAAAAGGAAATTTATAACCAAGGACAGATTGATTAAAATCAGAAGGAAAATTTTTCTGTGCACGATACTTATTTATATGCAAACATTTTTTCCTATTCTATTTTCCATTTCTCATTTGCCTAAATCGAGATGTGCTAAGTGAGTGACAAGTTTTATCACGACTCGGTCCCGACAGAGAAATAAAGAAGAAACTCTGAGGCTATTTGTCTCTGTCTTAAACTAGGATTTTTCTCTGAAATACCAAACATCTCAAATATCTGCACGGAGTGAATCCCGGAATTGTTTTGACAGACACATTAATACTTTCAGAATATGCCCCTAAAAAGAATGAACAAGGCTATAAAACAGGCGAATAAAACCGAACACCAAAATCTTTTCGATACCACTTAGTTTATATACTATTGACAGTGGCCTTACTGCAAAATCCAAATTTCACAGATTTATTCCTCTACACACTTTGACAATATTTATAGCCATGCTTTTATAGAAATTGTCTTCATGAAACTAACAAAATATCTATAACCAGCAAGAACACTCAGAAACTACTGATCCGATTAACTTGAGATTTTGCACACATACACTAAAAGAACAACAACTTTTATAAAAACTTTAATTGATATAAGCTAACAAATCTTTTTCTATAATGATAACTGGATATGATATACATACGTTAAGGCAATTGCCAAGATCACAATACATAAAAAAACCAACAATAGGTCGTATCTATCTAAGGGTAACAACTCATACAGGGTTTTAGCTAGCTATTGAATAAATATAAAGGAAACATAAAATAAAATGGGTACTTGTAGCTCTTTCAACAAACTAAGAAAATCGAGTTAATCCTTTATAGTAGAGTAAGTTCGCAATACCGCAAGCAAGTCATAAAGAGCTTAAAAGCGTTGCATTTCTTAGTTAGTAACCAAAATAAAAACAGAACCGTCTCCAAAATATTTCACTAATTCTAAGCAAAGTCCAATCTGATGGGTTATTGATTTAATTTTACATTGACAGCACAACGCAAGAAACTACCAGAGCAAATCTCTGTTGGCAGTTTTGAAGTAAGTAACCGAAAATCATTGACCTCGAAAATCTCAATCCTGGATAAATATCAGAGCTGGGATTAACATAAATGTTCGGTTTCGATTATATGTATTTTGTAGTAGTAACAGGATAAGATTTTGAATTTTTTTTTATTAAAAATTAAGATTAATATTGGCTTTTCACTAGCGAAAATCGAATATAAAATGATCCCAAGGTTGTTTTATGTTCTAAAGAGTATCAGAAAGGAATATCCTCGGGGATAGATAGATAACATTCCAAAGTGAGAGGGAATTTGACCGAATTGCACCCAATGGACGCGTTCTAAAATATCTCCCTTGAATTAACACCTTCGATCAACAGGAATTTAGTATTGTATTGTTTATTTTATACAATGCAATTATTAATAATAATACAGTAAGATAAATCTCAAATTAAGTATCAACTTTTCAACTCATAAAACGTTGCAAAATTACATGATAAACTGGAACAATAATGACGGGAACTACAATAAATAACTAATCGCACAGAAAGCTATAAATTAATGAATGGTAATAACTAGAAATATGTTTTTAGCAATTATCCAATTACAACTTCAATTATATTTAGCAAATGTAACATGAAAACGAAATATTACGTACTGTTCAAAATTATGAATTTGATTAATGTAGTGATTAATGTCAGATATAATCGAGCTGAAATTTCTGATACAAACTCGCATAAGAGCTAATTTCAAAGCTTTGAACAAAAAAAAGTTCGAGCACAATAGAATTTCAATCGCCGATATTGATATGATTGTAGAAAGCTTTGCGGCGGATTAATTACGAAATCAAATTAAAGTTAAAACGAGTTGTTCGCTATAGTGGCACGCTCGAGTACGGTTTAGATGGGTGCATTTCTGGTAACACATGTCTGAACATAGCTGTTTGCGTCCAAGTAATTAATGCTAATACTCAAATCGCATTAAAATTAAGTCACGAAAGTTATACATATTGAAAATAATGCAATTTTCAAGTACTAAAATCATTAGTGATCTATTAATATATTCATCAATTAATATCCCTACATATTTTTATTGAGTATATGAAAAAAGCATTTGTGAATATTCCTTTAGTTTAGAAGATTCTTATATCAAAGGAAAATTTCAATTAATTTACATAAAAACTACCAATCGTAAGCGCTTGAAGAAAATGGATAGAGCTAGTTCAGCAATCGATAAAGCTCCACTTCGCTTAAATTAAAATTCTTCAAAAATTGATTTGCAATAGTCAAAAAGTTTTAAAATCTTTCCAATCAAACAAAAAATGGGTTGTTTTTTGCGTTACGAACGATTTTACAAGAATCTAAATTATATAATATAAAATTATACAATCTAAAAACTTTGAACAGTTTGGGCTCTATTCATTTCATCGAAATTTAGTATAATTAATAAACAGACGTGCATTTTTTATGCCATTTTACGTACATCTCCAAATTGGTCCATTTTTCCAACTTCTGAAAATTGTCCAATTTAACGCGAACAAAATTGTCGTTTGGTAAATTATTTTCCGCTGAAGCGGACGACAGTTTCGATAAACCGGTAAAGAATATTAATTTTAAATGTAAATACAAAACTTTTTGTGGACCTTTTACATTTTTTTTAAATAACCACCCTACTTAAAGTTCCTTTAACTCAAGCCCGAAAACTTCTGGAAAACTCGATTGTATTTTTGATGATGGCGGTAATTTAAATTCTTTTCGTATTTAAGGCGTAAATAGATATAAACCGCGTTTTTTTACATGTATTCCGAGCTGTGAAAAATAAAATGTATCTGCGACGAGAAAGTAAATTTATTCTAATTCAAATTTACAAGCGTTTACAACTAGAAGCGCGCGTATCCGGTGTCGGTATATGATAAGTGAAGTGGGAAAAAAGAGTTAAATTTACATGATTGAAATTCAATATTCCTATTATGAGCTGCAGCAAGTGAAACAAAATTTACAGTTGGATACGATAACATGACATCCCCCTGACATTTACATGTGCTCAATCCGAATATCACAACAGTAACATCAAATTTCATACGAGTAATTCATGTAAGATATAAAAAAGTATGCCATGTTGAATAAACACGAGCTATTTGTGAAAATATTGATGTTTAAATCGAGCCTACAATTACTGGGAATTGAATATAGTTGTTTATTGTAATGATGATAGTATTGATAACATTTAAGTAATAATATTGTCAAATTAGTAACCAAACAAGAATTATCTCATCCATTACACATAACCATTAATAGTAGGTATAGATGATCCATTTAATGTAACAAATAACCACAATCGCCCATTGCTATTAATACATATATTAATAAACAATAAGAGTGGTGGATTGGTCGTTACACAAATGATTAATTTCTATAACAAAGCTCTCAATATTTCGACATTTATACATGGGATATTTCAAGCATTATTACAATTCAACTAAAGTGAATTTTCTATAGAAAAACACATTGACCCGTATTCAGCGCTCCATTTGAAAGTTAAAGTCATGTTTACCGAGCGCCTTTAACTTGACAGTTTTACATTGTTGTTATGGAGTAACTAAGGACATTGTTTACGTTTAAGTCGCTCGCTAAATATGACTTTAACGTTAAAATGGGGCGCTGAATACCGACCATTATCTTTTAACAAAATTTACTTTCTCGTCATTTGCCCTGATTACATTTACAAGAGGATTTTTCAAAAACAGCTTATTACTTGTTTCGAAACGGCTCTTTACCTTATTGTGAGCAAAGTTCTTCAATCGGCTAAAAATGTCTTAATGAAACATCTCAAAATATGTCACTTTACACGAAGCATGAATCGAGGTTTAACGAGAATCCGAAATTTTCTGATTTCTAATTTCATGAAGATTATACGTTTACAATTTGTATCAAAAGCAGCGAAGTGTTGGTAAAAGAATTTTGAAAATGTTAATTTTGATGAAGGCGCATTAGAGGAGTTATATGACACAGAGCTATAATTGAGTTAACTTTATATCCTAAAGGGAATACATGTTATTGATATACATATGTCCAGGTATGTGTGTGTGACATTCCCTTGTCCTGTAAGGGATTGTTAACATGATTACAAGGCATGCTTAACTAACATTTCGACGTGCAAATTTAATATGTCTAATTGAAATCATTGTGTGTGAAGAACATCACGCATTAGGATGGAAACGGTATAACATTTTTTAATGTGCATTAATGGGAGGATGTGTGTATTTCCTAAAAGCGGATTAACAAAATTTATATTCAGGATAAACGTAAAAAACATAAAAATAAATCACAATGTATGCGAAATGGCTAGCTTTCGAGATTAAAATTAAATCCACCAAACAAGGCTAAGGTACTTTTATATTGCTCAAATTAATTTAATATCAACGTTGAACTTGGAAAATATAATACCTGTTTAAATTTGTTAGTTTCATTTAATTTTAAAACAGTTAGCAAATATTAGTCTATTTTATGTTTCTTTAAACATTTATGTCCCTGATCAGCTCTATTGTATATCAAATAAACTTTGCAATCTGTCAATTCCTAACAAGGAGCCTTTTTATCACGAGCAAAAAAGGGAACTGTCAATAATCTTGAGCTTTCCCTTTACACATACACACATTGCTCCCGTAAATTTTTAAAAAAGGATAGGTACGAACACAAATCGAATGAAAATTCGACGCAAAAGGTTCGAGTTTAATATAATTAATTTATTAACAAGTCAATGTGCTGCGAATTTTTGCCGACCGAAGTATTGATTTTAATAATTGAAATTCAGGTAAAATTCTTCCATTATTTAATTATGAATCGGACAAATTTTCGCCCGAAAAGTAAAGTAGGTTATATTCGAAATAACTTAGGGGATGAACAAACATTGCAATTCTTGTGGTTCTGTTCAAATGAAGAGTATTATTGCGAAGAAAACGAATTTGAGGATGTAAAGAAAACGTTATATCAACAGAGTGTACGTTATTATTGCGTAAAAATCTGCGGTGAAAAATACAGAAGTTGTTTTCTTTTCCAGTCCATATCCCGTATCTGCTATGTAGTTTATTTTCAGAACAAAGTCAGCTCCTGCATACAAAAACTGCCTGACGAAGGTCCAGATTTGTCACCCTAGGAGATCGACTTTCAATCGCCAAATGCATAAGTTTTCTTTAAAAAGAACTTAGTCTAACAGCTTTTCCTTTCGCGTAAAATAATGTTTTTTTAAGGGGTTTAAAGTCCCGTCGAAATCCTTTTAACCTCCAAAGGTTTACGTCTATTATAATTTACAAAACCAAGTCCGAGTCTGTAGAGTGTGATTTCCGTTGAGAAATCTATGACGTAAAATTCGATTTAAAATCACCCCTGGATCCCTCTCTGGTGGTTAGTGTAAATCCATTGCTTTACAAAGAGATTTATCGACTGCAGTCAGCAAGCCGTATTGAGTGAAACTGAAACGATTTTACAAATTCAAATTCCTATTACTACGAATGTCAGGTACATGTTTCTTGTTTTATACTTGTTTTTAGATATTTGGCAAGTTATGGTCACAGTGAAACTGCAGCAAAAAAGTCCACCCGCAGTTTTTTTTTTATGATAATTGAATTAATTAGTTTCTTAAGTTGTTTTCGTGGAAAATCGATTTCTGGTTAAATTTACAAACGCGAATAATTTGCTTGTTACAAATTATTAATGAATATTTTACATCAAATTAATGACATTTCATTTGTATGCAAATATATTTTTTAACCTGTTTATAGGCGGCGCTAAAATTAATTAAGTGAACGATTAATGAATTGTCATTTTTTGCATAATTACTATTCTTGGAATAAGTCTCCAACTATACCAATCACTAAAATTTTAATCCTGTTTTGCCAATATCCAAGGGATTCGAATCCTAACCGTGCTAAGACGAACTTCCAAAATTATTTTCTCAGATGATTCAATAACATTCCGTTGTTTTCGGCAAAGGTTCCCTTTTATTTCAGGTTCGCTCTGAATTTGTCACGAAATTCGACCTTCAAGTAATGACGACTGATCCCTAGCACATATTACAGCCGACCTAAAAAGTTTACAACACTAGCAATTTCCTCGAGCAAATAAATAAAATCCATCTCGAAATATACATTAAAAAATTCCGAAAACTATTACATTTAATTTTCTAGAATATCTTCCTTTATAATTGGCTCCTCAACGTTATGAGTATTCAAGTATTGTCCATTATAGCGCAGAAATGATAATTTGATATTGCAAATCCGACTAGCAATCCTTGCATTGACATTTTATTCGCGTTAGTTAAATACAGTAATTGAAGTTTGCATACTTGTTAATTTGTTTGCGGTCCAGCTCCGTCGAAATGCAACAAAGCTTTGTTTTGTAATCCTAGTTAGGAGGAACACGTACAGAAGGTTATTATTGCAACTGGTTTATTTAAATTAAGAACGGGATGAGATAGAAGTTGAATACAGTGCAGGAGCGCCGTGCACTCTTAGTTGGGTAAATCGCGAACTACCTACCTATACCCTTTCAACAATGACCTAAATAGTCCTAAATAACATGCACTGTTTAAAATTGCATTTAATTGACTATAAACGGAACTTAATTTCCGTTTATCTCATTTCTTTGCATTTGCAACTCGTTCGGCAGCGAGTTTTAATTGCATTCCAGCTCTGAGTTTGAAAAAATGTTATTAATCAACCAAATTCATTTTTAATACACAATGACACGAATCGATTGGTTATAATTAAAAAAAGTTGATCATGAAACTTTTTTCATAACTTGTTAATCGAGTATCGATGAAATTTCTAATTTTTTCGCTTAATTTTACGGTAAATTGAGTCAAACAAACGCGGGCCCATGGGGAAAAAGAATTTTTAATTTTGGAATTTTTCGAATTAAGAAACAATTTTAATTAGATTGCCACCAGAATATTTCTTTGTAAACACCGACATGGGCGAAAAAAGTTAGATATAAAATTCCGGATAGCATATTGATGATCGCTATAAATTTACGGGCTTTATTTGGCTTTGCTAATTAGTGTAATAAATTGTTTTGCACTTTCGTTTAATCTCAAAAATATATCTGTTCAGAAGGAATGCGATTTTAAACGAGGTATTTTAGCCCTCTTTGCAATTTAAAAGTATTAAAAAGTTGTCTGTCTTGTGAACGACAGATACTGGTTTCAACTCAGATTAAACCACCCCCCTAAAGTGGTTTTAATATTTTATAATAGATTTTACGACTAGCCGTTTTCCGAGGATGCTATATTTTTAAACGGGTATGAAATCTCCAAGTAATTTGATTTTATCAACTCCA
This sequence comes from Phyllotreta cruciferae, assembly GCA_917563865.1. Lineage (NCBI taxonomy): Eukaryota > Metazoa > Arthropoda > Insecta > Coleoptera > Chrysomelidae > Phyllotreta > Phyllotreta cruciferae. The sequence continues at coordinate 5,162,368 of OU830615.1, forward strand.
ACAATCTCCAATAAACTTTTCTATCTTTATATAACTAAATGAACATTTCCCAAATTTTCGAACGAGTGACTGATTTTTACTGTCCTGGATATTTCCTTAGGAAAATACTCAAAAGGTAATGTTCCTCGAAAAATAATGGAATCCAAGGAACCAGTCCCTAACATAAAATTTATAAAATGGTGAAGTTTGTAAATAAGGTTCACGAAATCTTTTATTTCTGACACAAAAGATAGTATTTTAACTTATTTTTTTTCTTTTTCTCTTCGGCCGGAATAAAGTGACAATTCGTTGTAATATATCTCACTCACTAAAACAGCTTTACTCTGATTCTTTTTGTTTTTCGATTATAATTTATTTTTATCTTCTCACTCCCCTGCACTTAACACTCACATTATATCCCGTTTTAAGAAGACCCCATTCTATTATTCTAGGAAAACGAACATTTTCTAGTATGCTATAGATTTTCAGACAATAATGGATACGTAAAATCGTCACAAATTATTTTAAGTTTTCATAAAAATCTGTCTTTAGATGTGTAACGATTGAGGTTTAATGAAGCCAGCCCTAAGCGGTTTAACTTGGATTTAAACGCTCAGTTACTTCTTAACTGGAAATAAACAATATATGAACACGGGTCAAATAACAGAAGAGTCGGCAAACAATGAAAGAACTGGACCGAATTTTCTGCAATTCCAGTTAAATTCGAATCCTACAATTAATTAAAAAAAAGTTACAATAACAAAGTTTGGTCATATAAACTTTTCAATTTATTTACTGCTTAAGTTTCCTTTAGAGTTTAAAGAATTCACCTTGGTTCCCCATATGTTTGTTAAATTTAGAATACTGACAGGTACACGAAAGTTCAATAAAGAATTCAATTTAAATTTATCTTTTTGTGTTTGTTTTCGATTCCTTGTTACGTATGAGCTTAAGGATATCTTCATCAATCTTGAAACTATAGTGGGTAGAGTATATTTAGATTAGAAATATTATGAAATCGAAAATTCCGAACGCAATATGTTTTTTTATTAATTCCTTTTATTCTAAGTATAGTTATATGTATTTACCATTAGCTGATTGTTTTCCACCGATCACGATACTTCAAAAAAATGCGGGAAACCTCTAATTTAACGTGCACTTCATTCTATTGAAACGATAAATGATCATTGTTCATTTCGTTGTTAAAAGCGAAGTTTGAATAGAATTGATTCTACTCAAATTAACCAAATCCCTGAATAATCATGGGGGAGAGAACGTTTATACCGAAATCGAAAGTGCTTGTATGTGATAATACCATTCCTAATGACTCGTTAATGAGTTATGGTTTTCTAGCGTGACTTCAACTATTTATAGAACAATCGTCAAATCACGAATTTGCTCAATGAATTAGCCGAGGAGGTTATGAGGCATTTCCAAATTAATTCGTCTTATATAAAAGTTGATTTGTATTTGAATAGAGCTTTGATAGATGGTGCTAGCAATTGCTCACAGCATGGAAAACTCTTCACACAAGAATTTCTCGCAATGAACTAAGCACGTATTGATTTCTAACAAATAGTATTATTCAACCTCAAAGAAAATGATTTTACATTTTAAACTTGTCACTCGAGGCGAAAGGAAACTAATTATAACAACGCGGTGTTAATTTAATCTGCTTATTAAACAATGTTTCCGATACACTGGGGTTCATTAAAGACACTTAACCACATAATTTGTTTTCTTAAGCTAATACCTGCTCGTTTTATGCATATGCTAAGCATAGTCGAAATTGTTAAGAAGTTTGCCTGGTGTTCCCAAATATTCGCTGTAGCCGTCGCGACGCGGCACCTTACGGAATAATACATTGACTGATCGACGGAGCCCTGAAAATAGGACGTCGAAAATTATTCAGGAGGTGTTTCATTATGATCACATCAACAATGCATCTGGGGAAGGTGATGAGAGCAGAATGACGATTTCTCGATATCGGAGGGATTGATGTCGGCCAGACGAACTTTCTATCGATTTCTTAAAACTATTCATTAGACACGTTTGCTCTTTGTCGATAATTTACCAATTACTCGAATTTTCCATTCGTGATTAATCACTAATTTTTATTAAGTGGCATTAAGGTACTTAAAATTTTTATTACTAAAATGATTGCGGGGGATTAAGTAATTAGAAATTGTACTGCTGTAATGAGTTTCCAGATCGGGATCCTGTAGATATAGGTATATTATATTCTCTATTATTACATTTTACATTAATTTAGAATCCAATTGCATTGTTCCGGGATATTCCATTATTTGCGGTGCTGTTTTGCACGTTATTGTGCTCAAATCCTAATTTCTTGATGAACGAGCGGTCGAATAGACTTTATTTTACAGTCATTTGCACTTGTAACTAATGCAACGTGATGCCTGCAACTGCATGCTTGATTTGTATGCAACTTCTACGCCGAAACTTTTGACTCCATTTAATGTCGTATATAACAAAATTTAAACAGAAATAAGGTATATTTGCAAATTATATAATTAATAGTTCCTGTACAATGAATTCATTTGAAGTTATTCGTATTGATCGCACATTGGTGTTAATTCGGTTGATTTGCTTAACAAAGCTAACGCTTCATTAAATTGGATTTTTCAGCAACATTTCCAATAAAAAATGTAAAATAACAATTATTTTCAATAACTAACCGTTTAGGAAAATAATTAAAATAAAGCAAACATTGTTTGTTTGCATTTAAATGCATATAAATTGAAATGTTCTTTATTTAATTAAAAGGATGTTAATTAAAAAGTAAATAATTTCAGGCGGTTTGATTTGACATAATAAATATCAATGCTTCCGGTTAGTTAAAAAAAAATACATTTTGCCGAATACGCTCTAAAATTTTTCGGTATATCGAGTTCCAATTTTTTAGTATAGCGTATGTTAGAAATTGGTATTGCTGCTAGAATACAAAAAAATAAATGTAATTATTAAAAAAATACCATTCAATCAATTCCTCAATTAATTTTATACCATACTTGGAGCATGTTTAAAATATCTGTCATAATTTATATTAGGTACTAAAATTTCAGGAACGTGTCTTTCAGTTTCATTAAAGACAAATTCATAATGTATTTATAGTAAAATTTTATTGCCACATTCCACAATGGGCGGTCGTGGGACTATTCCAATTAAGAACATCGAATGGTTCAAAGGATTTTCGCATATTAAATATTATGTCATCCTAGAAATATATTTCCACGAGATTAAACCGTACCGCCGATGTACGAGCCAGCCAGATATTCTAATGTAAGTTATATTCCGAAAAACCGATTTCAATATGGTTAAACCGGTTTTCAGGATGACGTAGGAAGCAATTGAAATCTTTTCAATTGTTTGGTTTTTATTTGAATTTAAATAAATTTTATTCAAACCATTTGTGGTTTGAGTGTTATAAAGTGGTTGAATATAAAAATATTTTCGAGCACTGTTGGCGATATTAGGAAGTATTTCACGCAACACAAAGTCCCCCTCTAGCTGAAAGCCATCCTTATTCATCTACTCCCTAGCAATAAAATTCGGCTCACAAAAGAGATCGAATCTTGTTGTCAGTTGTATCCAAAAATAAAATAGATCTTCTATAAACTAATTGACTGATTTGTAATGTAGTAGTTTCTCAGGAATCATTTCTGTAAATTTTATGTAAATAAAATAAGGTACCTATACGATATACCTACGTCCACATAATTTGAAAAAATAACACCCCAAACTAGCAATTTTAAATTGAAGTGTCGCTCAATAAAATATTCAAATTGTTCAGCGGTAGATATACCAAAGAATTATTATGATATTGTTTTTCACGCTCACATAATGTTGGTACTTCCACAATCCTAAACAAGCACACATATCGATCCAGTATAATTTTATAATACGTGTTCCTGAAAACTACATTTTATAATTTTATAGTATGGTGTACTTGACAACTTTAATTTATTTTCGGGGTATCTCTACCTGAATTATACATCCATTCAATATTTATTATATTTATTCGGTTTATTAGTTTAGTGAACTAAAAAATTATACAAAATTCAGTAAAAAATTTTCTTCGTCTAATAAATGTGCTTAATTTTATTTTTGACTCTAATTTTGGGGTTGAAAATTGGGAGGATTCACAGTAACATTTCAATTTTTCGGTTTATTTGGAAGGGAATTTTTATGCCTAATTCCCAATAGAATAATACAATAAACATGGTTCCTGTTTATTAGCGCTGGCATAACGTTTAGGACTTTAACTGGAATTCGGAACATTTTTACACCTTCAGTATACGCCATTGATGTACTTTATACACGAAAACGTCTTCCTATGAGAATTGCTCACTATTTATTGGTACTAAATTCTGAACAAAAATTTTATGACTCCATGTTGTGGGATCTTAAACATGAATATTGGCCGATGTAAAAAATGTTTTATGTGCAACACTGACCTATTTTTTGTGTAAAAACGAAAAACATATATCATGCGCTTATGTAGATACTAACTTATTTCATATTCCTACAACTACTACTTTCTATCTAAATGTAGATATCTAAAAAGTAATTAATTTAAAATGGTCTTATACAAAACAGGTAAACCAATTACTTTTAGGCCTTCAAAAAATCCGATTTAAATAAATTTCAGATAAATAAAAGAAGCCTGAAATTTTATGCTAAGTATAAAAAACCGTCCGCATCTAAAGAGCGTCGAATTCATAAAACAAATTAAATTACAATTCAAATCATTTCCAAAGTTTCTGATTGTATGTATTCAAAATATATGAGGCTTTATGTAATTTATTGAATGTTCGTTCAGTTGAAAGTTTGAAACTAAATGGAAGATGATATATTTCAACCGTATAAAGTAGGTTAGATTATGGTAACTGCTCGCGATTTTTTTAAGTTTTATCCAAACTTTCTTACTCTACACTTTAGATTCCAAAGTTGCGATGTACAGAATGGAAGCACGTAATTTCAATTATGTACAATAAGTAGAATGATTACAATTTTATGTGAACATTAATAGTTACGTGTAATGTAAGTACGTATACGGTTTACCTAGGTCAGAACGCTACAACGTTCTATTGATTTATCAAATGATACCTTGCACTCATACCACAATGCATATCTTCTTCATAAAATATCTGTAGATTATGTTAATTGGACTTTTAAATTAAGTACTCAGTACAGGTAAATTCCAATTGGAATTCCTAAATTTGAAACACATAGTCACGCCATATGACGTGAAAATTATCCGATGCTACAGTAAAATTTTCTGTGTTAAAAATAATAAAGCGTGTGCATTATCTCTGGCCCTTTTAACGAACAAAACGCCGAGGAAAGAGATATTGTATGCCAATTTAATAAATAGCTTCCGTCACTGAAATATAACCATCAAAAACTTTAATTAGACGGGGATAAAGTTTCCGTGATTCGGGGGAAAACTTTTGATAGATTAGCTCCGAACAATATAAAATATCAGTTGCGGTTGTGTGTGTGTGTGTGTGTGTTTAGGGGAGCTTAATACACCTACTTATAAGGAAAATTTAAGGGAAGAAATTGCGTGTTATGACGAATTTCCGCTAAATTTATTGCGATAAGAAGCGCTCTTTCCCGGATTTATCGTCGATTTGTTTTGTGACGTTACGAAAAATTCCTTCGAATAGAATGTTAAAGTATTTGTATATTTGATTAATTGCTCTATCAATATTCCTTTTATTTTCTTGTGTAATAAAATATCTACGTGTTCGTATATGCATATCTTATACGTTTTTCCACTTTGTTATAAAAGTTGACCAATGTATGAATCAATTTCGTTTCATGGTTTTTTCACTGTATCGTTCGCCTAACTCGACTGCGCCAAACCCCAAACCAAATATTTGGAATTATGAAATCGGAATTCATCTCTTTTTCGCGATTACGTTATCACCAAATAAATTCACTGAATCGGATATCCATCGTTCCGACATAAATTAAGATCAACTCATGCGTTCATTGCCATTTCTCAACGTAGATTTTTAGCTTGAGTTGATTAATTGTTTTAATTAAGGTTCGCCAAAAGCAGTGAAAACTCGAGTAAATTAAATAATTCCTTTCAATACCTACTAATTATACTCACTTTTAATTGATTACAAAATTTAATGCATAATATTGATTCCAGAAAACTAATAGGTGTATGTTTATAATATGTCTAGATTAAAAGGAATGCAGGGAATATAAATGTAGAGAAGACTAAAATTCGAAATATTTTTGCATAGAAACCTGGATTATAAATATTTTCTTTATTAACAAAGGCACAAGAATTCTCAACTTTATAGGATTTGTTATTATAATGAGAAATAGAAATAACATTATGGCAGTTGCTTTATAAGAACCCAGACAAGCTGCATTTGAATAGAACTCATTTTATATCTCATATTTCTTTAAAGAAAAATTTTATTTTTATTTGTCAATGTGATTCCAAATGCGTTTTCTTCCAAAGGCATATACATCCTATGTAATGACTAGTAGTTACCTTATTGACATATAATGTACGTAAAGAATATACCACCCTGAAATCCTTTTATAATTTTCCTTACGTACTATTTTTATTTGATAAAGACCAACCTAACCAACGCAATTCGGAATTATTGGAAATTATTATTGGATTCAAAAATAAATGATCCCGATTATGTTTCGAGCAGTTCAATAGAAATTTTCATGTTAAACGAGAAAATGTACGTGAGTTATATCGATTCGCTGGAATGAATTGAGAGAAATTCCAGAATAAGGTGAATAAAAAGAACAACCGCAACTATTTATTCACTTGATTTATTGCGATTTATCAAACATCCTCGGTGCGAATTGGCTGGATGGCGAAGGAACGGGTCCCTTGACAGTTTTAGTTTTTTTTGTATATCGATAAAAACTGAAGTGATTATCAAGTGCCAGGCGCAAGCGGTAATTTTTTTGCGAATTTCGGTCGAAACTCGACATGAAGCTTCGTTATTGCTGTTTTTGTCGGGAATAAAATAACGAACTATTTTAATAGTTTAGAATCAATTAATTGAAATTTTAAGCTCATTGAAAAATTAAATTTTTCGCTTGAATAATTATGTTTTAATTAAATCATGGTAAAAAGCTTAGTATGCAATTAATTTTACTGAAGGATTTTAGTAAAGGTTGGTATGCCTATACTTATTCAACGTCTTGTCGATTAATTATTTTTCACATCAGAACGCAGGATTAATTTTATTTTATTGAATACCTACAGCAACATGAAAGGCTCGAGTTAAAATATCGAATGGTGTTGCTTTTAGTATAACCTTTACATTGAATTTTCTAATCTTTTAATAAAAAAGACATTTCATAATTAATTTCTGTAATACTCGCTTTCATGCAAAGAAGTTAATTACTGTTTCCTTTATAATTAATATTATCGAAATAAAACAAGGTAAATTACTCTGATGATGTAAATCAGTGATCTACCAAAATTTATAAATTTAATTTTATATATTTATTTACCTTCCTAAAATATATTTTCCCCAATGCTTATAGTTTTTAAATTTTAATTCTCTATATTCAAAGGACTCATAAAAAATTTATGATAGTTAATGTAGGTGATTTAAATATTAATAATAATCAACCAATTAAAAATTTATTTAAAATTGGTAATCTGTGATTTCCCAAAGAGCTTAATTTGCGCAAAAAGCTTTCCCATTGTTAAAAAAAGTTAAATCCAAACAGTACGGTGTAAAGCCAGAATTTAATCTTTTTCAAGCGAACAAAAACAGTAATGGACCTCTCAGTGTTGCGGAAAGTCATCAAAGCGTTTGAACAATAAATAACCTGAAAAAGCTCTGCCAATAATTTGAATGAGTTTAGAAAGAGCTCGAAGTTCACCTTGGTATAAATTGGAAAGTTTACATTTTCGCCAACATCTATATATTTTACTTTATGAGGGCGCTTGAAAAACAATAACCGAAGAAATATCGCTGACGTAGAGAAAAATAAATTTTAATAAAGCCCCTTTCCGAGTAAGTCTAACTTATAATTAATTAAAATTGAATACTAAACCTATTGTTCCACCTTTATCCAAATACGTTTCGCAAGTTTAACGAAAATCAACACCACACGATAATTGTCGGGCCTGACACTCCGTAATAAACAATAAAATGATTGATGGATATTAATTGAGATAATTCATTCGTATATTACATGTTACGCTTGACGTCTACGCTCCTGTTCCTTAATACAACATTTAATAGATCTGTTTCAGTTCCCAAATTGTTTCTAATAATATACAGTTTTCTAATAAATGTCAGAATTACTTACGCATAACTCAGCCTTAACTCATTTGTAATGAAAATGATTATAAATCACTCTACTTAATTAAGATATTACCTACTTAGACTCCTAATTATGAATTGATTGAGTTCGTAATTATTAGGATCCAGTATTATTTACTTTTTTCGTTTTTCTTTTATTTTACGAGACCTCATAGAATTGTCTTTCCTTTGGTGCTCTGATTTTTCTTCTTACCTTTTTTTTGCTTTTTGTTTCATTGATAAGTATTATATTATGCATGGTCTTCCATCCCATTCTGTATACAGTATCTTCAATTTTTCATGCATCATAACACATGGGCTATTTTTTTATGAGACAATAATTCATTTTTTAGTATCCTGCTTGTCTTATTGCATACAACCATAAGACACTACTGGAAAGTACGTAATCTAATGATGACAAAGAATCTCCTTGCAACTGTGAACTTATTAATTTCAATTTGTCTTCCGTTATTTGCTTTTATGGTGTGATAAGCTTTTTCTAAAGCGTAATCCACAGTAGTATTGGCCAATTTGATCCACATAAAATAATTGCTTATAATAAAGATTTAAACGTTTTGTGATGCACTAAAGGCAGCGAGCAAATCCCGGCGACCGATAAAAAAAATAATGAAAGTATTAAGACCTACTTATATAACTGATGTTCTAGTTTTTACATCGACTTCGTCCCTACCTACCAACACACTGAGGCAATACTCGTAAATAAAAGTAAATCTTAGGGGATTTTTGTGTTCGAATGATGGAAATCCAAGGGTTAGATGATAACGTATCTACTCTTTCCCTCGGGTACACATTTTAGCTTATTCCGCTATGAAAATTCTTATTTTTTTAGCGTGTGTTTCGGATAGAATTCAATCTCAAATACATCGCAACATTTTTGTCGTAAACTATTCCATTATCTGATGCGTGTCTTTAAGTTGGCTCTGACGAAAATCGTTGTTTGTGAGCCGTAATTATAGAGCTAAGCTTTGGAAAGTGGCGAGTTAGAAAACATTAACACGTCTACTTTTTTTCCATTAAAAGTAGGTTGTACATACAATAATGGTAATAGCATGTTACTACAGATTGTTAAATAGTCCCAAAGTGGGAAATTCTTTTCCACCGGACTAAAAAGGATACTTCAAATTGATAAGCACTCGCGTCGACGTTTTTGCATTCGAACTTCGGTCTTATCGCCACCAGAGAGCATTTTCACGTCGTTACGCTTTTCGATGACTCACGGAATTAATAATCTTTTGCACGATGCGAGGAAAAATTACATTAACGCAATAAAGGGTTCACCGCGTAATTTCATTGTGAACAACACAATGAAAGAATCAATTACGTTACTATACGTTTGAATAGTTACCTGAAGCCACTAATTTTTCATTCTTCTTGTTTAAAAGCGCCGTTCATTATGCTCTCTAAATTTTAATCAATATTGTTTTGTACATTCATATAGTTGCACCAAAATCTTAAAATTCAACAATCAACAAACTGATTTTATTTATACCTAAACATCATTTGTTTTCTTAAATAGAATTAACTTGCGATTGTTTTCCATTAAAATTCGATGATGAAATTTTCGAGTTATCCCCCATAGAAGTGGCTAATCCCTTTGGTTCCATTAACTATTCTCCATCGTTTGCCTCTTTTTTTATAGTAATACAGCTTTCGCGATTCCATTAAAATTACTTTCTTTTTTCAGGTTAGTGCAGAACTGCGGTAAAACTTGTAAGTGAAAAAGTTCAAATGTATATTTTGCAACTATGTAAATCCCGTTATACGGAAATGAGATTTGAGCAGAGTCCGTGAAACTGGAAAATGTACTTATAACTTGTTTACAGAGTTGTATTTAGCGAGTCCATTTGTTAAGAAAAATATCTTAACAATTTATTATTCCCGCTCCTGCCGTTTGGTTTTCATAAAACTATAGCGTATAAAGTGAATAATCCAAGCCTTCATTAGAAGGCTTACTCTTCGTCTTATTTCCATTCCAATCGACTGCTGTAATAAACACTTAAGAGTCACAAACAGAGGTAGTAAAGTGTTGAATTTATTGTCCTACAAAATGCTCAACTTTTATGTTAATAAATGCTAAATTCCGAAATTCAGCTGTTGTAAATTGTGTTTGTTTTAAATTTTATGGGAGTTAATATTTCACAAAACATTAGAATATGCTATGAAGAAAAAATGCAGAACCGGATCTTACAAAAAAAAAATTATACTAAACTATGGTCTTTAAATTCACTTGTACTAAAACTTTAATTTGATCTCCAAATTAATATTTTCATTTTAAGCTTACTTAAAGCACTATGTTTTGTTGGTCGATTTAAATTCCTGACTTTTTATATTTTTTTTGTTGAGCGTTAAATGAGCTTATAATGTTTCTCTTTAGTAATAAGCGGTAATGAATATTTAATTTTTAATAGTCCTTTCATTGCTTCCTTTCTAAGAGAGTAACGTTTTTTGTTGGCGCTAATTAGGAAATTAGACTTGTTGTGTCATTAAGAAGCTAGTAAATGCGATTTCAAAGTGAAGTAACGAAACGCGATTTAAATTTATGAAATTCTCCATGGAAATATTGGTGTAAGGTATTGTTACATTAAATTAGATGAATTCAAATTTTATAAGCGATAATCAATAAGCTGTTTGTTTAAAAATAGCCATTTTTTCAGCAGAATATAAACAAATTATTCTGCATGAGAGATTTTGTCCTCGTCACCCCAAAGCAAAGCTCAAGTTCATCAATTACGTTCGATGTTTTTCGACAGCTGAAATATGAACGCATTTTACAAGGAGTGCGAATGTATTTTATTTAATAGAGTCGGAGCACTAAAAAGTACCATTACATTTAATGATCATCTGTAGATAAACAACAAGACAAATTTGTTGGCATTTTGAATAGAACAAAAGCAAACGAAAATTACTTTCTAAAGAGCATTTTTACCTAAAATTTCAGATAATCACGTACATTTGTTTGCATTCCTGCTGTGAAGGTAAATAAAGATTGTTTTCAAAATATCGATTGAAAATTTGCACCTCTCTTTCGAAGACCGTTAGTGATAACGAAATAGCAATTTCACCAATCGATAGGGCCACAAAAATAAGTGTTACGAGTTGCCTGGGGTAGTTACTTCATTTTATTGTGTCATAATTATCGTGGATAATAGCGTATAAATAAATAAAGTTACTTAACTATTCCTGGTTATAACAGAGTTGCCGCAGCCGGTAGGATTTGTGGAATATTCAATGTTCAAAAGTTAATTAAACAATAAACAATTATTAATTTGTCTATAAAGTATCTCGATATTTTGAATCGAAATACTTCTTGTATTAGTCTCCAAATATATTGTAATTCCGGTCGTATTTTATCTTGTTGTATGCAGTGAACTGCAGGGACACATGTGCACCTTCGAATACGTAACCCATTGGGAATGCTTTATAGTGACATTTTACCGTATAAAGTTAGCGAAAGATAAGAAACTCGGTTAAAAATTTATTTTAATTGGTTTTTCAATTTTGTACCGTCCGCATTTGTTCAAGAAAATATCATTAAAAGTAAATCAGGCCGTATTTGATTGTAAAAGTTTTTGCTGATAGATACTGCTATTGTTTGGGTTAATTAAAGTTAAGATAAAAAGCATATGGGTATTAGAATGAAAACAATATGGATTTGTAAGTTTAATCAAACTTGTTATTATGTGAACTAGAACAAAATTTTTATTGTGTTTTTGTATTTGAGTTAGTTTACTGCCAAAGTTTATTGAATGTAAGTAATGGAATTATTGGCAGAAAGAAATGATATTATTAGGCATACAAGTCAATATAAGAATAAGTACTTATTGATTTACGTATGATTCTCATCAAAATGCATCGATTCCGCAGTTATTGCCCCCAATTTGAACGGAAATCTATATAAAAGAGAAAAACAATATTTAAGTGCGTAGACTCCCATTAAGGGTAAGTTTTCTACGAGGCCCTAATGATGTTTTTATTTCGGAAGGGAGGTTGAGTGTTCATTCAGCAAGTTGAAAAGCTTCTTATGGCTCAACTTCTCTCTTCAACAACTTTCGGAGTTTAGGATGCCGTGGTTTTAATTATGGAAAACACTACTCAAAACTATAAAGATTGTTCTGTTCATAATGAAGCTGATGGGTTGTAAAAAGCAAAGTTGGACTTAATAACATGTATATTTTGTATAACAACAAAATATCGATTTTCTAAAACTTTTTAATACTTCCTTACCATCAATCAATTCATGAAATAATCTTGTTTTGGCAATTTTGGATGTCAACAATGTCACCATCCTAATCGGGTATCAATTTTGGAGTCATGACTTTCGGCTTATAAATATATCCTTAAGCAGAAGCCATGTTATTTAAAGAGATCATCTGCTATTCTCCCAGAATTGGAATTACAGTAATCTCTTTTCGGATTATATTATTAAACCGTTTTATTTCACATTGTAAGTACCTGAACATAATCTAATAAATATTGCCGTTATTGGTGGCTAAAATTTAATCAAATTATTATAATTTTACATCTGCAGTACAAATATTTTGAATACTAGAATACCTTGGTATTATTAAATACGGCAAAAAAAATAATTGAATATGCGCATTTATGTTAATTTGTAGTCATAAATAGTACGTTTAATTGTTGTGTTAACGGAATACAATTCACAAATTATTTTACCGGTAACGCAAAAAATATTATTTCCGTAATGATATGTAAACCAATGCAATCCGACCAGTTTAAAGGACGTAAAATTTAGTTTACCTGACATACGCTGGGCTAATGACAAAACTGCACAATTATATACAACATATTGATATGTGTTGTTACATCCGAATTTCATCACTGATGCATATTTGCATATTTGAACAATTAACAGATTTATGACGTTGATAACGTCGAAATGGCTTCCACTATCTAAAAAACACTTCATTTCGATTTCATTGAACACAGCGTTGAAAAATAAAAACTATTTTATTGTACATAATCTAAATTATGCAATGCTCGTTAACTAGCGATTTGACAAAACGTATAACGGCATTTATTCGAATATTTCACAGCAAATTGAAGTTTTCAATAAAATCTGCAAATTCAGTGCATTTCAACCATATGTAGTAATGAAAATAAGGCTTAAGGTTGTTGTACGAATTATGAACACCCTGTAATGAATCCATCGAGTTGCGAGCAAATTTGAACATAGTATTGTTTACATTCTCAAGTGATATTGGTACAACATCCCTCATCTGAATACCAAAGTGTGAAGTAGCCGGATTATCCAATATTCATTTACTTAAGTTTAAATCAATCATCTCCTAATTTCGAATTCCACACGGAACAAACCCATGCATTATAGTACTGCAAATAATACAATATTTGCCCTTCTTAATTAATGTATGCCTAGGCGTTTTTAACGAATTAATTAGACTCGCATTATACAATATATTTGGCAAAATTGAAACGCCAGTAATACTTTAAGGATGGCAAAAAATGGCATCAAAATATAATTTACATGCAAATGGGGGGATCGTGATCGAAGCCGGATTGAATTTCGAGCACATATTTAGCAAACACAAATCCGTGTCAAAAGCCCCGTATCGAATCAACTGTTAACTTATCTATATCTATTGATGGTTAATCGGAGCGGTCCATCTTCGCAAATAGATCTGAAATGCTTTCAATCCCGTAGATTTGTATAATGCGTTCATTACTTCATTATTTAAATCTTGTATTATCTCTTGAATAATTCATATATTTGACTGAAAGGCCTTATGAAATACTTAATATAGAGAGACATGATTTTTCAAAAATTAATTTATAAACTTGAATCAGAGAACTTGATGAAATGAATTATAAATATAAAAGGATGTAGCATAATCCAAAAAATTGGAGTGTTCTAGGTAAAAATTCTATTAAATTTAATTAATATTAGGATTAAACTCGTTTGCACATGAATTTTGTTAGTAAATTGAAGTAGAAGCAGATACGTGATCATCATTAATAGTTTGAAGCCCCTTGAAGCCCTCATTAACCACTTTTCTGCAAAGTCTATCCCTTAAATAATTACCGTTAGAGTAAAAAAGTTACCGCGGCGTTGTTTTTAAATTTTCCATTTGTTTACCTTACTTATCTTCGTCGGTGTAATTTAAAAATATTCTCACGTTTTGTTTTTCAAACATTTTTCGTCGTTTAACGTTGGCGCTCTATCCGCCTGCATATTAATTTTTTGAGGGGCTCTAACGGCTTTATAATTGGTCGAAATAAAATTAAGATAATTGAGCGAGAGTTGGAATTATACACTCAGCAAGATCACCAGCGAAATTATTAAAGGTCTAGTCGACTAAACAGGAATTTGTAAACACATTAAAGAGTTTCAAATTAGTCTCATTTAACGTGTTATGCCAGCATTAAATTATTTAAGAATAACCGACCGTTATAATTTAATTGGTATTTACACATCAATGTTTTGGTGCTAAGGCTGGGTATAACAATTGTATTGAAGCACAATATTTCGGTCACTTTGACAGCTCATCTCCGAGTTCAACTATACGCGGTTAGGGCTTTGTTTAGCGTCTTTAGCGCTGTATAAATTTGAAGTTCCGTTGCGGTTGGTCAATTCGAAGTTATCCGGGAAAACGGAGTTAAACGCATAGTGAGCTTAATGGTAACTGTGGCAATAGCGGCGTACGATGAGTGTGTGAATAAGGCGAAAGGACACAAGATGCAGGAAAGCTGCGAGAGGCGTGGAGCATGGAACGCTGTCGAGCTGTAATATTGGCCCCGGGAGGGAAGTTATGCTACCGGGATTGCCTCGCCCAAAGTCGTCAGGACTTTGCCGTGTTGGTTTTTCTACGAATTTCAGAGGCGTCCTCCACGTAGGTTATTTTAATGTAAAACATGTGATGAAATTTGAAGTCAAAAAAGCAAGCCCTATTTTTAATTTTTACAAACATCTTCTTCAACCAGTGTATTTACTCTAGGCTAGTCTAGTTTCATCATACATTAATTAATTTAACCAAAAAAATTTAACATTCGCTATAACAGAGATAATTGAATAAATAATTCTTCTACTTGTTAGTAACATTTATTATGCCATTAAAACTCCTTATTTATCTTTCTTAGTCTTTGCCCAAAATTATAACTGAATAAGAGCACGCTACCACGCATATCTTCACGGTTACTATAAACGTAGATATAGTGTAAATAAAACGGGAAGCGTTGCGGAAACGAAAATTGCTGTAGTAATTGTGAGGGTCGTTCATTTATCTTTTAGCATCTTGATTTTTAGCATCGTCCTTCGGCCAAAATAAAAACAAAATAGCGAATAAATCAGAGAACAATTCAAGCCTAATAATATCGATATCACACGGACTATCAGTATACGTGTATATTTCAGATTAATCCGCATCATTAAATTCGCTTGCACGTTTTAACGATGAACAAAAATATTTTATTTAAATTTCGAATTGCCGTTTACACACTTTCAATTTTAGTCGAAATTTTATTCGAAGCAGTCAGTCAGTGTAACGGAACAAATTCGCCAATTAAAATTAACACGTCGAAATTAAAGAGTTTACTGTCGAGCACCGACATCAAAAAAAAGGTCGCAAAAATTTAATTCGTTTCTTCGTTTCGTCGTTTCGTAAAAGAGAGTAGGTTGTTACTGCGAGCGTAAAAGCGGCGGCGAATCAGAAATAACATTGAGGGCTGCGTTGGAAAAAATTTAAATGAATTAATATATATTTTGGCTCTATACTAATAGTAGAGTAATAATTTTATTAAATTACTGTTGGATAAATGAGGCTAACTAACTACAAACTAACAGTAATTGCCTTAATTACTGGCACTAAAATAGAGATTTTAATATCAATATTAGGATACTTTATTGCGTTCTTTTTATTCTCATTATTTAATTTCATGGAGTTTGTTTTAATATTATAGGTTTTTATATGATCATTATCCGTTTTATGACTTGATGGACTCTTCTATTTAATGCACATAAATTTCGATGGCAATGTTTTATATCTGTTTTATTTCTTTCATGTCTAAGCTTCTTCATTAATTTTAAAACTTTTTTCAAGTACTTATATTCTAGCCGCACGTCTTATTCTGACCTACTAATATAGTAAGTCTTCCTACATAAATAATTTGCTTTATTTTATTTTATTTATCATCCGTACCTTACCGCAAGTAAAAATTTAGTATACCTTCCAACTATTCAAAATAAATAAGTTTGCACTGCTTTCCTCATTGCAAGTGGCTAGTAACTAACGATATTAGATTTATTTACCTACTGGGAACTAAAAGTAATATTTCCAAGATCCGTCAATTCATTTTATTTTTTGCGCAAATGATGAAAGCTCGACGTAAAACTTTGGCCCAGAATACATTTCTCGAACTCGTAAAAAATTTGCTTGTCGTCAAGGCCGTTAAATGACGTGTAAAACCTTCAAAAGCTCAGAAAGAGTTGAGTAATTGCAATCCCGAGCAAATTGTACTACAGGCGATTAGATATGAAAAAAGGACCGGGTTTTATTGAATCAGAAATCGATTTTGAGAAAAGGGTGTAAAGATTCACTACTTTTGAGCATTTTAATAATTCACCTATCCATTATTCCTCGTGTTATGATTAATATTTTATACGTGAAAATGTAGAATCAAAAATATTATTTAAACATTACATTTTAACGTAAATATTGAACAAAGCCTGTTTGTATTATCCGAAGAGGTGTATCGAAAATATTTGTAAAAAATGCTATTTTACTGCTGTTTCGTTTGTGTTAAATTATTAAACCAGTTTCAAACAACATGCACTCGCTTAATTTATGGAACAGGAACACCTGGGACTTCCTACTTGTATTCGTTCACTTGGGACAGAAACTTCTACTTAACTAATAAACGATCGTTGTGGTAAAATTGAAATTAAATAACTAATACATTAAATAAATGACTTTATCTGTGTTAATTAAACTCCTGCTGGTGGGTTTGTTTGAAATATTTCGAACAAATTAGAGGACACTTGACTATAATATATCATAAACCGTTGGATATTTTCTGTAATTTTCCGAACCTTTTCATAAATTCGATAATCTGTTAAAAGTCAAAAGCCAAACGCAATTATTAGGCATTAAGTCACAATGGTTTTTGCATCAATATGAACCATCACCAACGGAGAAATTAATGCTATTGTGTGTAGTTGAACTAATTCTCTGGCGGTTACACGACAACAATTTTTAAGTAGAAACATAAATCATCCGACATGAATGCTGTGAATTACATCTATGCGACAGGCCTAGCTTGATGAACCTTTTGTGTGTCCCTGGTAGTGCGTTTCTAGGAAAGAAGATCTAATCCCGACAAACATTTATGATATATTTATAATTTTTGGAATGAATTTCGGAAGTCAAATTATAGTTAGTTTTAGGGAGGAATTAATCCGGAAAAACAATTAAGCTGAAATAGTGTTGTTGTGGTAGTAAACACATTTTTTCGTTTTATTTATATGAGCTTTTATAAGGGAACTCGAAATGAGAACCATATTATGTCTTGAAAAATACAAAGCTATCCCCTGGGTGAAATGAAAAACTCTATTTGCCGTGATAAAAAAGTTGATCATCATTATTTCTCCCATGTGTGCTTCTACACATCCGCACTAAGTTCAAAAACAATTCCAAATTCGGCCGGGCCAGTTGAAAAATCCAGATTTTTCCGCTTCCGTAATTTTTTCCGAAAAAAAAACACCAAAAGAAGATATTCAATTTCACGGCATATTTATTTGATATAAATCTCCTTTTTTTCCTGCGAATAAAAGACATCCTGCAGGTGTCGCAAATACCAACGCCGCGACGATTTTATTATATTTTCTGTTAAAGTGTATAAATATCCTATAACTTTATAACCCTTTAATATTAAAATTCAAAGTTTTCCGATTTTATCGCCCGCTCGGTCTATTTTCAATTCGATAACTCGAATTTTTGAAATATTGACTATCGCGTAAAATCTTTTTACTACCTTCCAAGCTTCTTTAAATTCCATTCCTTACTCTATGCAACTCATATTGGGCTTTTTACAACCCAAATAGAGACAAAGTGTCATTTATATTTTAACCATAACATGAATAAACTACCACGATATCACTCGCTGAGACTATACAAGCAAGTCATTTGTAATTGAAAAGAGCAAAAAAACTCTTAAACTGTCCTTAAGTATGAATTCAAACTTTTTTAAAAACACTTGATGTAATGACATAATTCTAAAGCACTTCCTCCGACTAATTTAAACTTATTGAAATGAGTTTTAAATTGCCTTATTTCGCGCTTTTTTGCAAGACAGGAATCCCTTAACGAAGTCCCGCTGAATAACTGTGTATGAATTATGTTGTGTTTACACATCCTTTTTCTTGGTATAAGCAGTTTTTTTCCTAGAAACTCGGGCGTAAAAACGGAGTAATTAGAGAACCCAAATTACGGTTTTGTTCGTACAATAAAACGGCGATCTCTTAGGCGTACACTTATCTTATTAATACTGTTTCTATTAATTACAACTAGGTAACAGTAGCTTATCTGCCGAACAAAAGGAGGGACCAACAAAAATAATAGCGGTGCGATCGCGGAGAATGTTCAGTAAACGACTTTCGTTAGATTACGAACGGTCTGATACTGCAAATATGTTTCCTGACTCCAGACTTGCTTTATTTCGGCTTATTAGGGCAATCTATTTTGGTTTGAGGTCATTTCGATGGAAATTCCAACTTACTTTCCAACTCCTACAGGATGTTGCATGACATTATCCAAGCGTTAATGGATAATTGAATAGACCCAATAATTAATTGAAACTGTAATTATAGAGATCAGTGAATAAATGATATTAATGGAAAGATGCCAAAGCTAAAATTACAATGATTGAGTATATGGAATATAATCAATTTTGAAGTGCTTGAAAAATGATGGGAAACGAAGTAAGAATGCATATATTGTGATACAAAGCTAGTCTAAAAAAATAAATCTACAGGAAAGAACAATAATATAAAGGAAAATGTACAAATAGATTATGGGTTCTTTTTATATTATATCTAAATTATGATCCAACTAAAGATTCCTCTCTTATTCCGTATTCTATTATAACATAATTTGCATACTAAATTCTTGTTACTAAAGCTAACATTTTCATCGTGAATTCCGTGTTTCCTATTTAAATCATTAAATGAAATAAAATGATTTGCAAAAATTAAAATATGTACATGTAAAAAAAGGTAACTTCATGGTTAAAGTTGGTTTAGTGTAAGTCCTCTGTTCTGGTCTCTGTTTCAAGAAAATAACTTTAAAGTGCTTCAAGCACTTGATGTCGACATTAAAACTAATTAAAATTTAGTAACAACTTTGTATTATGGAATAATTAAGAACCTGTTCCACCTTCCTGCTTTTATTAATTAATTCAGCTCAATAAAGCTTCTGTATACAGAAGGGTAAGCTTTGCAATATACTTTGAACCCAAACGAATTGTACCAGATCCTTTTCACTTTTTATTTTTAATTTTCTTGTAAATTTTGTAAAATACCCTAAGGTGTAAGGTTTGAAAACGGTTAAAATAACCTGTATATAGCACGGCGTGTTTTATAGTAGCGTGTCATTTTATTTTAGGGAAAAACGAATCTGTACAGGATTTTATTATACATTATGTTCATTGATTTTAAGTGTTTTTATGGAAAAACGTAAAATAATATTTGTTTTATGGTTATGATTTATAATTTACTAATAAAATTAGGACTTAATTCAGAACTCAATTTTTTTATCCCCTTGTAGGTATCTGAGGTTGTAAAATTACTCCCTCAACTAATGACATATTATTATGAAGCACCCTGTTTATGGGATTATAGATTACGCGGAAATACAGGTTAATCGACATTTCCGGGTAATTTTTCTTCCGAAAACGGAACGCTTTTTCAACGTCGAATTTTTTATTTGTACTCCGAAATTGAGCCGGAAAAAATTCGGTTCTAATTGAAATAAAAAAAAATATATATTCCTCAAGGGATTCTCGAAATACTTACATTAGATTTCCACTTTTCCGGAGTTAAAGCATAACAGCTCAATACGCAACGATAAAAATTGGACATATCCTTTGGGATAAGGATAAATTGAAAACGAAGTGTTTAAAAATTTAACTTGAATGTATTTGTTTCCCATTCATATTTTAGACGTCTTTATTTCTACCTTTTTCATGTTTACCTTTCTTTATCTATTTAAATTATTATATAGATATTAACATATATCGCAAGTTTTTCTGTACGCATCGCATGTCAAGTTGTAATTTAGCCAAAGTAAATAGTCGAAAACGGAACCGTGCAAATTGTACATAAAACATAAATTGCAGCTACAGTATTAGGTTATAAAACATGAACTCAGAAATTACGTTCAATAAATTATAAATTTGCCGTGATTCGAAACGCCGAAAATATTTGTCACCGTTGTTTTTCCCATGCGGTAATTTATTGCAAGCCAGGTAACTAAAGCACATTTATCAGAAAAACGCGTGAAAAGTAGTCGTTCGTGCATTTATGGAAGTTTCCTACTTCCTTTTATTATACATAAATCGTAACCCATTAAAAAATGTAGCAAATTTTGCATTTTAATTTCGAAATAAACTTGGAATTTCCTATTGCCCATTACGGTATCCTCTTCGCGTTATTCATCTTCAAGAGTGCTCGCGTATCTTTCTTAGATCCAACGTTAATTAGACAAACTTTTTAACCGTTGGGTTCTTCCCGAAATTAATCTGATTAAAATTCAACACGCAAGTTTTACTAGCTTTATTCTCACCAAAAACTCTTTCCTGCAGTAACAGTAAAAATTATCAAAACATACCTAATTCATAAATTTTAACTAAGTACTTAATTCAACAGAGAGCCCGCTGGTTCGCGTCAGGAAGGACTTGATTTAACCAATTCGTTATTCAAAAGTAATCTTATAATGATTAAATTGGATATAAGATGTACCTCTGCACGGAGTCCATGAAACTTTTCAAGCTTTAAACAACTAAAGACGTAGGTGAAACGGACTCCAGCGAGTTCGAAAGATTCTCGATTAAATTCGAAAGGACATGAAAATGTTTCGGGAAAAGTCGCAACAAACAAAAAAACGAGCTAAAGAAGCTTAAAGTAAAAGCAAAGTTCCAAAAATGGTTTCAGACAAAATTGAATTACAACCAATTTTTCATAATTATATAAATACATTTTATTATAAAAGAAGTTATAAAGAGTAAAAGATGTTAAATTAATATTGGTTAAGATACAAAAATTTTATTGTATTTCAACAATTTCAATAGGATCGTTTGGAATTAACATTTTTAGTTTTATCTCTGTAAGCCGTTTGAAAATGGTCACGCTCGTTCGATCACCGATGTTTCCGCAGATCAATAAACTAGTTTTTATCTCAGTGACCCCCTTTATCTCGACCATAATTTTCCATCGGAAACAGTCGGAATAGTAACAATGTAGGAAACCTACAAGTTTATATAAAAGACTTTATTTTAGAATGGACATTTAAATTAACAGTAGGTGTCGAGAGGATTTTATTGTAGATTTTAAGGAAATGGTGGCTCGAACAATTCGTGCTCTATTGGTCAATGCTTCCTGTAATAAATCAAATCAAATCCCGCTAATGTCCCGTGGAATTCTTTTATTTAATTCACAGCATTCGAACACAAAGCATATCACTGGCTTTTCTCTGCTTTATCCGATTTGGTTTCGTTCCAATAAAAAATTGATAAAAACCCTAACAGATGTTAGACTAACGCCCATACGCTCAGGATGATGGGTTTTTATTTTCCAAATTGTCGTAATACAAATTTAAATTATTTATTAAAGTAATCACAAATTTACTACTCAATTTCCAATATTTAATTGCTGGTTTATATTCTATATAAAATATTGTTGTATGTAATATTGAACAAATAAATAAATATTTCGTAAATTTTGGTCTCATAAATTTTTGATTGAATTTGACGAATATTTATGCCTAAATGAATTCATATAGGTACTTGAGAAATTTCATGTTATAATTTAATTAGTAGTAAGAGCATAATTGAAAACTATTTAATATTTTTAAATGCAAGGTAGACCAAAAGCATAATAAATGTTTAACCCGAGTGCTAATATTCAATTATTTGCGACTAATCCAATTTTCATTCAAATCGTCCTCATTTCTTTCGAAACTCGCTACGGTTAATTTAATCAGCAAGCGCCTGATTTACATATTTTTCGGCAATAATTCGCGATTCCGGACTTTTTGGAAAAACAACTTGAAAACTTTGCCTCTTCTTTGGTATTAATAACTTTTACCTAGTTGTACGAGCAGCATTGAGCCGAAAACACGAACGAAATTTCTTAGAATCGGGGGCGAACTTGCACCGAAAGCGATCGCATAACTCTCACTGTTTGCAACCCTAACTCAGTAAGTAATTATAGGAGCAAAGGTTGAAAATTCATAACAATTTAATCTTTAGGTACCCCTTTTAAGGTTTAAATGAATTAAGACTGAATTAACAGCTCAGTAAAATGAAATGTAATAAAAAAGTAAATATAATGGGAAGCTTATCCGAATTGTACAGATCTTGTGTATGTTGTATGTGTGGTTTTAAATATATTTCTCTGATCTGATCTGAGATAACCACAGTAGATTTTTCGGTGTAGATATCGAGCGAAACAAAAATACAAAGTAATAAACGGGAAATGGAGCAGCCAGTATTTCATTTTCAATAAAAATAACTGAAGATCGGGGATTTTCCGAGCAGTGAAAAGTGTTCCTTTTTCTCGTAAGTTTTTCCTTTATCGAGATTTATCGAGTCGGCATTCGGCAGTTTGACCGGTAACGTTAAAAAAACAGTTGTGTGTCAGTTGCGCGGTTGCCTTGGGTTAGCAACAGATATTTGGTTAAATTTTGTATTCTACCAACAGGCCCTGCGACAACTGCACCATCCAGGTGTAACTGTATAACACGCGAAGCAAGAAATACCTCTTACAAATGCGCGAAGTAAAAATGTAGGTATAATAGAGCGTAACATAATCCCCTGTTCAGTAAAACAAAACTATTTCTATGGTAATATCTTACAGTACTATACGGTATAGTATAAATTACCGGTATTGTACTGGGTAGCTAACTGGATTGTTTTTTTTTTAAATCAGTGTGAATTTTTGTTCTGTTTATGACGTACGCCGTATTTTGCTGCGCCTATTAAATTCAAATTTAATTTTCCCATATTATTTAATTAATAGGTACATTTTGAATTATTTATGGATAACGAATTTTAATTATACTGGACCACATAGGTATTAACTAACGCTTTATGCTATTTTTTGGTGCTTTAAATCATTTTGCATATTTCGTTCAACTTTTAATAAACCTATATAAAGCGATATAGCTGAATATGATAAACTAAAGTTTAGTAGATTGAATTTGATTTATGACAACTAATCGATTATTCCATAAAATTTATCGAAAATTGCCAGTAGATTGGATAAAATACCTGCAGTGTAAGGGAAAAATTTGATGACTAAAAACTCGAAGATATTTAATTCTTAAATATTACAGTAATAAAATGCCGCAATAAAAATGGTATTCAACTTTGGCACATTATCAGATTCAGTTAGTTTCTCGAAGCATTCAGCGTTGGTGACTTGTGACCATCATTTTTATTGAATTTGTCTTATTACAGATTTCACCGAGTATTTTTATTTAATTAAAAAATTCGCAAAATAAATTAATCAGGGAAAATGAAATTAACACTTAGGTCCTCCAACTAATTGCAAGTATAATGCAGCTTGACTGTCACATTTTGCTTCAATGTTCGTTTGATCAAAGGGTTGATAAAGCCCTAAATATCTCATTGACATGTATTCAAGAACGTACAGAAGTTTAATTTGCCTATATTGATAATTATTAGTAATTCACTAATGAATACATAAAATAGTTTTTTGTTTGTATAGCTTACCTAATTACTATTTTGATCTCTGGCTTTTTTGATTATGAAATTGATAAAAAAAAGTATTAGAAATATATTCTTAGTAAAAGTGTGTAAATATATTTTAGGTCGTTTCTCTCAAATCTACAATAAATCCAACTCGAGAAAATACCTGATAAGTTTTGTCTGTTGGATATACGTATTTGCAGGAGGATTTCTAGGGGAATTTATTTTAAGCAAAATTTTTGACCTGCTCTCCTTTGCAGGGCTTACGCTTTTGTTTTTTTCTTATATACTTCGGTAAACTTCCATAGTCCGCCTAAACTTTTGTATAAAATGTACTCTCATCATTTCGTTTTGGAATAGTTTGTTTCTGTTCGGTAACTGTTTTAATTAAAAAACTTCTGTTTATTTTTACTTGTAAGAGTTAATAACAGTTATTTATGGAAGCGAATAATATACCCGCATCGTTAGTTTCGTTATTTCAATTAATATCCCATTTCTAAAAACTCTCATAAACTTATTATTAAGATATAAGTGCAATATATAATTAACTGATCGTTATAAATAATTCATTGAGAATTAAATTATAGAACTTATGTTTTATAAAATTTTTATTTATATTATGTCTTAGTTTATGGTTTGTTCTATAAAATAAATTGCTTCATATTCATATTCAGATATTATATTATATTGTGCCTGATCAACATTGTTGTACTTTTGATGTACTTGGGTTTACTTGTAAATTGCGAACATCGATAAGTTATCCGAGTAAACTTTGACTTCAAATTCATTTTGAAATCAGAGTGATGAATTTGCAGCATGGTCGGAAATTCGACCGTCCCAAATTCCCACTACAATACATTTATAAGCTTTACTTCTGCATACTTACGTGTTGCATTAAACCACGAAATCCTCTCGTCAACGACAGGAATACCTTTGTCGGATAATAAAACCATAAACGTTGGTTCCATTATTGCACTTCATAACACCGCACAGCCGGCCGGTAAACGAAGTTACTGCGATAGAGCCGCGTTTAAAATAGCGGTAATGAGTTAAAGCGAGTTTTTTAACGCTCGAGGCGACTCAAAATGTTTCCGAAAACTTTAACGTCAATGCCGATCCGAAAATTTTACTTCGAATTCATACTTTGTAAAAAATATGTATTACTTTTATGTGTGAAATAAAAATTAATAATTAGTTGGAAATTAATTAGGTTTTGCTTGAATGTGGAATGAAAGGAAAGAGGATCCTTCTGGCGAATGATAATTAAAAGTAATTTTATTAAATTAAAATAAAAGCGCTTTATTAGAACTTTACAAAAGGAATTTCTATTAATGGTTGTTTTTTTTTCAGGTAAAAATTTTCTACCTCGTCCCGGCTGTAAGTATAATAAATCTAAATAAAAACTAGGTACGTAATTTTAGTTCCATGCACATGAATACTAAACTCCGAGTTCGTTTCACGTAGCTTCACAGAGGTATTTATTTTTATTTAAATTTCTTGTCTCATATATTGAATAGACACCATAAATTATTTATAACCTATGTATGTATATAAACAATATTAGAGAAGAAAGAACGAGCATGTTCGCACATAAAGAACTACAAAATTTTTAGATTTCATTTGAACTGTTATACCTGCTCCTAAAATGGAGTAAATAAAAATAAAACCGTCGCATTTTCGCGCGTCTTTGAAACGGGGATGCAAGCAAATTGCTGATACATTCGTCACAGCATCGAAGAGCGCATAAGTGTGCGGCATTTTTGCCAGGATTATGTATATGGTTTAACAGTACATTAACCAACCGCGGGAGGCTTCGGATCTAGAACCGCGTCGCGAAAGTGGCGACGTCGCCGACGCGCCCCCGCCACCCCGGAGCTCTTTTCATTTCAGTTAATGATATCCCACGGAAAGTCTGACGGCTGAAGTTCCTTGAATAAATGTTTGCGTTCAACGGCTCCGGAGTTTACAATTGCTGGGTGCTCGAGTGCGCTTGCCCGGCGCTTTGTTAAAGGGCCTCTCGAATCCTGTTAACTTATTATTTATTTTCTTAAGGAATTCTTTATCTTTAGTCGATATTTAAACGCCAAATATTAAATTTAATCCGCGCCTTCACTCGCCCAACACTTTCCGGGCGAATTAAATAAGTTAAAAGTTATTAAATTGGGTATGCGTTAAAATGGAGTTATTGCGTCATGGTAGAATAATCCTCGTAATTTTACCTTACCTTTACCTTTGGCGCTCGAGTAAATCATCAAAGGAACCTTTAATGAATAGATAGGGAACTAAATGAATAAACTGAAAGGCGTATTGTAATGAAATGGGATTCATTTTAGTTGAGCGAATTTCTTTAAACAAAATAAAATAATGAATCGGAGTTTATCAATTCCGTTTAGGATTTAATAGAAGTGATATACCTTTTTAGCATTGTATACTATTCTATTATTTAGAAGAAGGTAGAGGTATTTTTAACCAAGAAAATGCTTTTAAAAAGAATCGTCAATAAAAAACAAATTTCAATGAGGAATTGCATTCAATATTAATTGGTTTTAAATCACTCCGGATAGATTTAAGACTAATTTTTAAATAACTTTAAGGTGCTTTTAGTCAACGAAACGATTCCATAAGTACTTTCGTGAAATTTTGAATAAAGGACTACAGCTCTCAACGGGGGTTTTCGGGTATTCTTCATCGATTTAACCATTCGTTAAAGGCAATTTTGAAAACGAATACTTCTGCTAATTGAATTTGTTTTGTTTGCGTATTTTAATTTTAATTAACAGTCCAAGTGTATAGTGAAACTCTTAACGCTTATTCTGTTTGTGAAATTTAAAGCTGATTATGATTATTACAAGCAACGATTTAAAACACATTTAAAATTAAAAACTTAGATTTAATTTTTTGTGTCGAATCGATTTATTTGATTCTACTGAAGCGTTTAATTTAGGAAAATTTCATTTTGGCTTTTATGACAGAAATTTGAGGTTTTCAGGGCGACGCGAAAGGGAAAAGACCGAAAGCATTTACTTATTTAAAATATCTAACTTTTAAAAAGCTCGTTTAAATGATAATGAAACGGTTTTCTTGTAATGGACAAATTAGATCTGTTTTGTTAGATACACTTAATGTTCATAAATTACCCGTTTTTATTTATATACAACATTGCGTGCATATTACCACACTACGTTGTATGTAAATTATTTTTAAAAAGTTTGTGCAACATTTATTAGCTAAAAATAACAAGAATTTATGGAGATTCTCTAAATCAACTTTATCACCGTACATATTTTTAAAAAGAACTGTTTATTTTTAACTTTGAATGAATCAACAATTTTATTCCAACCCTCATTTAAATCAAGCTACGATAATTTCCATTTATGCTTCTATTTATAATTTCATCATAAGAAACTTTTGCTTCGTTTTTCCAATGCTCTCAGTTCCAACGAGTGTTCAATTTTCCCAAAGAAAAACTCCGACTTCCAAATGAATCCTAAATGAAAATACTAAAGTACTGTATACGTTATCTAAAAGAATTTCCTACGAATCAAATCTAAAAGTTGCAGTCTGTGTACCAAATGCTGACAGTGTAACAATTTTCCGATTCGGCAACAAGCTGAATCTCGCGAGACTGGAGAATGCCACCTCCGCTGAGAGCCTGTCCTAAATATTTAAAATTCGATTACATCCGTAATGAAATTTTCAAGCGATATACTTAGTTCTCGCTCTGAATAAAAAGCGACGGAAAACTTAGCGCATCAACAGATTTCACTTCTATCAGGAAATTCGAATTGGGTGTTTCCAATCTTCCAATAAGCTTAACACACAACCTAAATTGCTGAGCCTAACCGACTTCGAGAAAAATAAAGCAGTAATAGAAATTTATATAATAGGAGAACACGGATAATTATACAATGAATGTAAGGAATAATGGTAGTTTATGTTATTAAGGCCGAAAGAAAGTGGAAAAAATGACGATAATGGAGCGTTACTCCTAGCAGCACCACAGAATATTTTGACCAATTACAAATACTAGAGGTGGATAAAAACGAATTACAAGATTGCTAGAAAATTGTTGAGAATCTACCTCGTGAGTAGATGGATATAATCTGAAATTCAAAATTTGAGTAAAAAATAATAAGCAAAATGCATTCATCCTTTGTGTGTTTGTTGGTCTTAAAGATTTTCCAGCATTTGAAAAGCTTTTATCTGTTTTTACTGCTGGAAACGGCTAAATCAAATACTCGTTTTCCTATGTAACCAAGTCCGGAGAGTTTCTATTCTTCCGTCACTAATACAGAACCGTTACGCACGGTTGACAAATTGGCCAACAGTGTGATATCGATTCTATACTCGCATCTGATAATGACTATTGAAAGCCCCTGTTCCATTTGCTGCGAAGTTTCTACGGTTTTAAGCGAAGGCTTGGAAAAGACCTCAGCGATTTTGGACTTAGAGCAAAAAATTATCTGCCATCTCCAAGTGTTGACTGAGGAGCTAGTTTTATGGATTTGTAAAAAATCGAATCTATTTAATAACCATTTTACGTACAGATTTAAAAATGCAAAGTTATTTTTATGTATGTTTTATGTACTCGTATGTATGTACGTTCTTTATTAACTACTGATTCAACTGACTAGAAATTTTGTATACAAATCCTTTGAAGTATGGCGGATGTTACATGACTATTGAATATTGGAAATTCAACCCCTAAGAGGAGTGAAAGGGGTGTTTGGTGAGGATATGAATAATATCATATCAACTGGATGATGTGACTGTATCATTAGTAAACTGTAAGGATCATAATATTACAATCATTAGTCGTATCTATTAATAAACATAGCAACGGACGCCGGATTTTAGCTAGAAATCAATAAAATTTCATACAAAAAAAATAATTGGAAGGCTTGCTTTGTTACTTTAATAATTGAATTAATGTATTGAATTTTAATACGTTTGTTTACACTATAATATATTTTACCTGTTATCGAATTCCATACACCTTTTATGAATTTTATATCACATTTTGAAATAATGATGCTGCAAAAGGTTTATAATAGCACAATCAACAATATAACGATATGGTAGTTTAATTAAAGCTTGTCATACTGGTTTTAATAATGAAATTTATTTTTATTCAACATTCAATTTATAGATATTATTCATGTCATTAGGAAAAATTTAAATAAACATAACAATATTCATTAGCTAGGGCGCTTCAACGCACGTCTGCTAACTTCAGCATCATCTATTTATCTTGCAGAAAGTTTAATTTCTTCCCCGAATATACCGAAGTAACCCCATTTCGGAAACGATGGAAGACAAATAGTTATCTAACTTGGTTGTTTTGTTATTAGTATTAATTTAAGCGGAAATTCGCCTATTGCTCATCGCATCAACCCTTTTTCAAACACTTATTCCTCATCGCAAATTTCCTTAATTTTGGGAATATTCAAAATCCACCCAAAAATAAATGTTAACATCAAGTATTAATTATTTCGTGTTCCCATTTCGCGTGAAAATTCACGTTAGCCAAGAGAAAAAATAATGTATGCTTGATAATGTAATATACTTAAATTGATTGCATGACAAATTCAAATGTTCAAATGAAAAAAATCATAATTTTTGTTAATTTGATTTGTTGTGAATAAAGCAGTATTATAGAGTGCATTTATATGTATTCATGACCATCATCTTCAATCAAGAAAATTAGCATACAGCTTTGAAAAAATATGTGTCCCGACAACAAAAGCTGATACAAAGGGGTAATTTATATATCGTGTGACATATACGCAACGTGACAAGGTGAAAACAGAGCTATTCTCTTCTAACTCATCCTTTATTCATGTTGAGGTTATGTTAACATTCTCGCGAATGTCCAGAATTCGGATTTTGACGTGGAATCTTTTCAATTACTCAGGCCGAAAATATTTGCTGATTTATCCGGGCGTCAATTTCAAATTACTATTGATTTTTGTACGAGGTAAGTTTAGTTACATAGAAAAATTTTCCGTTTGGTTTAATGTTCACTAACGAAATTAAAGAACTCGCAAATCGATAATTGCCGTAAAAAGGTACAGTAGATTTAAAATTTAATTTTCCACTGTTGAAGTCAGTAATTTGTGAAGTATGGCTAACAAGGCAGAAATTTCCTAAGTAGACGTATATTCTCCCGAGAAATCACTTTACTTTTCTAGTCGCTTAAACAAGAAATGATTCGACTTTGCAAAAAATAAGCATGAAAGTTCTAAATTGGGATCATTATGAAATAAAATTGATTTTTCACTCATATTTTTATGTATACAGAATGATATAATAAATCTCTTAAGCCGTTAGAAGACGTTAAAGAAATTATATAAAACATAACAAATTTTATATTGGATATATATCCGGAAAATTTTTGTTATAGGTTGCAATATTTAAACACTAAAATATTTAATACCATAACCAACTTTAGATGAAAATAAATTTTTAATACGAATTATTTTACCATCTAATAACTTTTTATTTGCTTTTCACCATTGGTTTTTGTAACGTAAGATACTTAAATGCGAATAAATTTAATAACACGAGAATTATAAAACTCTCGTTGTTCTTGAGGAGTAAAGAATAATGGGCTACATAAAAACATCGTCGGATAGGGTTGCAATTCCCGACGGGGCAATTGTTATCCTAATTTTCGTTCTCATTACTTGCCCACCAAGTGACAATAAATTATTAACCGACTAATAAACTAGCTGGAATTGGGTAAGTAGTGACATAATAATTGCCATAGTGATTATCGATCACAGGCTCGTTTGACGAATGTTGACGAACTGAATTATTAGAAACTTATACTGAAAGCAGTGTCCCATGTGGTAGGCATGTTTTTGGAAATAACTAGATTCAAAGTAAACTGGGCGAATATATTTGAATACATAAATTTCGTAGATTATAGTTTCGGTTTTAATTAAGAAATCTTCCTCTGCTTGCTTACAATTCACATAAATAAAACTTTTTGGCACTCAATTTTACATTACTTAATTAATTTATAAACGTTTATGTAATAAAATCGCTGTAATTTGCACCTGTAAGTTGGGGTTGAAAATGTTGAGGCGTCACAGGCGTATTTCATCTGACGCTCTCCATTCATTTCAATTAACCCTAACGACTTTTTCGAGACCTATCGGGAACAAAACAAAATAATGTAATTAAAAAAAATGTGACCTCTTTTAGCGTTTCGTCATGTCATGACTCGAAACGATTTTTCGCCCTTCACTCACGAAAAGATTAAATCTGTACTTAGATACAGACCGGTGTGATAAAAAAACCCAAACGTTAAAAAAACACTTGTGGAATTTTATTTAATTAAACAACCTTTCCGTCTTCTGGAGGAGATATTTGAAGAGTGTCCAATGTAGTTAATAAAAGTAGAAATCTAAGATAACTTCACTTGATAAACTTAAATAATGGTTTTGGTAATTACTATTTTCGTTGTACCTCGTGTATATTTTATGCCACTTAAAGTTGTAATGTCTAATAAAAAGTCTTGATAATTGCATCCTCATTCAGCTGAGTACACTAAAATGCATTTTATATAAATCCCTACTCCACAGGCATTAACTTCCCTTCAAGCATTAAATGGTGATTCTCCTATATAACAAAGCTTCAGGTATTTATGGTTTTATTAAAATTATTTGAGTATTCTCAACTCAACTTCTGGAAGCCCTTTGATGTACAATTAATCTCGTATTGGCATTCATAGAGATAATTGACCCTTATTTTGCAGAATATCTTTCATAATCAAGTGAGTTTATTTTTCATCCGGACCGCTTTTTAGTAATCTGTAAAATGTATCATTTTTCAAATCTGTCGTTTCTCCGTACTTGTTTCTTGCGATACAAGGTAATGTTTCAAATGTCGTGGAAAATGTAATTTGTTATGTCTCCGTTCGAAATGCAACAATACATCTTAATCATTTTACGTCGCCGAATTAACTAAAAGGTGCATGAATTTCCTAACGAAGGATAATAACAAAATGCGGTTTTTCATTCTCTTTAATATTAAATAAACTTCAATATTGCTATTGAAATGTATTTGGAGTCTATGTAAACAAAAAGGTAACTCGAGGTGTTATTAACAAGAAGGTATGAAAGGATGTCCTTAATTAAAGTGTGGAAACAAAATATTGAGATGTTTCTTAATTTCTTAATATTTGTTTTATTTAGGTAGTTGGGGAAGAGACATGACAAATGGGTCGGAGAAAATTTGCAATAGTGTTAGCAAAGAAGAAGTTTTAGCTAGATTAAAGAGGTGTTCGAGGGTGAAAATTTCGTTAAATAGAAAGAGCGAATTTCTCAGTTGAGAAGACTGTTCCCTCTTTCCATGTCTTTAATAAAAAGATAAGTAAATTAAAAATGTTGTGTTGATTAAACGATTTTTTCCTCCGGTGAAACCCTTTGTTCTTTTTTATTTTTCAACGAGGTTTGTTTATTCAGGCAATCACTTGAACCGATATCAACTACCTTTCCTTATAGAGAAGGATCTGAAAGTCTGCCATCCTTTCACCTTTTTAGTCATCTGTAATAAAAAGATTGTGTGACTTTTCTCCGGTTTTTATGCATCCCCGCAGACTCCTTTCAATGCTGCGAACTGTTATTTGGGACCAAATATAGAATTTCCTTTTATGAAAATTTTATTCACTTAGACTCAGGAAAAGCCGTTGTATTATCCTCTCCGTTGGCTAATAAAAAATAACAAATGATGATTTTCAGCCTTTATGACATTTTATTCGAATTTACATGCAGACTCAACTCCGTAATTTTTTTTATTTTTTAATGTCTATTCGTTTTTTATTCCACAAAATTTGTCCTGCTCACGAAAAGGACGAACGACTAACAAATTTTCTTTTATTTTGTAAATAACTCCTCTTATCGGTTGTCGTTATGAAAGGCACTGCTGACATTAATACCGGAAATTCCAAAATATACCGGAGCAACACAGGATATTTCAGCGGTCAAAATACTGAACTCGACCTCATTAAATGTTTATTCCTGCTTTTAGTAGATTCGGGATATATTTAACCTACAGTTTTTCCTAAACCTATAATGATCTGTGAAAAAAAAAATCATCATCCTATCCTCAAAAAAGTTAGTATAAGTTTCTGTGCTGCAATTAAAAATTTTGCAGCTTTAAATTTTTTGAATAGAAAATAATGAGTAAAAATAACTATAGTACTTAAAAAAATATTTGCCGGAAGTACACAAAAAATCCGCTGGTTAAAATTCAATTAATTGCATTATGTTATCAAGAAAAGTGATCTGGAAATTGACAAAGATATCTATTACAGCGATTACGTCAGGAAAGCGTTTCCTCTGAAAGATAAAATGATGACTTAATAACTGGCCCGGAGTCGTTAGTTAGTTTAGGAGTTTACGTTAAAACGGCTCATAAATCTGCGATCACAGATAGAGGATCGCAATATTCGAATGAAAATAGGGCGGTATTAAGTGATTCATTAGTTTGCTTATTGTACTATATATCTGGGTGATTACTTATGCGTTTGACGTTAACGTAAAGGTGGAAAAGCAGATGTGTTATCTCTAAACAAAACGCTACTTTGTTTATAACTATAATTAAGCCATAGATTTTCGTAAAATCACTGAGAATACTACCGCCTATTTAAGGAATATAGCACGAGCGGGATTGGATAGAATTTCCAACTAACCTATTTTTAAAACAATCAAAAATTACCTATAAAACTTCGTCAGTGTAAAGTAATAATTGGATACTCTATTAGTTAATCAAGTTATATCAACGTAGTTCCCTAGATAATCGGCGATGAAAACATTAAGTCAGAAGTGTATTTCGGAAACTAATCAAATGCCAAATAGTAATTGAGAAGTTTTAGTAGGTATCCCCAGAAGGCGATATTTACATTTTGAACGTGCGTGTTTCCAAATAACGATCATATACTAATTTAAAAGCATCTCTCGGTTACTAAATTATTTTCGAAGCTTGTAAGTAGGAAGCCCGGAACTACATGCATTATTAAATACATTCAGGACGTCACTGTACTATTGGGATTTAATTTTAATCCGGTAAAATATGAGTGAACCATAAAGGTAAAGTAGGCATTTGTACTCGACAGCAAGAAAATACGATGAAACAGATTTAATAGCATTTAAAGGATATATGTTCAAACTTTCACAACAAAATTAATAAAGTTAATTATTATTATTTTCATAGAATTTTAAATAAAAAAAAATATTACGTGACAAGGGGTATTTTATACGTAGTTCGATATGAAAATATTTCTCTGGCCTTTTACAAAAGCGATCGACTTCATACACAAAATGAAAAATCCCAACATCAGAATAAAAAAGGGATTAATATTTAACATAAATGGTGACACAAATTTTACTAACATTTATTCATATTCATGATATTTCCTCACGTTTAAAACATAAATACAGCAAAAGATGTTTCAAATGGAAAAACCATCATTATTTCCGATACCTATTTAGATATCAAAAATACATTAAATAAAGGAAATTGTAAAAAAATTTGTATCATTATTAAGCAATATTTTATACTTAGAATAGTCACTTGTTACAAGTGATGTGCCGATTTTCAATGAAGAAAAACACTTTTGTGTCGTAAATTCAATTTTAACAATTCATATGAAATTTAATAAGAAGCCGGAGTAGTTTACGTAGGTGCAGTGATTTAATGTTTAAATAAAAATATAATATTTCTTTTAATAAAAATAGGAATATGTCAGAAACGCAAAAAATTACAAAGAAATATATGCCGGAAATGTCGCTTATTCTTTTTGGAATGACATTACAACATTCTATTTTCTTTTCATATATGTACAACCCTTGAAGACACTTGATATAAATAGTTGATATTTTCAACCAGTAAGAATTCGAGAAATGCTGGAATTTTTACGTTATAAGGTATAAAACTGTCAAGACTTCGCCTAGATGAAGTCTTTTGAAGTTGCCCGCAACTCCTTATACGGTTGGTTTATATTTTTAAACTCAGCTGCACTTTCATCATCAAACGTAGCGCGAGTACTTACTAAATTTCATTTAAAATCACAAAGTTAATTATTATATACTTCCCTTTTTCGCCCCTTCCCTTATTTGCCATTTGTTGAATATTTTTCCAAAGGTTTCTTAATAGCAGAAGAAAAATTAAATGTACTTTACCATTGAACATATCACTAAATTTAGCTTATTTTCCATAATTATTTTACAGTAGGATATTTGACGACATCGGGTATTCCTGGCTTCGTTCCAGAGCGATCTGAAAAATTGATCCTCTTGGAATTCATCGTACGTACGTTGTATTAATTTTAACCGGAAGCTATCCTAATGTCCTTTCCTCAAAAGTTTGGCTATTTAAAAATTCCGTGTTCTCTTGCAATCCAATCAAGAGGCATTTGGTTGAGAAAAGTGCAAAGTGTTCACCGTTTATTTTTAGTACTAAATTCCTAGATTTAAGTCATTTATTTCAAATAAAAGAATGAGTTTAGGTATGAATGTTTTCACATGTATTCTCTCTGGATAGAAATTTTCCGATGGTAGTATCATTCATTTATTTTATGTTCAATCTCTGGAAAATTCTTCCCCGTTTGGAACTGACGTATAACGATTTTCAAAGGATTTTTCATATTTATGAAAATATGTAGGGTATAGCAACTTTGAATCACGTATGATGTGGAAGCGATTTTTGCATAGTGCTTATCGTTACAAAAATTTTAATAGATACTATTTTATATAATACAAAAAATAACTTATCTAAAATATCTCAACTATCAATCTCTCTATTTCATATATCATACTTATCTACATTATCATTGTTGAATAATAAATACAATAACTATCGAAATTATAGAATAAAATCTTTCTATTCATGGCTTCAGCTTTGATTATTAAAGCGGAACATCTGTCGTAAAAAATTGCCCCATTGTAGTGTATCAAATTCGTCCTCTCTCCGAAACCTTTCGCCGGGGAAAAAATCCGCCCTTATTTATTATGCGACTCGAGAAAAAAGTTTTTAAGGCAAAAAAAATAATCGGAGAAGTTCGTTTAAACAGAGACTTTCAGTGGTGGCCGATTTTATTGCGGGATATATCGACGAAAATTAACGCCAGGAATTATTTACCAACGGGAAAAATCGATCGATGGAATTGAATTTTTAAAAATCGTTATTTAACTGATCGAATAATTATGAAGGGTAAATAGCAGAGGACAAGGAACGGTATTTGTTGAATCGACGCCTATGGCAGGATAGTAGCGGAACTCTCGAAAATCCCTACTCTTCTTTATTTGCATCACATTAGAATTGAAATGTTTTCATACATCGCAATTTCACCGACTTCCACTCGTGCGGTTGACTATTATTTACTTTTTATTTTTCTATTTCATCGCTATAGAGTCCCGTTCTTTGTTCTAATTCTCGATATTAAATGTTGGAAAACGGTTTTTCAATAACTTTCCGCCAAACACCTAAATTTATTCTCCGTTCAATGAATTAAAAAATGTCGGAAAACAGCGAGGTAATGAAAACAGAAGATCCCCCGTGGACGAGATTGAAGAAAATAGCCGAAAAGAGATTAAAGAATTGGATGTGAGTGACAATTAGGAAGATTAACATTGATTGATATAAAAATCCATTGCAGGTGCTACACCGATGCCAATTTGGGTTCCTTACAATTTTAATCATTGGTCGTTCGATTGATTTCAATGTACAGTTCAATTTTTTTAATTGGATCGTGTAATGTTTAATTAAATTTTATGGAACTCCGATACGAGTGGCAATTGCATTTATTAAAATTCATTAACAATGAAAGAGAATTCGAAATTCCACTTCTGTATAATAAAACGCGGGCGTAAAAGCGGTTAAGTTAGTCAGTGTGCCGGATTAAGTGGTAAATTTATAGTCTTGTATTTTTAATGTAAAATCACTCCACACGCTCAAACCACACATACACTGACGTTTATTGGATCCCCGACTCTCTAACGATGTACTTAGACGTTTCTGCTGATTATATATTATATGAGAGTTTTTATTCATCATTTAAATAGAAATACATACGTACATATTATAAAAATTAAAAGTTACCATTGATTAATAAAAGTGCTGCTCTTGAACAATCACAAAGGGAAGAGTGAACTTTAGGGATTTGTATAGAGTGAGTAAACTGTTGATAATCCCTCTATTGCCGTGCATTTTGCGAATTGGCAACATATATGCCAAACAAAAGTAGAATGTAATCCATACAACAATGTCATTGTTCAGTCTGGAGCACAATATTGGAAGACTATTTATGGTTTGTGGTAGTTCTTTTATACCCATCAACAAACATATACCGGATTAATTGAGTGAAAATCAACCGCATCGAATCTACTATTATTGTATTAGATAAAGAATCATTTGTTTTATTTCCACTGAACGAAATAGTTTCTGTCGACGTTCCAATATTGGTCGCTGCTACGCATTTATTTACCTCAGATTGATGTACGTCAGCCGATTTCGGACCGACAAATATTTCGTTCCTGTTTGCTTAATTTCCTCTGACCAATTATCGATTTCTCATATCTCCCTTGTCAGCTGAACTTCGCCAGCGAATATTCCGATTAAGCTCTAACCTCCTATTTATCTCTGCTTTAACGTCTAAACGAAGAAGTTGTTTTTTTAGAAACGCGTCGAAAGGTTGAGTTAATGAATATTTGTGGCAATTATAATATCATGGAAGAAGCTTCCAGTAAATTTCTCTCCTATTTTCTCAATTAATTTTCTATTAGGATTAGTTAGCAATTTTCCTTCTTTAGTGTTTTATACCGTTTGCATTTTTCTTATCTTTTTATATTATGATATTACCAAATCTTAAAATATTATTTTTATCACAAATTACTGTCCTATAAATTACTTAATTAATATGTTATTAGTGCTTTCATCATCTTACCATCTTACCAATCCTTTGTTCTTCTTTGTATATTTCTTAGTATCTTCAAAACACAAAGCACAATTATAGATTTGGAGAATTAGTGGAAAATGTATTGGAACATCTAGTTAAATAAATGAAACGAAGATATATCAAGTTTCCAAACGAACCAAGAGTAAGTACTAGTTAATTATGGATATAAATTTCTACGTTACAGCTACAGAAATTTGTTTGGTCCTGTAGCTGAAAGGATTTTCTCGAATTTATTGCATATATTTGTTTATCTCCTTCCAAGATATAAGTTTCCTTTTTGTGTGCTTCTTAATGAACATGAAAATGTAGACAAAGATGGAAAAGAATAATGGCTGTTCGGTTTGATAGTTGATTCTCTATAGGCCAAAATTTATTGTTACTATTAGATTTACTGAGTTGTAAATTGTTCCTTCTCGTCGGGTTTTTTTTCTCATTATGTCATCATTTATTTTTAATTTAAATTACCTATTCTTCCTATCGATACATTTACATCAAGTTTAATTTCTTTTTTACTGTTAACTTTTACTGTTTTTACTGTAACTCAAAGAAGTGTACTAAGAAAAACTATTAGAATTAAAATTATTGATTTGCTTAAGTACTCTTTAAATATTTTCTTGCAAGATTTCCCATAAATTTTCTACGTAAATCGTACATGTCTGGCTCGCAGACGTTCCTGTTAAAAGCACGTCATTAGTTTCAGTGGATAAATGAAAATTCTTTTTCGTTACTTCTAAAACCAAAGACTCCACAGACAATAAATTTTTCACACTTAGTAAATTGAGTTAAAATATCACCCTTACGGAAACTTTCTTAACTACTTCTTAAACTATTGTACTAATAAGTTGAATATACGTCGAATTTATTTAATGCTATTAAAAATGGTACGAAAAATAATGATTTTTGTTACTCGAAAGTGATCAAATTTAAACGTCCTGAAATTTTACAACTCAAGATGATG
Source organism: Phyllotreta cruciferae (assembly GCA_917563865.1). Classification (NCBI taxonomy): domain Eukaryota; kingdom Metazoa; phylum Arthropoda; class Insecta; order Coleoptera; family Chrysomelidae; genus Phyllotreta; species Phyllotreta cruciferae. The sequence continues at coordinate 5,201,576 of OU830615.1, forward strand.
TTGGATTTGATAGTACAATGAAGCACAAAAATTAAAGATAAATAATTCATAGCCTCTGATGGTGATTTTATGAGGTATGCTCACTTTAATAAATGTTTCATTTCTTTAGTAAGACTTCCCGAGTGTTGCAGTATAGTGGTAAGACATTCACAAAGTGCTACCACATTATTTACTATGATGCTGTTTGAGCTTTAGTAGCGTTGAACAATATAAAATACCTATCAATTTAAGAATGGCTTGTTAAAAATGGAGGCAACTAAAACCCCCGTTTTCCCGTATATTTAGAGTTATTTATATCTGAATGAGTTGAAAAATGTAATGGCGTAAAAAGTTCATCATAAATTTTACTACAACGTATAGGTACTTTCTTCACCATATGTATTTTTTTTATCTAATGAAATAAAAAATTCTGCACACAATATAAACTTGTTTATTCGGGAATACGAGCTTTGTGATTTATTGTGTACACGTATGTAGGTATATTAATTATAGATACCTATATGTATTTGTGCCTATACAAACTTTTGAAATTAATTTTCACAAAATAAATTTTGTGGAAAATTCATTACATTTTTTGCATTGTAATATTGTAAGTTGAATATCAACTCGTTGGTCGGGAATTTGTGCGTGAATAAGTGCATGGAAATTAATTCACCACTAAATTAAAATACGTTTTCTTTGGTAAATGGCAACAAATTATTACATCGATAAGCTTGATAATTAAGATAGCACCAACACGTCCTAACAAATGTCTTTCTAAGAAATAAATTTCAAAATTAAAAAGAATTATTAGCTATATAAAAGATATCGAACTGAATAAAGGCTTCGATTTGGCCGAGTAAAACTTTTACATTTTGGGATTGGGAGAATTAAGTGATTATAATCATGCGTCTACCGAAAAGCGCGGTTTTTCGAGAAATAAGTGCATAATGTACCTTTTATACATTAGTTTGGACATCTCGCATGGATAAAGTAATACAAAATTAAGTATAGAAAAAATTTGTAATAGGATTTACTTTTAATATGGAACAAGCATTATAAAAGCTTTTTGGCTAACTTTAAAAAGCCTTGCTACGTTCCTTGCGGTTCTCATTTACCTTTTATGCAACACAAATCACTGAACACAATACTCCTTCGTATGTACCTAATTAAAAGAGGATTAGAAATGCCATACAAATAGGTTAAAAAAATCCATTTTCAAAAATAATATTAAGTGTGAGTGAAAACGAATCAGTTCAGTAGGTTTTGTAAAGGTTGCCCGAATCATTTAGAGAACGCACGAATTTTCCCCATTCTCTATGTATGGATCTCTTACAGTTGAAAGAGGTTCGTTTCCGCTATTAAACAAGCTGCGGGGGTTTTCTTTGTTCCTGTGACTCTATTATATGCAGACTTAATAGTAAATTTCCAAATGGAACGCACTATAATATGTGAGCTTTTTATGCCTACTCGTTAAATATGAAATATTTAAGGCCAATTCAAATCTCAGCACAGGGCCGGAATTGAGAAAGTATTTCACTGTAATTTCACATAATAGATGTAAGTGCGAGCATCCTGAAAATCAGATTCCCATACCCATCGTGTTTCGGATTATCATTAAATATTTTATAATTTCAGAAGCGGAAAAGCTTATTTCCCAAAATAACCTACGTACTGCTATTACTCTCTCAAAGAAATTCAACGGGCTTTTTTTTTTAACGAACATGCCCGCGAATAACGAACGAGCTATATCCTTATTTATTTATTCAGGAATTTGATTTATAAGTCGTTTTCCGGATTTGACCTAATAACCCAAGCAGCTACCTAAAGGGTTTAAAGGGTTATTGATTGTTTTTCATATAGCTTTGTTTCCAATTTATTAATAAATTCTTTTGTTGTTTTTAATTAATTCCTTTTACATCACCATTAGGGGGAAATATATTCGGGGTACCTGTTTCGCGTTCAGTATTGAAATGAAAATTTGAAATCTGGATTTTGTACATATTTTTAAAATAATCAAATTGTTCAGATATCATTCGTAAGAATCGAATTTATATCCAACAGTGTTCTCTTAACAAAAGCCTTCAATGCAAGATTTTTGCGTCTATTCCAAGCGACTGCTTTGCATTGTCTTGGAGCTTTCATGTCTCATGTTGAGCTTGCAGTCTAATCAGAGTGGTTAACTTTTAATAGCTTCCCTTATTAACTCTAAGGGTTCATTTCGTTCTATGAATTAACTAGTTACTGTTTCGGCAATCTGATAATATACATTACTCAACGCTGCACACTCGTTTCCTAGATCCATTAAGATTAAAAATTGAAAACTGAAGGAAGAAGGAAACTGCTCTTCTTGTAATCCCGCATTATTAAACCATATTTATGATTGTTGGGGATATTTAATCAAGCATGAATTATTTGGTTCCTTTTGTGAATACAAAGTTGATACGATGTTTGGGTACCTACTTTGAGAAGTCATTTTTGCGATGAATATCTTACATGAAACGCATTTTTCTAGTAAAATTCTAAACTTAAAAGCATCCTGGAGAATTTCCTGCATTCTTAAGATCCGTCGTTTTGAAAAAAAGTTCTAAACTATTTTATTCTAAAGGATAGGATATAGATATTATTCTCGGTATCTCAAAAGTTTTGGATTTTTACATGATTCGATAGAAAGTTTGTCAACAAACTTACTTCACAAGGTATAATTCTACAAAAATTTTCAGTTTTATAGTTCTTCTAAATAGTTTGTTTGTTTGTTACATTAAAAGTTTTCATTCTGTATGTAGGTATTCTGTATATAAGAATGAATGTTTTATGCAGAATGTTGTATTATTAATATTTAGACATGTTTCCGTAAATTTTACCAAACAAAATAAAAATTTACCTGAAATTTGCTTCCTTTATATCACAAATAAATTGCATCCCAAGTTGTTAATTTTCTATTCTTTTTTGTTTATAGAAATTGCTCGAACGTAACAAAAATAACGCTTCTGGCATACGGTTATGCAGAAGTTAGGCAGAAGAGTTTTACGATAGCGAGCATATATAGCCTAAAATCACCCTAAGGAACACTAAGCGCTAAGTTCGAAAAGGAACGTATAAAAATAAAAAAACAGGAAAATTTTTGGGAAAAAATATCTGCTCCACAAGTTGTAACCAATAACATAAACAGAAGCATAATAATAAAAAAATACTTATGATTTTGTTGCAAATATTGGAAATATCCACGTATTTTTTTGAAGCAGTCCATTATACAGATATAGAATATTTCTAGAGCGAAAAGAGGAAAAAGCAAAAACGCCAAAAATTCAATCCATGTCACGTCATGTCCCGTCCTTTTTCTGATAACCCGCAAAGTTATTAGCATATTACTCGTATTCGTAAACGGTATTAAAATGCGACATTTAATGAAAAGAAACTGAATACTAACTTGGGCTAAAAATACAATTCGGATGAATAAATGAATTTTTAACATTCCACTGCTCCTCGAATTCCTCATTGATCGAAAAATTAGTTCGGACAGAACCATTTCCGTCTTTACGGTCCGACCCGTAATATTTAAACCTAGGGTAAATGAACCTCTAAAAATTTATTTCTCGATACGTTACGTATTCTACATATAATCGGGTTTTCTCTTGAACCGACGTAAACGCGAAAAGGGACCAAATACATATAAAACAGTGAAATAAATTAAGCAACATCCTAACGATAACTATAAATTAACAACACAGTAATTAATTATGATAAGTGTATTAAACTTACCTTTCTTAGCTAATTTTACTACTCTTTCCATTATTTCCCCCCAAGGTATTGTATAAGTGAGATGCCTGCACGCAAATAATTAATTTAATTCCTTGTGGAGCCAGTGCAGGTATGATCATATTTTGCGACGTCAAATTCAGAACCGGGTTCACAATCTTATTACTTTGAATGACAATTTTTCTCTTATTTTTTAGTTTTCGCTGAATATATGAAAATGAAATACCTATACCGAAACGTAGGATTTACCTTGCAACTATATTGAGCTAGACTACAAAATAAACAGAGATTGAATTGAAGTCGGAGGAACTGAAAGGAAAAACAAGTTTGTGAAACGCGAAAGTTAACCTCAACACCTCGGGGTACAAGGGGATAAGATGACGAGTATTTCTGTTTCCATGTGGCACTAATTAAAAAAATTACATTACCAAAGCCTGCCGACAATCAACAAAGAAACAATGCGAGAACGCAATTTCGTTTTAGAGTGACAAGATGGTATTAAATGACGAGAAGAACACGCGAGAAGAAGGAGACGCTAAACCATGTACACAATTGAGAGCTTCTTGTATATTAATATCAGCTCGAACTCAACAAAGAGACCTTTTTGTTGCTGGAATAGAATAATTTTATCTCTTAAGATTTTCTTTATTATACAGCGTATATTGAATTCGCAAAGTCATTGCCAAATTGACATAACCAAAGGCTTTTGTAACGTTTTCCATTCTGATCGACTTTCAAACGATGTTTACACTATGCCTTATGCCTTTTATATTAATCCATTACAAGTATTTAATTGAAAACATGCGACTTTTCTTCTCACACGACTTTCTTATTGAACTATAATAGTAAAAAATAGTTTGAGCATGTTTGGCTAGAATAGCTCAATTTAAATTACGTTTATTAAATAAACACAAAAGAAATAACCTGACAATAATCTATAAAACAGCAGCAAATAGTATACTATCTATTTAATAAATGAAACTGCGTATATAATATTTTATTAACAAACTAAATTATATATTACTGTTATTCAGAAGATAATGAATTTTTAATATTAGGTTTATTTATGCAATATACGCATTTAAATTGTGTTATAATTCATTATTGTTCGTTTATCCTCCGCATGAAAATATAACGGTTCATTTATAATAATTATTAATGGTATTCAGGGATACGTGCCGTTTTCAATCTTTCTTATTGAAGAAGACTTAACTTCCTGAAAGAAGTTTTAAATTTGACAGCAGAAGTCGCGAAGCTTGCCGGTTTTTATTTTTTGAACTTATTAAAAGCGGGGCCTAATGGTGATGGATTACCAGTTGAACATGTTTAGTTGTACGGATTTAATTAAGAAAACAGAAGATAATTCTTTCTAATTATTTTGATAAGGCGAATTTAATTCTTTTAGGTATCCTCTTAATTAGACATTTCGTTCAATCATCGTTGACAAATTAATTTTGTAGAATAATTGTGTTTATTAATTATTCCCTTTGTATTATTGATTTTTTTGTAAAATTTTGTCGCACACGCATTCGTATTCCCGCACATGTAAGCATTTAATTTAAATAGGAGTTTCTAAAGTAAGTTGTATAAATTACAGTGGGAGTTTAACAACAGGTTGGGTTATCTTAGAATTTATAGGCGACGAAAGAGTAAAACAATACATTTTGTGTAAGTAATTTACGATTTCTTGCGCCTACTTTGAGAAATTAATCATTTTCTAATTTTCTAACATACAGGTTCATTTTCTAACAGTGAGTTATGAACAGAGTTAGATAATTTATGTAAATGCAAATTGGTCATTTATAAGTTTGGATTAAAATTTTTCCCCCAAACCGTTTTTCGCAAACTCTCCTCAGGCTGGTAAATTGAATACAGAATTTGAGAAATAGGTACTTGTCGTGATAAATATTTCATGTCTCACTATAACTACACTTGATACTTGAGAAAACAGGACTCAATATCAATTTAAAGTTAGTGCCAAAATGGAAACTCTTTCCGAAGAGGGAGGGATTTTAAGAACGTATATAACTTCAAACGTCCCATTTTTCCAACTTTCCTAAATGGCTTGCTAGAACTTGCAAAATTCCAACTTAAAAACAGGACTGGATTATTGAACAGTACATTATTAAAAAGCAAGAATAATAAAATATATAACTGAATGTCTCGGTAGCGCATCACTTTGCGAACCAATATTTTAACATCGATTACTGTTTTTTAGGAAATAATTTATAATATAGGATAATCCTACTGACTTATTATTCTGCAATGATAGATAGAACAAAAAAATAAGGAAGAAGTCAAGAATAAATTTTCAATTTGAACGAATTTCTCGATTCCGGGTAGCACAAAAACTGAACGAGGCCGGATCAAAACAATAGTTTATCTCTATCAAAAATATCACGTATTCAGATAAATTCAAGGGCGCATACGTGACGGCAACCGTTTAGAACCTGTGAGAGTTTATTTTCAAACTTGTGCAAATGCGCTGATTCTCAAATTTTCCTATACATTGTTACCATTTTACGCAAATATTTATTCACTCTAATGCAATTTACTTAGGTACATTACCTACGTTATCTAAGCAATATTATTAATTATTTACGAGTATTATTACGGGTATTCTTTATGAGTACGTTATCCGCACATACGATGAGCATATTTAAAAAAAACTGTATACGCAAATTTTTAGCACTCGATACTGTAGTTGAAAATTTCACGTTTTACAAAAAAATGCGTTCATTCCGCAATAATTACAATTCAAAATGACCTGTTTTTATCTTGCTGACAGCATTCGCAGGGCATGATATAAAATTTAATGGCAAAAATCTCGTAGTGTTTCGGCGGTCATAACGACTGAAAGTCAGCATATTGACTATTCGAATATCCGCAAATATCCGAAAACGATTTTTACCAAGTCAAACAACTAGCACTTTCATCCATATGGAAATTATTGACACACTGACTATGATGTTTGCGTTGGTCGGAACTGAAGCTAGCTCGAAATGCAAAATTAAAACCACGGGAAAGGTACTATAGGTATAAGGTAAATTAACACTAAACGTTAATCAAACATTAGGGTAGACGTTGAAGCTTTACTTAACAACGATTTCAATACCTTTATTGCACGTTTAAACAAATTATTACATGCCGAAAATTACAATAATTGATAACAGACTTCATGCTACATTGCGCTTTCATGCTATACATTCTTCCTTAAAAATAGGTTAATTGGTGTGAAAATAAACTACTACACTGTTATTGTGCTTTATAACGAGGCAGGCGAATGCAATTTTAAGATACAACTATGCATTTAAATAGCAAATTAATACAAACGATTTTTTCCAAAATATAGCGAATGACGCACATTACCAAAATTGCACTTTTTAATTACATTGTTATTACTGGGTATCGTATTACTTAAAGGTACATTGAAAAAAAAATAAGAAATATAGTTATTGGTACTTATTCAAAGTTTCTAAAATAAATATTTGGTGGAAACTCTACATTCATCTAAATATTGGTGGTTAAGAATAATTATATGTATTGCAAATTTTGGTGGGAGCGTTCCTTACAAATTGCATGGATTACAAGATTCCCCAATGCAGGACAGTAAAGTATTTTCATTTAACGAAAAAAGCCGGCCATCCATTGTAAAAGAGATCAAAAGGGACGACAAATTGCGATTTTTTTAAGAACGTCAACCGGCGAAAGATATGCGGTTTCGATATGCCACGAGCGGGCTTGCGGTCGACCAGAACGCGGTTCCAGAGCTTAACGACAGTTACCCCTAATCTCCTTGACACCTGCTTGACAGTTATACTAAAGCTGACCTGACTTCCTTATAATATTACCGCAAACATTTGAGATAAACAGATTTGCCGCTTTTGGCGGCGAAACACATTTCGCAGTTCGTAATATCATTCACAACTACATGCAGGCAACGTTATTTGCAATATGCAAACTTATTAACATAATAATTGTTAGATGTATTCAGGACGTTTCTATTTTGTGGCTTAAAGGGATTAATAAAGCGCATAAATTAAACAGCAAATCCTCCCCAGAAGAATACACAAAAGAACTGCGTTTTAGAAAAATATTCATGTATAAAATTGAAAAAGCCAAAGTGATTTCCAAATGCCCCACCGTTTTCAAATAGCTGCGAACTAAAACAGAGCGGCATAAAAGGAATAAACAAAATTCCTCGGCGATTATTTGTCCCATAATTCAAAAGGGCAATTAAAATTGAATCACTGTTCCATTAAAAGAATTAAAACGTCATATTCAAGTAAAGGGAATTGTTAAATGAATTTGTTATATCGCAATTTTCCAGTGTGTACATATCATTCCAATTGCGAAAGTTCACCGATTTGGACGTTCAGAGTAGAAGTTTGATTTATTTTCAGTTAACAAAACTGAAAAGAACATCAGATTTCTTTATTTCATTAGACATTTAACCCTGTACAGTGTTTATTGTAAACAAGCTACATTATTCTTTAAAAAATTACTATTTATATACATTTTCTTGTATCAATCATCAATCAAGTCGATTAACAAATTATAGAGATTAGGATTAAAATTTACTGAACCTCAAACATGTTAGACAATTTTTTTGTGGTGGGTGGTGGAAGATTAATGGAGTTGAGAAAACGTTGACAGATAATCGAGCAATTAAACTAGGGTCATGTTACCGATTCACGAGAAAAGCTAGTTAAAATCAGAAAGTCAGGCGTTCCCTATTCGCATCCTCCATTGTACCACCAGGACCGGAATCTAAAAGGATGTTCCGCTTCCTCAGTCCTCGGCGTTTCCGCAAGATTATGCCAGCGAAGCCACTCATACGCAGATGCCTAATTAAATTACCCTTCTATATACTTATTTATAATGGCATGTACTACAACACAATTAGTTATTACTTTTCCTCAAAATTTTACGCTTATGATTTCATTCATTTCACTAATATTGCATATTTCATTTTTAAATTAATCATTGAAATATTTTATAAAATAGATTCTAAATATATAAGATAAAAATCAGTATACTGTATCAAAATCCTAAATTACTATGTGTTGAACATCAAATGAAAAATCGAGTGTAATTATTGTAATGCAAATCTATGTCATGCCTAATTTTCCGATCAAGTGATTAATAATTTGCAAACCACAGTAATCAATGATTGGGATATTAAACTCACTCCTCAAATCCTATATAATTACTTCCTGCCATAAAACCATTTTGAACAAATAAGCTGTTAACGCTGATACGTTTATAAAATACAATATGATTTTAATACGGTAAATTATTGCTTGGAACGTAACACAAGCTGATTGAATTTAATGTTCGCCATTGTCAATAAAAGTAGCGGACATTTCGATTATAAGATGTTACTAGGAGAATGTATATGGTGTATTTACGTTAAATATGAAACAATGCTTTCCGTAGTCATATTACTTGTTCTCTATAATTTTCTTGAATGTTCACATTCATGCCAATGCAATCTAAATTTTCCTCCATTTCTCTATAATCACGGTCGAAGTAACGTTCGTCATTTGTGAATATTAAAATTAAAATATTATTTAATGGGAATAAGAGGTAATAACAAAACTCCGTTAAGGCATCGGAACCATTGCGAATTTGTAACAATAGAACTCGTTATAATGAATGTTAGGAGTAGAAATTTCAGAAGGAATCCGCCTTCGATTCCGAATTATATCAGCGTGTCAGTAAAGTGAAAATGCCCTGCTTGAATGCGACCTTATGAACCGTCTCAAATCTTAATGGGGATAATGCAACTTTGGTTCATTGTGACGAAAGTAAATATGGATTTTAGATACCTATTCGAATGAGCCTATAATTCGCGACGTTTTCCTTTTAAAATTGTCTAAAAGCGTAGCCATATTTGCCAGTTTTCTTCATTGCACTTTATTATATAGGTCGGGTTATCACGTGCCTGTAGATTTTAGGTAATATTTGTTGTTTTAATGCGGTTCATGTATCACGTTCAATTCGGTAGGTATGTTAATTATTTACCCCTAACCTGATCACATATTTTAATTAGTATCTGATAAATACGCACAACGAACGCAGTGCTCATTAAACATACTGTTCGAAAAATTTACATATTAAAACAAATTTATACTCTCCGTGATATTTGTTACTATGCAAGTGATTAATAAGAACAAAAATAAACTACATGGAGAATTTATTAATATAGTTCCGAATCTAAAATATGTATTAGAACAATACAATTAACATGCCTTTTAGATAATTATATATTGATTACATTTAAGTAGTCAAACTCTTTGTTAATTGGGATAAGTGTTAAATTTAGCATTAAGACCATGTAAATTTCAAGTTTCTGATCGATCTACCGGAAGGTCCCGCCTTTGTGAATTCGGTAATGAAACTTGATAAGACCTATTTTCTAGTGCTTCTTCAAATTTCGCCTTTTCCCGGTCGGACTTTTCCTCTGCGTAACAGGCGCTTTTAGGGAAACATAAATCTCATTCTATCACTTAAGTATCCCTAACTTTCTTTGGAATTCACAGTTTTACAGTCTAAGATAAGAAAATACATTGGAAGTTTTAAATCACAGATTAAAAATTAAAACACTTAATAACTTTTTAAAATCGAAAGAGATATTTTCACGAATTTTAACTTGTGTGCATTATTCAATAGTTTGCTCAACCTGATTGACACGTTAACACTTGCTCAAACTAATTGTTTTTTTTTTTGTACAAAAAATAACCGGAAACCTAGGGTAATGAGAATAAAAGATTTGCGCAATATCCTGAAATTTTATTTAAATCGCGGTGGCTTATTGCACTAGTGCTGAAGTGAAATTTAATAATTTCAATCATCCTTGCTGAAATATGTTACTGGTAAAAATTCTCATTTCCGTTTTGAAAGAATTTTAATGCCGCTGTCGAGAATTTATGTTACGTTTTTTTTTTCATTATTTTTTGCGATTGTCTCGAATATTTTTTAATTAAAAAAAAATGGTTATACGATACTACCGGATTTACAAAACAACAGAGTTGTTTCTTGTACTCTTGTGCAGGAAAAAAAAATACCTACAAAAAAAGCACGTGTGTTACTAAAATTTATACACCTTGACTCGACTTTTATGGACTTTCTTACAAAAATATTTATGCATGGCGGGTAACTTGGTTTGTCTATATATTCAACATCCCATGCTATGCTCTGTGCATATTTTCATCTTAACCCTCATGCGTATATCATGATTAATAATATTTTCTTTTTATATATACCAGTATGAAAATAAATATATGGGTTACATTTCGGATATATCATATAATTTAACACACTGAATTCTGTGATTCATCAGAAAGAATAGCCCTGTGTGATTTCGACGAGTATAAAATCTCTTGGCTAATGCCATTTATTTAAAATGTTCATCTGATTTGGGTCGAAAACCGAATCTAATTTGTGAATTTTCCTATTTTCTAGGCCTGCTGTTGGTAAATGGTGGGATGGCGTCTTCAGCCTCGGGTTTCAACTCACTACCGGAGAGCGAAACCCTTCCTCCTCTGCCTATGGGACCACCTGTAATTCCTCACAATCGCTTCGAGCCCTATTTTGATGCAATGACGCCGAGCAATGTAACAGCCCTTGTTGGGAAATCAGCTTATCTCAGTTGCCGAGTTAGAAATTTAGGAAATAAAACGGTGAGTTATTTCTTTTATTGACTGAAAATCTTTAAACGTTGGGTTCTCAGGCAGGCGGCAAAAGCCTTACTACCTGGGAACTTGTATTTCTTCGTCCTTTTATCTTTCGTGAAGTTTTTTCTTACTAATGAATTTCTTTAGAAAAAATACCTGCTGTAAATCTTAACTGTATTCAGGGAGAGAAAATTTACTGAAAAAACAAACAATTTAAATTAAAACTTAAGTTAAAAAGAGAGCAAAGCGAATCCTTGGAAAAAAATCTAGTTTTATATTTCTGCATCCTTTCAATTAGGGAGTGAATTAATGAATTTGGAAAAGTTTAAACTTTTTTATTTGCCTTCACATTTCGAATTCTTTCACCCTTATTGCATAACTAATGACGAATTGGCTGCTTAACTTATCGATCCCTCTAGCAAAGTTAACCCTTAGTTTTTTGCAAGGCACACACAAAAGCCCAGCGGTGTTAGCACATCCCAGTGGATTTAATTAAAACAAGAGTAATAGTTTCAGCCACTTCTAAATTCAACTCTACTGTTTACGATTAAATATCTGAATGGAACGTTTTAAAAATAATCGCAAATTTTCCTCACATTTGACAATATTATTATTCCTTTGAACTCCTATTCGTATTAGTTACATGAAATTTCGAACATAGTATTTTCGAATATCCGAAGCACAAAAACGAAGTGGCTAATACCTCGAATAGCGGAACGAACAAAACAATTTCCCACCTGATTTTTTTCCAAGCGTTGTTCAGACTGTAGTCGAATGTGCCATTTCAATTCGATTCAAGTACATCACATGCATGTCCTGTTTAGCGAATAATATGAAACAAAATTGGTAAGCTGTTAGAGATATCACACGTCAAAAACAGATTTTGCTTATTCTGTTTCGTTCGAAAATAATTCAAAAAACCCATCTCTGAAATCTCTAGCAGTTAAACCTGACAGCTCTTGATGTAATTAATTATCAACCTATCAAAGATTTCGCTCTTGATTTAATGTGTCTAACGTTATTGGGAATTATCGATCTATTATATTATATTTTTAGTCAAGTGAGCTATAACGCATCAAAACAAAATAGTCACAAATCTATGCAACTACTCAGATAAATTATATCTACAACATATTAAGTGACAATTTCTCGTGTTAAGTGTAATATAAATTAATCTAAAATTTCTGACCACCCTGGGAGAAAAACATACATAAAATTTTCTATCATTGGGTAGGTAAATTGCTGGAATTTTATCTCCCCTTTGCAAGCACACCTGCGTATATTAGTTATAAAATTGATCATTTTGTGAATAAATGGAGGGTAAAAATGCGGATAATTTTCCGTTACATTCCTATCGAACGGTAGGTATGTAACTGAATTGATTGATACGAGTTGAAGACTACGGTGCAAATCTGTTTATAATGCCATAATTCGATTTGCCATGTAAAGGTCGTCCTCTGGAGGATGCTGAAAGTTGGGGACGCACGGAAAACGTGTTAATGTAATTATCAGAATTATAGAAATTCGGTAATGTGGTCAGATTTCAGTCCATATTCGAACTGTTTCAGATCTGTAAGGGAAATTTGGGATCGAGGGATAGGGCCCATTTTAATTAAACTTCGGTTTATCACCTCTGGTGTCTCGGAGTTTATTATGATTGGTTTATTTTACTTCGACCTATAGATAATTTAACTAATCAACCAGAATAATATTAACTGAAATCTGGTAATCGACATATTAATAAAGTGTTTAGTAATCAGTGCAATTTTGAATAATTTATCTACTAAATACATTCTACGTTATGTACTCACTTTTCCACCATTCCCTTTACTCTATAGATATTTTATTAAAAAAATTAAACTTAGCCGTTAGCCATTTAAAAAACACAAAAAAAAAACTTTATTTCCGCTGTGCAAAATGCGAAATTTGAAAGTCATAACCAGTTCGAGGTAAATTAATTTTCAAACCAATTATTCTAAAATATACCGACAGTTTTTTATTTTCAGACATTAACAAATATGTTTGTGCGATCAACTGGTAAATTGCTGAATTGTTGAAATGGGAAAGTACGTAATATTGAAACGGGAAGTTATTTAACAAATTTTTAAATTAATAATTATAACATATATAAGTAGTACTTAACAAGAGTAAAGCATTATGTACAAAATGGAATTATCTTTATTATTTACTTTATCTAAAATTCGAATCAAGAAGAGAAGACAATATCTCTTTGGCAACAAAAATTTAAAAAATAAAATATCAGAAAAATCGTTTCAAATAACATTCGCCCCTTTCCTAACTATATTGAATTCTTATTTTTAGAACAAAATAAAAATAAGAAAGTTAAAATCCCTGGAAAACACATTCAAGCTGAAAATATTGTTTTAGATAATAAAAGAAAGTGTGAAGGTGATCAGATTTGTCCTCGAGTATTTTAAAGTGAAGTCTAGAAAGCAAAGGCGAATAAAACTGGAGATAGAGTCATTCGATATCATGACCGGACGCAAAAATGTATGACTTCTTATTTTATTATTCTAACGTAATAATTAAATATAAAGTTTGAATCTTTACTTACTGTACTTAAATCTCATATTGCAATATCAACTCATTTAAGAAGCTTCATAAATTGTACAGTCAAAAATGATCTTGAATATAGCATAAGTATGTGTGCTTTTATTTAATCGTACAATAGAGAAATAATCTTGCAATTGAGCGTGAAAGTAATAAAAATGATATCCAACTCAAATGCAAATATTCTTTAAAGGAAATAAATGAATAGAAATTGCACAAAAGATTTTGAACTTGAATTTTCCTGTCCGGTCCGCCTATGTGGAAAGTAAACGTCGTGCGTCATCTCGTTTTCCCACTGGATATGAATACTTGGCGCCGTATAGATTTTAAAAACAACTGCGGTGATATTTTCCGACAATGGCATTTTCAAATTTCAGCATATGTCCTCGACTGTTGGATATATTAATTTCAAATTATTCCTACTCCGCGGATAGCGTATGTGGAATTTTATTACTCGTAAAATTCGCCATTGCATTCCCCGTAAAAGTCAGATTCGAAAGTAAGTTATGAAAATAGCTACACGGAAACTCGAATATAACGTTGCATTTTCAAAATTCATCATTGCCAATTTAGCTCTTCTTATATAAATTCGTCTCCCATTATTGAGATTTTTTTCTCGTACCACATAAGTTAACTTTAAATTAATTTATCTACAATTTATGATAAAAACGTCATCACTTTGAGTTATTGCTTGCTACATCACAAACACTATATTTTCGAGGTTGTAAAAGGTTGGTTAAATATGTGGTTGATTGTCGTAAATGTAATGATACAAATATGAACTCATATTTCAAAGTTATAAGAGGATTCGAAGTACTTAAAACTGTTTCCATCTCGAATTGTAACGTTTTCCTTTTATTTCAGTCGGCCAATATGTTTGGTTTGAGATATCATATGCTCTTAATTTTTTGTTTACCTCTGGCGATGTTCCAAATATTCTTCGTATCATAAATAACTGGATGTTCAGTCAGTTTATTTCATATTTTTTATAATAATTTATACGTTTCCCCAGATAATCGAATTTTAATTTATAACGTATCGATTATTCGAAATTTTTTTATGGAACCTCTCTGATTTAAAGAGAAAATCGGTCCTTATTTCGATACTTCGCGATACAAAACAACATTGGGTGCGGCTTATTTGTTTCTTGTTTCCGGCCAAATATATTTAAATCGCGAAAAAGGAGATAAAAAAAACCTATACTCGATCACAAAGACACGTATAATTCAGATTTGAAAACTAACGACAAAAAAAAACATCAAAGACCCTCAAATAGTCCCGAACGGAAGAGCTTACAGAAAAATCACCTTATTCGAAGACAAAAGATTAGCCTAATCAAAAAGATATTTTTATTGAACACAAACCTACATTTTGTTTCATCAGTATTTCCTTTAAAATAAAAAGAGTGTTTTGACTGTTATTTGATAGCTTACTTGTTTTAATTAAAATTATGAGTTTTTATACGGGGTGTTCGTAAATACAATTCTTCTCTACATAAGAAGATGTTTGTCGCTTTCTATTATACTTTACGAATACCCTGTATAGAATCTATATTGAAATTATTAATTACAAATAACAAGTCTGTTTGTTAATTTGCTATATTGATTTAAGGATTATGGCGATAATTCTACAAATCCTTACACGGTAAGATATTGTTTGGAGTTTGACTGATGTGTACTTATACTAACGTACCTAATAATTGCTTAACTTACAGTTTATAGATCCTAATTCAAAATTAGATCCATATCAATGTCAGTATACTAACATATTAACTGCAACGTTTCCTTAAGTAAAAATGCTTTTTGGCCTAGAGTCAGTGATAGTATATTATAGATAGTAATTTTCCAAGAGCCAGTGGATAGTGTAAATGAAATAAAATAAACAACAAGCTGAACTAAGCAAAATTACGTGATATATTTCCAAAATGCTGCGTCGAACAATTAGCCTAATAAGTGTTAATCTGTTCTTTAGGAGTTTGCGGTAACTCTTAGCCAAATTGAAATTTGGGGATGTAAGTGTGATTACTCTTAAACTACGAGGAAAGTTTCCTAAACTTGGAATATATTCATATCCCAAGATAGCACGACGCTGCTGATACCAGCGGAACACCTTTGAAGAAATTTAATCTGAGGCGCTCCATTCGTATTTACTTGCATCACTTTTGATTCGGCATTACAAAAATCCTATTGTGTATTGATTAGTTGAATTGGACAAATTGGTATTACACGAGAACATACCATAATATTTCTGCAGTTTTTAAATCGTAAAAGAGAAAATGGTTCATCCATAATAAATCAAAACTTTGACGCAGCATTGCGAATAAAAAGATATCGTGGGCGCAAACAATTTTTTGGAATTTATCTATTTTTCAATTCGCGAAAATCGCGTTCGAGAAGAAAAATGCACGCTCGTCGATTCCATCAAAATCTACAATTTGTAAATGTACTTACGAATGATACAATGTTTTTTATTATAGTAATATTTTGATTGAGACAGATTTTTGACGCAATCGACACGAAGTGGCTTTATTTGAATATTAAATGATGGGTTTCAATTTCGGCTATTTTGTAATCTGGAGATTTCATTTAAGAAACGCGACTAGAATTGCAATTGATCGAACATTTAAGATTGAATTGTTACCCGGATTCGATTCCATTTTCGTAGAAGACTGCCATGTCTCGCTGAAAAATCTTATACATACAGAGTCGGATTAAGCCGAAACACTAGAGAATAAAGACTATTGGAAATAGCTAATAATACTATGATAGAGATCTGTTGCATTTAGGTAGGAGAATCCAGTTATATTTGCATTGAAATTATTTCCGGAATACTACAATGGCGAAACGTTCCATATAGATAAAATTCATTGCAATAATAGAAAAGACAGGCGAATTTAGATAATATTTAGTAGGTATGTATCGTAAGCTATTTAATATAATAAAAACACCTTCGCATTACCTTTGGGCAATAATTTCTGTATTACCTAAAATTGCATAATATTGACTTATTGTTCATAATTTAATCTTAATTATTACCCTATTATATCCTTTATAATATCTGTTTTGCGGCATAGGAGATATGCTAATCCGATAATATCGGAGAATTCTGAATGAGGGTAGACTGTTCGTCCGGATAACGGTGACCGCGTAATAATAAAGCGAATTGATAAAATTCCGTAATATTTTCCCTCAGCGTAATATTGTCAGTTAAAAGCATTATAGTAGGTGAATCGATTAGAACGGTGTGATAAGATCATACACAAACCTGTGTGGCTATTTTGACGTGTTCATTAAATTATTTAATTACTTAAATATACAGTGTATCAGATAAAACTGTCTAAAAATTTTTCAATTATTTACTAAGAATGTTAAGAAAAATTCAAATAACTCATAGAAAATATAAAAAAAGATAGAAGAAAATAATGGTATTAACATTTAGATAAATGTACATTGTTTAAAAAAACAAGAGTTTAACTTACCTAATAAATTCTGGGATCAGTAAACTTTCTAGAAATAAACAGACTACTTCACACATATTATCTTTAACTGTGCTTAGTAAATTTTGAAATTTCCCATTTAATTAAAAGTTAATTCAGCAGTTTGGAGAGAGTTGAAGAACAAAAAACAGTTAAACTTGAAGTATACAAAGGAAAATACTTTATTTCCACTCGAACCGATCGGAGATAATAATTTCCAGTTGAAATATTTTTTGGAAGTGACTTGTGTTTTAAACAAGAACTTTCGTTTAAGATGTTAATAGACCTAATCCTTGAAAAATCCGCTTATTTTATTGTCGCAAATATAGTTTATTTTATATCTTTGTTAATCGTTAAAGTGTAAAACTTCAATACTTTAGATTATTTTCGGAAGAAGACATAAGTCTCAATTTCTTTCATAAACTGTCGACGTTCCAAAAACTTTTGCCAATTTCAAGGCTTAAGGTTTTATCCAATTTATTACCAAATTACAGAATTGCCCGAGAGAGAAAAGGGTGAAGAGAACAATACAAAACTTTTGCATTTCGTGAATTTGAACAATTCTGAATATTCGACGATTTCAAAGTGTTTTTGTCGACAAGCACTAACACCGTTAAATCTTTCAATAGTTCTACATTTATACGTTCTGTGTAATATTTTCGCAATTGTCCGTACGGCAGAGCAATTAAATGTGCAAATAAGTTCAGGTAAATACTTGCACTTGTTACCTATTAAATGAGTAACAACAGTTTAGAAAGAAAATGATAGTTTAAAAGCGATAAAGACATGTAGAAAAAATAAACTGAGTCAACAGGAAACCTTTCCTTCCGTAAATTTCTTCCAGGAAATGCTGGAAAATTTCATAGTCTCAAGGATCACTCATGTCTAGGGGTTTTTATCCTGCTTTTTTTGTATGTCACTTTTTTTCAAGAGATCATTTTTTTGAAAAACTTGATAATTATTGCTTTCTTTTCCTCTCAAACAAACATACCATTAATCGATTTTAACTACCCCACTGTAGACTCTTAGCCAATAAAACTAAAACCCTTTCTATTACAAAAGTAGAGCTAAAATAACATTAAAAAGACCATTATGTGAGTAGCATTCGAAATTAAATTTAAATAAATCCAACTTCTTTATTATCTCATGAATTTTAAGCTTATCTCTATGGTTTATGAGGTTACAATATTATCAACGTTAACACTTTCAACGTTTAAATTTAATTTAAATTTATGCTCGCTTGCACAGACTAACTCGGTGTTTTATTTCAGAAAATCTATTAGTCGAATGGAACATTCGATTGCTTTCATTAAGGCACAGCTTTAAAAGATTTATTGACATCGAACTTGAAGTATTCGCTTTTCAATTTTCTGTAAGAAAAAAATAAAGCTTTCTAATGCACTCACAATAGTGTCAAACAAGATTTTTTTTATTTCTCCTTTATTCCCAATAAAAATAAAAATAAAATACTTCTATTGTACATACCGTAGTGAAATAATGTTTGAATATGCTTTTATAGGACATTCTGTCATAAACATAAATGAAGCAAAAAAAGCCTGCAGGAACGTCCAAGTAGCTTGTTTTCCTTAACCGAAAGCGTAAGGTAAATACGTTTTACTTGTGTAACTATCGAAGAAATATAATAACAAGATTAATAAAAAATATTTGTTTCATTGAGATTACAAACCTTCATTATCGGAGTACGCTATAACTTCATGCCTACAATTTTCATCCATGTTCTGTAATAATTTTTGAATTTTAAGGTACTTACTTCTAATGCCTTAGTAATTCAGGAAAATTTGCAGAATTTCTGGCGATGGGATTTAATGAACAAAGTTCTGTGACAATAATTCCATTTTTACTAACAATAATTATATCGAATGTGGCAATAAAATTTCCTTAAGAAAAACGTTTTTCCGGCCAAGTTTGTAAATAGTTTATGATAATTAGAGGGCGATTTTCCCAACTTTTATCATCTAATATTTCATACGGTTATTATCAGCAGTCACGCTACAAAGCATTTATGTGTTTTGCGATTAGTTCACTAAGAAACGATGCCGTATTGACTGAATAATAATGTCTGTTTTATCATTATTATCTTATTTTCAACACATGATATTTCACGCTACAAAATAATTTAATAATTAACGTTTAAAGAGAATTTTACAGCAGGAGTAATAAAACCGATTGCAGAAATAAAAATGTACTTCATAAAAATTTATAATAAATCAAAACATATTTTTTCGGCGATGCGAAGGGGGAATTGAGAAATATAAAAGAAGACGTTCTCGAGGATTTTTCAGTAAAAGATTAAGTAAGACCGTTCTTTTTTACATAATACGGAGAAGAATCCAAGTCAAGAAGAAATACAAACAAAAAAATAATGAATTTACTTACATATAGAATCCTCATTACATTTAAACTTTAATAAATCCCGATTGAAAAATTCGTGAAATAATTTCGTTTGGGTTGACGGAGAAATTTGAAATGTAACGATTTGCGCTGAATTTCCGTTTCAAATGCTCCTAAATAATTGAATTAAGGGAAATGACGCATTTAAATTTTGCTTAATGATGGAATTTCGACGGATCCCGAACGAATTTATTGAAGACGTGTGAATGTCGATTGTTTTGGTAAATAGAAACAAGAGAATTTGATAAAGCGAAGTAATTTTATCTGTTGGTGACAAATGTTCTTTTTGTCGCGAAGTGGGACTGTGAGCCAACGACACAAAGAGTTTTATCTGAATTGTTTGTAGTATGTAGGGTAGGGAAGTCGTGATATATGCAAGAATGGCTGACGGAACCACAATACCAAAATTTCAACGTTGGAACGTATAAATTATATACTCTCTAGCATTTTTCCCTTCCCTGTTATAATTATATACATGATTTGTATCCCTTTTTTTGCTTTAAAATCAACCAGATTTCCACTCCAAGCTTTAATTAAAATTCATTGTTAAAAACGGTAAATTTTTTACTTCCATAAATGTCTTTTCTTGTATTGCCACACCGGAAAACCTTTTATTTGCATCACTGAGCAAAAAACATTCTCTTTCACTACGTTTTATTCTGATATAGGTACATATACCAGAGTCTCTCTGAAAACACCACTATTTGCAATAATATCCAACTATTTGAAAACTGACCAAAGAATCAAATCAATATAAGTTTACCTATTAATCACATTCTATAAATTACACAATTTGTCACATAACACACAAGAAAGTTCTTATACAATGATTTCTTCTAAATCAATCATCACATAACACACAAGAAAGTTCTTATACAATGATTTCTTCTAAATCAATCATCACATAACACACAAGAAAGTTCTTATACAATGATTTCTTCTAAATCAATCATCACATAACACACAAGAAAGTTCGTATACAATGATTTCTTCTAAATCAATCATCATATCTCAATTCGCAATGTTGTTTCGTAATAATAAATGGCTCGACGAAAATTAATTAATTTTCCGAAACCAGATCCTCTTAAATCTGCATTAAGAGTTACGATTAAATGCGGTCACTAGCCAGTCTCAAGAAACCAAATAATGGGTGATTTTAATGGTATTAGATCCGAATAGGAGGTAAATACAATTAGATTGATGTAAGTCATTTGTCATTAGTGTCAACAGCAAATAAATCACTACATTGAGCTGATCTGTTCCATCCCATGAGCAAATTTTACGTTTGTATAATTGAGTGCAACATTATTCCCAAGTCAGTCATTATAGGTGTAAAACATTATAAATTTGTAATTTGGTAATTGCAATATCGACCAAGTGCAAATTTATGCGGTTTTACACTTAGAAAGAGATTAGTTTTATGCGAATGGATGTCAGACACCATTTTAAGCGCCTCTTTTATCTTTAGCATACATGCAGAAATTTGTTAATTGATTGTAAAAGCTTCCTATGTAGATCTCAACGCATGAAGTTAAATTTACTGTAATAAATATTATTAAATGTGATACGAATGAAAAGTTTCTAAATGTAAGTGCTTACACAACTCGAAATTGTGTGTGTGCGCTTATTACACATAGCTTTAGGCACACTTTTGTCTCTTTTCATCCATTTATCACGAACAAAGTTGTAAATCCTGGAGCATTCATGGCATAATCATGTTTAGTTACATTTACTAGTACATACTTGCAAATGTGTAACTTTCGACTTTAACTTACAGAGTGACTAATTAAAGTTTATTACACACATACAACAGTACAGCAAATCGTTCTTTGGAAATCATTATTATTTTTTGCACCGAATAACATTGTGTTCGAACTAAATAATTTTCTAAATATTTCACATAAACTAGCGGTTATTATTAAACCAATTCGCGTATAAACTACGTACATCCTATATCTGGAATATGTAAATTTATTTCCATAATAAGTGAGATAGTGGAGTCGACTGAGTAGCGAAAACGTGATGTTCTTAAAAGTTCACCCAAAGATATCCATCATCGCTAAGGTATTGACCCAGCTTTATAATGTCTTTTCCCTGCAAAATCTTTGGTGAATGTCAATGAATATCCTCTTTTCTTAAGATTATACACATAATTCTCGAGTAGCTACCAGAGAATCCATTACTTAGAGTATACATATTATAGTATAGAGGAAAATTCTACATACCGGTAGCGAATTTTCGAGATTTAATCATTTTATAGTCATTATTGTTAATTATTTCTGTTATTTTTATTGTTTCAGGTATCATGGATAAGGCATAGGGATATTCACATCCTTACGGTGGGCAGTTACACTTACACGAGTGACCAACGATTCCAAGCCAATCATCACCCAGAAACTGAAGATTGGACACTTCAAGTTAAATGGGCTCAAAAGAGGGACGCTGGGACTTATGAGTGTCAAATAAGCACTCAGCCGGTCAAAAGTTACTTCGTTAATCTCAATGTCGTCGGTAAGTTTATATTACAAAAATCTATTGATTTATTAATTGCAATATTTTCCGTTGGTTATAAAAATTTTACTACTTTATCTGTTCTATATAAGGGGTGGGAAAAGTACACAAGATTTGGTCTATTCATATAAATCAAAGTGAGATTGAATTGCCAAGTTTGCGCATGTCGTGGCTTTTGTTATTGCTCTCGAACTGTAGATGGTTAAAGTTCTTGGTACAAGAGCTAATAATGCTAATTTAAAACCATAAAATTTAAGTAGTTTCTCCGATTTCAATATGTTCTATCAGCTGCTTTTATTCCGAATGTGTATAAGTTGGTTGCTTCAAACTTTAGCTTCAGTTTTAAATTATCAATTTTATTTTATTGACCAAGATTTTTACAAAGATAAAACTTTGTTAATCTAACTAAAACGGTTGATTCGATAATTTTTTTATCATTTTTTTGTCTAAAACAAACTGCTTATAAATTGGAAAACTATAAGTACTTACACCGCAGACTTTAATTACATTCAAGCAATATAATTACATCGTAAGAACGGTCATTCTGAACGGAAAATGTACTTTTCGCGTGAATAACTTTAAAATTACTTCGAAAAAGCTTTTAAAGCTAATAAGACTATTAATATCGTATCAACAAAACTGACAAAACTCATCAATATTATGAAAGGCTTTAATACATGAAATATGTAAAGTAAGTACATTTAATAATAATGATTATATCTATACACCAATACAATCACAATAATATATAAGCATACTTAGAGTGAAATTAAAATAAAATAGGATTGCTTTCAATAATACAAAAGCGTCCAGTTTTATTGAGTACGTAAATGGGAATTTTCGCCTAGTTTAAATTACAATATGTACTGAAATGAAACAATTAGCCGTAAATGACAAAACAAATATAAATTGGAATTCAAATAAATTTAACAACAAATATATTAAAACTCAAATTGCGGTTGAAGCAAAGAACATAACGTGTTAAATCTGGTCCACTAGTATGGTGGAATATCCAAAAAATATTTTGACCCGTGTACAGGAATGTAAATTCTAGCTGTATTATAATATGGTGGGTGTTTCTTTCATGATTATTCACATTATCTATACCCAAAAATATTAAACTAATGTAATTGCAGCGTCAGCACTGCTTGTGACTTGGACAATAAATATAAGGATTAAATGCTCCTTTCAAAGGGTATTAAGTATTTACATGCTAATTCGCGTCTGCTCTAAATCTTTGCTCGGTATTTTAGGATGTGGCGTTCGGAACTTTCCCCAACAATATCGAGATCGAGTGATAAAGGTTTCGCAAACATCTGACTCAGAAATTTATGTTTCTGTTTTGAACTGTTCTACTTCACCTGTCTTAAACTTTGAATTTTACATCGCAGCGCTATTTCACGAATTAAATATGAGTTTTGCTCTACTAGTAGCCTAGTTTTTCACAAGATGTATACCGGGTATTCACTGGAGACTCCACGTTGGACGAAGCAATAAAAATTCTAGCCAATAAAGCAGTAGAAATATGCGAACATATTTCGTTTTCTCCGGATTTATTCTTTTTTAGATAATACCTGTGTGAATATTAAAACCAATGGTGAAAGCTTGAATATAAAAAAAATCGATTATGATATTAGTTTCTAATAAATATATACAGTGTGTCCACTTGAGTTCGCACCATATGGAAAACTTTTTTATGGTTAATATTACGAAAAAAAGTTATTCTTCATAAAAAGTTCTGCATTGTGTAAAAACTAAAATACAACCATCAGATATTAAAAATTTTCAGTGGAATCCGAGGTTTGTCAATAAATGTGATTTTTGCCCAAGAGTAAAGTAAGTACCTTTATTTTTGAAAATATCAAAAATTATTATAAAGAAAAAATATTTAGAATTAAAAATAACTTTCAAATTACTCAATATTGTTTATTTATAAAAACATTTTTTTCGACATTTTTTCTTAAAAAAATTTCGTGAAAATGTTGAAAATTTAAGTTTGCACTTTTTTGCACAATGAATTTAGGATGCACCGGCATTTTTTAAAAGTAGTACCGGATTTCACATTTCACTTTCCAAAGTTTTCAGAGAAAATGTAAAAAAAATATCTTTATAAATAAACAATATTGAATATTTGAGAGTTATGTTTAATTCTAAACATTTTTTCTTTATAATAATTTTTGATATTTTCAAAAATAAAGGTACTTTACTCTTGAGCAAAAATCACATTTTTTGACAAACCTCGTATACGACTGAAAATTTTTAATATCTGATGATTGCAGTTTAGGTTTTGGACAATGCAGAACTTTTTATGAAGAATAACTTTTTTTCGTAATATTAGCAATAAAAAAGTTTCCCATGTGGTGCGAACTTAAGTGGACACACTGTATAATTGTAGTTGCGTTAGCGCTGATTGAATTAAATAATGCGAATAATAATTTTTCATCCAAAGCTCGGTTATGTGGAATGAATTTTGCGTAAATTGATATGAAATAAACCTCAAATCACAGATATAGCGCTACGACATTTTCAAATTTTATTAAAGCCGGGCATTTATTAACAAAATTTAAATATATACACGCATGTGATAATATACTGCAATAGTCAAGTCAAACCAGATATGTAATTGGAATAATACAGATAGAAATTTCAATTAAAACCAAAAAAAGAGGGAATTAGCATTCTAATGAAAATAAATTATTTAGAGTATCTGTGAATTGTAAATCGTCCATTTAATTATTTAATAATACACCTTAATTTGATTTGATTAATTCGGAAATGTTCAGTATCACGTCAAATTGTAATTGGATTTTTCAGTGACCAATGAATCTGTAGTAATTTGCAAAGATCGAAAGAACTAGATAACATATAGGGACATTACGATGTACACACATGTCTGAATCCTAATTCGATTCACAGTTCTCCAATATATTTTGCCTTTGATCCCCAACTCGAAAGGCGATGTTTTTGCTTTATTTCCCCTTTAAATTTCGAACAAAATGTGTTGTATAAAACATCAAAAAGCAAATCGTCCTATTAAATCAGAAGCTGATGATATATCGCATGAGCTTACGTGACAAAACTAAACAACCGATTTTTCTTTCTAGCGTTAGCGATCGCTCTATTTCGAACCCATTCACGGGGGCTATTAAGACATAATTGGCATTCTTAATGTCTTTTTCACCATCTACGAATCGCAATCTCTCATTAGATAATAATATCGTGAAGCTTATCGCTATTGGCATTAATTTATTACTAATTTATCTTTTTTTTTTCGATGGAAATAAATTACAGACTTCTTTGGTGATATGATCTGTTTTCATTATTTTTATTTTACCTTAAATTATTTTTATCTTCATGTATTATACATTAGTAATAGGAAAAAAAATATGTGAAAACTTTGATACTTTGCTCCGAATTATATTTGTTACAATTTTAAAACTAAAATCGCGAATTTTTTTATTTATTATTTTGATCTTTTATTTTAGATGATTTAGTTGACGACGAACCAGCCAAAGATGAAAGTACAGAAAATCTCTTAAGCCTAAGAAGCCGAACAGAATATTACGAAAGTAAACGAATAATATAGTATAAGCTAAACCAACTAATCAATTTATTTTAATTTACGTATTACTAACAATGTTCGTACAAAAAATGTTATTATTACAATTTATGTTAACAAACTATTATCTTTGATCCTAGTAATAAGTACTAAAATGTAACAAAACTATGCCATTTATGTACACGTTGATTAAAATTTGATTTTTGTTTCAGTGCCCACAGCTCAAATATTGGGTGGCCCCGATCTGCATGTTGATAAAGGCAGTACCATCAATTTAACGTGCGCCATTCGATTCAGTCCAGAACCACCAGCTTACATTTTTTGGTACCACCATGACGATGTAAGTACTTTGTTATTTATTCCATGTGAATATTCAAATAAATTAATGTAATCAACCTCGTCATAATTTTATCATCAAAAAAGCCTTAATATTAGATGTAACCTCTAGGGTTCTAGCTAGCCAACTTCGGAATAATTTTTTAAGAATATAAATTAAACTTTGATGTCGTTTTTAGCCGGTCTCCTCTCGGATTAAGATGCTGAAATATTAATTTCGGTTCGTGTAATTAAGAAAGTGTAGAGTGTCGTTAAATGTGACTTGACTTTTAAACTAAGACAGATCCACTAAAAAATTATACAGATTCTCTTAATGAAAACGTTCGAAATTATACTGTTTGTATAATTAATTATGATTAGAATACGAATTTTATTCAAATAACCCTTATTTTTTGTATATTTTTAAGTGCATATCTGAGATTTATACGAAAATTTTAATTTATCAACACAAAATTTTACATTGGTGTTTACTGGAATTTTTTCTCCTAAAGGTCAATTTACTTCATTATTTTATGTATGCCATTAAAATACTTCGATTAAATCAAAAGATTATAAAAAATGAAAGATATTAGCACTAAAATACCTACATATGCATTAGAATTAATTGAAAGTACCTTTCGCTCCAAGAGTCGATTTAATATATGCATATACGAATTAAATATTCACTGAAATGTTCGGGTCCTCCAGTTGGCATGAAAACCCTTTATTTAAACTTGAAATTTAGGACAATTTCATTTGTGGCGTAATAAATGAATATAGTTAGAGGTAGCTTATCTTGCAGAAACGTTTTGCTCCAGATCGAGAAATCTGATTTTACCATAAAGTTTCCATCAGATATGACTTTTTTTGCAGAATTAGTTTTTGACAATGATTTCGGTAGTTTACTCGGACTTACTTCAAATAAGTAATAACTCTTGTTTAAGACTCATTACATTTCTTCTTAAAGATTATTCTTTTGAAATTACACAAAAATGTTCGTATTATGAACCCCAGTGAAAAGGTGTTTAGGCACCCTTGAAATATAAGGGTATCACGTTTTTCATGTCAGGATTTACCTGAGAGATAAAAATAAATTAGTTGAAGGAAACAAAGCTTACATCTTTAATGCATTTTTCTATTCAGTAGACTATAACATGAATATCTAGTATGTCTCGTGTTGATGCAGGGCTGGTTTCACTTTTAAATGCTTTAAAAGGAATTGTGAATTTAACAAGCAATTTATAAAAATAAATATAATCGGAAAATTCGGATAAAATAAAAGAGGTTGCAAAAATGCTAACAGTAAATTTAAATAAAAAAAATGTATGAATAATGAACCAGATGTAAATACATATTAAGAGGATGTAACCATTTGGCTGGAATCGCCTCTGGTTCCATCTTCAGTGCAGGTCAACAAACATAATTCATTGTCGGCGGATCACCCTCCCTGGATGCGGCATCTTTCTGGGAGGATAGGCCCGCTTAAACACCTATTACAGCCTCGAGATTTCGGATTATGGCCCAGATATATTGTCTCAAGATTTTTGTTTCAAGTATATCGGGTTGCTTTATCCGACACCCTGCTTTGCAAGTCAAATATTAAATATGTTTTATTTCGTGGAAGATATTAGGGTGGAATTTTTGAATCGATGTTTTCGAGATTTCTCTTTGCCTGATTACTAATAAGATTCTAGTTTCATGGTAATATATTAATGGTATTATTAGGCACGTTTCTTATGATTATGTGCATTTAAATACCAAATTATTAGGATAGAGATATTTATTAAATTATTAAATGTTGTCTTCTTGCATCACAAAAATATCAATTTATCCAATCGTTCTCTTGCATATCAAGTAGATAAGAGTGATTAAGGAGATTATAAAATTAACAGCACTCAAGTAAGAAACTATAAATTTTATGAGACGACTTAAACGGAAAACTGCTTTTGCATTAATTCAATCAATTACGATTCGTTAAGTCTGCAATAAAATGTTTCAACTGAAATAAGAAGAAACTAAAATTTGGAAATTCAATTGTTGGATTGTTTTGATTCGCATCAATAATTTCATTTGAATTTCCTAAAATAAATATTTGATTAATTAAATTAAATAGCGTCAATGCCAAAATATTATTACAAATTCAATTATCTAAATAAAGTAATTTATTGTTGTTCTAATTGAATTTAGTTTTTTGTTAAATAGTAATAAATATTTAATAGGTGTTGTTTTTGAAATGTTTTGTTTACAATGTATTGCTACCAAACTTATAATTTGCGTGTGAACAAGAATATGGGTTCGATTTAAAAATGGGTTACCAATAACATTAACCGTGTCTGGTATAAAAATCTGTTAAATAATTCAAACAATGGAAACATTTCAATTCGAAAAAACGGCTTCATTTCCGTAAGCTTTTAAATGGCCGAACACCATCGAAATCCCTTCGGTCAGCAATTGAAAGCCAATTTTAGTTTATCACCGAAGATGAATAGAAATCGATAGAGTTGAGCAACACATTGGAATAAAGGGGTCATCCTGTATTAATTGGATTTATCACTTATTCATCACTATGTTAACACGCTATTGAACGATTCTGCATAATTTATCATCCAGGCAGAAACTGGAGTCTGCTGTGATTATGCTCTTTGTGCAGCGCGATTGCGGGGCGATTCAGCTCTGGATAAAATTGCTCAATCACCATATCACGCCCGTAAAAATTAATGAAGGTATCGGTTCTTAAAAAATCTTAACCGTCATTTTTTGTTTCAGGTCATCAGCTACGACTCTAGTCGTGGCGGTGTTAGCGTTATAACCGAAAAAGGCGACGTGACGACAAGTTTCCTGCTGATCCAACACGCTGACATATCGGACTCCGGAAAGTATTCCTGCAGTCCTTCGAACGCAGATGTCGCAAGTGTTAGAGTACATGTCCTAAACGGTAAGTTTTTTCCAGGGTTCTTGTTAAGAAGGGTGTCCTCTAATTTCCAAATGGTTGTTAAGTCATTAGAGGCAACGCTGTCCCAATTTTATTCAACAATTTTACAAGATGGCATATTTTTTCTCAATTCTAAAAAAAATTAGAGAAAAAAAAGAGGGCTCGTAGACTTCGTAAGAGCTTTAAATTATCATTTTTTTGTCATCTTTTACAGATTATCTAGATTAACATGAAGTAATATCTACGTCTCAAATGTTAGGTCAACAACTTTCCTAAGTTCTCTTATTTATGAATTCCGTCTAACCGGGAAACGTCTAATAGGATCTCATTAACAATCACCCTATGTGGTCGCAAATTCAGTTTGCCTAATTCGATTCATTTAACTATTTGCAGTCTTAACCCTTTTCAAAATCAACCTTTGACTCTCTCTAGGAATGAAACCAACGTCCTCTCCTAACATTATTAGACAGCTTTATTGGTATTTGAATAAAAATTCCTTCGAGTTTCTTATTGCATTTCCACTCTAGTTGTACCTTTTTAGCATCCCAGTATTTCACTTGTTTAACCGAACGTGTTCTTACGCAAGGTAAACATCTTTTCGCCTTTTTTGACTGCAGGATATTTTGCTTCCCTGCTCGAATTGCCTGCGAGAGTTTTGGTAGAAGATGACATCGAATAAGATTTCAAAGTATATAACGCCATAATTTTAAGTATCATTAAAACAATAAAAGTGTTCTAACTGTTAGGTATTAATTTACTTATGATACACGAAGTGTATTGTAAACTGGATTGAATTTTAAGTCGATAAGTATTTGTGGTTTCTTTGTTTATTAGTTGAACGTTGAATTTAATTGTATGCCATATGATGTAACTATAAACCCTCTGTCGCGTAAGCCAAATGGAAACTTTCGTAATGCTACACTTTTAATTAAAGCGGATTACTTTTTGTTTCATCCTACTATATTATTTTTTATGCTTGACAAACATTTAAATTAACTGTAATGTATCAAACTTTACGCCGACGTTTTTTCGCATTGTAATTCCATGTCACAAGGCTAATGATCCTTTATCCGTTTTAATTAGAAGAAATTAAAATGACATGAACTGTGCATTAACTAGAAATAGTTAACAGACTAGCAAGAAAACAAGAGTGAACCCTCTGGCAATTAATTATTGTCGGTTTTATTAATAATGCCAAAAACCCTCTTCTGATATTTTATAGGTACACCTACCAGTTTAATAGAAACTTTTTTGTGAAAACACGAAACGCTCCATTCCTTTTAAATTAAACCAATTAAATATTTAAATTTAATCGTTTTAATTTGGTCGAAATAAAATAGAAACATTCTTTTTCGCGATCACGTATTCGAATAATGTTTTCCACGGCGAAATTGCCTATTTTTGTGCCTCCCAGTATGCCAATGAGCCGGCGTTAAATTCGATGTGTGTAACACGTAATTTACAAAAGTTTTTCTCAAAGAATAACGTACGGTAAACAAAGGGAGATCCCGAGTAAACATTTTTTTGTTGAAATTGAATAGTGGCCGTACCAGAAGAAAGGATTTTCATCTATTCCGAACACCGAATGGTAAACTATTATAGTAAATATATTCGTTGATCCAAACATTTTACCAATGAGTTTGCTTTGAGAATAACAATTTACTCCAGACATTCAGATAGGGTTTTATCCAATTCAGGCCAGTGTATTAATGTTAAGTTAATTATTTACTTGTTTTATGCACTTGTTGCATTTATTTTTTTAACACTTCTTTCGATTTATTATGTAGCCAATTTAAGCAAAAAATCCTCGTTTTATAACTTATTTTGTAACGTTGAAAGAAAACGAATAATTTAAAAAAAGTAGGTATGCTGTACCGTGAAAATTTCATTTTTATTCTCCATTATCTTCTTGTTTAATTACTTTCGCGATCTCTCGGGAAACTTGAGTTTCATCTAATTTTAGGGCTACAAAACGGTACGCTAATCGACGAAATGTAGGATAGTGCTATTTTTATTATTTCAATAAAGAATTCTCATTTTAGCAACTTTGTATTGTTTAAAAATTGGTGGATTCGAGAATATACAATATAGAATTGTTTCTATATTGTGTTGAATGTGTTGTAAAAGCCGAGGTGGAAACGCTTATCAAGACAGGAAAAATTAAATACGTTTTACGACCGGAGTAAATCAGAATTGTGGTATAGTTTTTCAGGGAATACACTATATGCATAATATTAATTACTCTATCGGAAGCGGCGTTCAGTGTTGTTTCCCGTCATTCAAGTTACGCACGTAATTACCTCGTGATTGATTTGCACATTTCCTATTTCCACTGCTTTCCGTTTCCTAAAACGGCATTTGCATAGAGAGTCAATTTCGACTGCGAGCTCCATATTACTTTTACTTAAATTTTCCAATAAAATCCCTCCGCATTTTCTGAATAGAGCTTGTCAGTAATTTGAACTCGGCCATTTATCAAAATATTATTTGACAATAAGCAGAATTGGATAAGTAAATCCGAGGAACTCTCACTGCAATATTGTTTCAACCCGAAAAATTCACGCACCATTTAAAATTTTCAAAAATAAAATTTTTTATCGATTTTTTTAGAGCGTAAATGAGAAAAGAAATCAGTAGGAGTGAATATTTCAAAATAGATTAAGCAAGGAGGTTTCCTTTACTTTAATGACCCTAAATGGCATTTCGGAACGATCACCTGACAATTCGACTGCTATTACCATAAATAAGGAATTCAATTGGTTTCTTAATCGGAAAAATATGTCCCCTTATAGTTCGGAATTCTGATGACGATCAAATTGTAGGGGATTATTTAAATTCGCAAATGGACCTTAAAAATCTCTTGTAGGTTGAAAATTTTTCGTAGCCAGGTTGATTTATATTCAAAGTTTGAGAAATTTCTACTACCTATAAGAGACGCAACTAATATTTATTTATCAAAATTAAATGGCGTCGGGATTAAAATAAATATGAATGCGAAAATTCGCGGAAATTTTATGCAGATTTATGATTCAGTTTAGCTCGAGTAATTAAAACGAATCGATTGTTTTTCTCGGAAAGCCCATTTTCCGGCACGTAAACGAGAAAAGTCCAATATCCGAATGAGGTGTCGCGCCGATGAATAACTAATTATTTTTCGATTGATTTTCTATTTTCAAAAATGTTCCAATTCTTTCCATTTCCTACTGCATACGAGCGCCAATTGATAGAAAACCCATTAGGTACACCTACTAGCCATTATCGGACTTTTAAATTTTAAAAAGCATTTTTAATTACTTACTCAATGCATAGTAATTATTAACGATTTTATTAAACAATTTTTTTTTAGATAAGACGAAAAAAATTGCAATATCTGAACAGTATGATAAAGACAATCAATTATTTGGGGTATTAGTGACAAAAAACACGAACGAACAGTTGGCTTACGGGTATGCCGTAACAACCATTGATTGATTGTTTCCGATTGGCAAAATGTTGGCATAATCCTCGATGATTATCAGAAATCCCGCGCCATTTTAACGCTATTTAAATGTGGGATTACACTTTTTAAATTCATTTCATTCGAAATCCATGCCTTGATTCTAAGAGCACTAATCGATGCATCGCATTTATTATAATAGAAATTTGTTTTAAATAACACGATTTTTAAACATATATGTAGTGAATCTTGGTTGCCTATCGTTAGTATATATTTTCGATTTATTTAAGATATACAGATTCCGGTTTTTTATAGGAAAATTGCATTGTTGATATGTTTATTAAATTCAACAATAATTACTAACTACTAGATAGAAACACAAACCAAACGTTGTACTTACATAATGTATACTTGCATTGTATAATTTAATAATTTTGTTGTTTTAGGTGAGAGGCCTGCAGCGATGCAAACGGGCTCGGCGGGGTTGTCCAATAGCTCATTCAACATTTTAGCTCTGATTATAATATCATATTTGTACACGTCTTGCTACTTCAGCAACTTTGACCCAAAACAAGTAAGTACGAGGTAGCTATTTACTCTTAAATTTGATATGTAAATAAATGGAATTCTACTAACATTCATTGCAAAAACAGGTATTTGTTACGGTCTTTAAAGCAAGTAAGTAATCCCTGGACAAACAAAAATGTAAGTCGATGCCTGAATAGTTACAATTGATGTTTTACTTGCCATACGCTTCTAAAATATCATTTAAAGGAAATTTTTAATGCAAATTTATTTAGAAACTATTATTGCACTACAATTGCGAATTTTTATGTAATCATAAATTTTTATGGTAAATAAAATATTTGGATTGTAACATTTATTGCATCAAATAAATGTCGGATATTCGTATAATTCACATAAACATTTCAACCACATATTTTTGACATTGACCGATCGTTCTCGCAAGCATTCCTATAAACAGAGAAAGTATTATTATATTTTTTATTTGTTTTACAATCGAACGATCGACAAGCTTTTTTACTCTAGTTATTAAAAATTTCGTATTTTGAGCGTCCTAATCAAAATTCGAGGCTCATTTAAACAAGTATAAACATTTTGTTTGTTTAGGGAACACATTTATAAACAAGCTAAACGTGTTAAGTAGAAACAATGTATTTGAAGTCAGGGTTACATCGACACTTTTTTGTGGAATCTCTGTATACTTAATCAAGAAACAAATAGCAGATAATACACTGCATTACTAGTAGATGTTCATTGTTAATATTTAAGATAAATGTACATACTATTTTAATTGGAAATTGTAACGTAATTAATTCAATTCTGTGTATTTTTACGGCAATCAACTCGATAAATTGAGCACAGTAAACTGAGCGGCTTTCAGAAACTTCAGCTTCCTGAAGAAATAAATTTAGCTAAAAATTCGAAGGGTCTTTATTGCGTTAAAAGGAAATAGGAGGTCCTGCAGAAAGGACGTTTCCTTCCTAATAACTCTCAAAAATAATTTAACCCCAGTCTTTCAGGGGAATAAAACACAAAGTCATAAAAAATGAAAAACCAAACTCGAGA
Organism: Phyllotreta cruciferae; assembly: GCA_917563865.1. Classification (NCBI taxonomy): domain Eukaryota; kingdom Metazoa; phylum Arthropoda; class Insecta; order Coleoptera; family Chrysomelidae; genus Phyllotreta; species Phyllotreta cruciferae. The sequence continues at coordinate 5,235,794 of OU830615.1, forward strand.
AAAAAATTTGAAACTTCTACCGCATCTTGTGTAAAAGTTTATAATGAGTACAGGGTGGTCCATCTGCTTATCAAATCGCTCAGTTTGCTGTTTTGAATAAAATTATCATTATAGATAGAAATATTGGGCAGCAATGAATAAGGAAGTGACGGTATACTCTGGTGACGAAATGTGATAATGTGATTTGTTGTTCATTAGAAGAAAATGGACTTTATTTGTAACATAAATGTATAAAACTAATACGAACTTATCCCTTTGTGCTGTTAAACACGAAAATCTAAGACTTTTCGGAAAAAAAAACTTTAAGAAAAGGGTAAAGTTAAATTGTTGGTAATTAGGTAATTATTAAATGTAGTACTATTTTCCATTTTATAAACAGTACCATGACTATATATATAAAAAACTCATTTGGGAAACATTAGGATAATTTACACCTATAAGAATGTTGATTTTTCCAATAATTTTAATAGGAAACTTATGATTTTTCTTAAAAATTTAAGTTTTTTGATGACAAAACGATTCAAGCATAATTGATTTAATGGTAAGATTTTTTTCCAGGAAATAATTGGTACTGGTTATTTTTACTGTAAAAAATGTAAATACATAAATGTTAAGAATTTTGTGTATAGTATTTATATTTTATTTATTCACTAATTACTTACAGCATGTCACCACAAACCAATTTTTGTATATAAAATTTATTGGACATGAATATTAGTAAAGCTGTAAGTAATTTGTATAATTTTATTGGCAACTTTAAAGTGTGTCTATATATTTTATTGACTTCAATCTTCTGAAGCTGAGGCAAGTAATTTTTATGTCTTCATTAAAAACATTCTAGAATAAACCGATAATTTTGATTTTAATATAATACAAAGAAGCAAACATGTTTTATCATTATTGTGGACATAAAAATTAATTAAATGTTTGTTAATTCATTGTAATATCAAAATAGTAAGACACTGAGGTTCAATTTTAAATGAGTTATTCCACTAAATGTATCCAAAAAGTATGTAATTTATCGATGATTCTCAATTTAAAATGTGTAGCATGTAATTTACCTTATAATAAAATTTAAGGTTTAGTCAGCTTTGATTTTATTTAAAATGCCTTTTAATTTTAAACATCAAAATTTCATTACCCCATGTGTCACGTTTGAAACTATTCGGTGTAGACGCTTGTGTGCCATTGGCAGGGATTTTCAGCATCATTGGCAATAAATCTATCGATTTCTAATTCCATGCACATTAGTAATCTTTATCATCAGAAGTAGCAGTGAAAAGTAGCAGAAATATTAATGAAATTGATATCTCTTTACGTAAATATTTTTCTATTCAACTGAACGGAAAACAATACCAATTGTAGTAAGAAAATTTCAAGGTTCGTCGATGAATCCGTGTATTGATGTTTTAACGCTTGGATCTAATGCTTTAGTATTACTGAGAAGCAGGCGAAGCTTATCGGAAGCTATAAATATCGAGCTTTGGGAATTTACATTGCTATATCCAGTTGGTAGTAGATATAAACCTATCTAGAGTCTACATAGAGTTTTCTAACTCCCTTATACACCCCTTACTTTATAATGTATTCCAGCTATTTGTCATAAACCAGTGTAAAGGTAAATTCAATTCATTTTGTTTTGTTTTTAATGTCTTCATTGTCTGCATTAATTGAAATCGAATTCTTGTCAGTATAAAGAAAAGCGAAAGATTATAATCATGAATTCAAATATCAAATTCTCTTCGTTCTGTTATTTTAACAAATACTCACGGAAGCGTAGTTCTGCCACATTCAATTCAGCATTTGAACCTAGCGTGGTACTTTTTTAATTCGAATTTTTTAGTTGAAGGGGAATATTGAATTTTAATTCGGCAAATCCGACCCGATTCGATAAGCTTTTATTTTCTTCGATTTGCAGAATTCTGTTAATTAACTTTTTCCTGCGAGCCGATTGAGTAATTCATTCCATTACAATTTTTGGTCTACATTATTTAATAAAAAATTTCAAAGCGCTCCCAAGACTTTTGAAGATAAAATGTACGTACAGTTTCCGCCTTGTAACAGATCGATTTTATTTTCCAGATTAATCGTCTGGAATAATTTCGTGGGCGACGTAATTTATTTCAATATTTTTTAGACTTTGAACATAAAGCTGTTTAAAGCTACGAAAAACAATAATAACATTTATTACGAATTCCCTCTCAAACACATTATGAAGTTTTTAAAAATTATAGTAAAGAAAAATGGATGAAACATTTATAAAACAATAAATGTTTTATAAAATTAAATGGATAACAAAATGAAACATAAAGAAGGAAAAATCTGGGACATTCACCCGTAAGGAATACTTATCCAATTATTCATAATGATTAACTGGTGAAATAATTAGCTACTTACCGGCTTTTACCATTAGATATAAACATGTTTTCGAAGTAGGTAGATAATTAGAAGACATTGTATTTTATATGGAAATGGAAATGTTAACGTTAGTGTTAAAGGGTGGGGTGGATCTACTATATAACAAGTGATAACCTAATTTACAGGAATATTACGTCTCCTCAGATCTTACGCAGACCTTGACGAGTCCATTTCTGCAGTATATATCCAATTCCAGATGTTTATAAACATAAAACTTTTATGATTATATTTTTTATTACCGTTGATGTTGCCTTTACATTTCATATACGTCTTGAGATCCCTACGTAATAAAAGTGCTGCATTTTGTAATATTTCTGGTGTAATGGAACACAAAAATAAGTTACGGACACTAATAATCGAGATAAAAAAAGTTATGGCTTGTCGTGTTTGGCCAAAAATCAACTCTTGAATCATACAATTTTAATAAAAGTAATTCTTCAAGATGGCTGGATTTGTAAAATAAGCAGTCTCGTTAACAATTCTTTTCGCGATAAAATATGACTTTATTGGATCAAAAAGGAGGGAGTTGAAGATTTTCGTAGATTTAAGCGTTAAAGATAAATTCATATTTCCCATTTATCTCCCCGTTTGCTTTCTATTCGCCTGATATATTATTTCTGTTTATAAGCAATAAGATGAATATTACTTCGCGTAAGGGTGAAAACCATCAATCAAAGTATAATTTTTCACTTGTAAAGTTTTTCTTTATGTCATATTCCCACAGAAACCTGCACAATAATTTTCTCTTCCATTAAATCTTCGTTCAGACACATAATCTCGTTTTTTGCTCTTCCATATAGCACTTCCCGCAAAGATAGCGGAGGCAAAGTGTGATTGATACGATTTTCAAATTTCAACAATTCCTGCATTGTCGTTTGCTACGTTTAATTTTTTAAAGGTCCTTGTGCAAGTTCGTCCTTGTTGGGACCTGCTAGTGCATGTGTTGCGTAGGTGTGTCGAGGATCAGCCGAAGAAACGCAAGACAACGTCGAGGGTCGATGACCAACATGTCAAGGCCAGGGCCTCGATGTGGATGATTCAAGATAACTGTGCGGCACCACTGCGGGTACCAGCAAAACCGATACTCATGATACTCACATACACTCTGTTAGTGATATTAAGAAGCACAAGAACACATTATTATAGAGTAGGAAGGAATTCAACGGTATTTTTAGGAAGCAAATTCTGTATTGCACATCAGTTAATTTGTAGCGCATACGAATGGAGTAGGCCAAGCAATGAGCGTGTGTTGATTGTGTTGATTTTCTGTGCGTCGATTTCGGTGTTTGTCACAAAAATGTCGCGCAGGACCGGTGAAATATTCCTTCTAGTTTTTCTTCTAGGGGTGCAAGCTCAAGACGACTCTCTGGCCGGCAGCTTCCTCTCAGGTAAGACTGTCTTCTCCTACTTCTTTTTAATATCGACGGATCACACCTCTTGCCTTCCTTGGTAGTCAACGGTACTCTTTTATTTACTGTTATAAATCGCACATTTATTTATGCCCATTGTTCATTTTTCGCACAATTTAGGTCACAAATTAACCTATTTTCTTACAACAATAAACAGTTAATATTTCTAATAAAATAAATAGAAAATATTGCAAAAATATGATATTACCAGTTTTCGTATTAATGCAGGGAGCAGCTCGGTGATTGGTCAGGATTATATGGTGAATATTAGCTCCGCTGAATATTAAATGATCGCTTTCTTGGAACCTAAGCCGAAAATCGTTATCATAGTTGCACATAATTCTTCTTTAAAACGCTTTAGTTTAAATTTATAGTAAAATTACAAAAGCGGAATGTTTAAATAAATCAATTTCCCAACAGGGATTATAAAACAAGCGAATAATTGACTTAAGGAATAAAAAATTTCAATTTTTAATGCTTTTAATGGTCAATTTGGTTTTCAAAACAATATTTTTTTTTCAACTCTCAATCCTTAATTTACTGTACGATCTTTTTTGACTTAATTACCATTTCCCTGATACTCTTGTACCAAATTTCTACTGTTGTAAAAAATGAGTACCTCGCTATTAAAAATTATGCTGGTAACCGCATCTTTTAAAACAGTTTATTAATGAAATTATAATAAAAAAACTAAAGCTATCTCTATTCTTGTTGTATACATTTTTTATTTTAATTTGCATAAATTATACGTAGAAATTTGTAACGGGCTCTTATACCAAATCCCTTATGTTTATTCAACAAAACCATTCATTCAGAATTTTTATACGGATTATTAAAATACATTAACAATATTTCATTAGAAGCGGTTATTTCGAACATTTTAAACGGTATAAAAACTATTTAACGGTTTTGTTTCCTTAATTATGCGATTTTTTTTTTTGAAAAATAAGGTAACATTTCGTCTATATTTCTTGTTCTTCGGCATTAAAATTTTTTTTCAGGAAATATAGTTCATTGGTCCTGAAAAAAAATCCTTCCATTGTATGAATATTCTAAGCGTGGAAACATGTTAAGCAGGAAAACTATTAACTTAAATTTTCACTAGTTTCCTTCGGACATGCAAGCATAGTTCGACAGGTATTTTTTTAGTAATTTTGCCCAGCTATTCGTAACAACAGCCTTTAGGGAAATTGGGTAAGAGAAATTATCCGGGATAGGTTAACTTGCTAAACTACTGGCTATTCAACCTGGCCGTCACGTTACAGGCATTTTCACCGAAATTACTAGGTTAGTCGATAACTTTCGGGAGCAACAATAAAGGACTCCTTTATTAATTAAGAAGTCAAAATATTTGGGTTTTTAATTAAAACATATTTAGTTAAAATTAATCAAGCGAAAATGTTGGCATACAAATTAATAAACTACTGATATATTTTTGTATTTTATTTTAAACGATTTTTTCTGTACGTGGTTTCAATGGAGTATCGAAGCTACTAATAAAAAGGGAAAATCTTTGTTTTCTTTCACCAATTTATAATAAAGCAGCTTAGAGAGTGTTAAGTTATTCGTCTCCAAGGACAATAAATTTCGCGAAAGTAAACCGTCGCATTAAGGGATAAAAAGAAAGGGAGAAATCCTTGAGGTTTCTGACTTTGCACTTCTGAAGCCAATTGTATAAGAAAAAAGATATGACACGTTTTTAATGGTTTTCTAATTTAAACCAATATTAATATCATACAAATATTAATGAAAAATACAGATTTAATTTCCAACTTATAATGGATCATTAATATACCAATTTGAATTCGTTTTTTTATTAGGTGTAATTATGTGTCGTCTCTTTTTCTTTTTCATTTCAATATCTTATTCACGACCTAATTTAAACTTGGAGATATCATAATTCATCAATGAAAAACCCTCGTCAAATTCGGACAACTGTAAAAATTTCTAAATATAACCTGTTAGGTAATACAAGCTACAAACTTTGGCAATTACGTGTTGAGAATTTTCATTATATTCAAAAAATATAGAAAAAAAAATGTGTTAAAAAACTCTCTCGTCGCTTTTCAGAGCGCTGAAATTATTTGATGATTTCGTAAAAATTACAGGAAAAAAAAGATAATAAATTACTACATAACAATGTATGTAAAAAATTATATTCGTTAAATTTCGATTTGTGCACGTCAGGGTTGCGACATTCAGTTGACTAACAAACACAAAAGGTTATTAAAACTCTATTACCTATCTAAAGAATATATTTTATTTAAAATGTACCAATTAAAACTTTCTTTTTCCACATTTTTCTCGTAAATGTCAGTACGTGGCAATTCATCAAAATCATTGAATGTACGTATTAACTCTGACAGTTTCAAATATGACATTCATTACTGTGAAAACATTTGGAAATTAGAATGCCTTCCACACTCCACTAAATTATACAGATATTTCTCATCATATAGGGACAAGAAACGCTTCATATTCCGCAGTATATTTTGAAATAATATCGCGTGTGACACTGAAGGGACCATAAGCTCTTGAAAGCCTCATTCATTCCTAAAATCCAGACGAACGCATAGATGTGACCCGAAGTCGCAAAAGTCAACTATTTAGGCAATTCCCTCAAGAAATACATAAATTATTTCATAAGAAAATAATTAATACGTACTGTACCAAGTTTTTTCTACTGCTTTACTTTATAAAAAGTTTTATCCCCTATCCTTAATTTTTTTAATAATTTCCCCATCCTGTATTTTTTTGTATTTAAAATTATTATTGGGTTTGAAAATTTATTAATATTGAAAATTCACTATAATATATGCCTGCTTATTGATTCCTTTTTTAATATAATTTCGATTTTCTCGACACAAACTGCCTTAAACTGTCAGAAGTTAATGAATTTATCGCCTTTATAGCCTTAAATATCGCCTTTTGTGCACTTATTTCAACTCGAACTATTCATAACGGGAATTTTGGGCCACATTATTTTAAACATTGTGAGCATGAAACTTTGTAACGAGGAGATATTGCTCGTATTTTTAACTTCCTATTCGAAAATTATGCACCATCAACAGTATATGCTATGTAGGTCTTTCGGATATAACGCGAAACATTGATGAATATTTCATTTAACCATAAAAGCTTTTCAAAAAATGTTACCAATTTTATTTCGCTTTGTATTAACATCAACAGTCACTTGGGCAATCAATTCAAAGCAAAAATATGTCGCACATTCAATGAAAGTACCTATATTAATTTTAATTATTTTTTAAATAATTTTAACTGTCCACAGGGCTACTGGACACCATAACTAGTACTGCTGATTCAAAAGACTGTCCAGGCGTTTGCGTACACGCCTTAGCAACAATAATTTGCTATGGAGTTTTAGAAGATGTAACCTGCCCATCACCATCAATGAAATGCTGTATAGACTCCCCAGCTCAAAATGCAACAACACTAATAGAAACAACGACCAGGACGGAAACAACAACACCCCAAATAACAACAATTAGTACTATTACAACGACTGTACCACCTAGTACAACTATTTCAAATCATGTAAGTTGTGGTTTCCTTTTAGCTTCCGAGGTGTTATAATGATTTACACTCATACTAGCAATATATAAAATTCCCACTACCGGAAATCATTACTGGACGAGCTAATAATGCTGGAATGAAACCGAGTATCGAATAAAATTCGATATTCTGCATAACTTCGAGTTGTAATAATCTGGATGTGAAACCGAATTTTCTAGTTCATCAGTTTAATATTCACATGCATAGAAACTCGAACTTTATTGGTTTATTAATAATAACCTAATAGTTTTAATTAGTCAATATATGAACAGCCGAACTAGCCTGAAATTATTAATTAAAACGTGTGATCGCATAGCTAACTACTTATTTGGTTTTAGATAAAACAGGAAGATTCATGCGTGATATATTAAGTATTTAGAGAGTGGCATTCTTGTTGAATGACTTTCGTATTATTCAATCAGATTGGTTCGATACAGTATTTGCATATATGATAGTAGAGCTAACATGGCAGGTTTATGTAAATAGACGGCACTTGCGCTTGTTAATGATTTTGCATCATATTTTATGACAGGGATGGCAACTAATATATAACTTAGTATGGATATTAAATCCAGAGTCTCGTACAAACGATGTCAAATTGGTTAATAATCATTTCAATTCATTGATTTTGCGTTTAAAAACATGTTGACATAATCTACATAGATCTCTTTTTCAGATAGCTACTGAGAAACAAAACAACGCTTCAGTAGTAACGAACGATCAAGGTATATATTTTATTAAATTATTCATTACTCCGAAGATTATTCATCCGTCAATATTGGTATTGTTTTTGCAGGAAAATGCAACAGTACGGAATACAAAGGAGTGTGTGTAGCCGAGAACATAGCCAATTATTGCGAAGCCATCCTTAACACGGACAATCTGTGCGCACCTGGTTTAAGGTGTTGCGTCTCAAGTGTCACCTTCGGTGATAAAGTACCTCTTAATTTAATTTACCCGAACAAAACCAAAATGAACCACACTAAAATCGAGACGAGGACGACCCCTAAACCCTTTAGTACGACAACGAGTACAGTTTGGAAACACACAACGCTGTCGACGTTTCAACCGACGGTTTTGAAAGAGTGTCGTGGAGAGTGCGTTAGTGGATTGGTCGCTTTGTTCTGCGATGACATCGACTCTCAGGCCGAATGTGCCAATGGAGACAGCTGTTGCATTACCGAATCATCGGTAAGAACAATTAAGCCGATTTATACTAGTTTACAACTTCAAATTTCAGTCAAACGAGGAACCGGAAAAATCTGCTTCACCAATACCAACATCAACTAGACCAACTACAACCCCCAGGCCGGTGACGCGCGATCCTGGACCGATATGTCCTGGATTTTGTCTTCTCAATATTATGGCAGCTTTCTGTGAAAGGCCTTCGGTGCTAATACCTCATACGTCGAATTGTAAACGAGGATCCGTTTGTTGTGATAACACAAGAACAGTCACATCGCAACCTAAACCGAAACCTAAACCGCATTACCCGACCACTACGACCACAACCACCACAATGGACTCCCGACCAGAGTGCCCTGGATCCTGCATAGTATCTTACTTGAGCTTTACTTGTTTCAGTACGTAAATTTTTAGTTTTATTCAGGCGAAATTAATGTTTATTGTTGTAGGAAATGCTGAAATGACGGAAATATTCAAATGCAGAAAATCAGGAACGAAATGCTGCGCTCCCAAATCATTAATAAAGGAAGCCTTGGGACAAAACGACGATTCACCTCCAAAAGACAGCACTCAACAATCGTTAAGCGTTCAATATACAACAACATCACCAGTAACTTTAACTCAGACATCAAGTAAGTTAATAGCTAAAAAGCAGCGTCAATTTCTACTTTATATATTTGCTTTTCAGCTACTGAAATGTCGAGAATAGCTCCAACGACATCTCGTTCGCCAGTCTACAGTAAATACGTTTGCGGTGTCAAAGGCACGTCTAGAGAAGGCCGAGTTGTTGGTGGCGAAGACGGCCAGCAAGGCGAATGGTGTTGGCAAGTCGCCCTGATTAACTCCTTGAATCAATACCTTTGTGGAGCCGCTCTCATTGGCACTCAGTGGGTTTTAACTGCAGCGCATTGTGTCACAAAGTACGTTACTCCATGAACTAATTAGCGTGTTTTAATTCATAAATATTCTTTAGTATTGTTCGCTCCGGTGATGCCATATACGTAAGAGTAGGTGACCATGATTTGACCAGAAAGTACGGTAGCCCTGGTGCTCAAACACTAAGAGTGGCAACGACTTACATACACCACAATCATAACAGCCAAACATTGGATAATGATATAGCTCTTTTGAAACTTCACGGGCAAGCTGAATTAAAAGAAGGCGTCTGCCTTGTGTGTTTACCAGCTAGAGGTGTGAGCCATGCAGCTGGAAAACGTTGCACTGTAACCGGGTATGGTTACATGGGAGAAGGTTAGAGATTCTTTTAAAGGAAAAGTAATTTCGTTATTGCTATAAATTTTTTTAGCTGGACCAATTCCTCTAAGAGTTAGAGAAGCCGAAATACCGATCGTTAGCGACGCTGAGTGTATAAGAAAAGTGAATGCGGTAACTGAAAAAATCTTCATCCTTCCTGCTAGCAGTTTCTGCGCTGGTGGCGAAGAAGGGAACGATGCATGCCAAGGTGACGGTGGGGGACCATTAGTATGCCAAGACGATGGGTTTTACGAATTGGCGGGACTCGTTTCTTGGGGTTTCGGCTGCGGGAGATTAGATGTACCAGGTGTTTACGTTAAAGTTTCTTCTTTCATTGGTTGGATTAATCAAATTATAAGTGTTAATAATTTATAATTTTTATTTATAAAAACTGAACCAAAAATATCCGTCAAGTTATATTTATTTGTTCCAGTAGTTTCACTCGGAGTTTTACGTGCAAAAACGACTTGTTATTTTCAGGAATAGTATTTTCAGGAATTTCACTATTATTTATGAAACTTTTTTAGTGTCTATGTTCTTTTCATAATTATGAAATCTGTAGTAGGGCTGAGATTTTTTAGGGTTGAAACAAAAATTTCGAGTGAAATATTTTTGTAAATAAAAACATCAAAATCAACAAAATTATTTTTAAAAACTGTTACCAAATAAGCGAAATCTGTACTGTCTGTTGTAATAAACTTTGTACTCATTTTATACGTAAATCATTTATTCATATGACCACATATTAGTTGTAATTGAATTTATAGGAACTGGAGTTCAATAAAAACTGCCTGGGATACTGAAAAGTAATGAAGAAATAATAAAAATCGAAAGTCTTCAAATGGAAAAATAATACAAGAAAAAATAAAATTAAACAATTTTTTATTGTAAAATATTTTAAAATTACATCAATCGTAAGGCACTTTACAGATTATTGTCTTTAAATTTTGGGATCAAATGTAAGTACCGACTAATTTGAATTTCTTACTGAGATATATGAACAAATTTTATAAGCGCTGTTTAATTTATATTTACATAAAATCGACAAAAATGTCCTATCTAAACTTATACACATAACAAATGAAATTATAATAATTATGTCGTTAATCGTACAATAAAATGGCTTGAATATTCCTAAATATTGTTTAAATCAAAACCAATTCAATATAACGTATTTCATATTCAAAATCCAAAAGCTGTGAGAATTATACACAATGAAAGCAAATTAGTTATAAAACTTTTTACATCACTCTACTTCTCAGCGCTTAGAACGTTATTTTTTCTCTTCGTGTAAGATAAGCTATTACGTATTTTTTAGTTAATAAATTATCCTAATAAATGGAATTATTGAGCTGGAATTGCTTTTATCACATTTCATCTACAATTAATCGTCTTCGTTCGAATTATAACGGTTTCGTTTTCTAAACCAGTAATTACTTAAATTCGCTTCCCAACGCTTTCTGAAATGTCAACTGTACTGCTATGAATAGGAAACGAGAAAACATAATTATAATTACTAAAACGAAGACTTTAATAAAATTGTGCACTTGACTAAAAATAGGAATGTATAAGAACAAAAAAACTTGTGTTCTAGTTATAGATAATTCTAATAATTAGTTTATTGATTGGGATGAACTTATAGGTGTAAATATTTGTGTTTGTTATAGATTGTTTTATAAGTTTATCCAATTTCCAATGCTTAAATGGCAACAAAGGACTAGCATTCACATAATTTCAATGACAAATACCTAATGTATTAAATAATTTGAATAAATTTGGTGCCATTTTCGTCCCGTTAGTCAACCATTGCTACAATCAATCGTTGTCGGAATAAATGTTTGATTTCATATCATTTTCAATTCCTCCAATTTGATGAGTAACAATATCATAGTTTACTTTTCTGTAAGCTGATTTCTTCTTTTTAACGCAAAAACAATAAAATATCACTGCTGTTGTCAGGCAAAGTAATATAATGCACAGGATAACGAAAAACCGGTAATACCAAATTTCCGTGTTTATGTCGGGAATCAAATGAATAGGATAACAGTAGGATTCATCAGATAACTGCACTAATTTAGCATCGCTAAAACACTCCAAGCAATCAGAATCTAAAGACCCTCTACAATTTTTGCAGGTGTAATGACACGATAAGCATGTCTGATTTCTGGAAAGGATGTCTACAGATGCATCACCTAAATCCAATAAATTGTTGTAGAATTTGTCTGGACATGATGTTATGCATATCCCTTTATGCAACTGGTAGTTTGGTAAACATTCTGAAATAAACCATAGTCATATTTACATAAAATAATTAAAATGTGTAACATTTGGCTTATATTAGATTCGCCTTTCAATTAAATTGTCCAAAAATGATACAAACTTATCGACAGCAAGGTTCATTTAACATATTAACCAATAATTTTAAATAAACTTATTGATTATTGAGCGATTTTGTGTTATACCATTAACGCTATTCATTTTAAACTAATGAAATTTGCTGAAAACTGAATTAATTATTATTCACAGCTATATGAAATGAAAAGTGTTTTAAAATAATAATTGAAATTTGTTATTGCATACCAATAAAATATTCATTTTTGAACAAAAGATAAAACTCGTATTTGCCAAGAACTTTGCAAATAAACTAGTATACAGGGTGTAACTTAAATGATGTTCATTTCAGGAGGTGATTCCTTTTCGTATTTTATGAAGAAAAGTTCATATAATCATGTGTCCTAATTTTCTCCGTTTCCGAGCAACGGGGTTTAATAAAATAATCGGTTTTTTATAAATTACTGAAAATTCTTTTCGCTGATTTTGCTTAAACTTGGTGTGCTTGTTAGCAGTAATAAGGGGACTTCTAGTTTCGAAATTAAATTTTATATATTGAATTTTAATTCCAGTGGCGTCGCAGAGGGTTACCCGATCGATATTTATGGTCAAAATTATTGTATGCTACTGAAGCAAATTACACACAGGTTTATATGAACTTTTCTTCAAAAAATATGACAAGGAATCACCTCCCGAAATTAACATCATTTAAGTTACACCCTGTATAAATCAGTTTATTTGTTGAGTTTTTTTATGAGAATTAGTTGTTGTCATCTTTGTGCAATGTGAAAAAGATGGTGTAAGTTTCAAATGACACGAAATAAGGGAATTAATTACACAAATATCTATGCAGTAAATATTAATTTGAAATCTGTAAGTAAAAAAGGTAAGCAAAATGTTTTTACGTGTTATAACTAAAGCTATATATACAAATTGAAAAAATTAAAAGTTACAGATAAATAAAAAAAAATCACAAATCTGACAACAATTTTTGCACAAATCCATAACATAACATGCAGAACGGATAGATATCAACTTACCATTCTCTTAATTTAAAACAAAAATTCCACTTCTGAAACACTGCTACCTTTCAGCGACTCAACAGGAATGGAAAATCAAATTTTTTTGAATTCTTGCCACAATTTATAATTTATTTTGTATAGATTACAAATATTATTTACACAATCTTTTATTTATATTATTAGATACAATGCCATTTAGTTTGGTAACTTCAGCTGTCGATATGCATAAAGCTTTAATTAGGAAGACATACAGGGAAAGACAAAACGTTGGCTCAAAAAAACTCATCACAAACAAGACTATTTAGGGCATTATAAGAAGCATTATAAACAAGTGCATGTTAGACATTCATTAGAAATAAACGACTAGTTATAGCTAATAATTTTACTAGATGATTATTTCTAATGAATACCTCCAGTTCTATTTCGAATAAGTCAATTTTACTTCACGACTCAATAAAGGTATATTTTGTGAAAGGGTTTTGAAACGGCCAACTTTCGACTGATTTCTGACTAGCACTGTGAAGTCGTACCAAACTAGCACGCATTTCAGCGAAACTACGAAGATGTTTCGAATAAAATGTGATGGTTTTACAAAAGGAATTTTTTTAGGCCAGCGACCGCAAGAAACACAAATACACGTATTAACACGATTTGACATGCACATTCGGCGCCTCAAAGGCCGATTGCCACTACGACACCTCGAAAATTTAAACTGACAAGCGAAAATTATTAGCTAAGTTTGTCCAATTTCGATAACTATAAATAAATTAGTTTAAATTTTAGAGGAGAACCTAATGAATACACTTTTTATCAAAAAAATTGTAGTTTGTGCGATAAAAATTTAAAAGCCTAATGTTTAAAAGTTTAAAAGCATTTTTAAAGTCAACGTCATTGTCATGGTAGTATGCAAATTTCAGATAATATTAGTATATCAAATAGTTGATGATTTAATTTTTATAATCAAGTTAAACTTCTTGAACATACAAGGGATTATTCATTATAGCCTGTAAAATGTATTACTTATTTTAATCGTGATTCATATCTAGTAAAGCATTCTAATTACTTGCCGAAGTGAAATAAAAATCATATATGACACTAACAATGTGACATTGTTACAATACTGGTAACATTAGATTTGAATTCAGCCCTAATTATTTTTAATAAATAGTGTATTCTATTAAGTTGAAACTTAATTAACTAGAAAACATGTCAATATTTCCCAGATCTTATGCTGCTTAAAATTAATGGTTAACATATTTCAGGAACTACTTGTAAGTGTGTATATATATAATAAATATATATATAACATAAAATAAAACAAGTCTCTTAAGTTATATACAAAAAACAATCACAGTAAACATTATACCTTACATAAAATCTGTACACTTAGAAATAATTGATATTTAGATAATTAAGAAAACATTTTGATTACAACATTAATTTGATACACAGGATAATTGCACTTTAACTGCAAATTTGAAAATCATTAATTTTATACTAATGAAATTAATTTTATTATTTGGCACGAATTTAGAAAGATTGGCAAATAAAGAGAATCCTTAAAATCCACTGGACCTTTTATGGGTTATTTAATGAAAATTATATTTCAAAAATTTTCAAACTGATCCAGAAATGCGATGCAAAAGAACGTAATTGCTATTCCTCACAAATTCATTTTTACAATTATAGATTCGATATTTACATACCTACATCGCCTTCGCCGTAGTAATTTTAAACCAAAAACTTAAGTCTATTAATAACCAAAGGCACGTTCCGTTTATTCGAATTTTTGTTTATTTGATTTGAACATTTTCCCGATTTATTGCTTAAATTAATAACCACTAGATTACAATATTATGCGTAACCTACCAGGTGAATTTGCAGTAAAATTTATTGGAGAGCAAAATAATAGGAATACGACTGGCCGGTTATAGAATTTACTCATTTAAGTAAAATGGCAGTGAAGTATACGGTTTATACTTCGTGGTTGTTACTTTTAATACTAAAACTTCAATAAAAACAATTAAATAATTAAATAAAAATAAATATTCTGAACTGTTTAACAAAGTTTAAGTAACTATTTTATCAGGTACAGTAATGGAACTCAAGAAATGGCCAATAGAAATTTACCTAAACATGGAAGCCTGTTATAGTAAGGAAGTCTTTATGAATCATTTTAAATAAATCAACTATGTGCAAGACAACCATTAAACAGTCTGTAAAAAGTATACAAATTTACATTATTTTAAAAAGAATGGTTAAAAAATCGATATTTAAAAAGTTAATCATTCGTCAAATTCACAAAGGAACTATTCCGAGCAAAATTATATTTCAAGAGACATTAATTGAATATCCAATTAATGTGCCAATTAAGAATAACAGCTGAAAAGTATATTTACAAGTTTGTATGAAATTAATTTAAAAAAAATATATAAACGAATAATTCATTAGTTAACGACAAACGTTCTTGCGCACTGTTAATAAATCAGCGATAGTTCAATGTTATGTCATTAATAAAATTATAATTTGCAATTATCAAAAATAGGTAGGATATATGTAAAAAATAAGAACAAAATAGTATAGCGCGGCCAAATCTTACAATACTGTACACAAGAACACATTTATGAATCCGAGGATCTATAAATAAATTAGTAAATAATTGAAATATCATCACTGTAGTCAATTAGGTATAGCTACAAAAATAAAGTAACCTATTTCGAATAAATCAAACATCGATTATTTCTGTACAACCTTTGTGTAGTGTAAAAATTATTTGAAGCACCTACGGATCTTTTAAATTTTACTAAAAACGAAAATATCATCGGTGATGTAATATATATGTGAAAATTGTTGTCAGAAAATTGAAAAAATTTGCTAAAATTCGTCATCTGTAACACGATTAATTTATTACATTCCGTTATTAGCGAAATGGCTGTTAGTAAAACGTCGTGAAAATTCAATGAGTAAAAATACAATATCAAAATAAAACATAACGAACCTAAACATAAATTGCCGTTATATCGAGAGCAACCCGACGTTTCCTTCTCTTCAACTTCTAAAATGTCCTTACGATTCTGAAACAAAACAACAAACATCAGGCACACAGGAAATTTTCAATCTCACATGACTACAAAAATACATATTTCAGAAATAATACGATATAAGCAAGTCTCTTACTTCGGCTCCGCTTTCCCAATTTGAAGACGAATCGTAAATCGAATTGAGCAAAATGTCATCACTAATAGTATCAGGTATTGTATTCGTACTAACAGCTTTGCCTTGCAAATCGTAAGCTGGCGGCGTCGACGTACCGTAAAGAGTTAATTGCCAAGACCTTACTTCACCTGTAAACAGAGTTGTATTTTAAAATACTTAGAGAAATTAAGTCGTCGCAACAATAAGATACTCTTGTTTCAGATAAGCTTTGAATTACTGTCAACATAACGAAGTTTAATGTTCTTTTAGAAATATTAAACCGGTGCAACTAAGTGGGACATGCAAATAAAGAAATCCAAATATATAAGAACACACTAAAATTGTTTAAAACAAAAGCGAGTAAAATAATATCGAGGCACAACAATAATATCATAAATGGTTTAAACGGTAATTACTGCATTATAAATATTGAAACTTCAATCGTTAATAAACCATTTAAAAATTAAATATTTAAATGTACAGACAAAATTACTAAAGTGAATAAGTAACGATACAAAAAATAAATATTTTAACTTATTCAAAGTAATAAATAATAAATGCTACCTAGGAACGCAAACGAAAGAACTCTAATGAAACCAAAAACGCCATGCACGAAAATTACCGGTAGAATCCTTTCGAGTGGACTGCGTAGATTTCGCAGTGAAAACGGTTTCTGTAGCGGTGGCGACAGAGGCAACCGTCGTGGCGTTAGCTTTATTTAGGACTAATTTCAGATTGCGATTCGAATTGATGTCGCGACTTTTCTCTTTCAATTTTTGAGTTTTTTTCTGATTGGTGTTTTTGACGAAACTCCGCGCGGGGATCATCACCGGGTAGGTGATGGTGATGTTCTTAACGAACTTTAGGTATTGCTTGACGCTATTTTGGTCCAATCTGATTCTGTTATTGTTATAATTCGACACCGCGTAGAAATACGGGGAAACGTCGCTACTCGACACAGAAGGTTTTCTATTTTTTGATGCGTTATTATTGTTTGTGGAATTTTTCGTCGGTACTCGTATAGGCGGTCTCGCAGTCGAATTCCATTTTTTCGTGTTTTTATTTTTGTGCTTTTTATTTTTCCTTCGGATAGTACCCGATTTGTGTTTGTTAGTCTTTTCGTTCGTTAAACTGGGCACAAAGTATCTCGTTCCGTATAAAACGAGCGTCCAGTTTTGTAGCGAAGCTCTTCCTGAAAATCAATACCGTGTTAGTGGGGTTAGTAGTTTAGTATAAAGCATTGCGCCTCTAAAAACATCGCAGTTAATTGATATAAACATCCCCTGTTCCAAAAGTTCCATAACTTTTCGGTCACCTCCCAAGTTCTTGGACGGCTATATTTTCCAAAACACAGGGCGTCGACTTGTTAGAATATGAGTATTAATTTCATGTTAGCAAACAAACAGCATTTAGACCCTCGTTAATCAAACATAAAACTTACCTAACAATCTTCCGTCATTGTGGATGTCTAGCTGCCAAGTTCCATAAGGCGATTCGCCCCACGAATGTACAGACATGAAAGGCCATACGTTGAAACCTCCCCTGGAGTTATCATGAGGTCGATTAGCCAATAACACAACTTTAGTTCCCAATGGAGATGTTAATTGTATTTTTAAATCGCCCCTTCTTTGCGAAAATATAGTCAATTTCGCCTGCACGTGCTCCAAAACATCAACGCCGACGCACTCTTTGACTTGTAGCTGAAGAGTTATCATGCTTTTCGGCGGAATAGGTCTGTAAATATTAACAATAAATCGATAAGAAACGGAGAAAGTTGAGTTATCGCTTACTTAGGCACCAATTGTGCAGTGACCTCGCATTTATGTTGCTCGGGGACCGTTGTCCAATTTTTCGCCAATTGCACCATGGCATAGGCGTCCATTAAACCGTAGCCGAAGCTGTGGGACACCCGCCTGCCAACGCCGTTGGTCTGCCAATCGCCTGTAACGATATTATGCGGGCGCGCTGTTCTTACTACTATGTGTTGCATGTCCCTCCAAGTAAGATTCGGATTAGCTTCGAGGGCGAGAGCGCAAATTCCAGCTGCCAAGGGTGCCGATGCACTCGTTCCAGTATGACTGCTCGTACAAGAGTGCTTCAAATCCGTTGTTATCTTATAATAAAAAAATGTGTAAAGAACCAGTATTAGATAAGAAAAGTATGCACTTACTACTTGCTTTTCGCCGACTGATCCACTGCTGTATGTTGAAGCTAAAGTGGAGCTGCAAGCTTCGCTATACCAAGGCACATGACCGTTTTCGGTGACACTCGAAATTGACAAGGTGTAGATGGAATTGGTGTAACCATCGCAGTTGCAGTTATCGTGGTCTCTACCGCCATTTCCAGACGCCCACACGAAAATGGAACCTTTACCATTGCGACCCTAGTGGTTTTACAGCATTATTTATCGAATCAAAACCAGTACTACTACTTATACCTTCGTCACTCCTTCAATAAAAGCCCTCATAGCGAGTTCTCCTGGCCCGTCCACAGTTTTGCCATCGTCATCGGGGCCCCAGGAAGCGCTGTAAATATCTATGTGATGCGGGTTCAAGCTGAGCGATCTAGCTTCAACAGCATCGGTAACTTCACCATCTAACATCCTGACACCTCCTACTTGAGCCCCGTGAGCTACTCCAAGAGCGCAGACGGAGTTGTTGCTGGTTGCAGCCACTTCTCCGGCGCACCTCGTGCCGTGCCTGTTTGAATCTATCATATCGTATCGGGGACTAGGATCCGAGTCTTGTCCGTTTACATCGTAGGAAGCCATAGGATCCTAAAGGAACCGTCGCATGTAAAAACTGGAATGTTTAAATCAAGGAAGTTTTGAACTTACATAATTTTGTTGAAGATCTGGATGGTCTTTTTCCAATCCGTCGTCTAAAATTGTTACCACAGCTCCTTTACCCGTAATGCCTTCCATCCAAGCTGGTATGACGTTCATGTCAAGGCCCCCTCCACGATTCTAAATAATTTGAATGTTATATTGTCGTACATTAAATCGTATTAAAATTTGCACTTACTAAATACCACATATAGGGCCATTTTGGATCACTATCTTGTACTTTTAAGTCTCTTTTCACTCTCCTCTTAGCCCTTTGTTGTTGAGCCCAACTAACTCTAGTATCAACTGCGAGTTTCGCTCGCTTTTCTACATTTGGTCTTAACGACCGCTTGACTACATCACTATGGGAAAAATGATAGTGATCGTCAAATATCTAAAATCAAACATTAAATTAATCGGTGGAACATTAAAGAATTGGAAGATTTACCAAGCCATGGTTGATGAAACCATGATCTCTAGCTACAGCCTCGGCTATTTCTTTGCCACCCTGGATGTGCACCGCCCACTGTTGAGTATAATGTGCTTTCGTAAATTTCAAGTTGCAAAACAGTATAGCAATACAAAAATAAAAGATATCCTTCATTATCTGCTTCCAGTAAGACAGCTATTCAACCGCCTTCGTTTAATTTTGATCTACGCCAAATTATAAATGATATTAGATTAGGAAATTAATCTGGAACAAAAAAAAACAATATTGAACAAGATACCTATTGTAATATCAAAATTAATGATAAACTGCGTACTATTTAATGTATTATCATTTTATTGTATGTAAAATGGTTTTTATTTGTGGTTATTATACTATTTTTTTAAACCATTAGCATTAAGTGTTCTTTATAACATCTATAACTAAATGTAATAAATTATCTTAATTAATCAAAATTGCAATTACGTTTTTTAAGTATTATTTACATAAACTTGGAATATATAGTTAATTAATTGTACCATTAGGTATTACAAACATGCATTAACTTATTGCAGCAAAATATACCATAGGTAATAGAATATTTATGTATCGGTAAACAAATAAAAAAAACACATTAATTAGCAGTAAATTAATTGTTAATTGGATGGAGACTTACTCGTGTCGATTAGTAAAGCAATAAAATGAAATTTCATTTCGAAAAAACGATTATGTCGAAGTAAGGCAACTCACCATAGTTATATTTGAAACCACTTAGCACGGGAGGTGTTAATTAAAATTAAACTGTAGAAGATAAACTTTTAAGTAAACAGATCTTTGGAACAGTATTTCCACCTATTTTGCATGTCGAAGAATACGTAAATGGTTTTTACGTTTAACCATATATCACGACAAAAACAAGAATAATAATGTATGTAAATTAGCGTACATTCGAAAATAAAATTATTTTAAAAATTTGCGATTGCTTCTAAAGTGGACGATAATAGAAATGAGAGTGCAATCGAAATTATTCAATAAAAAAACTTATTCACATAATTATCATAATGGCACAATTATTCGTAACTATCAACCTTTAATCGTTTATTTAAAAAATAATGAGGATAAAAAATTACTAGTTTAATATTTTCATTTAATGAGTTTTTCCAATAAATGCCTACGTCTCAGCCAACCATTATCGTTACCAATATAGATTTTATCATTTCCAGAATAGAGAAAAAAAACGAGAAAAAATTGCCTTTTCAATTCACTTATCAGCACATTCGAAGCAGCATCACGCATCAATCCTATTGATAAAACACCCATTATCCTTGTAACGGCCGAGATAAATTAGGCCAAATTACACCTTCATCGTGAATACGCCTGCATCGATTCAGATAAAAAAATTTACATAAAAATCGAGAGATAAGTGCCCCATACAGATTTTTCAAACTACCTATCGAGACTCGAATCTTTTCTAAATATCTAATCAATAGAGCACGATTAACTTGGGAAAGATTCTGGATATGAGGTAGTTATACCTGCTAATTATTAAAATACCGTTATTTTTAGACTTGCGCTTCAATTATTTTCAATTATGTGGTTTGTTCAGGAATTCGTCTATAGTAGATATGGATATGTTGTAGTTGTTCCCTTTGGAAATACCCATTTATTTTATATTATAAAACAGTGAAGGTTAAAATCTAGTACTTTTGTATTTTGAGCGTGGTTTCAAATTTTGAAATCGTAGGAAGCAGAAAAGATATTTCATGAATAAATGGGCAAGCAGAAACCAATGACATAAAAACAAAATTGACAAGATAGATAAAAGCAAATGAATACCAGATAAGATATGATATAAAAATGGGGATCTCTAGTGGAAAACCTAAAACAATAAGTAATAAAATACCAGAACGATTTAAATGCAATTGCATCGATTGCGCTAACTTTTGAGTTCCTCCTTACAAACGAAATTCGGTTGGCTACACAAATGACTGGCTAATTTATTCATAACTCTTGTCCTAATAATTTTCGAAACGAACTTGTCGAAACAGTTCTTTTAAGGCGATCAAGTGAAACAAAACGAAAAATTTCGAGCAGCTCTTTCTACGGTTTCATGCTCCAAAAAAAAGTGTAAAATTTAAGAATTAAATTGCGACAACGCGATTAACCTTCACGCGTCGACTCTCTTTAACTTTTAAAACAAAAGCAAAGTTAGATTTTTATAGAAATGTTCTTAATATTCTGATGAATCATTTCCCAAACAGTAATTTTTGCAGCAGACGCGTAGAGAGGTTTGTTTAGAGTCTGACCGACAATCTAGCGCAAATAAAAAAATACCAAAGTAGTTATTAAGAACTGATTGAAGACAGATGTAAAACATGTAGACGAAAATAAGCACCCCAAGGTTAAAAAACGTCTCGCATTGTTTGCTCGTGAAATGTTATTCATTATAATTTTCTCGATTAATCGTTACGTAATTTCGAATATAAGATACGTCTTATTTGATTAAAAGCGCCGAAATCCGTAAGCATCATCTTGTAAACCGGCGAAGATAAATATACAAAACGTAAGCGCCTGTTAATACAAAGTTAATTAAAAAGAAACCGATCCGGAGATATCGACGCCCTATTTGCAGCGCGCCAGAAATCCATTGATGTGCCTCATAAACGCGCCGTTAATTTGTTGTCTTTCGTTCTTCAAAGGTCGCAACGACGCAATTTCCAATTATCAAACGATCGCAGAGCCATTTCGTCAACACACCAAACACGAGAATTATTGAAGTCGAGTTACATTGATGTTTAATTAAACATCCGCCAAACCTATCAGCTCGAAAATTACCGACACTCGATCAACGACATTGTTTCAAACAATTTTTGCAATTGCAATCATTAGAAATTGCAGGGTGAAATTTCTATCAAACAGTACATAGAATAGGTAAGCTTTTTTCAGAAGATGTTGATTTGCTCTCTAAAAATGTTATTTCCCTGAATTTTTTTTTCGATAATCAAAACAACTGCATTATTCCCTATTTAAATTAATTAAAATATGTTTTGTGTGTCTTTCCATGCAGTTTGGGTTTCCAATATTTATCAATAATTACGAAACTTTATTAGTGATAAACGAAATACAATAATCTATTACGGAAAACGAATTGATATTCTGTTTAGGTATTATATTGTTAATGTTTTAGCAACACATGTAATGGCACCAATTATATGATAACAAAACCAAATAAACAATGAAAACAATGACTGAACCAACATTACTTTATCTATATTAACAATAAACAATGCCTATTTCTTAATTTTATGCCAATTTTATTGTAAAAATATTGTCGTATATGTACGTACAAAATGAAGTAGAAAGTTAAGTTGAAAACACGGAATATAAATAGTTATAAAACAACATTATTACAAGATAACAATAAATAATCTGGGGATGTAGGAAATAAAATCCTACTGATAAAATGTAATCTGTAATCCATGGAAAATATAAACTTTCTTATGCAAGAGAGTATACCAACTTCTTAGAACAAATAATGCTGTATAAGCGGCTTTTTTAATACAGAAGTGACACTAGTAGTTTTGACACAGATAACATTTCTCGGAAATAAAACGAAATTGTTCGCAAGTTCAAGTCTCAAAAGAACTTTACTCGAGGCCAGAATGAAGGCGCTAAGAAACGGAGAACAAAATCTGATTATCAAATACTTCCACTGCACTTTTAAAATCACTTTTGACTTTCATCAATGATCGGCGACGATCGATAAAACATTTTTTTTGTCTTTTGCACTTTGCTAAAAGCGCAGAAAAATTTCATGAATAAAAAACCATGCTCTTTAGGATTTCTTATCCTTCGTTTAATAATAAACGATTATTGCGATAATAGGCGCTTGAAATGATTGCTTAGTAATTTAGTAAAGCAACTAATTAAACATTATTTAACAAAAAATCGCTCATTTTCCTCCAGTGAAAGCGTATCTTTTTACACATGAATAGATTTCTTCTAAATCCGTATAAATTATTATAACAAATATACGATCGTTTTCTTTTTTAGAAAAAAATTTATACAGAAAACCTAAATTAAATTTCTGAACAATTTGAATGCAAGAACTTTTGGATTCCTACAACTTATGAAAAGACCAACCTACCATTACCATTTGATTTAACATTAGTTTATGAAAATTAATCAGTTTAACAGAGTTCACGTGAATTCCGACTGGAGCTACAAATGCTCATTAGAGAACTTCATACCGAGCTACGACCGCAATAATTATTACGGGGCCCATTGTATTTCCTGAAATTCACATTCGCCGTCTAATTGGAGCGTTTCTGTTATTGCTTTTCATTCAGTAATTTAATATCTGTCGGCGTAGGTACCGAAACCACCGATAATTTTACACTAGCTTCGATTCAAGTTCAAAAGGCACATCAACAGAAGAATATTGTAGAAAATACGAAATTGTGGAATATCGTATACCTTGTTGATTTTAAAATGAATTATTGGTACCTATATTGAAAGTTGTAGAAGAATTGCGATTGATAACACATTTTTTACATTGTTTGAGTATAATTAACGTGCTTATTTGTTGATTATATCAACAGAATCTGTTCTTTACTTTCGACATTATTACGGTATTTTACAGTTGATGTGTTTGAACAAACACTAGAGTTGCAATATATGGATTTTTACACCGTTTACAACAAACGGGACTTTTCGTTATCTCATTAACGCTAATCCATAAACTTTACGCCTATCTATCAATATAATTTAATTTAATGGAATAGCTAACAATAAGATGGATGTCACGTCGATATGAATTCACCACTATATGACTCATGTCATGATAAGCAAATTTCTGAAAAAGGTTCGGAGCTATGGTTAACAGGTACCTGTATTTCCTCTTTATTATACGTACGTCACAGTACAGTAAGGTAGATTTGACATAAATAGTTCACTGGCACGGCAGGAATATCTCGCACAGAAAATGCAAACAATACATTTACAACTGCATGCACCAAACAAAACTGATGAAATAAATATCAATGTGAAACCCGTTGTTTTTAAATCTTTGATAATAATAATCATGTATTTGAAACAATTTTTTTGAAAAGTTCAGTACTCTATCTATATTCTTCAAAGTCTTTTCACTTATTGGACCTTATCAGTAACGTTTTCAATTTGCCTCTACTGGTTATTTCATTATTATTGTGAAACATTGTGAAACACAGAAATTAAATAAAATTGATTTGGAAAAATACAAATTACGTTAATTAGATTAACGTTAACATCAGATACAAATCTTTCCACGTATCGAATCGTTAATAACATGTCGGAAAATTTTTAGTTATCAACCAGCTCGTGTTCTCCGTAACATGCAGATGAAAATAATTTACAGCTTCGATTTTACAATGCGAAAACGCCATTCGACTGCGTTCGGCGGTCGTTACGCCTCCAAGTAAACGTGACTTTACACATTGTAAAATACATCGGCATATTTCAAAAGATGGCATTTACACGCAACATTTTCGTCTATTTTTAAATAACAAACCGCTTTATTTTTACTTTGATTTAATGTAGGTGTATCAGTCGAATTTGAAATGCCCTAAGAAATACTTTCAGGTAACTGATTTAGATAGAGGTCGGAAGCTGGTGCATGAAACGTAAAAGTTATAGCTACAAGTTGGAAGATGAAAAATAACCGTATGCTCCAAAAATTATTATTAACACATAAATTTGAAATGCACCAATATTGCTGCAACACTTTTGGTAGATTGAAAAAGTCTCTGTACTACTAAATTTGTTATAAATGTTCCTCTGAGACAGCCAGTTATAGATTTCGCTTCAAGGAGATAGGCTAGTAGGAAATTAAGAATTCCATACATCTATTTTCAACTGCATTTTTACAACGAGAGGTAGGGTTTACTATCCCATTCTCGTGACTGTTAGTAATTATTCGTCCACATTACAAGGTTAGGTTTATGTACTTACAAACAGGACAGTGCATTAAAATGTGAATTCAAGTTTAAAGTAGAGTGTATACCTTCCATATATAACCAAGTTTGAACTGGTAAATTAATATAGAAAAAAACACAGTCCTACTCCCCCTACTGTACGATAAAAATAACCATGGACGTAAAAATACGTTGTGCAATGGTTTCCACAATTTATTTATCATTAGAATGTCGCGCAGGCAACTTTTACAGATATTCCTGTCGTACTGTATATTACTATCATTCCTCTTTTTGTGGAATAATAGAGGTCAAATACAATTTAGGTATAACATGTTCACACCATTGACGTCACAATAGACAATAACGAAAAACAATATATTTAGGTTGGCGATAACTGAATGTGACAACATCGAAAAATTAACGTGAACGTTTTTATTGCATACTAAATTGATGGGGCGAGAAAAATATCCGAGCCGGTCCTGTGTATACATTTAACATCAGATTTGTGTTGATTATAACAATGGAATTTGTTTATAAATTTTTACAATAAATGTCAAACGCAAGCTTTTTTATTTCAAAGTTAAATAATTAAATTTATAATATTTATCACTAACAAGGTAAGGTATTTTCATAACATTGCACTTTTTGACCGAGCAGGTATTTTGGCTTACGTAGAAACAAATATTAAATTTGTAAACAACCGCCAATCTTGATATTCCATAATTGGTATAGTTTTATATTAATAAAAAATATTCGTATTTACATTAATATCAATGATGAAAATATATCCTTCAGTATTGCAGCAATATCTAATAAGTTTCCTTTAAAATCTTCTAAATTTCTTATAACTAATTTATATGAGACGAAAATAATTCATATTACAATAACAAAATTTCATATTTTGTTCATTTTAGTTGGAACTCTTACTTTCTGTGATAACTTTTAATCATTACTATTTTTATTTCATAAACATATCTTGTAACTCTAGACTTATTTATATGTAAAACCGCATGTAATGATTGATATTACATGTGAATGATTGAATTACAAATTTACAGTCTCATTAATGCCAGTTCGACGGTTCTAATTTCAATTATTTGCGGTAAAATGCACGCAAAATTGAAATTACATTGCAGAATTTTCGTAATAATAATTTTAATCTGTGTACTAAATTGCTGATAATTTGGTTGAAGCTACCTACTTTTAAAAGAAATTTCCAAATTTTACGATCGAACGTCGACAAGGATGTTACAATTTCATGCATTGCATATATTATGTAGTGCATGAATACGAGGGAAGTAAAATATTTACCTAATTTCCTCTAATTTAACAGCTGATTAAATAACAGTAATATACCTAATAAGATAATTAGAAATGTTTACATATGACGCAATAACGCAATATAATTGGTCTCGTTAACCCTGATTATTATTTTAGCGAGTTTTGTGACGACCATTTTCAAATTAAAATTCTGTTAGGATTGAAATTAATAGGCAGATATTAAATGGTTTATTTAACAAGGCTAAATCGTACACGGTAGATATCAACATGTGATAATGATGACAGGAGACCAAATCATTAACAACACTTTACTTTGTTTTCTTAACACTAATAATTTATTTTTTATGATTCTTGGAAAATGTTGCTCACTTTCTTAACGTGGCGGATGTATTAGAATAAATTAATAGATAAAAATCGGACCGGTAACAACGACGCTATTGTGGAGAACGCTGTTTATTTACAAGTACCTTGACATATCGCAGAATGGATGATCGCAAAGGCTTCGCAAAGGAAAAGACAAGAATTATACGAGAAGCCACCAACCCACATTGTTGCCAAAGATAAATATCGGTCCCGAGGAGCTCTCGTTTCATCGTGAAATCCGCCCGCTACAAAATGCCACCAATAAAAAGGTGCGCTTTGAAACGTTATGAATTCTTTGTTTTAATTTTTTTTGCATCAAAACATTGCGGGACGGCTCGAATTTCTTCAGTGTTTTCTAGTTGCATGCTTCATAATTTAGCCGTGTAACGAATTAGAATTTAAGACATAAATTCTTTCTTATAGCGCAAAAAGGATTTTGACCCCAGTCCATTTGCACAGACCGGCGGTTTTCCTTTACTTTTCTGCGTTCCTTATGCACTGTGGTAGCAACAAAG
The DNA here is from genome assembly GCA_917563865.1 of Phyllotreta cruciferae. Lineage (NCBI taxonomy): Eukaryota > Metazoa > Arthropoda > Insecta > Coleoptera > Chrysomelidae > Phyllotreta > Phyllotreta cruciferae. The sequence continues at coordinate 5,263,542 of OU830615.1, forward strand.
TACAATTACAAGCACGATATGTTTTTACGCTATGAAGCACTTCTGGTGTTGTAGTGGAATTTTAAACGTGTTTTTAAGGAAAAAGACAAGGCCAAATTGACCAAAATACTCACTGAAATACAATAGCAAGGTCTTCGCATAAACTAAAAGAATCAGTTTATTTATAATGGACTCCGTAAATAAAACAAACGTTAAAACGAAAAATTAAAAAAGATTATACCCACAGTAAATTTGTAAAAATACACCTGGAAATTAAAAATAAATCCTTGGCCCAAAAGTTTTATTTAATTCGGATAATTAAACAGTTAAACTTTGCAAAACATTCTTAATACATAGTTATTGGATTGTTAGCTTGGGTAAAACCTTTTTTTTGTTTATACGAGTATATAATAATATTGCGGTTGTATGTGCAATTATAAAAATAATTTTATGTAAGTATCTTATATGGAATCCTCGATAAAAACCCCTTATCCTTGAACTTATTTACTTATTTTCTGCACACCAAATCATCTGAATCGCGTGGTTAAACAAAGAAATTTAAAACAAAATTCGAAAATTAAATAAATAATAATTAATAATACAATATGTTTGAGTTTAATTTGAAAATAAATAGGTTCATACGCGGGTAAATTAATGAAACTAGTCATGCTTTTTTCTTACTTGTTTGTGGTGCAACCGTTCGTTGTGCGTTCGAAGAATTTAATTCAAATAAAATTAAAATTTGACTTCCACTTATACACTACACGGATGTTAACAGACCGAGTTTTGCTGGGTTTTTAACAAAATTGCCAATTAACATCGGGTTTCACAATATTTATATCGTAAAATAAATTGTTTATTTGAACTCAAGATATTACTGACTAGGGATTCCTCTTGTAAATTATGATTATGTTTCATTAATTGTATATTTGCTGATAAAAAAACTAACCTAAATGGGTTACTATGGTTGGGATTTTACAATGTTAGTCATTAATTGGGTATTTCTAAATAAAGTGCGTGTATGTACAAGAATGATTCCATGAAATTTTAGTTAGTTAGATCTATGAATTTGTAGAAAAATGATAATCAAACCAAAAAATACGGCGTATGAAAAAAATCTTACCACATCTGAAATCACAAATTACCTAACATTTTCAAACACTCACATAAAAAATCACACAATGATAAGAAATAATCGTTTTCAATAAAAATTTCAAAATTTTACGATGATACAGTGCTACATGTAGGTATACATTTGAAACTGTATTTGAATTAAAACTCGTTAAATGAATGGCTCCCGACTTCCTCGGGATTCGCGACAACGAAAGGGCCAATCGTTAATGTGATTAAGTGAAATTTACTTTTCGAAGGTTACCTTGTGTCACATTAAACTTTGCAGGGAAAAATGAGGTCAACAGTAAATTAATATCAATTCAGACATTCGATGCAAATATAACCAATAATTATATTAGCGACGTTAAAATTATATTGTACTTAATCGATAAGACTGTGAACTTTGAACTTGTGTGATTCAAGATTTATATTTTCTACATTCATCGATATGAAGAAGTCACAACTGCAACATAACAGAGAATAGTTTAACGAACGTTTGATAATTTTTATTCCGTCTGTTTTGCCTTTGAAATAAGTCGAAAATAAAATGTGGAAATAATGTAGTACAAAATATATCAATTTAAAGAATGTCAAAACAAACATGGTTGGAATCTACAAAAAGGCTTTTACAATTTTAATCGACCTTAAGTGCTCATATGTAAATATAATTTATAAATATTTATTATATTTAAATTTTTATTTGGCATTTATCAGGAACATTGGTAAACCTATTTATAATTTTAAATATATTGTATATCTATGAATACAAAGACGATTGTTAATTAATAAAAGATATCCTAGAGATTTGATAAGTGCACAAGAGTTGCCAGTTTGAGTTCAGTAATTTTTAATATTGATAAGTAAGTAAATGATTTGGATTTCCAACAATAGATTACTAACCAATTTCTTCAGAAATAAATTTGTAGTTATCACCAAAAACGCTATATTTATAACAAAATGAATAAGAAGGAAGAATTATGTAATCATTTCTAAAAAAACTGATGGTTGTAACACTTGTAACGAAATCCAGAAAATACAAAAAAACCCGACCTGAACATGTAATTAAAAATTGTAAATAGTCTACTCGTTAACAAACAAACTGTAATAAGTATACTTAGAATAAAATTTTTAACAACCACTTCTCTCACCTAACCCAATTCCAGAGCTATTTTAATACCAATATAAAGTCAGAAGTGTATTAATGCTGGGTCTAATTCAAGAGTTTTTGACATTTTATACTCTCGACGATGTTAATTAAAGCTTTTAAAACTTTTGTTTGATCTTCTGATGGTAAAAGAACCTAATCTGAAACGAGCATTTTTACAAGTTTTAATCTGAAATATAAATGTGCTGGATACGAGAGAATGACACTGGTGTAATTTATTATGGAAGAATGTGGTAGAAGGTCTGTAACTAATAAATACCTTCTCGAAATTGGTACCTATATAATTTTTGGGTAGGAGGATACCCAGTCCAATTCAACAGAAAAAATGCAGGTAAACAATCACAATTTTAGTAGGTAGCAAATGTTTTTCAAAAGAATCAACCATATCCTATACAAATACAAATCAATTCATACAAAATTTATATATTTATTACTTGTCTCGCAGTTCACTACCACTGTTGTATTGTTAACCACAATAACAAAAACTATTCAAATAACAATTAAGCAAATTTAAAAAAATGTTTGACAACAAAGCTCGCTGCAATAAAATCATTAAAACCCCAAAAACAACATCAATTTGTTTCGAGTTTTTCTTATTCTTATCCAAATGGAATAAGATTGTTGATTTGATACAGCATCCGTGTTGTCATTTCACTTAAGAATGGAGATACTTTCTGAAATAAACCTACACTTACCTAACGTTTCTGACAAAAATCATTGTAAATTACACTAACGTATTGTCGGAGAAATGAAATCATTGAACTTTAAAATCACATGTGCGAGTCCACATAACTTAAAATGAAAACACCGTACACCCCACAAACTTACCTAAACACAAACTGAAAACTGAAACTGATTGACTACTGTACTAGTGTACTGAAACAAGAAAATGTAATATAAATATGGTACGAAACGACAACCGAGAACGAATGAATGCAATCGATACGGAATTGTAATCGATTCTAAACGTCACGATTTTATCAACGATTTCAAATTAAATATTACTATTACATCAATTAATATATGTTATTTAATACGAAGTAAATAGTGGCACTAGAGGATTCGTTTCAAATTTGAAATTTATAGATAAAAAAGTTAAGTTTCATGAAAAGACAAACATACACGCAACCACCATTACATAATTTACACGTGGTTGCATAACAAAATGTTATTTTCAATCCCAATTGTTGACAACCTACTGTCAATGTCAAACTAGTGGCAGGTGACAGTGACACTTGTGTTCTAAGACTTGACAAGGGCTAGAAGGGGGTGTATTTATATTTAAATTTTTTAATGTATTAAAAAAGATTCATATAATAGTGTCTAATTATTAATTAACAATAAAACAATGAAGCCATTCTGATTATTTAAAAATCAACAAGATGACTTCAAGTAAGTGCAAAATTAATTAGCTTACATCCTGTTTATAATTTAATATTTTATAGAAAAAGTGAATATGAGAGAATTGGAGGCTGCTGCTAAGGCCTCTGCAACAGCCAAAGTTATTAACACATTAAATAGGCCAGGGCAATTGGAGAAAATTGACCAAATAAAGCAAAGGTATGTTCGAAAGAAAGCATCAGTCGAGGCACTGTTGAAATCGGCTATGCAGCAACAACTAGATGGGGTTCGAACTGGTTTGGTTCAGTTGCATAGGTGTCTTGAGGAGGTTTGTGAAATTGATGATAGGTAAGTTTCTTCTTTTCAATTACTCTTCCATTCTGAATACAACTAATATGAAATCAATCTCTATTTTTAGTATGAAGAAAATGTCTGACTTATTTTCTGATGTTCCTGAACTTAGCAAAAACCTTGTTGATATTAGAGACGAAAACATGCGACATTCCCAGTATGTAACAGCTAAAGAAAATCTTAAGCACATTTTTACAGTTCCTGAAAGTGTCGAGAAAACGAAAGCTTGGATTAATGAAGGAAAATTGTTGCATACACATCAAGTAAAATTGTTTGACATACGAACTATTATTTTCTAAAGTTAATTTTTTAGTGTTTGAGGGATTTGGAAAACTCCAGAGATGACCTACTCTTTGAATTGCATAAATTACCTAATCAGTCGGTGCATGACAAATCGATGTTAAAAGCATATTTTGCCGATGTGGAGGTCTTATCAAAATTGTTAGAAAAACAACTAACATTCATTTTATCCAGAACTTTAAATACAGTTAGAAAAGACCCTACAGTAATTGTCACAGCTCTGAGGATTATAGAACGAGAAGAAAAAGCAGATGAGGAGGCTGTAAAGCAACATAAACAAACAGGATTTATTCCTCCTGGTCGACCAAAAAAGTGGAAAGAAATGTTATTCAATATTTTGGAGAAGACTGTGTCGTCCAAAATTGAGGGCACTCAGGTCGAAGAAAGAGAAGATAACAAACTTTGGCTTATACGTTATTTGGAACTTATTAGAATGATGATTTTAGAAGATCTGAGGATAGTTAAAACGCTTTGTCTTCCTTGTTTTCCACCAACCTATAATATATTGGATTGGTACATTCGCATGTACAATCGGTGTCTTTCCATACATGTAAGGTTGAACCTACTTTTTTTGAATTTGAGAACATTTTAAATTATTTCAGCTACAAGAAATTATACAAAACGGGCTTGAAGGAAACGAATATGTTACCATGCTTTCTTGGGTTTTAAAAACTTATAAATCGAAAGATATGTTGGGTCATCCTGATCTTGCATCTTCTACAGAAAATTTGCGTGAATTGTTACCTAAAACTGTGCTAGATGAATTAGAAGGCAAATATATGAAAGTAAGTTGAATAATAGTAAATGGAATTGAATTGTATATTTACCTTTTTGTAGAATATCGAAAATAATTACAAAGAATGGATGCAGAACACCCTTAAATCAGAAAAAGAGGAATGGAGGTCGAATACAGAACCATTTTCAGAATCTTATTCACGCACACCAGCGCCAATTATTATATTTCAAATGATTGATCAGAATTTGCAAGTAGCTAAAACAATAAGGTGTGATTAATCAAACACATTTATTTATTAAAATCACTAATTTTTTTTTATTTTAGTGAAGAATTAACGATAAAGGTACTAAATTTAAGCATTCTACAAGTTATCATTTTCGCAGACGATTTCAGAGAAGCTATTGTTGAATTTAAAAATAAGTATTTTGAAGACAGGAAACAGGTAAAACTATTTATATCGCATGAGGAAATTTTATGAACTGAAATTTTTTTAGGTTGTTTATTTTACACAATACATGATCTTAATTATCAACAATATATCCCAACTCATTGAATTAGGTTCTCAGCTGGAAAAAGAATATGTTACGAATAATAGTTCACATGAACTTACTAGAAATTTTGGAGCATTAAAAACAACGTATATTGTGAGTTTTTTGTCCCAATTTGCAAGAACAAATTTTTATTCTTTCTGTTTTTAGAAAATGCGAAATGACGCAGTTCATAATCTCTTAGAAGAATTATTTGTTGATTTAGACCAACATTTTGACAAATTATTTACTTCTCATTGGTTTACTTCCAATCCAGCGGATACGATATATGTAACCATCGAAGATTATTTCCAGGATTATAACCGTTTAGTGGAAGCGAATTATAATTATTTAATTGAGCAACTAATTACGTCTGTTGGTAGAAAATACCTCACAGCCATGCTCTCCCGGCGTGTATCGTTTAAAACTTACGACGAATGCATGAAAGCCGCTCAGAAAGCATCAGAAGAAGCCAACCGGTTCAACAGATTGTTCCAAAACCTTAGTAAAGACATTGAATGCGAAAATCCTTTTGAAGCGATCATTATGCTCGCAGAAGTTCTGAAGAGTGATGATGATATGCTGTCATTTGAACTTCACAGGGTTGTTGAGAGGTATTCTGATATCACAGATGATCATCTTCTTAGGTTACTTAATTTGAGAGGCGACCTATCAAGGTCTGAAGTTAGAGATAAAGTTGCACACATAGATAAACCTAAAGTTCTCCATAAAAGCTCAATTTTTAGGACTTTGGTGTTTCCTAAACTTGTAAATATCAATTTAAACTTTTAATTTAAATTAACAATAATAATCATGTTATTTTTGTTTAACTAGGCGCATTCTATAGGTCGTTTTAGAATTATCTTAAATATTATTGTATTTTATATAATTGTTATAAGGAGAAATCAAATTCTGACAAAAGCTAACCAACAGATACGTATAATAAATTGAGGTAGATTTATAATTATGAAATAAATTGTAAAAAAAACTAAGCATGTAATAAGAAAACATAAATAAATATATAAACTGAACACGATTATTTACGAGTAGTATTTACATTTTTAAAGAAATTGTGAAGAGTAGGTTGATTTTCAGGCTTTATTCTCTTTAAACCTAATGTCTTACAAGGGCCTAAACGTTTTCGTTTATTATCCAAAATACTCTGAAAAATAAATTATTAAGTCATAGTTTCAATTAATTGTTATATAATATACTACCTTAGATGTACAAGGTTGTGACAAAGAACGCAAAGTTGGTTCCTTGTTGGCACCATCGTCAGTTAAATTTATCACTTCAGATTGGCTTCTTACTTCTCTAGTATTTGTTAATTCAAATTGGGATTGTATAGATTTACAAGAATCATCTTCATTGTCGTCTAATGAGATTGCTTCAATTTCAGTAATATCTTCAGATCCATTTTTATTCGAGTTTTCTTCAGTAAGATCTTGTGCTGGCTGAGCAGAAAAATATCTGCTTTTTATGATTACAGTGTTTTCTGATTTTGTTAGACTAAACTTGCTGATTTTTTTAAGAAAAGGATTTCGAGTTAAAACAGGTGAAAGTCTACTTTGTTCTTCGTCAATTTTATCTTTATCATCAGGTTGTTCGATTACTTTGTTTTGTTGAGGTTCTTTAAAGTAAACGGCAATTTCTTCTTGTACATCTAAATCTGTTTGACGTTTTACCCAATCATAATATTTTTCATTTTTTTCATTACTTTTGTCAATTAATATCTTTTTCTTCATATCCATATCTTTGAGATTAAGTTGTTGCTGTTTTCGAGATATGCTTTTATGAACAGTACCTGACCAAATGCTGTTCTTTGGTAGTTTCTAAAAGACAATGAGTTAAAAATATTTATGCTAAAATATATCTAATAACTTACACTTTTTGTTGGAGACCAATCATTTAATTTTTCATGATTATTAGGACTTATATTGCCTAAAGCAATCTGATAAGCTATTTCGTCTTCAAACATTTTTCCAGCATTTTTACAATATTCGGGATGTGTTCCGTGTACAGCAGGATCCATAAGAGGTACTAATTTTCTTTCATATGGATCATAAACAGTTTGATGCTTGAATGTGGCATATGCTAGCATAAAGTTTTCTTTATACTCGTCAGTTATAGTTAAATGTCGCATATTTAAGTACGAAGGAATTTTACCTAAAAACTAAAAAACTTCGTTACTTCGGATGTGCTTCGAATCATACTACAAACTTACTCTTAAAGGATTAGTTTCCTCAGTAAGTTTAATGAACTTCATAGCTTTCTTCAAACCTATTCCGTGTAAAGAACTAACATAATCACAACCTGATAATATGCACATGTATCTGAATTTGTCGAAAGTGTATTTATCTGGCCTCATATCCATTGATATGGGTATTTTTTCAGCTTCTATTAAATATCCAGAACCAGTCGAATCCATCTTATAAAAAACTTTCGTACAACCAAATAATAACAAATCGGAATCTTCAGTTATAATAACATCTGCTATACCTTTCAGATTAAAAAAAGCTAATTGAGCATCTGATTCATACGGAGCTACAATACAGTCAATGCCTAATTTGTGGCACTCTTTTATCACAGCCGAAGCCATTTTTGGAGTAATATTAATACTTTGCCTCAAATAATTTAAAGCTTCATTCGTTTTACCCAACTTAAGCAGCTCTGAAGCTCTTTGCTTAGCTCTATCTCGAGCTTCACGTCGTTTACTTTCAGTTTCAGCTTTAGCAGGCAAATTTTTCCCATCGAACACTAATATCGGTTTAATATCGTACGATTTAAGGATGTTTATGTACTTGACACAATAATTAACTAACCTGTAAATTCAAAAGAAATTAATGTGTAGGTTGTAATGTTGTCTATTAGAACTCACATATTGGTATCTTCTCCACTAGCCAGTTGAAACGTACAAGCTGTGGCCCCCTTATGCAGCCAACAATAAGTATCAATTGCTACAGTTGATCCTCGAAATTCGGAAATATGACATGGTTTTGTGGCTTTTTGTAAAAACGGCAGTAATCCTGTTATACCCATAACTAATATTAAGACTTACAAATTACACTTAAATTATTTACTTTTTGTATTGGTTATGTTCATTAGTTCATTATCATTTGATTCTTTCGCGCTATTTTGTTTCATTGGATAATCGATTTAAAAAAAAGTAGCAGTCTGTTACTGTCTAATATATGAAGTAAGATAATGACAAGTTGCTTCGGCATTCGAAATCATTCGAATGATTGAAAAATTCATACTGACAAATGACAATGACGTTTCTGTCAAAGTCAAATTAAACAACCTAACCTAAGTTGCGAAAATGTCTAATGAAAAATAAACAATAACAAAAAATTGTAAATATCCTGTTCTAATTAACTTATACGCATCTTTCAATCAAATTAATCCATAATGATTACGTTAAAACAACGTTTGAAAAGGAAAACTGAAAGTGCAGAATCTACTTCGTCTAGAGTGTCCATAAGAGATAGACTCCTAGTGAAAGAAGCTCAAGAAATGTCTAAATTATTACCAGCATGTTGTTCCATTGATTATTTGAACGTTAATGATTTAAGTAAGTTTATTTTAATAGTGAAACCAACGGAAGGTTACTGGGAAGGAGGGACATTTAGATTTGAAATAAATGTTACTGACGAATACAACATGGAAGTAAGAGCATTTAATAAATATTCTGTGTCAAAAAGGCTTTCAATTTGTATTTTTAGCCTCCTATAGTGAAATGTATAACAAAATTATGGCATCCTAATATTACTGAATCGGGTGAAGTTTGTTTATCTCTTTTTAGAAGACACAGCGTTGAAGATGGTATGGGTTGGTCACCGATAAGAACACTAATTGATGTAGTATGGGGACTAAATGCTCTATTCACAGTAAGTCCCTAATAGTTAAATTTGATTTGCTAGCTCTCACTATATTTATGTTCAAGGATTTGTTAAATTTTGAAGATCCTCTTAATGTGGAAGCTGCCGAAATGTATAGGAATTCTAAGGACGAATTTAGAATTAAAGTAATGGAATATGTTTCAAATTATGCTCAAAAATAGTTTCGCCTGCTTTGATATTTCAAATTTTGTATTTACCTAAGAATAATTTTTTTATTGAAAATATTAGATAAAATATCTATAAAATAAGGGTCCTACAAAATAAAATTATTAATGTAAATATATTTTCATTCATTTCATTCATTCAATGAGAGATCATTTTTTTATTTTAATTATATTTATTTGTTGTCTCAATTTTTTCTAGTACAAAATACGATATATTTACGAGTCATGTGATATGATACTATATTTAATTGGTTTAAAAACTAACCTAATTTTTAAATGTAGGTATTAAATATAATTATACTAAATAATTTGCTACTCAGTTTACAGAAAACTGGCTATACTTCAATAGTGCATGCACAAAATTAATTATTAAATATAGTTTTAGCAAAATAAAAATTCTGTGATGAAAGAAAAAGAAGAGTTTAGTTAGAAAAGACTTGAGATTTTGAGAAATGTTAAAATTGGTAGATTCTTTGCAAAAACTATATTTTAAAATTTTCAATTTACAATAAATTTGAGATCATAACAGTGCAGATTTTCAAGAATTGTATAAAATTGAACCTAATAGCTTCATAATGCGTTAATTATTCATGCATACACTTAGATGGAAGAGCTAATAGCGATTTAGCCGCTCGTTTGTCCGATCTAGTAAGTACCATACTTTATAATATAGTAAGCTGTAGCTTAAATATAAATAATAAATACGATTAATACGATCGCGATAATCGAGGAATACATAATTTTTTATATTAATATACTAGTCCCATATAGCTGTTTTTCCTAGTTCAATTACTTTCTCCCACGGAAATTGAGGCGTGTCTAATTCCCTGAATATCCTAGATTGCCTGTCTCTTCTCCCATCAACGCACATCATTCCGTACACTCTAATCCCTGGAACACTTGCGTATGTTGGTTGATCGTGCGACATCGGCCCCTCTGTAAAAAAATTATGAATGCTAAGCAATCAAGTTAAAAGCGAATGTGAAAACGATTTGTTTACCTAGAATACTCGTATCAGGACATCTGCATATAACTAAATAATGCGATTTTCCACTTCTGATGTTTTGCAGTGCCAGCAATGACCAATCTCTCGGCGATCTGCACAGTCTCATTTCTGCTGTTGGTTCGCAAGTTTTTACCAAAGTTAGAACTCTCTGAAAACAATAAGTTGTATGCGGAGTGAAATTTAAAAAAAATGAATTTAAATGAACGAAAAATGATTAGGTATACCCTATTTTTGTCGGTCATCAATTCTGTTGTGTGCTGGTCATCAGAATTCAGTGAAGCAGAGCAAGGATCCCTGTACCTAGAAGGACAGGCGCATAAAGGTTGAGTCCAATTAAGCCTTATGTAGACTGCGTTGCAAACCTACACGTTAAAATATTGTTCAAGCATTAAAATTGAATACCCCTTCATTCTAGTAAAAACTATCAAATTTAGAAAAATTCAAAAATTCATAACCATTACTAGACTTCATTAAAGTAATCAAACAGTTCTTACATTGTAAGTTGCAAGAAAATAATGATAATCTACCTGTTGTATAGCGCATTCTGGTAATAAGTAAATATGCTGGTTATGAGGATAATAATGGTATTTCGTCGGTTTGACCAGGGCCGCACTGGCTCCAGCAGGCAAAGGCAGCAAATTCTGTAAAAAAATAAGCAATTTCATTTCATTGTACCGCTAGTGAAATCATGTTCTCTTGCGAGTACATTAAAGAATAATTAAGATTGATTTAACAATGATTTAATAAATCCGTCGTGTCCATCGTTGTCGATTTGCATCATCAGGCATTGGTATAATAAACAAAGAACCGTCCATAATAATTATCGATGCTAGTAGGTCAGGCGATGCTTCTCATTCTTATTGTTCACAGGATCTTCTATGCATGAGCTTGGATCGTTCGCAATAGAGATTTTTTGTAAATTAGCACCGTCTCTACATATCTTGTCGGCCTTATGATGTTACAGTCGCCGTAACCGCATTTTAATCAGCTATTATAATGCCCATATCGTATAAGCTACTGAGAATTATGCATTAATTATATTCGCACAATAAGGATAACAAGGTGAAGGTAATTCGATGCTCTCATTTTTCAATTTTTTTGCCTATATAATGAGGGTTCCTATATAATTATATTCCTTTTCGTTTTTTTTAATATAGATTAGAAACTAGGAAAATACTCTCTAGTTCTCAACTGGCAACAATTAGATTTGCTGATAATACAAAGGTTTTCCAATAGATTTTTTTTATTGTTTTTATGGTTCCTTAACTGTACATTGAAATTGCTTTTTAATATGTTTTGTGAGTGGTCGATATGGTAAAGAATTATTTTTATTAAGATGTAATTTCATTGTGTAAATTGATAGTTACTATAAATAATAAATTATATTGCAGTGTGTAGGCAGCAATAAAAATAATTAGCCTAAAGGAAGTTTATGGCGTAGCGACAAATATGTAGCTCTTTTGTGAAACAATTACATACTTTGTTGAAAATAAAATTTAATTATCTTTCAATATAATGATGAATCCATACATCAGTATACATATGTATATTATGTAGTCGCATAAATTTGTATAAACTTTGACATTTTTATCAATTGGTTTCCAATATGTACTATTTTAAAAATTATAGTTGCATTCATAAAAAACATAAATTATAAAGAAAATTTAATGGTCTTGTTTGCAAATTTTTAACGAGCAAATTTTTCAGTAATCATTACTGTGAACAGCGTACGGTGCTTTTTTGTAAATGCGCAACCGAAAAACACGTTTTTCATGTAAAACAAAGCAATAAACGCTGAATTATTACTTGTATGTACATACAATTTTTTTTTATTGTGTGCCATATCTCTAGGGACATTACTCTTGCCTTACGAGTAGGTAACTTTATTTATTATCCTTTCCATACCTAAAGGACTAAATTCAATGGCATCGAAAAAGTTCTAGTTCCAGTTGTGGTAAAGTTTCCACAATATAGATTATTTAGACCTTGAGATCGTTGTTTAATAAAAATAAAATAAATTGACCAGTTTCTCATGTTTACTGGGTTAGTAGTTTTTTGGGTACTTACGTTACTGAATAAAAATTGTGGTCGAAAAACCGTTTGCAATGGATAGTTAAACCGAGATACTTAATACGTCTTGCTCGTGTGAAACAAACAACTTGTTCAACATATTCTTTTTATTTTAAACGATAAGTAGGTATTACGAATTGGGTAAACTAACTGGAAATTTTTTCACTCTCATTTCATTTTTGCACGTAGATACCCACCTACAGTGAAGGAAAATTTACAATATTCAACAAAACATATTAAATTTCGATGCGTATAGTAGCCGCAACATTTAATCATTACATTATCCTGAATCGCGTGTAGCACTCAAAGCTATAAAATTAATTAAGTTTCTTTTTTTGTATCAGATTCCGCATTCTGGCGAAACATTATTTATGGTTACCACTTCATTTTCTCCATTCTTTTCGATTCAATAGCAGTAATTTTGTCAATGCGCGTTGCGCAGCTCCGCGTCCGTACGATTATATCGAATTAAATTGGAAAAACAGTTAGGAAGGGCACTAGCTTTTAATCGAAATTGTTTCTTCTTTTAAACAATGCTATTGGTTTCCTAATAGTTTCCGTTATGATTTTAACGCAACAGATGCTAACTTTCTTAGACTGTTTGTTCTATTAGTTCGGCTAAAGTTGTACAGAGAGTTGTTTCTTATGAAAAATCGTCGATGCAGAAACATTAAACAAATATCAAAATTACTTTGGTATTAATAAAACAAATAATAATTTTAGTACCTACCTACTTACAAGTCAATTAACGTATAAAAAACTGATTGATGGTATTAAACTTTAATTAAAATATATAATAAATAACTTAAATGCAATAAAAGTAATTGAATTAAGATGAACAAAATTCTACCTAAGAAAAGTATGTCGTTAGAAACGGATGATTGACTGCATAGACAGAACAGTAAATGTAATGAAGATTTAACAATCTTCTACAAATCCCAAATTTTCGAGTTCTTAAATTAGATGTTTGAAGTTAATTATGATTTTGATAAAATTGATTTTTTATTGATTAGAAACTATTAGGAAAAATAAAAAATAACAAAATAAAGCCGAAGGTATAGAACATGATGGTAGTAACTTGGATAATTACATATAAAAATAATAAAACTTGAAGCCAGCAATCATTTGATTGGTGTACCTATATGTTAGGAAGTAAAAATAGTCTTCTTTTTCGTTTAAAATCGTTGAGCTGAAGCCGTTCATGTAAAAAGGAAAAGGAACATTTGAATATTATTACATTATTACCGCGTTCAATAATGCGATTAGAAACTGTGTTCCTATCCAGGGTAATTACACTTAATTTGTTCACACAGTTGTTTGAGAAAATAAGGATTTTATCATTAATTCTAATTCTAGTACAGTTCCATCGGAATCATACACGAATTATTTGTTCTCCGCTGTTATTTTAACGCCTACTTTATTAACGGAACACATAAAAACCAGTCGAATTCAAGTATCATTTCGATTTTAATTCCGCATACAAACTAAATTACACACGTTCATTGTTTTTCCGCTCTCAGGCCGAGATACTTAGAGATTTCAGCATTTTTAACAGACACAGAGTATGCCTACTGTTAGAATAATTTCCTTTGTACATAAAATACTAATTCCAAAAGCCATTGAAAGTTCAAGTACGATTCCTTGGCCTCATACATTTATAAAAATTACAGGGGTATGAGCTTTTTGATATCTCCAAATTTCTCTGCGTCCTGATATTCATTCAGAAATAGCGAGTAGCTTCACACATTTTAGTGCTTTGATAGAATTGGAGCAATCACCCTGTTGATCTTACATTGATGTAAAATTATTATAATAAGCAGTGCTATTAACATTAGTTCAGTTGAATAAAGATGTCGTAATGTAGGTAGTTTTTTCAACGACGTCTAATCGCGTTCGCATGATGATGGCGAAGCGATCAGAAACCAAGTCGATGTATTGGAAGTCGACTACACAACTTCCGGACCTGTTAATTGAAGTGTGTAATTAGGGTTTGCATAGACTACCGTGATGCATATCAAACCATGATGAGTAAGAGTAACGACATCGAATTCTTATCTCGCAGTGGTTGATCTCTTGGGTCAATGCGCTGCGAATTCCACCTCGAAGGCTCATCTAAGAACCGCAGAAGATAATTATTTTTTTTAATCAATTCAACGGAGACAATCCTGCTTTATTGTTAAAAGTAACTAAATTCACTGTGCTCGTATTTACCTAAATTAGATTCTAATGGACGAGTTTTTCCCACAAATTTGAGCAAAATTTGTTAAATTCGGACCTGCATCAATGATTTTTCTGGCTTCCTTTTAGCAATTCATCGGCGGTAGGTAGAAATTCCTATTAAGTCCTTGATCAATTTGTATTACCGATTAAGAAAATAAAAGGTAAAAAATGAGAGTATTTATATCTGAGATGTAGCAAAAACAAGTAATGTGGTCAAAAGCGAAAAACGAACCGTGTATTGACAATTCTTCATTTCGATTTTTCTAATTAATCACTAGCGATGTGTAAAAATGTCACGATCGAAGCGTATCGAAGAAAAAATTAAAGAGTTTATAATGATTTTAACAATCTATTTAAAACGGTGCCGCTCCGGTGTGCCCCGTCCGAGTTCTCTCAATTACCAACGTACAAAATGAGAGTGCATCTTGCTTAGAATATTACTTCAGCGCGGATTTCTTCTTATTTTGTAATTTTCTACCTAGAAACCGCCGTATAGTATTCCTTGAATTACCGCCTCTTCTGTAAGCTGCATCAAAATCATAAACTTCCTCTAATTTAATACATACCAACCAAACCGTTGTTTACTAAATGTATACAATTTTAAAAATGTATAGGTTTTTTCAAGGTACCTACTAGGTATAGGTTCCCTGAACAAATAACCAATAGATAAAATCACTCCATGTTTTTTTAAACGAGAAGTTGTAATTAAAAGTATCCGGTTTTCTTTAGGAAATTAAAATGAATGTGTGGAAATTAAGCGTTTTGTATAAAAATCGGACCGTTTCAATTACGTTAAGTGCATAAGTTTAGCGAAACGAAATAAAATTTTTGTTTGGCAACGTAAATCTTCGTTCTCATGAACTAAATTTTAATTCGGCGCAAGTATGTTACGACTTATAATTATGGCCTAGCGGAAATTAATTAATATGTAATTATCACAAATGTATATGCTTTTCATAGACGGAGAAATGGCTATAAGTATGTTTAAAATATATTTTTATTATTGAATTTATAATTGCATTAATAAGTTGTTCGTGCAGTGAAACTAGGTAGAAAACGTTTTGTAATAATTATTATTTAAGTAATTAAAACAATTTGGTGCTGCATCGATTTCGAAAAATGTTTAATTCTATTTTCATTCGAGATAAATCGTAATTTGTATTGGTTTTCTGATAAACTAGGATAGTTAATTAAATTTGTTAACGAGTTTTTCGCATCGACTTTATTCGAAATGCAACTGAAGTGTATTGAATCGCCCGAGGAGCTCCATACACAGCAGATTATCGAGAAAATTAATCAGTGATATCTGGGAATAGAGCAACTCGTCTGCTATCTATTTTTTCTTGCGCCGGATTTATTTATGCACGTTGCATTCCCCCGGCTTTGGTACTCACAAACGCTCGGTTTACGTACCGCAGATACGTTATCCTTAAAAGAGTTACTTCGGACGTACCTACCGTACCCTACAATTGAATTTGTTACGATACATGAGATAAATCAAGAACTAATGGACGGTGCACAACTCGATGCGTTTTTATGCATCCAGCAAAATGAAATATCCAACTAATATTACAGGTAATTGACTATACCGGGCTCATCATTGTATATCTTTGTTAACTGTAATATTATTATTATTATATTTATTTGTTACTTTTGTATTTTTGTCTAAAGTGTACCTAATATTTTAAATCACATAGAGCATAATAAAAGATTCAAATCTCTTATGAGATTTTATAAATTTAACAATTATAGATTTAACATCTACATTAAACGCTACAACAATTACAATTTTTATAAATAAATCAATCAAATTAGTAACAAGAAATTAAAACATAACTGGACGTCAGTAAGTGCCCATTAACCTGCTTTTACTTTTACGAAGCAATTACCTCACGAACAATTATGAAGAAACAATCCAGAAAACCATTTCCTCTGCATTTTTCTAATTTTAAGCTTTAAAGTAAAGCGTGATATTAAAAAATGAACAATTACAGTAATTCCATCGAATGCACTGTTGCACCTAAAGCGCCTGCCGGGCATATTCGAAGTGCGATGATGTGGTGTGAAGACGCAATTTTGTAATTTGCCACATTTGAAGCGGTGACTCCGACCATGGGCGGCGAATTAAAAAAAAATATTTGGTGATTACATATACCCGAATTATGTTCATTAACACTGAGTTAGTTTTATTTTTGTGCCTTTTTTAATTAGATACAGTTTGAAAAGCACCGGTACAAATTGGATTGCTTGTATTCTATTTTGTACTTTAATTCAATTTTGGTATGCACGTACGTTACTGTGCTCATAGAAACAACTGATGAGAAGTAATTGTTTCGAATTAAGCCGACATCCTGCAATTTCATTTGCAAAATGAAAAGAAAACGACAGTTTTATTTACTGGATTAATTCCTATGCAACATACAGACATTATTTGATATAAATATTTCTTTTATTGCATTTAAATACATTTTTTAAGTTTAGTTTTATTCAGTCAGATATATTAGGCACTTTCACGAAATCAATAAATATTTTTAATAATTATCATAGGTATAATTTTGTTTGCAGTATATAGAAAGTTATCATTACATGAGAGATTTTATAATAACTTAGTAACCGCAAAACACATATGTGAATGTCCTGTAATTGCCTATTAAATAGGTCAAAAATTATTTTTTAATTGACTACCATATACATACAGTTGATAAGAATAGAATATAAAAAGATCTCATTGGACTAGACTAGACGAATTGTTATGAGTTATGAGATTTTACTACGATTAATTGGAACGGAAATAACTTTTGCTAGTTATTATTTTACTATAGTCGATACCTGATTTGAATAACTTGAATGGTAAAACAAATATTGTTAATTTGCGGTCTATAAATCATGAGAAAATTAGCGATTTTAACTGTATTTCGCACGGCCTTGAAGAAATGGAATATTTCTCAAGACTGGTGGTCCATAAAATTCCTTTTGTCCTTTTTTACTCAGTTAAAGTTTCGTGAAACCGTGTAAAATTATACCAACAGAAAGGCATAAAAATTTATGGTTCATTCGTTAGACTAATTACAAAATAAACGCAAAGCAGAGAAATAAAATTCTGCGGTAAATAAAAATATTTACTTTATTGTTTATTTTTTGATGGGCCCTCTGAAACAAAATGCCGAAAATCGTCAAATATAGAGAAGTTTTTAAGCTAATTGTGTTAAATGTTGCACCCGATCAAGAACTTTTGTACCCCGTACTACAAGAAGTCATGTACAAAAAAAGTGTGACGTTTGGTAAATAATTCTTGATGGTTTCATGTAGATTTTTATCTCCTGTTATCCATTATTTATTGTATGCGTGGATTTACTCTGCTATATTGCTGCAGGAATAACCGTAGACGTGACCTGCGCAACCTTCAAATGATAAATTCATGGTATAAAGCAATGCGCATCATGCTCACACGTCTGCAGATATCCTCTTAGTGTATAAAATTCTTTTAAACGACGCGAGGCCAAATTCGTGATTTTAATTAATCTACATTAAAGCTTTTCGTCGCATATGATTCATAGAGGCCGCAAAACGCTTTCGTTTACTGTATGTCCTCCCACTTGTTACGTTCTCAGCGAGACAAATCAAAGATCTTTTCTAATGGGGCCTTAACAGGATTCGACAATAATGACATTAATGAGCAATCACACTACGCGCATCGACAATTAAGACCAAGTCGAGCGAAAAACGAAAATAAAAGCCACATCTGCCCGTCTATTAATCTACGTAGGCTCACAATAAGATCTTTTATTGATAAATTCACGTCCTACAATCCTGTTTTTCGATGGGCATTAAAATCCGTTTCAATAATGTCAACGTTTTTTCCCGCTAATTTTTAATTTCTTTCGGAGAATGTTAACGATTTTTTACAACGAAACAAATTTGTAACATTATTAGATTGATTGATGAATTTCGTATAGAAATCCACCTTTGCAGTGGTACCAACGACTTCGTTAGATCGTAAACCACAGGTCCATTTTTTGCTTTCCACTTAATCTAATTACCGGACCAAAATGTTGCTCGGTCATCATGAATAGATTAGATTTAAATTCTTCTCGTTGTTTAATTTTTCTGTGTACAAATTTAATAGTTGTAAATTTAACTGTATTGCTATTCCATCAAAAAGTGTCTCTTCGCATTTCGACCAGAACGGCTTCGAATTTTGTTTGCATATTTAATTTTTTTCACTACTCAATTATTTATTTTTATAAATGCTTTTATTGAATTATTTAATTTATTAAAATAATTTCCAATGTACGCCTATGGTAACGTCAGTTGGTTGTCAAATAGTAAAATATCAACAACTGCTGCTAACTTCTCAAGGAAGTTTTTCACCCCATCACCCCATGAGACATGCAATTTTGTTACTATGGATAGTTTTTCCAAATATTGATATCGAGAAATTTATTCAAATATTGATCAATACGTGACAACCAATAAGTATGTATTGGATGTTCGGAATATTTTGTAGAGACAAATGTGTTCATTAGTTTTCACGTATTTTGACATTGCGTAAAACATCCCCAAAATTCAATACGTGCCAAAATGATTTAGTTTTTTAGTGTTTTTCTGCTTTACCTCTGGAATATTCAACGAGTCATTCGTTAGTCTCTTAGTGCGACTGTACGGATTCGCGTGCGTACATTTCGTTAATTTTTTTACATTTTATATTTTGATTTAATTCCATAGTGTAATAAAATAATATCATTGTTTGCGAGAAGACCAGTTGAACACATTGTAGAGCCCACATCTAGGTAAAGTTTTTATGTAAGTACCTATATTATTTTTCTGCATGTAATCGAAAAATTGGTAAACAAATTTTCATATTAACCACGATTATCATTGGAACTAAAATTTACAAATTTAATAAGACGTAGTGTAGAAAACTCTGTATTTTATTTAGCGCAAGAAACAAAATACAAATATCACCGAAACTAGTGTTAGTATTATAAATCGGACTTTCATCTTCTGTGTTATTAGTGCAAGAAAATAAGACGAGAAAGCTTTTAGGGCTATTTCAGTAACGATTAAATTTCTTATCTAGTGGGAAAATGCTTCAAACAGTTGTTGGAAATATGAACAATTGTTCCTTTTTTGATAAATGCCTACTTTCAAAATAATAATCCACTTATTTATCTATTAGAGGCATAAGCATATGTTGGAAAGTAATAAACGAGCAATGAAGCAAATATAGAACGCCATGGGCAGTGAAAATGAGATTATTTTTTGATTTTTATTCGGTACAATTACACGCATTCCGGAGCCAGCGCGTTAAAAACAAACAAAGAACCAATACTTCTTCATACCCACACTTATTTTCATGTTATTTATCCTACTGACTTACATTTCGATCGATAAATAGCATTAGATATGCGTTATTTAATAATAATTAACAATAAAAGCGGTAAAACTCCGTTTATGTGGTCATTTCAATAAATCAAAACCAGTAGCTGGATCTAAATGTGGTTTTTACAGATCGTTACCTACCGTACTTCACATAAATATACATGATCAGAAATTCAAAATAACGAGTTTATAAACAAATTACTCTTACAGCAACTAGGGGTTACCGACTGATCATGAAAGATAAAACAGAACTTAAACCAGTTCTTAGACCGCACAACATTTTTTATAAGCTACTATACTAAATGTTAACGGTCAATAATACAATAAAAAGGGAGTTAAACTCATGCAATATCACAAGGAGGTATATTTTAGAGCTAAAATGTTTGATTGAAGTTCATCATAGTTATGTATTTAATTCTAACTTATTTTAAAGTTCTTGGCAAAGATTGAGATGATGCACTATTTAAAAAATTCGAAGCAGTAGCTTGTTAATAAAGATTAAGGTCCTTAATATCTCACAATTATCTTTATTGGCGAAACAGAAACGATTACTGGCGAGTAAAAATAAAAAGTGATTTTATGAATATTTTACCTCGTACTCGGTAACTAAATCTCCGATAAACATGTTTGTAATGAGGTAATATCCGCTAAAGGCATATTAATCTGTGTTATGTCCTCCACGGTTGTGTTCTGGAGCCTCTTTCTTGTATGATTTATGCACCATTATTGGAGCATATACGCAGAAAATTGATTTTTAGATTACTTTAAACGCTCAACAATAAGCCGGTTTATATTTTAGCAAATACCTGAGGTGCACAGGCAGCAAAGTTCGCTCAAATTTTTCTATGAACTATATTTTACATTATGAGTACAAAAGGCTTCACCGTGTTTAGTTTTTTAAGAATTATCGAGTAGAAACCAGCGAGAAAAAGAGAAAAACGTATTCATAAAGCGCCTTATTATAATGTTACGTAGCTCCAGTCACGCTTGCACGATGACTGCAAAACGTGAAAATTCCTTGTCATTAGCCGCTCTTCATTGTAAAAGAAGCCAACAGACGAGCTTTGTGCTTCGTAAATTCGCAGTCATTATTCAAACATTATTTGTCGCAAGGTGACATTAACAAAAAACTGAATGGACGCAACAGACAAACGTGCCGGACATGCTTTTAACCTCTTTTACTTCGCACACAAAAAGATTTTAAGTTCTTCTGACCTACTTCCCGTTAATCTCCGATCTAACTGACATAAAATTAACGTTTTTAAGATTAAACAGAACGATCATTTCGTCGTCATTGTTTCATTTATGCTCTTCTATCAGAAGATGTTATATTTATCTTAAGTCAATCACACGATTTTACTCGGAACAACTCCTGCTGGAATTGAATCAATCAATTCCTTAAATTACTATTGATACTCTCGAAACTTTTCAAAAAGCTTCCTTTCTATACTTCATTCGTAACAGAATAGAATTTTGCACGCAATTAACTGGACTAAAAACTCGCTGGTAAGTTTTCGTTAGTGGAAAATTCGTGGAGGTAATTATTTTCAGATTATCCAATTCCAGTTAAATTTCAATAGCATCGTGAGCCGGTCGACGATGCGGTCTTCGTTTAATCTCTGACCCTTAGTGGAAACCGCTAATCAGGATCGCCCTGTATACGGTAGCGTTATTTATTCAGTTGCACGATATACCCGAACAAAGAATTCGAATCATAGCGAAAGTTGGTTCACGAGATCCATGTTCACATAAATTCGAAATAAAAATTGAACATTTTTCGCAATTATCTGTACGTAAGATTTTATTTTCCTTTCCTCTCTGGATTGTTTTGCAGTCGTTCAAAAATCTTCAAATTTGGAATTTTATTCGTTATTTTTTAGTTCACTCATGTGTAATTTTATCATTGTGGCCAGGCTCTATTATTTTTATCTTCTTCTGAATCTTCTTTTATGGTTGGTTACTTGGATTTATGTAGCCAATTTATGTTTTTTTCTGATTCTGTTATTGTATTTGTTGATTCTGTTTGGAACCTACTTAAAATTTATCTGGTTAAGCTTCATTAGGTTTTGTACTCCAAATTGAAATAATAATTGAGCTCAATTAAATAGACTAGTTGTGCAATTTCATTATACATATACCTTAGCGATGATTAAAATGTATTCATTCATTGATTATGAAGGTAATAATATTTACTGATAGAGGAACAATCTAATTTATATCGTAGCTGTATCTTCATTGAAAGGTATTATTTATTCATAGATATTGTTATAAAACACTTCTTGTTACTTGTTATAGAGCTGCGAACAGTTATTTATTGAAATGGACAAATTCAAGCGGTGAGAAATAGTACGCGTTCGTTTCAGGAGTTCTCGCATTGTTGAACTGACGGTAATAAATCGTTAATTTACTATTTTAATTTCTGAGTTGGAAATCGCATCGAAGCTACAACGTATGTAACGTTTAAATACCGCTTACCTTTTAACAATTTACAATAGGAAAAAAATTCAATTAGAAAAATTTCTATGCGTTATAAATAATAGTATTTTGCTATTATTTCAAAATACAATTATGCTTCCATTAAGATGGATTACGAAAAAGATGTTAGTATTTACAGTTTTGAAAACGACAAAAAAATTAATTTGTGTCACCTACAATTAAGTTAAAATAAGTAATGAATTTATTTGCAGTTGTGACGACTCTGCTCATCCAAGCTGGTTTTATTTTATCTCACACAATTCATTTCCTTCTTCGGTTGTCAGTTTAAATAAATAACTTTTAATACAATTTGCATTTTGATCTGATTTATTATTGTTGCTTGTTTAACCTCTCATAAAGTTTATGGGCACATTTGCATTGCATTTTTTCTTTTTAATTAGAAATTGTTGAGAAAATTACAGTTACCTGGAAAAATTGTCGATCAAAAGATACTTTTATTATTTAATTATTTCATAGAGTGTTTAGTAAACGCGATGAGATTAAATGTAGTGATAGGTTTGCTTAACAAAAGGGCTGTAACAGATGAAATGTTTTCACACGACCCTGTAGGTACTGGCAATAATTTGAATACAATGAGTACTTTTCCTTACTTATGTTTGTATTTATAGCATGATTTTCAAATTGTACGGAGGTAACAATTTGAGTTGAAAAATGAAAAATGATGTTAAAAATATTTGCCTATTACACGTTTAGCCACAATAATAAAATAAAATATCAAAGAACCACAATTTGTTTAAACGATTATTTGCCTAGCTTATTTATTATGATATTATAGACAAGTATATTACAGTTTTAAGTAAAATACGGCCTATTTGAGTTGACCACAAAAGAATTTCTTAAGTGTAAGTTAACTGTGTTTGGTAAGATAGGTATTACATTACCGTCTGTGAGCGGATTTATAGCAGAATTTATAGTTTATTATTTAACAAACAATTTCCACATTATTTCATTAAATTGACTATATCGCAACTAAATAATCATCATGTCTATTATGCGTGAATACATCAAACTTTTGACACTAAATACTGTCTTAAATAGCGATTTATTCCCGTTAAAATGGTTATTAAGCCGGCCGAGGTTACACCCTGTAAGAGTGCATAACCTTTCCCAACACGACAGCCGTTGCTGTACATTTAAATACTCGTTTAGGTACTTAACATTTCGAGGTTAATTTATATACGTACATCACACGGTCTATATAGTATCCAAGTACTAGCTCTTTGTTCGATTCTATGCAAAATCGAATATTTTCCAAGAAAACAACAGAAACAAAACACTAAATGTTTGTTAGCAAAGCAATCCTTTTGCTACACTGTTTAAGTGCATCCTAATAATAAATTATATTTATTTTATCATCATACTCAGAATGACAAAACGAAAATTGTTCTACCTTCATTACTAGATACAGCAATTACGATAAGTAATGAATTTAGTAAAAAAAACATCTCCATTATATAGACTAATTACCGAGAGGATATTTAAGAATGAGAATAAAAGAGGAAGTTATAAATTTGCTAATTAGCAGTGATTGCTCGAGCGTGTTACCTATAATAAAGTCGAAAAGAAAAATCGAAACAGTGTTTAAACCATTTATAATGTTTGACAATTGAAGCAGAATGCGACAGATACAAGAACAGCATATAACTAATTTTAATAGGAAAACGTACCACTGAGAAAACTAACGAGATATGTTTTACAATTCATATAAACTGTGTTCGCTCTCCAACACCTACTGCAATGCGAAGACAGGATTTCAAACCAGATACCGTGTGTGCTCAAAGAGAACTCCACAAAACTTAATTACCTATAAATGGTTTTACAATAATCATTTATTTGTACAAGTAGTTTTATTTGTTCATTAACTAGTGAGCAACAAATTTATGATTCAGGCGTAATTCGCGTAAAGATGCTTGGTATATAATTTTAGTTTTATTGAATAAGAAAGGGATTTACTTTTTTTATTACTTTTAATAAGGTAATTCCACTTTTGTTCCTTTGGTTTTATTTATTTCATTAAATTTACATAATTATGTAGAAAATTGCTTAGTAAAATTGTCTTCCAATTACTACGGGCTGAATATTTGGAATTACACTGGTAGTTTAAGTTAGATAAATGGATACCTAGGTTGTTATAAACGTTGGCGGAAGAAAGTCCTTTCTCATTACGCGTTTTGTATATGGAAGTTAATAAATCCGTTTCATGACATTGCTGGATAGATTTCTTCATTATTGAGAAAATCGCTTCAAAAATGGTATTTTGATCTATGATATCCTTTGTTGCGTTCAACCATCACGACTGCTACATATACAGGATAATACAGCAAACCTTTTTTGGATTTTTAAGTCCTTAAGCATTTTTTAATGTTTATAGGAGAATAAACTGATACTAGATGATGAAGGAAACCTTTAGTGCGGTCGACATTTAAATGTTTATTAGTTTATTAATATTAGTTCTTGGTTTCAAACGTATAAGTAGAATATTTATGTTTACGGAAACCACATATTGAAATGTGTAGAAATAACACTTACAATGAAAAATCTTTATTCCACATGATGATATAATAATTTATTTTCATTTTTCCTACGCTGTAGGAGGTTTCGATCCTGTAATATTATAATGAACTAACAAAGGATAATCTAGAGATGACGTCGTCGTCAGGAATAACTCGTAAAATCCACCGAAACCCACCTAACACGTGAACGATCATTATCTGAATTATTTGTTAGACAGGGTTCAGTCTTGGGGCCGACATTTCTGCTCCGTATGCACATCTGATTTGCGCCAGATAATTTATCGCTATTACGAACAGGACTGTCCCAAGGGGACGAATGTTCATCCTACAAACTAGTTTAATTTTTCACGAAACGTTTTTAACGTCGCTTCGCCTTACTTTCCTGTAATCTCGACGGGTGATTAGTCATTAATTAATATTGCATATTAATCAGATCAAGCGTCGTGGGAGGAGTAGGGAAATTTTACACTCATTTTTTTTGGTTATTCGAGTGTGATTCCTCCTACAACCGAGCCTGCATTCAACAACCCATCTCAAACATAAAAGTTTGCAGAATAATGTTCATTAAAAACTATTATTTTCCAACGAGATTGGCGCGTAATTGGCCCCCATTGACATGATAATCTTTAACAACTATTAACTTTTGCTTCGCAAAATACACAAATTTATTGCGGTAAAAAAAACCGGAGAAATTGTTTGAATTGATAGAGAAAGTGTATTTAGCGAATAATGAGTTGGTGAAAATTTAAAAAAATAGTGTGTAAAATTAATCTAATTATTTTATATACTATAATTAGTATAATTAGTAAAATAATAGAAGTATTCCAATTAAAAATATGACATGCTTCTCTTATATTAATTTTGAATTAAAAATTGTATTTAAAAATATACTTACTTGGCTAATATTCGTGGATACTTTAATTTGTGGTCTCTCCCTTTTGCTTAAATAAAAATCATGTGTTCTGCTGTTATCTCTAGGTTCTTCAGTAGTACCTGTGATATCACTAGTAGTATCATAGATAGTACTCCCATCAGTAGACGTAACAATCGAAGTAACAGTTACTAATTTTCTAGGGGTAGTTTCCGCCGAGACAGGAACAGTAGATGGAAATTTCGTGACAGTTTCCGATTTTAAGGTAGTTTCCTGCAGTTTCATTGTGGTAGGAATTTTCGTGGTGGTTTCGCGTTTTAAATCGTTTTTGGCCTGCCTGAACCAGCTTTGAAAAAAATTAGGGTTGCTCCAAAACTGCGATTCGACTTTGACAACGCACAGGAAACCGATAAATAAAAACGCTCGCATTTTCGCGCCCGCGGTATTTCCAAAAATTTCACAGGACCACGGACCAGGTGTAATAATTTCCGCGGTGCCGCTTAAACTTTCAGAATTGAACGATTTGTGGGTTTTTGCGCGCGATCGTTCTCGACTTGCGAGAGTACCGAATAGAATACCTAAGTCGAAGGCCTAAGAAGGTCTGTCGCCAAGAAGAAGCTCTATGCAATATGTACCGATGCAGCGTTGCTGAAACTAACCCACTTCCTAGCTGGAGGTACCGTATTCAGATGAGCCAATAGTAATCTTTCTATATTAAAATTTGCCTGCCAAATAAAGCTCTAATAAAATCGGAAGAAAAATTCCCTACGCTTTGCTATGTATCATTCAATTTTTAGCGACACTGAAAACCATTTTTAAACGAAATAATTTATTTCAATCGTTACAAGCAATTTTAACTTTGTACTTTTTAAAAAAATCAGATTATTTATCGATTACGGGATGAATGCATTCGAATGATTGAATCAATAAAAATGTATTGTCATGTTAATGGAATTGAATGAGAAACGAACAGAAATAAAAAAGGACGAGGGTCGCAAAAACTATAGTCAATTTCCATGAATGTATAATGGAGTGTTAAACGAAGGATGATGATCGAAATGGCTTCCGTTTTAATAAATATGAAATGAACAAAATTATTCGCAAAAACGACCAACTCGAATCGTTGGCGATTCACCGACCGACGATGTAGAAGTAAAAAACAATAATTGTTGCATTCTGATCTTCATACGAACATGAATAGACGAATTTCCTTATAGGTTTTCAGATGAAATTGTTTCATAAAATTGCATATGAGAGCTGATTTGATTGCTGTTTTATTGAAATAATCACTGGGCTTTATTAATAGTTCTTTGCAACTTAATTTATTTCCATTTTTATTAGATGTTTCGTTTTTTTCTTTTTGAGGAATTATTCTTAATTAGGTTATTTAATAATGAATATTACATTTATGTGTTTCAATAAATATTTCTTTTCTAATCCAGAAGCTAATCTTCTGCTACATATTTTAAATTAACGCTTACAAAATAAAAAACTCAAATGGATCAACTCCAATCTCAACTCAAATCAATTAATTTCTATTGCAAAGTAATATTTCGCTCATTTAACTGTACTGCTTTAAAAAAGTACCAGTTATTCCCAACTGTTTGATAAAGATGTTTGAAATCACTTTACTTCTCTCAGCTAGTTAACCTTTTTTGCTATATTCCAGTTGTTCATAATTGTGTTTACAACACAATACCAGTACAGTACCGTAAACGTTACAAAATATTCGTTAATTCAGAAGTGCACTTAACTCATCCTATATTTTTCGAGTTGAATCAAAAACAAATTTTAACACACACGCCGCCTTTAAGTTACATCGTTTTGCTTTGTTTCAGTAATGAAGTGCTTTTATTAAAAAAATATACAGTGATACGCTTTAGAAAAAGAGTAATTGATCATTCTTGTCGCTTAGTCATTACATAACATTTCTCCACGCACATTGTTGTGTACTTTCCAATTGATTTTTCCGTTCCATTTTATTTTCCATGCATTCAGGGACTATAAAATATAACACTTCTTTGATGAGAGATTATTGCTATTAAATAGCTATGACCTTAATTCTATTAGCACCGATGAATATTGAATTCTTCTGATTTCACAGTAAAATTATTTATTGTCTGCTAATTCGCATCAGCAATGCCTATAATATTTACTCAACGTTATTTTTTAATTCCGACATACCAGTTGAATAAAAAAAATGTACCTGACATTTGTGGTAGAATTCAATCAAATTGAATCTACGCCTACTCAATTACGACCCCGTTGATGAAATTGTTCGGGACTTTTATAATAAAACATGGCAGGTAATTTTGTACGATTGCTAAAGTTGCGAAATAGATTTTCCCACGACCGTAATAGTTCGATTCGAAATGGATAACTAACAAGAGCATTTATTGTTTCAAGCTCTCTTATTTTTGCCTGTAAAAGAGTTAATCGTATTCTAAACCTAAAATTAACAAATATTAATATAAAAGTGACTTAAATAGTCTTACAATTAGTTAAATGACTACTAAAGAACGATTTTGTTCATTTTTTGCTTTACTAAATTCCTACCGACTTAATTATCACTTTAATTAATTAATTAGTTAACTAATTACTAATTAATTATTTAGTTGATTAAAATAATGAATTAAGTCAGAATGCAAATGCTATTTTCCGACATTTTTATGAGCATAAAAAACTTTGGGAATGAAGGATGTTCTTAAGATTTGGTATGTACGCATAACAACCGTGAAAGTACGAGACTGTTAAGGTAAGCACATAAACTACTAATTGTCTATAAAATTACTGTACTAAAACTATTAATCATTACTGACTAATTAATGGGATGTTCTCAGTTGAATAAATCTTTTATGATTGCCTGCACAAAGAGATTCAATGCAATCTATTGTACCTATATTTTATTTTGTCAATAAAAATCAAGTTCTAAGGTTAATATCGTATATTAAAATGAATATGTTATAAACTTTACTTAGTTAACTACAAAATGTGTAACGAAATATTATTTAACCACGAATTTAAATACTTTATTCGCAATAAAAACAATTTTCCATATTTTCGATATTTCGAAGGATACTTCGAAATCAAATCTGGCATAGACTATGTAATGTTACTCATGTAATGAAAGCAAATTTCTTTTGCCGATGAAGGACCCGCCGCCATTTATCCAATCCTCATCTCCACCAGCTCCAGGAACTCCACCATTATCGCAATTATCTCCCATGGTATTCAAACAAGAATCTCCTAAACTTCTTTTACCTGGAGTACCTCCACCATTTATCCAATCGTCATCTCCACCAGCTCCAGGAACTCCACCATTATCGCAATTATCTCCCATGGTATTCAAACATGAATCTCCCAAGCTTCTTTTACCTGGAGTACCTCCACCATTTATCCAATCCTCATCTCCACCAGCTCCAGGAACTCCACCATTATCGCAATTATCTCCCATGGTATTCAAACAAGAATCTCCTAAACTTCTTTTACCTGGAGTACCTCCACCATTTATCCAATCGTCATCTCCACCAGCTCCAGGAACTCCACCATTATCGCAATTATCTCCCATGGTATTCAAACAAGAATCTCCTAAACTTCTTTTACCTGGAGTACCTCCACCATTTATCCAATCGTCATCTCCACCAGCTCCAGGAACTCCACCATTATCGCAATTATCTCCCATGGTATTCAAACACGAGTCTCCTAAGTTTCTTTTACCGATAGATGAGCCACCGCCATTGATCCATTCGTCATCCCCGCCTGCACCAGGAACACCTCCATTCTCGCAGCTTTCTCCCATCATATTTAAACAGCTTAAAAAGCGTCTTTTACCTGGTGCGTTTCCGCCACTAATCCAGTCTATATCGGAGCCTGCTCCAGGTATAGCTCTGTTGCTATCGCCTATTAAGTTCATCCTAAAGCGCCTTTTTTGGGGAGTGGAAGCTGCATGCATTCTTCCGAACACTCCAGCATAAGGGTACCTTTTTCCAGGAACGAAATTACCGTTCAACCAATCGCTATCAGCGCCTGAACCAGGAATTCCTCTGTTTGCGCAGCTTTCTCCCATGAACATGAGGCAATTTTTCTTTCCAAAGGGAAGCTTCCTGGTTTTAAGCATTTCGTATAGTTGCTTTGGGTTGAATTTGGAGTAAACTCTAAAGTTGGGGTTGATTTGTCGTGAGCAGGATTCATTTAACATAAAAATCAGTAAAACTGGAGATAGCAGAAGCAGCTTCATTTTTCTGAAAAAAGTAAATGAATAAATGTAATAATTAAGTGATGAGTAGTCATTTTTTTTAAATGGGCTTCAAGAAAATGATTATAAAATGACAATTCATTGTTTCTTTAAATATAAATGAAACACTTTCGAGTGTAAAAAAAGTAACTCTTCTTTTGTATGTCAATCAAATGTTAATTAGAATAATTAAAAAATACACTTACCTTCGGTTACGTTGTCGTGCACAAAGGAAAGTAAACTCTATTGTGGGCCCGTTGCTTTTATAGGGGGCTTATTCGATTTTATCAGTAAATTTTATTATTTGGTAGAATAAATTAATTCGTTTGGCCATATGGTGAAAATATAATTAATGATAAATTTTTCCGGTTCATCTTTACACATGCTTTATGGATATTGCTATATTTAATAATAATAATAATATAATAACAGAGGCAAATAAATTATTTTTTAGATGTTACCTACTGTTTATCTTTATCGATTGGGCTTTTATTGGATATGCTTACGCATTTTTGTTAAAGCAATGAATGAATGAATTTATAATTTACTAGATTTATTAGATAATGCAACGTCAACATGCGATTAAAATTATAAAAATAAAATCGAGCAATGAAATTAATATAGGTTCAAAAAGAGTAAATAAGGGTAGGTACTCAATGGGGTCGAATACAGTATTAATAATATTTGTTTAATAATAAGAGTTTATTGCATAGTGTTTATAACATAAATATACAATACATTCGAAGAGGTAAGTAAATTTTACAGCGTAATTAATAACTTCATTTAGAGCTTTACTGCATAAATAATCATAATTTGCTGTTGGACGCGAAAGAGCAAAATCAAATAAATTAGTCAAATACAAAAGCGATGATTATCATTTTTAGAAAGCCATTCCTGGCGTGAGGGGGTGGCGAAATGAAATATTAATCCTGCTAACCTGATTCCTATAGAGCCAACGCAGGCGCAGGCCTGTGAAATTAAGGAGGCCGGGTGGAAATCCCAAAATGTTGTGAGCTTGCGTTGTTCCTTTCGTCGAGTTGCACTTCGATTTTTTATGACAATAATATTGTGATACGAAAAGAATATTTTGAATTAATATAAATGACATAGATTTGTTGTTAAAATGAGGAGCAGTAGTTCGGAACTGCTCCTAGATCAACAAGAGGAGCTTCGTAGACAAAAAATTAAGGTGAGGGATCGCTATGTGTGCCAATAGGGCAAACGATTATCTATCAATAATAGCATGTGTTGTACAGCATTTAGAATTTTCGTCAAAAAATCATTAACTGCTCAATTGGTAGTTAATTCGGTTTTTTATTTCAATTAATAATGTTTGTAGGAATTAGCAGCCGCTAAAAAATCAAAAATAGCAGCTGGCAGATCATGTCGAGAACAAGCAATATTTTATTCAACAAGCATTTTAGCAGTACTAGCAATGTCCGCCGGATCATCTTTATTGTTTTTGGTACCTCTATATGTTGATCCAGCTATATCTACTTTAGCATCAAATTTCGTTACTGAGCCTGTCACTTGTATAACAACGAGAATAGAAGAACTCACTGGTTTAGCTAATTGTTCATGGAGTTCCTGTAGGGAAGGTTGTACTAGTGATACTTATCATTGTACGCACATTTACGTCAGTTACAACGATACAAAGGTTAGTAAGTTATGTTGATTTTAGTTTGGTTTGTGTTAAATTTTAGTAGATTTTTTTAATGTAGAAAATCCAATGTAGGGTGTCTGATAGTTTTGTTTGCAACTTTTAGATACAACCGTATAATCAAACAGACGACGCAGTGCTGTTGGTAAATATTAAAGGTTGTGGATATCCTCCGACAGTTCTATGCATGAACTTTACAGAAACGTATGGAGTAGAGGGTACAGAATTTCCCTGTTATCATTCCCGAGAGAATCGTACTGTAGTCTTGACTCATTACGAAAGGGACGAACAAATAGCAATTATAATCCATTACTTCGCCGTACCATTTGTAATAACGTTGGCCACGTCTGTGGCTTTGTGCGTTATGCACTGCGACTGCCGATGTCATCCTACTACCCATCACAAGCGACCCAGACGTCCTCGCATCCAAGACCTCAGCGACGGTTCCATAAATATTGGTGTTGACCTACGACACAACACTAGTTACCATTCTGACCTAGTAGCCATTAGGCCAACGTAAGACCAGAAGGGGAACGGATTCACAAATAGGATTTTATTACATACATACCGCATGTAAAGAACACAACTGTGTTTTATTAGATAATGGTTGCATAAACGGAAGCAAGACGATCTCAAAATAGAAATATAAGATTATACATATGCATTAATATTAAATACATATTATGTTTACTTAATTTGTTATTTTCTCTATATACCAAATATTTCCTGGATTTTCTTCTATCAAACTATTCTTAAATATTTAATATATTTTTATTGTAAATTGGGATCAATTAATAGATTTAATTACTCGTTAATAATAAATTATGGTGTTTTTTTTTAATTTAATTCTAGAACACATTGTATTAAAAATGCTTTTTTCTAAAATAATAATTGGTGTGAATGAAATAAATTTTGCCTATTCTTAAGAACCTATAAGAACAGTATACAAGGAAAGGAGCACTTGGTGCCCTCTATGAGAAAGGTCAATAATGATTATATTTCGTATTACTCACGAGACATTTTAAATATTGAACAAAAAATTGACATTTAAAGGTATATTTTAACTTGACCTCCAGAATATCTAGTTAATTTAAACCAATTCTTGCATATTTGGATATTACTATTACGATTAAATAGTTGAAAAGAAGGGTATTTTAATTAAATAATTAGATAAAAAAGAACAATAAGTCATATTTATTAACTATATAAAAATATATATATACACAATATTAAAAAACAGATTTGGACTATTATAAAAATACAAATTGAGACTTTGTCATGTGATGTAAAACAAAACTATATAAAATAAACTCTTTGGTATTTATACCTGGCTCTCCGGACAATTTGTGTTTTGGTAAAACGAATTTTGTAAATTTCTTATAAAAACTGCACTTAAATATCCATAATTTTTTTGGTACCATTCCGGGCTTCTTCCCCTAAAAACAAAGTGCTTAAAAACTGTCGTAATTCAAATATGGAAAAAACTAACATTGTATCTATTCGAGAGAAGTGTATGAGTCTCGATTTGCCCGATCCACAAGGCTCAATATGGTACCTTGAAGCTAAAACGATACCCCTTATTGAACCAGGAACTTGAATGGTCCCGGGATACTCAACTGAAGTTTCTATTATTGTACAAGAATCTTTTGGTAAATCAGATCTCCACGTTCTTATAACGCAGTATTCCTCGTTCGGAATGGGCGTTACTTTTTTCCTAATGTACTGGAAGATTTCTGTTTGCTGATCCAACTGGGCGATTATTTTGGCCGAAATCAGATCGTAATCCCAAATATGCCGCTCCCTAAGGATCCTGTGCGCCACCTCTGCAGGTGGAGCTTCGATATCTGCAACGACTTTCCACAGTCTCAACGGCATTCCATCGGCTACTTTTTTGTAAAATACTGCTATTTTGGAATTGTAAGTGAGCGTGGCAAAAGAATTTTGTACTGGTATCGGCATCCAACCACGCGACTTCTCCTTCACTTCCTTCAACAGATTCTTGTGACACTCTTTCAAATATTCCTTCCAACCGCCGATGCCATCACCGATGTCTGTCAGCTGTTTTGGCTTGATTTCTTTTATTTCGCTGGAATTGCATTGGTTTATAAAATCTTTGGGTATCTGAAAAACGTCCGGACTAGAATCGAGGAGTTAAGGATTCCAAAATCAAGTACCTTGAAAAGTATGTGGAAGAATTTCAAGAAGAAAAACAGGCATTCTTGGGCAGCTTTATTCTCGGCCAATTCTTTCGAATGAGGCGATCCTCCAGCGTGCTTGTAGAGACAAGATGAGTGAAATAATGTCGGGGCTAAACACATAGCCAAATTGTGCTCATTCATCTGATTCACGTCGGATTTGTTAGCGATGATCAGCAGGAAGTGAAGCAACGCTTGCAGCACTTGTGAATGCTCCTCCGGCATTAAAATTATAGCACATATAACTGATTCGAGCCGCAAGAATGCCGGAATATCTGCAACATGTTTAACGTCAATACGAGGTTTTATTATACGAGGTTATATGTTTGGAGTTCGTTGCTTGTATGTACTTACACTGGAATATTAGAACAAACGTTTCTGATAATTTAGCAGTGAAAAGCATTTCGGGCAACTCGCGAAAATACTGTTTGAGCATGTCGGCAACATCGTAGCATTGTTGTTCAGTATAGTCAATCATCGAGTTGGATTCTATTTTGTTGCGGAGCATTTGAATCCTCGATTTAACGCCGGATTTTCGGAATATTCCGACTTGATCGGAAGCGTTTTCTTGCAACCATTGCATGGCTTCCTCGATGTGCCTCGGTAGAATTTTCCCGCATCTCTGGAATATTACCATTAAAGGAACGCCGAAAACGTGCCTGTCTAAAAACGAATCCAGTCAATGTGAATGGAATATTGTGGCTGGTAATTTAGTACCTTTGTAAATTGGTGACTTCATTTTCCTAAAAAATCTCGGCAAATCCCAAGTCCACCCAGTCCTGTGAGCGGGACAGTATTTTTCCATGTGGGCTGTTAATTTTAAAAGCGCCAATTTCCGCAAAACCTGTATTTGTGAAGCACACAACTGGTACAAAGGAGGACCTTCAATGTCTTGTGGAATGTCAGTATCGTCTTCTAAGAAAACATTTTCGTGCTCCAATGGATTGGACCAAATTAATCTGCAATGATTATTCCAAAAAAAATACTAAATTCAGATTAAAACACTAACTCATACCTATTGATTTTGATGTTGGTGGTTGACCAACTATCAGTTTTATCGAGTGATTGTGTTCTGACTCTTCTGGAGGTTCTTGGAGTTTCTTCAGAGTCTGAAGAATGCCTGAACTCAGCTAATTTTAAACGGCTTATTTGTGGAGAATGCTCCGTGGCATTATTTTTCTCGACTATTGCCGGTGACTTCTTTCGACTGGATTCTCTAATGCTACCAGCTTTTTTAACTTCTGCGTTATTCCTATCCCTTTCCGCATCTTTGGTAATTTCCAGAACTTTCGACGCACTTTCGTAGTCTGCTACAGAAACATTACAGGGTAAATAATACTTAACTCAGAGGTTCAGAGTCTCTGGAGAGGAGGAAATTGTCAGGAAGTTAGTGAGTAGAAACTTACATGTTGGTACTTTGTTGCAATTTCGAGACCATCTTTTAATATCGACCTGATATGTCCAATTATTTGACAAAGCACAACATTCATCTTCAGATTCGTCTTCTGTGTTAACGATCTTTTGCTGATGTAAGTGAGCGCAACTGTTCAATATCTGCAATCTTCTGAATAAAGAATGCAAAATATCCGATTCTAATAATGGATGATCTTGCGCAACCGTAGATATTTCTATTGGGAATTGATTATCTGAACAAAAATTGGAAAATTTCAGATGTCAATTTTCATTGATTAGGAATGTTTTACCTTCGTATAACTGAGCGTACTGCGGAAAACCAGTCGCACGAAGCCATTTACAAGCTTCTGCAGCTTCGATTTCTAAAAAAAGCAAACAAAAATAACAGAAAATGATTATAACAAACATAAGCAGGGAATCAATAAAGGGAATGAAACATCTAAAATAAATTACATGAAACAATAAGAGATTCTTATTCGCATCCAATTCTTTTTCCAAGGTGAAACATTGAAAGGAATTCGGGGTTTGTGCAACAAACCTGCGATTTTATGAGTTCGCATTTGCCGCCATAGCTGCTCGGCTTTACGAACCGGCCAATTATCATTAACTTTAACGCTTAGACTACGAAAAAATTTGTACTCTTTAACTCGTATCGACATTACGGTGTTGGAGTATTGCTATTTCGCAATGATCTACTCACCAGTTAGGCGACGATCGGACTGCGAACGACTCTGCTTGTTCACCTGAAATCACAAAATCAATCATGCATGGTCACCCTTCTGGATAACGCCCAGTTATAGAGTTCAAAGGATTTGTATACCTTTACTTCCCTCACGCACGATTAATTATCACATGTTAACACTCGAATAGACTTTATTACAAGGTATGTTTGTTAATCCCAAAAAAATTACCTGGTTGTAATTGGTTTTTAAAATTGGTGTAGATGAAAATCTGCACCCTAAAGCTGTCTTTTTTTCGGGTATATTTGGTACATCTGTTAGTGTTACTATGTCGTTGGTGTACTCTTCTAAATCTGATGTCGATGGAGACGAAAGGCATGGGGATGACGACGAACTCGAAGCCCATGTAAGATTAGTTGAACTTAGAGAAAGGGAAGGTGGTGATGTTTGAGTACTTCTATCAATCACTGGTCGTTCATAATTCTGAAAAATATTAATAAAAAATATTTGGTTGCTATTTGGTGGCATTTTGTTGGGTAAAAGGAACAGGAGATAGGGATAGTAGTGTATATGAAGTAACATCAAACTTTTTCCCTTACCGAATATAAACTTGATTGCTCAGCTTCCGAATGTTGACCGTTTGTAGGAAAATATCCATTGTCGAATCCATTGTGTTGCGATTTGAATTTGCTTTTTGACAACAATTCTATTAAATCGGATTCAATTTTTTCATTTAATTTGATTAAGCAATTTAAGTCGTCGTCAGGATCCCTAGCTTCGTCTTGCTCCTTTTCCTTTGCACTATTTTCGTTTTTACTGGATACCTCGAAAACTTTGGCAATTTCATTCTGTAATGAATATATAATAGAAATAGTACGTCATATACTAGGTGAGCTTTATGGACCATTCAAAAAATATTTACAAAATTATTTAGAGAACCCTTAATAAAGTAAATTTTATTTCATCCACAATTAATATAGTTGCTAAATTTTCTATATTATATATGGATAATATTTATCTACTCCTTATTTAAAAAAATTATTTATTTGTAAATTCGTTTCACCTAGTACGTTGTATAAAAAAAAAGTTTCTTATTCCAAAGAAAATGGTCAATACTGAGCAAATATATCTAGAAAAATGTACAATTCCCTTATTCCCGATTCTAATCCATTTTGACCTGCGGCTATTACAATTTTTCTGCTCTGGAGACCACAACATAGAGTATTTAAACTGGTGGCTCAACTGCTCCGTCACAGTACGACATCAGACTCCCTTAGTTCACCGTAAACAATGTCCTGTTTTTTAATGTGGTTTTTACTACTGTTTATTACGTTAAGTGTAAGTAACATTTTTTATTATTCTTTGATTTTCGTATTAAATTGGAGCATCTTCGATTTGCCGGAGTTCAACCAATTTTGTTGGATTTCAGGCTCAGGATCCTCGAAGATCACAGTTTCATCAAGGTCATGACTTACGGTTGTTCAGAAAAGGTGATGGTGATAACGTTAGTGGCGATTGTGAGGGAGACAACTGCGTATTGAAGAGATTCGTGGTAGAAGATGTGGGACCGTTTTGGGCTAATAGAGGAAAAAGGGACCCCACATATGCCAGTGAAGCTTTGTACGCAGAGGAACCGTATTGCATACTCATCAGAGGAGAAAACTATCAGCCAGATGATCCGTTCTTTATATCAAGGGGGAAAAAAGAAGTGGGAAATTTGTTGGATACCCAATTAAGAGATACCAGAGATGTTTTGGGGGATGACGCTCCGTTTTTCGCAGCCCGAGGAAAAAAGTATAGAATCAGACATTGATGAATTTATAATGCATAAATTTTACTTCTTCACTCAATCACATTTACCTATAGTTAATAAATAAACTAGAGTATTTGTTAATATTTTTTCTTCAAAAATTATTCACTCCTTTTGGCTTTCCTTTTATACTGCATAATTTTAATTTTGCTTGCTAAATTTCGTATTTATTTTAAATAATAATAAACAATTTGAAAATTATAGGCAATGTAATTAATTTTATGTAAATTGTATTTACCTGAGATTCCTCTAAATAGTTAAGTAGATCCTGATACTGGTTAATACTGCTCATTTTTTGAATTTACCAGAAGATAAGGTTTTGAATCCATATTATTATTTATCTGTAAAATAAAACGAGTTCTTTACAATCGTGTTTCTGTGAATAAAGCAACACCTACAAAATTGATAGAAGGTGAAACTGAATAAGTAATATTTAAAAATGACGTCATTTTTGGTGATAATGTATTCCTAAGGTTGTTCCATTGAAATGGCGATATGTATTTACAAAATTAATTATTGTAATATCATAAAATGCAATATTAGAGACTTGTTTGTACGTACATAAATAATTTTTTATAACCAATATTCAGGTAATTTGTGATAAATAACGATTTGATTTAAATATTATAATTTTATCCAAGCACGTACATTCATCCGACGTTGATGAATTACATTTTGTGCGTAAATAAACAGCCCCTTATAAACGATAACAATATTTGGCTTAGATAAAATAAATATGCACGCTTAGTATAATAAATATTAAAACCATAGTTGAGATAAATGTATATATGTATAACAGAACTGTGTTAAAAGTTAAAATTTTTTACTTTCCTCCCCTCCATTCGCGATTTCCCTTATAATCCGCGCCCGAATTAATTAAACGTTCAAACGAACGCCGATTTCTGTTAAAATAATGGGTTTTAGGTGTGTCAGTAGAAATATAAATTAGCATGAATTTGTCGACGTAAAAAAACGAATGTATAAAGCACAACTGTAAATAGAAAACAATACCTTTATTATTCGTATAAGTAGTAAGAATTAAATTACAATACATACCTCTTTTTCAATTTATCACGAGTTAATGCACTTAATTTAAAATCAAAGCACGGCTTTGTTGAATTAAAATATCAAGCCGAAGATACAACATTAACAAAACACCAAGTAATTCCTACGAATTAGAAGTTATAACATTAAAAATCTCACTAGTCCGGGTATGCGAGCATTCTGTCGGCTGTTGACTTTAGTCTACTTAATTAATTGTGAATATTATCTTCCTCCTTGTAATTATGAATGCGTATAGTGATTGTCAACAACACAAACTATATAAAACAGAGTTCATACATATTAAAAATAGTGTCGATAATATTTTCACTGCAGACGAAGGCAAACCGATCAGCCGACCAGCCGACAGCCGACCAGCAGCACGCACCAGACCGGGGCCGCACCATGGCAGAGTCGGAGGAGAGGTCGGGCTGGTCTAACACGTGACGACTTTTACCTTTGCCCCCTATTTATACATACTCACTTTTTCACAAAGCCGATTTCTAACGCTCATTTCACTGCATCTTAATTCGAAAAAAAGAGTGCGTGGTTCGAAAAACTAGCGATTGTCGCGTAACACCGCAAGTGCGTGCACCGAGTTGCCTAGTTAACAGACTTTAATAATATGTAAACATATTTCATTATTCTACCTACTTACATATACCATCTGCTCAAAACTAAATAGGGGCTTTGTTGTCAGCAGCGGAAACGTTTATTAGTGTTGGATCAACTAACAACTAGGCAGAGAAAAATTACTACGAAGAGACTATACAAGTGTTCTATTTCATTTTTTTTTAATTTGACTCGTTTAAATTAAAGGGAATCCAATTAAAAACCACAACTGTTTTGTACATTGTACTTTACTAGTATTATTTGTTGACTCACTATCGTTATATTTTATGACTAATTGTAAAGTCGCTTCTTAGATCGCAACTTTTGATTTAATGAAATTTTTTACATACTTACTCCAAAAATTAATAAACCAATTTAGAGTTCAGTGCGCCTTGTGGTATTCAATTTAAATTTTATGCGCTATGTATAATTCAAGCGAATAAAACAATAATTTCTCCAATTTCATAATAAGGAACAACTAAATAAAATAATCAACAATTATATTAACTATGCTTTTATTAATGAATTATCATTTGTAGCAATTCCACCAATAAACAGTCCTAAATTTAGAATCTACCCTGAAAACTCCTACAAAATATACTTAGCAATTTCATTTTCTTTTTCACATCCTCTTATGACTGAAGTCTGCATAGCTTCTTTGATAAGGCTCCAAAATGAAATTAATAAAATGAACAGGAAAATTGAAAAGTAATATTTATTGTTATTGTTATTCATATTTTGACACATTTGATATTAGAAAATGGTAAATTATAATGACAGTTCATTTCATAATTCACACCCTGTACATTAGGTAATTTTGCAATTGGAGAAACAATCCTTCCATGAATAAAATAATCCGGGTTAAAAAACTACACCTTATTAATTAATATATAAAGTCTTCCTTGGACCAGAAGAAATAAATTTAGGCACTTGGTAGTGTGGCGGAGGTAATTGGACACTCAAATGACAAATTACGAATTGGAAATTGCTATGAGTGCGGCTGCGGCTGCGACTGCAGCTGTTGCTGCGTCTGCGCCGGATGCAAAGGATGGTGTATGAGTTTCTCTTGCTGGAGGATCTGGTGGGCCGCGCGGTCCATCTCCTCTTGAGTCATGTCCAATGCTTCTTGCATCTCCTTGGAGGTATAGCGCACGAAGTCCGGATCGCAGTACTTACCCAAGCCCTGCTCGGCTAGGATGCGACCGACGAGGCTCTCCGCAGAACCGACTACTTCGAAGGGAACGGCCCTGCGGTCAGCTGGACTGCCTGGCAGTGAGTGGCTCAATCGTTCGGCGCCCACGTGTCCGTTTGCTGCCTCACCGCTTCCTTCTCTACCTCTCACTCCACCTGAAAGGGCACCAATTATTTGAATCAATTCTTCTTTTTCTATCATTGAAGCTTTGGTTTTCTATGTTTCCTTAAAATCCGACATAAGTATAATTTTTTGTAATCAATTTGTGTTGATTTTATAACAAAAATTAGGCGACAATACCGATTTTAAGTCCAAACATTAAAAAGAATACTGCTATGTTTTGTTTTTAGATAAATAAACTTACCAGAAATCCCAGTGAACCACCCTAGCAATATTGCAATCGTGTATTTCCATAATTATAATTTATAGTAACATTTACAGCCATAAATTTGTACACATAAAATTTCAGCCAAAAGCGAATTAAGCACGATTAGGGACACAAAAAATGTTTCAGTACCAAAACAAAAATGGTTCAGCCGAATTTAATAGTATTTAAAATTATATTCATCGTAATGATACGAAAATTATATCTGTACAAATGACAAATAGATATAAAAATAATAGATAATCA
The DNA here is from genome assembly GCA_917563865.1 of Phyllotreta cruciferae. Lineage (NCBI taxonomy): Eukaryota > Metazoa > Arthropoda > Insecta > Coleoptera > Chrysomelidae > Phyllotreta > Phyllotreta cruciferae. The sequence goes on from OU830615.1 coordinate 5,305,143, forward strand.
AATGGCTGTTGTAAACAATAGTCATGCATTAACTGTAATTACAAACGTTACCAATTTTTATGCTAAAACGATTATTAACCGAGTTTGAGTCACATCTGTGCGCTTATCTCAAGGACCACTGTGTAAAATTATACCAACAACCATTCAATTTGATATTAACAACAATTTGATAGAAGAATAATAGAAAAATCAAGACTAATAACATCTTTGGAATACTTTATTTATTATTCAATTTGTTTGCGAAATTGCTAAATTAAAATCATGGTTAAGTTTATTATCTTCAATTTTTAGGCAATGAGAAAGTTGTTAATTTTATAAGGCAAACAAAGAGAAAAATTGTATTGCATTCTGGTTATCTTTGGATATCTATTGAATTAGCTGGAAAAAGTAACTTATTTATGAAACAACAACTTCACATTTGTTGTCACTCTTCTTCGTGTATTCTAATAAACCTTCAAAATTTTTCTATAGCATCTATTTTCTTTAAAAAATCCTCTTTCGTATAAGCTTTACCTAATATGTCAAACCCATCTCAACGCACATGATACAGATGTTCTATTTTAAAGAACCTCCTCTGAGTAATCTCATTTGCATTGACCCGATTTACTATTCTCGTCGACAACTTACAAAAGTTTATTCTATCTTCCCACATTGGTAATACATATTAACATTTTCTTATTGTTAGTTACATTTTATTGAATAGCTATTGGTAAGGTAAGTTTAGTAATTTGTAAATATGATATTTATGGTATCTGGAAATAGCACGCATATAAAAGTAGCTGTATTATTCACTCGAATTTCTGTTGGAATAAAAACTGTAATAAAGCTGTTAGTAAAAATGTAAACGAACCAAATCTGCTGAAAAATTAGTAAAATGCACAAGTAGGAAAATAAGTATAGTGTGAGAAAAAGAGAGTTGTAGATTGTAGTATTTTTCGATGCCGCCAAAAGTATAACCATCAGGAGTACCAATAAAAAATTAGTCACTACATTAGCTACAAATTATTACAAAGTTGAATCAAGGAAACTGACGATGTGGTAGATTATAAAACAAATAAGATAGGAAATTTTTAAAGATAAGGGGCTAACCTCTGCCGTGGAAGGAAGCCCTGTGATTCAGTAGAGTACAAGGCGCATGCCGGTTATATCCTTCGGAATCAAAGACGAATGGGTGAAGTCTACCGAGAGGAAGAGGCGAATCACCAAGACCAAGCGAAGGCTCTGGTTCTGGCAAGAAGCCTGCGACTGCCATAGCTTGCGCTTGCGCAAGTTTCAGCCCGCTTGCAATGCGATTAAAGCTTGGTGCTTGCTGCGCAGCTACGGGCACCGAAGGCGCAGGTACAGACGAAAGTGTAGGAGTGGATGTAGGTGTAGCTGTGGCTGTGACTGTGGCTGGCATGCAACCGCCCCCTAGTCCCAGACGGACGCGGCGCGGCGGTGGGGTTGGAGGCATCAACTCCGCTGTCTTGTCACCCTGCAGACTAGCAAATAGATCACCAAACCAGTTAGCAATTAAATCAAACTAAACGTTAAAATGTATATTCAAACAAATCATAAAAAAACCAAAACAGGCACAAATCACACCAGCTTTCGCTTACCCTTGTAGTTAGGGTGCAGGAAGCCAGATTTACTGAAACATAATCCATGTATTTACTTTTTTGATTCTCCTTTCGCTAATTACGTGTTTCATTATCTCAGCACAAATGTTCGTCCATTTTGTGCAATAATTAAAACTTAATTGTAATATTTTTCCTGCCACAGTACCTTAAAATTGTCCATTGAATCATTATTCCACTGAACTAAAAATTATATGGTTTGGATAGCAAAAACTCGAGAAAGACAATAGTCTGGTGAACATAATCAGCGAACATTTAATAATGATTGAGAGAATAGTTTTTGGTTCAAGTGCAGATTGACTCCCACTTCAACAAAGGCACAACATTCAGTAAATCGATTATTTCTTAACAAAAACATAAGCCTTCAAAAAGCGATGAACGTAATGCACACAATTTTCTAAAATAAACCAAAGCTTATTCTGAGATAATGAAACGATTTTGACTATTTTTAACAAAACAAATTCCTAACATCAAAAATGACTAATTGCTTCAACTTTTGTAACACTGAAACTAAAAACTACCTCTAGTCGGCTATTACAGAAGAAATGATATGTTCAAGCGGATGGATACGAAGTGCTAGAGCATCAATTAATGCCCAAGCAAAGCCTAAAATGAGGTAGTTTTTAAGCGAATGCTCTTTATAGGTAGATATATACATTTTGAAGATTAGGAAAATAGTAATAGGAATCGCACCCCCGCAAAGTCAGCTCCTATTTCACATTTTATAATCTCCATGTCAGCTCCTTCAATAATGTCCATATCCCAGGTAATAAAACAATAGAAGAACAAGCATAAAAGTATAGTAGCTTAACGAAAATAGCTCCTAAAGAAACAGCTTAACTATTATCGAATACTTGGAATATAATCATTGTTGAAGGTTGATTTGTTCCGAATGTGCGAGTACATTAACTTACTCGATTACTGTATACGTGTTCTTATCATCCCCATTACGAATGTTATTAAGAGATCTCAGCGGGATTTCCTCGTCTTTGAAATTCTCCTGGTTGTTCAATGAGTTGACGCTGACCCGGTTTTGCACGTTTTTAGTCATTGATGTTATGTGATTCATTCCCTCGGTAACGGCATTTTTAATCGAATTGTACGGAAGGTAATCGACACTCGAAGCCGGTGTTATTTTTATTTGGGTGGAGTTTAATTTTAAGGATTTTGCTCGGTTGAACGTGTGACCACGTTTCATAGAGGACCAGACGCTACCAAAAAGGGAATGGTTTCTCTGCAAAACGAATAAGAGCCGTTTAGTAAGTGTGGGCCATCTATTTTTTCATCAATCATGAACTAGACGTCAAACGAAATATATGAAATGAATATTAAATTAGAGTTTATCCTGGAAATGATTCTTTGTGACATCTTAGCTTTCACAATTCTGGTTATGGTGATAAGAAGCAAGCGTAAAATTGGCTAGAAAAAATCTAAATCTAAAAAATTTCAAGCAAAGGTACGATATAATAAAAATATTAAAACTCGTGCTAAGTATTGCGAAAGGAATACTATTTGGGTGAAATATACAAGAACAAATGGACTAGAAAAAACGTTGGCTCTAACCAATCATCATAGATTAATAATAAAATTTATCTCAAGGCAGATGATAATAAAGAATAAACAACAAAAAAATCACTTACTCTATGCATAGGTTCTGGATTATCATCAATAAGTTCGTCCAGATTTCCAGAGATGGCGCGTTTAAGTTCTGGTCCTGCTTCGTGCAAGGTTCTCAACCCGGCTTGTAAAGTCACGGTGTTGTGAATATCTTTATCGCCTTCTTTCATTTCCTGCTCCTTTCGTTTCTTGAAACGTCTGAAATAATCCTGGATAAGGAACGTGGCGTAGAATTTCCCCACGGTCACTTCATCGTCGACCCCTGGTGGCGGTACGACTTGGTCCAATAGTTTCGGGCTGGTGCGCTTCCAAATTTTTTTGATTACCGCTCGAAGCTCCGCGTTGCAATCGTCTATATTGGGACCATCGGTTTTTATCCTCAAGGATGTCCGAACGACGGCGAACAGCGTGGCGTTGAAGAGAACAGTCCCGTCGCTGTTCAGAGGCATGTTCATGGAAACGAGCCGTTTGCAAGCCACGCGATGAGGACAGAGTTTACCGAAACCGAGCGGTGGTGAAATCTTCCGCAGAAGCGTCACGACATCCAGATGTTTGATCCGGCCTTTTGCATCAGGATCGTACTCGCTCCATAATCTAATGAATTCGTCTAGATGATGTGGTCCTAAAATCGACCAATCTCGTGTCAAATAATCGAAATTATCCATAATGACCGCTACGAATAAATTAATAATCTGAAACAACAATCGCGTTTACAAACTGAAATGATATTGTTGTATCGTAACTTACCAGGAACGAACATAATACGTAGAATGAAATGAAAAACGGATAGGCTACTACTGAACCACAGTTACTCAGTTTTTTTAGTTTCCTGTCGCATTTAGCTACTGGTGTGCCTGCACAATCCATCATTATTTCTTGCCATGCTTCACCTATAAATACCATTACAATGAAGAAACAGATTATTCTACAGAAACAGATCTACCTGTAGCAGATCGAAACAGAACCAGTACAGCTTGAAAAAACGATCCAAAATTATTGTTCCTCGTGATGGACGAAGACGATTCTAGATCATTGCTTTCAATTTTTCCAAACATCTGGAATCGAAATTTTTGTAGAACATTTTTATTTTCGTTAATTTTTAACCATTTACCTGCATTCCAATGACTGCGTATATGAAGAATAGCATTACAATTAATAGAGCTACATATGGGAGAGCTTGAAACGATTTTAGGAATGTCCATAGAAGTGTTCTAATACCTTCTCCTCTATTCAATAATTTAATAAGTCTCATGACACGGAATAGGCGGAAGAAGTTACCAGACAGTTTAAATTTATTTCCAGGCTACAAAATTTAGATATTTGTATTTCAAAATTGAGAGGAATGGTTTAAAACTTACGTTAACATCTTGATATACAATATCAACGAAACTACCTAGTACTATAATGAAATCGAAGACATTCCAAGCATCTCCAAAATAGTTTTTAACCCGGAATGCAGCCAATTTAAAAACGAATTCCATAGCAAATACTGCCGTGAATATCATATTGAGATAATCTAAAACTTTTTCATACATTGCATAGTCATCTGGCTTGTGGTGAAATTTCATGCCCAGTGTTATTGTATTTGTTAAGATTAGAGTAAATATTGCATATTCAAATGGTCTTGAAGTAACGAACCACCAAACTTTATATTGAATACGATGTTTCGGAATATATCGACGAATTGGTTTAGCTTTGAGTGCGAATTCTATACAGTTACGCTGGTTTTTATCCAATTCGCAATTTTTGTATTCTTGCTCTCCTTCGTTTTGGAATGTAACGATAACGAAACCGACGAATATATTAACCATAAAGAAAGCTATTATAATAATGTATATAATGTAATACGCTGCTACTATAGGGCGGGAATTATGAATTGGTCCTTTATTTTCTTCATTCGAGTCTATTGAAACGTATAACAAAGTCGGCCATCCTTCAAATGTCGAAACAGTAAAGAGAGTCAACATTGCCTTTAGTACGTTATCGAAATGAAATTTATTCGGGTCCCATCTTCTTTCTCTCATCGATGGGCGATTTATGTCCCCGTTTTCATACACCAAATAAGTTCCACTAAAATTGAATGACAGCAATACAGAACGTTCGTTTGTTGAAATAACAACTTACTTGCAGTCTTCAGCAGTCATCTTGGATCTGTCGGTGCAGTGCGAGAACTTTCCCTAAAGATAATAACGTCTTTAGTAGATTGATTAATTCATTTAGTAGGTATATTATTTAATCCAGTATTTGATTATTGTGTATTGAAAATAAGAAAGCAATTCCAAATTGAAATACGACTTGAACTTAACTCATACATGACGTCACATGCAAGAACGTGCGAATTAATAACATGGTTCACATAATGCGATCACTTGTAGTCATAACTAGTAAATAATATTAAGTAGATATCATAATTGAGGGCGAACGTGTATATTCACAAGCTTCTACAATTAAACCAATGAAAGTAACGTAAGTATGCAACCTCCTGCATCCACTTAGAAGCGTTTAATCCTCTTAAGAAAACACGGTGCATATCAGCAGTAGCAGTGGCGATAGCAGCAGTAGTAGCAGCGACAACATAATTTTACCGTGAACCAAGTGAACTCCTAAAATGCTATATATTAAGTGAATGTGCAATAGTAAATAAACATAGTACGTAATGTGGTAGTTGATCTCCGCGAGACAACCAATTCACCAATAATGGATGTGCATAATACGCTATAAGTATGTAGCTCATAATAAAGAAATATTCCGGAGGCTTACCAACACCAAATGAAATCTTTATACGTATATGAATGACATCCATGTGGTCGGCGCTTGTGTGGACTGGCGGCATTAGAACCAGAAAAAAAGAGAATAGAAAAAGATAGAAGAAATTTTATGCAAGCACATAATAATAATAAATAATAATAATAAAGCGAAATAATACTATTATGGAAACAAAAAGTGTGTATAGATAAATAGAGAAAGAGAGAAGTGGAACGTAGATACATTGTGGCATGACATATAACATAACATAAACATAACATGAAACATTAAAGTGTGTTTCAGCTGAAAGTGGCGAGCGGCGCACAAGTTCTGCTCTACTCATGCCGCTAATCGTTATCCATTACCGATTAAATCCACTAACGACCGCTATCCAGCTACAGCTAAAACATGCATACGGGTAGTAACAATGTTGTTTCTACGCTGATTTATGCTAAAAAAACAAAAGCTCGGAAACGGAAAATTACCTTGAATAGTTGCACTCCTATGACAGCGAACATGAACTGCAGTAGGTAGGTGACCAGCATAATATTGCCGATCGTCTTAATGGCTACTATCACGCATTTCACTACGTACTAGCCATAGGAAGATTCGGCATGATAGAATGGAAAAAAAAACATTACAGTCAGTAAAGTAAGTAAGGGAAAGAATAAAGTTAAAGCGAGTAGCATCGCCCAGGCGATATCGGACGGTATACCCAAATATATTCCACTCTAGATATGACTACAAGTGCGGCGAGATGTAGAGGGCGAGAACTGGAGCTGATCTGATCTGATCGACGGAGCAACAACTGCACAAACGCACAGCTGCATTACTGCACAGCTGCGTAACTGCACACAACACGCAAAGACTGCTGAGCGAAAACATGCGGGTTACTGGGCCCCATCCATCACAACAACGGGGTTAATCTCTGGCGAAGGGGCTAAAGGTAAATTGGAAATGGCAATTGGCAATAGGAAACCCACACCAACGGGTGCATTTGCTTCAATAACGCAACAATGGAAATGGAAACGGACTGTTATGAGTAGTTCCTACCTTGAACAGCTGTACTCCTATTACGGCAAACATGAATTGAAGCAGGCATGTCACCAGCACTATGTTGCCAATGGTTTTTACCGCAACTATGACGCACTGGACTACATGCTAAAGATAAATATTTAATTAAGTGGGTACGAAGGAACCTATAAAAAGCATTTCCTTTCCTCTACTATAATCGTCTACAACCCCTTTTTGTAAAACCTATATAAAAGGGAATCGGAAATTCCCTAAACCTAAATAAAGAGAAAGCACGTAGGAAATGTTTATACCCACTGATCTCGAATCAGTCAGTTACTCTGCTAATTGAAATGAGCATCTAAATTTAAAATACCTTTCATTACTTACATACCTTCAATCCTTTAGCCCTGTTAATTGCTCTTAAAGGTCGTAAAACTCTCAGTACTCTCAAAATCTTAACCACATTCATTGCGCCTTGACTGAAACAAACATATTTTTTTTGTTTGTTGACAGACAAGGATTTTTAATACATGTCTTACCTATTATATATAGATACTAATGACACACAAACAACTAGTAAATCCAACATATTGAAGGCCGAACGTAAGAAGGCACCGTCGTGTAAGATGCATCCATAAGCAATGGTTTTGAGCATCAGTTCAATTGAAAAGATTATTGTAAAAAACACATCAAATTTTGACAGCACCTGAAAACATAGTCATTTGTAGATATTCAAATAATTCCACACCTGATTTGTACCTTATTTGTTTCCGAATTAGTATCTATTGGGTCCTCAACTGCTAATAACGCTGAAGATACCATAATACAGACCAAAATCATATTGCTAAAGTAACTGTGATTGCAAAACCAATGGCAGAAGACGCGAAATCTAAAAATTAAGAATTGCTGTAACCACTTTAACTTGATTTACGTTTCATAACTAATACCACAATATACTACCAATACAAAATCATCCAATTCAATAACACACGTATGATGAATTTATGGGTAAGTAGTAGAAAGAGAGGATTAGATGAATTGACATTTACGTTTATTATAATTAAACTTTTCGTTTGAGAACACGTCGTGTCGTGTTACATTCGCAAGAAAGCCATGCAAAGAAGACACCGAAAGACAAAAGCTAGCAACCACCTTTCAAATATCACTTCAACCTATTTTTTTATTTCATATTACAAACGTCCAGAATTTTTATTTTGTCTGCGATACGATAGACTGTAGTTATGAGTTTTACAGGTACAATGCAGGTTTTCTAATTGGCAGGCTTCAGGGTCGCACTACTGAACAAACAAGTGCGGGACCACACTAGAGTGCCAAGTGCCAGAACGGGGTTGCAAAAGCGCAACACTCTATCAACAAAGCAGAGTTCCCAAAAAGTTCGTTACCAATAGAAATTGTACCATCTGATGGAATTATTCAGAAATGTAAATTTGATTCTAATGTACAAACTGAAGACGGAAGACAAAATGATGAAACGAGGTTAGTACCAAGTAGCAAATTAGATATGGGAACTCTGCTAACAATTTCAAATTAAGGCACCACTGTCTACCACATTTCACCTGTTCGTAGGAGAAAAAATGAAGAAAGATGACGCTGGCGGTATTGGCAACGTCTGTGTGTTTTGTTTTATTTCAGACATGCGGCGAGGTTGCGCCCCATCATCGTTGCCCGCCTCATCATCTCCATCTGCAACGCACACACACATACGCACATATTACTGTTAGCTCCTAATCAACACAGCTGCTGCCGCAGAACCGATTTTACGATTAGTATTGAAATAGATAGTGAAAGAGAAAGAAGGCCGTTCATAGCTGTTTATTTTATATATTTTCATCTTTAAAGAGATAAAAATTGCGTGGTAAATAGAAAAAAGAATGTGCCCAATGTTGTTTAAAATTAGCTAAGTATCAGAGATCAGCAGCTATGTTCTGTGTCAAGGGGGCCTACCTGTTTTTATGTGAAAATATAAAGAAGGCACTGCCTTTGGGAATAGGCTTTATTTTCTTAACAATTGTGACCTCGGATAACCTCCGAGGTCTCGCTGTCTCTTTTGTGACAACCTCTGCTTCGTCGTCGTCAACTTCTATATCTAGATCTTCCTCTAAAAATTATCATTATTTTCTGGCTCTAAATTAATAATTGACATAACACATAGATAAAATTATAATCTTCAAGCCTTTTTAAAATTTTCTATCATATAAATAGGTATATTTAAGATCAATATTACGTAGTAAATAAATTGGATACACTACCTTCATTTTGATCTTCGAATTCTCCTTCTTCTGGAATTTTCGTTTGAGATTCCGCTTCCTCGTCATGCTCCGATCTTAAATTACCATTAATTTATAAGATAAATCTAAATTAACACTAAAAAAAGTACCAACCTCCCTGAATATTGTCCGTCGTCAGTCTCTTCTTCTTCTACACTGTGCTCTTCATCTAGCTCCTCTTGTGGTGTAGGACTTTTTGATTTTCTTTCGCCTTCTTCCTCTTCTTTCTCAATTGCCGATAGAGATTCGGCGTCAGCTAAATTATCTACAGCAATGGCCAAGAATACATTCAGTAGAATGTCTAATAAAAACGTTAGGAAAATCGTAGGATTGAATTAATGAATATATTTGATTGTTTTGTTCAATATAAAAGGATACAATTACCGCAAATGAAGAGAATTATGAAGTAAATACAGGAAAGAACACCTGGTGACTCGACGCCTCCGTAAGCCGCTATACCTTCATACATTACCACGTTCCAATCTTCACCAGTCAATATCTAAGTAATAAAAAATAATTTAAGTAAAAAAATATCATTATTCGATTTAACTTGCCTGGAATACGGTAAGAAGACTTTGCCAAAAACTATCGAAATTATATCTGGTTTTCTCCTCGGTGTCTTTATTGAATCTTCCACCAAAAACTTGCATTCCCAATAAAGCAAATATAACAATGAACAGAAACAGTAGAAGCAAAAGTGACGCAATCGATTGAATAGAATTTAACAACGATGCAACTAGGTTTGATAATGATCGCCAGTACCTAAAATTATAGCTCAAATTGTGGAATTGTGGCCGAAGTTTGTTTTGAATAACTTACTTAGTTACCTTAAACACTCTTAACAATCTAACACAACGTAACACAGATATTCCCAAATGAGGCATAACGTGAGTGTTAGTTAAAATCATTTCCATAATACTACCAATTACAACAAAGCAATCAAATCTATTAAATAACGATACAAAATACCCCTAAAATCATAATTTTAATAATATTAATAGGTATTAAAATTTGTGCACCATCCTTACTTGAAAACCTAGACTATACATCTTTAACAACATTTCCATCGTAAACAGAGCAATAAAAAACATATTAGTATATTCTAAAAAAATAATAGTTTAGAATCTTTTTAAAATTGATTATTTTCGTAATACCTTGAAATTTATCTAACCATTCTGGTTGCTTATGATGTTCCGTAGCCAAAACTCCAGTATTCAAAAAGACTAATACGATGATGAGCCAATAGAAAGTTTGAGATTTTACTGCCTTCCTGCAAGCTCTTCGCATCCTTCGATTGACACGATCGAAATCTTTTTTCTTCCTCCTAAACCATGACTCCTGCTGCACTTCTTCCTCGCCAATGTAATCGGTAGATTCCATTTCATTTTGGGTCATATTTCTGTTATCTTGGTTCTGATGATCTTCTCCTTCTGGTTCGATATCTTCAGCTTGAGTTATCCAATCCAAATAACCCCTGAGGTCTTCCTCAAGCTGCTGCTTTTCTCTGAGCTTATGAAAATCTCCCCTGGCTTTCGCCTTTTCTCTTTCCTTGGAAAACTCACTAGCATTTAAGTTTAGTTGAGCAATAAATTCCGTTTGCGTGTTAACTTACCCACTCAGTACACCGAGAATTAGATTCATCACGAAAAATGCTCCTAGAATTACCATCGACACGAAATACAACCATTGCCACGTTCTGCCCGACGCATCTTGTATCTATAAATTATTAATTCAGAATTAATGAATAATGATGTTGGTTTCGAAATAGGAAACATACATTGTAAAGCACGTCAGTCCAACCCTCGAGGGTAATGCATTGGAATACAGTCAACATGGAAAGACCGAAATTATCGAAATTTGTGATGCCATCGTTTGGTCCTTTCCAACCGCGGTCACTGCAGACCATATTAAGTTGTGCACAATCAAAGCCTACATTTTCGGTCCCACACGGGTGTGGTTCATCCATTACTTTACCTAAAAGAGTATCCAAACAGAATATTCGCTTCCACCTTTTTTTAACGTTTTACCTGTAACATTGTCATAACAAGTCATATGCATTTTTCCTGAGAATAATTCTAAGCCAATAATCGCATAAATTATAATAACAAATAGTACTAACAGAGCTATATGCAATAAAGGCACCATGGCACGAAGAATCGAATTCAATACAACTTGTAAACCTAAAAATACCATTTAATAATATTGCTTTAATAATTCATGGCAAATCGATTATAGTAATTGAACATATTACATTGATTAATTTCTGGGAAAGGTTATACAAAATCAATGATGAAATGATCTTGATGAAAGCTTACTTGGTACGCCAGAAACGAGTCGTAAAGGTCGAAGTACCCTAAAAGCTCTCAGAGCTTTTACATCGAAAGTTTCTTTACTGAGATTTTGTAATACCGTAGTAATTAATCTAAAATTATCATTAAAATATTATCGAAATATTATTATTTTTAAGTAATATTACCCTATAACAACAATTGTAAAATCAAGTAAATTCCAACCATTCCGTAGATACGCCCCTGGATGCATAAGAAACCCATAAGCGAGGATTTTCATTACACATTCTGTTGTGAAAATTACTAAAAAGATATATTCGACTTTTTCCTAAAAATCACAAAATTTAATTGAGCGAAATTTTAAAAAATTTGGTGTTTGTTACCAAAATCGCGTTTGTCGAATTCGAATCGGTATTAGGGAAAGGAGTGTAGACAGCTAAGGCAACACAATTCGCAAATATTGTAAGTAAAATTAACCATTCAAAAGGTCTGTAAAACTAGTTAAGGAAAACAAAACATAGAAAATCTGTAGAAACGCTTAATTATTAAAACTAACAGAAGGATACTTCCATTCTACAACGTCAATGCATAATTTTCTGATTGGGTTCTTCAAATAGAGGCAAAAAAGGGCACGTTGCGGACGATCAGGGGGCGCTTTGCCGCCGCGACGGACGGGTCGTTTGGGGGCCGTCGGCGTCCGAGCCGCAACCGCTTGTCCAGGGCTCGTAACGCCCGCCCCCACGGTACTCATCGCGGTGGCGGTCGCACTAATAGGGCCTTGCCATGCACATCCCCCTCTTTCTGCAGGTTGTACGGACCAGAAGCGATTGCTGGATGATTCGCGAAGTTCATACTGCAGCCCTGCAATAACCCAAATTTACCTACCTTAATTAAACCGCTCCCTATAAAGGGTACACTGGATAAACTTTCATAGAATACATATGGAAGGGAATTTTTTTCTTGAACTGAATTAAACTGACACCGAAATTTTACAAGATGTAGTATTTTTAAAATGAGTAGTAGTCTTGTTGATTATAATTTGAAATTATTTTATCCCCTTTGAATAAGGGGGGAAAGTTCATTTTCACAAAATTTTCACTATTTTTGCCCAATCCTAAGATAGACTTTTAAACACTACATCTTCCTTGTTTCACTGCTTTTTAAGTCTACAACACCTTTGGTCAATTATATTACTAACATCACCATTGATGAATCGAATAAAATCTACTAAGTAGATACATAACATTGCTAACTGGGAAAAAAATAAGTTTAAGGAGTAAAAATTTAAAGAATTCTAAGCATGAAAGTGAATTGATGAATAGCTATAGGTAGGTGCCTATTGAAACTTTTACTCTTGGTAATAAAATTCGCGTTTATCGATACACCAACTAAAGTATCGAATAGCATGCTAAACTTTATTCTTTTAGAACTTTCAGAACTCTACTTTGTAACCTGTTGTGAATTAATGGGTCAAATTCCTTCGCAAAAATGTTTTTATCAACGCTGGTTTTAATCTAAAAGCTTATTCATAAATTCGCAAGTATAGGTAAATAAATATCAATATTACAATATTAATAAAGTCAGATATAATTTACATGCTCTGTGAAAATGTTAGTTATTTCTCGAGCGAACACGTTTGTCATGATTGATATTTTTAAACACTATATTTAAAGCAATACGAATTTCCCGAGCGGTCGAATAATACCTTGGAGCGCTTCGGAAAAACTCGAAGCTTCTACATTTAAAACGAAATATATACGAACCTCAACGAGGGCTATAAACAAATCGAGCAAAACTAACACGAAATTTCAACAAATCAAGCACATAATCAATTAGTAAAAATCGGAACATAAAGAAAAAAGCGACTATTCCAATCGCCGTTACGCGATTGCTCAAATGAGATGAGAGCGTCGACGCCACACTGGAGGGAAACGCTTATTTGGCGTCGGTGTCGTCAAACGAGCGCCGTCCGTCGTCCGCCGTCGACCGTTCGACGCTTTTACATTTTAATCTATTACGTAATGCCCGCTCATGCGCCTTCGCCGATGAATAACTAATCCAAATTTATCTCTGGATGTTTCCTGAACCACATATTTTGCCAATTACCTCGCCGGGCCGATATAAAAGGGGCCGCATATTTTATATTGCACTAGATAACAAAAATATCTAATATTTACAACAATATGATTTTAGCTAAATTGACAAACGCACTCGGGATTCGTTTGCTTAAAGATAATTCAAATAATTATCCCGAAATGTCCCTAATGTTCATTGAAAATTAGCCCTGAAGTATTAACGGCGCGTTCCGCTCGTTGAGCTTTTACTGCTTTCGAAAGCGATAAAAAAGTTTATTGTAGCGATAAAAAAATCTTCCGGAATATTTTTAGAATAACAAAAACACAACCGTTGGCGCTATAGTTGGCTAAAAAGGAAACTCGAAAATTTAAGAGCTAGTTTTCTGGCACAACGGTTGAGCAGATTCTGTTGCTATGCACATTAAGGATGCTCTTTGTGGCTAATGAAGCGATTAACGCTCGACGATAGTTTAGGAACTATGGGAAATTACGGGGTATAATCCGAAAATTAGCATACTAAATTAGGTATTTGGTTTGATCAAATGAGTTATTATCATCAACGAAGTTGCTTAGGATGGATTAAAAACATCAACACATTTTCCGAGAGTTCCTAAATTAATCAATCAAATTACAGCTCAAAGCTTTGAGGTGACCTTTCGGCACGTCCCAAACAATTTTGTAAATAACCGAGTTGTAAATAAAAGGTGGATACTCTTTGTAATTAAATGAATAATTAATAGAGGTGTGTAATGTACACATAGTTGAACGTTCGTTGATAGATGTTATCAATGGTTTAGTAACCTGTATAGTCAAAATATTGATCGGAGTCAAGTGTTGGGCGTGGCCTATTATTGAGATTTGTTTCTTCAGAATCAAACATGACTATCTTCCAAGAATGGAATCTGTTTTTTATAAACGATTTTATTGATTGGTTATGGTCGGATTAATACCACATAGAAACATTCAATTTTATTGAGCCAAAAACCAAAGAGGCATCAAAAACTTTGACTTAGAAGAAAAAATAGGTTGTTTTGTTTAGAGATTCCTTGATAGATCTCCGCGAATAACATGAGCTACAATCTATTCAATTAAACTAAAGGGAATTTTTAACATTTAGAATCTCTACAACTCGACCACGCACCTCAACATTAACATACGCACAACAAACATAAATTCCTTGTTTTGCTTTCCTTACCGGGACAGTAGAGTGTGGGATCCATAACAACCTGGAAGATAAGTTTTCATGTGAACAAGACGTTCAAACGATCCCTCCATTTTTTCACTAACATTACAACTACTTTAATTAGAAAAACACTAAACAGGCCGACTTCTATTAACTAATACAATTTGTTTGATTCCACTGTTGTTGCCTCACCCCTTTGGTTGACATTACGGGCTATTCAAACCCAAATCCGATGCTTGATGCCGACGTCTCACTGTCTGCTTTTTCTATGACGCGCCATCCAGTGGGCAGATCCTCAATTCCTCCATGCCCTTCGCAGGATAACTAAATCCTGCAGGACTACCCCACGCAGATCAAACTTCATTCCATACCACAAACATTTAATGCTACTTTATGCCCTTACAATCACACGACGCACGTGTGTATAGGCATTCATGATGTGACATTGCAAGCTCCAATAATTCAATTTAC
Organism: Phyllotreta cruciferae; assembly: GCA_917563865.1. Taxonomy (NCBI): domain Eukaryota; kingdom Metazoa; phylum Arthropoda; class Insecta; order Coleoptera; family Chrysomelidae; genus Phyllotreta; species Phyllotreta cruciferae. The sequence continues at coordinate 5,320,440 of OU830615.1, forward strand.
GCTGCATTTTACGGAGTTTACCCTAGTTGTGAAGTTGAGGAATAATTTTAAAAAGTTTCATGTATCGGATATGTTTCCTTTACAGTGAAACATAGTGAACTGTATGGATGAATTTTACATTGCTTTATTGTTTTTATTAACAACCGTTGTAAAATATTAATTGTTCCATAAAAGGCTATTTTGAAGGAATATTTCAAACTGAAATAGACTTGCTCTGGTTGGGAGCTTTTACTTACATTATTCCTTGCCCGGGGTTATCTCGTCATCTGGAGGACTCATTTAATATTTAGTGGGCTGAATATTGTATAAAGGAGCGCTCAAAACTGGAAAGCTGGTTCGCTCTCTCAATTCTCGATCACTATCCGAAAGTGCGGACTGAACGATGCAGCACGTAATACAGAAACAACGATTTGCTTTTCTGATTATAGAGCTCTCGATAATACAAACGTTTGCAATTTAAAAAAAAATTCAAAATAAATTGACAATCATTTTTATTTTATTTTATCCGACCATATTGACTAAAAAATGCAGTTTTCCGAATTTATTGGATTTTACTTAATAAACGGCTTAATAGAATATTAATAACTTAATAACTGCCGCAATCTCGAAAAAAAAAAGTTCAAAATATTTGAGGCAAAATATTTTGATTGCCATACAGTGTTGTTAAGTTATAGTTAACTCCAAGTAGTTAAAAATGTAGTTCAACTACTTTTAATGTAATTAAATAACCCGGTGTTGGTCAATTGGTCCCCTCGGTCATTTTTGTCAGCGGGGTTCCATAATCCTACAGGTCGATTGGTCCCCAGTTTCAAAATTTAATGGGCTAATTGGTCCCCGCGGTCAAAATATTCCTAATCCGATTAGATAAGATTTTACATTGCATGAGTTACTATCATTTGGCTAACATCTTCTGGTGTACTTACATAGCTGAGAGAATTTGGACAAAATGCAGCTTTTAGTGTTAAAAAATATTTAATATCTAAAGCATTAGTAATTTAAAATATATTCAATTGGTACAATATATATTAAAAGAAAAATCCTGTACAAAAAAATAATTATTTTAGTTTTAATATACGAACGGATTTCAAAAAATAGTTGGCAACATATGGGAAACATTATTATTAATTTTACGAAATAGTTATTCTTCACGAAAAGTTCTGCATGATCTAAAATCAAAGATGCAACCATCAAAAATCAAATTTTATCAATCTTATACGAGGTATGTGAAAAAATGTGAATTTTGCTCAAGAGTAAAGTACCTTCATATTTTACAATATCGAAATTTGTTATTATGAAAAGTACACCTAATTTTCTAAATGTATGCTGGAAGGGATGGGATTTTCCCTATATTGAAATAGAAAAAAAAGACAGAAGTCAAAAAATTTCCCCTAATCATAAAATCCTCATTAAATTGTACTACGAAATGAAAATACATAATCGTAACTTGCCAGAGAATTTGAAATTATAAATATTCCCATCGGTCCTTCCTAGAAACCCTTAATCCGGTATTGGGGACCAATTGACTGATAGCTTTCGAGTCGAAAAAGGATTATATTTGGGTAAATTTGACCGCGGGGACCAATTGAACTCCACCCAAATAACCAACTAATACTCCAGTCATTATATACGAAATAACGGGGAAGAAAAGAAAATAAACCGAGGAAGCTAAATTTTGGATATGTTGTGGGGAGTGCTTAGAAAAGCTTAACTTTAAGTTTTCGACCGGAAATTCCTTGTGCATTTTCCGCCATCTTGAAAGATAACAACTTTTCTAATTGTAAGTCCAGGTAATTAAATATATTTAAATCAAATTTAAATTCATTTTCAATTCATTTATTATTCTTTCACTAAGCAGGTAATGTTTCTGAAATTTTAGAAAATATAATTGTACCCTCTAAATTAAAATTATTTAGGTACCTGAATTGGTTTTTACGATTTAATCTACAAAGCTCATATAAATCCCTTTGTCCATATTGGAAACGAGATTAATTTAAATTAGAGTTAAATACCTCACTTTGTGGAATTAATGTAGTGAAATGTAATGCGAAATACTTTGAAATAAATTGTATTTAAAATGTATTGTATTGTATTACAAATTTAATTAAAGTAGTTGTAGTTGTAGTTAACTACATCATATTTTTGCTTCGTAGTTACCATCGAAAAATTACATTAATTAAGCAACGTTTAATTATGCTTAATATATTTTTACCTACATTCCTGCCAGCATATTTGAAATGAGTCAGATTTGTTGAGAATTTCAAATGAATCAAACGCAGGCCGGTCCAAAAATCCCATAATAAACATCCGTATTGTACGCAAACAACTTTCGAGCGTCAGAATTATTTTTAATTGAAGTTCTGCCGAGTGTTTGAGACAAGCTTGTTATCGATACAAGCGCAATTATGCTCGCGATCGATAATGAAAAATTGAATGACATGAAAGGGTAATGGAAATTTCGAACGGATACGAAATAAGCTTTGATCACGTGCCGATATTAATTTCTTCAGCGTTTTACTTGATCAAATAAAACTTTCCAGTTTAATCGATGAGTACGAAAAACGGGACACTAAAAATTTGTCTTTTAATTTAGAGGAACAAAAAATAAATTACTTATCCATGTTTCGTGAATTTTGAAATTGGATATAATTGGCTATTATGGCTAGTTCATTTTTTTTGTATTCATTATTAATTCTTTATAGAAAATAGCAGACTTCCGTGACTTAGTCACGACACCGGTTAGATGAGATAGGTTTATGAAAACAATGTCAAATTTGGTAAAAATCAAATTTATTGAGTATTTAATAAAACTGTTTCAATACTTGACAATATCTACAATAACTGACTATTATAATTACAGAAAATTACGTACATCAAAAGCGATTTTTTAGTAGCATGTTTGTGCACAAATACTTATAAATTTCCAAAAATGCCTATACCGGCCGAAAATATATTGAATTAATCAGTTCACAAAATTCATCAATAAATAGTACTTAATCAGAAAAACAAGAACAAAATAATACATACATTTACAGTAAAGATGATTTTTCTCTAAGTACACAAAACATTAAAAATAGTTTTAGGACTGTCAGAAAATTTCCATAACTATATTTTTAATAAAGTAAAAAAATGTCAGCAATTTTTAAATAGCTTAAAAAGCGCTTACACAATAAATAAGTAGATTTGTAATTAATGTGATATTAATACGTTTATCACAATAATAAGAATGAATATATCTATAGGATGATCCGTATTTCTTTGGTTTTCAATAAAGTAATAACATATATTTTTCTATATAAACTTACACAAACATGCTGTTTTAATTAAAATGTGTGACCGGGAAGGACGTGGATATCTAAACTGTATTCACCCAAAAGAAAGGTGTGAAAACCGTTTAGGAAGCAGATTGTATAATTCAGACTTAAGTTCATTACTCTATTGCCATAATTTAAAATATTACGTACATACAGATTTTTCCAAAGCAAATCATTTCTGTATTGATGTTTTGATTAAAATTATGGCAAAGTTTAAAATTTCTTGTCTTTCAAATATATACACAGCATAACGTTAATATAAATTATGGCAAACCAATTTTAATAAAAAAAATAATTACAAATACAGGGTGGAACATAAAATAAACGAAAGGGTGGATGTGTTAAATTCTTATGTAAAACCCTGTAAAAATATATTATGGCGTATTGGTAATCAAATATACACGACAAAAAATATACAATTATTTACAAATAAAATTAAATAGATTTTACAACATTAATTCTTGGTATCATTTGGTAAGTAAAGTCTCCATAAAGGTTACTTTTAGGCATCAGTTTGAAAAATGCGACATATACAACTTAGGCAGAATTCATAAATTGAGAATACATCCAGTTACTCCAACATCGACATTACGATCTCTAGTAAATTACTACCGAATGTTTTTTAGAAGACACCAGCACTATTTTCGCAATATATTTATAGTTAACTAGACATCCGATAATGACCAAATGATCACAAATCCTTTAAAGTAGATCACAACTGGACAAAATCTGCAATCTAGTATAACCCATATTTTTTCCTACGACCGCAATGAGGACTCTAACCTTCCTACAAACGCATTATACTTTGGAATCATTACATCGACATCACAAATAGTTACGAATGATTCCGGTCGTAGAAAAAAATATGTAATAGCTCATTTTACTGACTCGTACGTTGTCGATACGAATCATAAAACAGTTTTACAAGTTTGTTATACAATAGCTATATTTGACACCCGATATATTATAGAACATCCAACAACTATTAGTAGTGAAATACTGTTTCCAAAGAAAATACAATAAACAGCAATCACAGGTGTCTAGGGCGGAAATAATTATACCACACTATATATTGGACGTTTCCAAATACAGACAAAACATTTGTACCTAAACGATTAGATTTGTTAGTTAAGTTAAGATAAATCTGAAAGTACAGGATATAAGTAGCAACATTAATCGTAATTATGGAATGTAATGAGGTTATTGAAAAATAAAGGGATTGTAGAAAGAATAAAATGTATTAATATGCTGAAATTTTTTGATTGGATTAAAATGCAGTAACATTTCATTTAGGTCGTCTCAAACAATGGCACAAATTGCCTAGAAGAACAATTGATTGCTGTGTTTATTAGTACTTTTTCCACAGCACAAATTGGTTACAAATATCACGCGGTGGTCACAAATAACACACAGTGGTTACAAATAACACGCAGTGATTACAAATATTCTTAACAACAAATTGATGACAGACTTGATAGCAATGATCGTCGTTCACAAATAACGTCTGTGTTGAAATTAGCTTTGAACTTTCAGCCAGCGCTTGATTTCATAGATGGAAAGCACTAGACGAGCCTTCACTGTAATCATGCTTTTAGAGATAAACATATATCATGCTTTTCATAAAGTGATTTTAGTACAATTACTTATTTTATAGGTAAAATATAGAAGTTATCTCTAAAAGATTAAATATTGAAAAATACTAACACTCTTTCTGATATATTTCAAATAAATAGATTTTCTAACAATCACAGTTTGAAACGTCTAACAACAATACAATTATTTTATTTTAATTATCCAAGAACTTGCATAATAATTTTGTCTTTATTTGGTTACGTGTCACGTCTAAATCTAGGAATAACATTAATTTAACAACATTTGGTTAAATATCTGCGTATTTTGGCAACAACGCTTTGTGTCTTCGCTATATTTTTATTCCATCCATTTTTCCCGTTCTAAACCTTTTAATAATCAACATTCTTTCTAAACTAAGCACGATTTAACATTTTTAGGGAAAAATACCTACCCATAATCAGAATATAGAACTCTCCCTCTAGCTAGACCGATCATTTACATCAAAAATATATTTAATACTTTTATATAGTTATTTTCTTTTAAAATATCTAATCTGGCAACATATGAACGAAACTTATGGGGAACATGCCAGTTCTGTTCGGATCGTTCTCGACCATACCATCCATCCAATTATCGTCGTCTGTATGCTCATTGATGACTATGATGATCTCTCCTTCTTGAAATGATAATTCATCGTCGTTATCAGCTGCACAATCGTACAGTGCCTTGCATCTCCTCAAACCTGTATTACCGTTGGAAGCATACGATAATCTCCCGCTTGGGATAGACCGAGGGGAACACAACGAACTAGTTGATATAGGACTAGATGAGACTCTATGCGGAGGCGAATCTGATGCCTAAAAAAATTTAAATAAAAAAGTGCATCAATTAAAAATTGGTGTTTATGTAAGTTTATAGCAGAATATGAGCAGGGTTGAATCGCTTTGTGAGCTCGCATAAAATTTTATCATCGTTGTTAATATCTAATCTCAACTAAAAAAAAAAAAACAATTCAACTCCTCAACAAAATAAGTAGCCCTGTAGTAATCCAAAGCCGAGATGAATTAAGTATAATTACAAAAATATGATTGTTTTAAAAGCGTGATGATAAAAATATTTTTTTAGTACGAATGACACACAGAAAGCGTAACACTCAGCAAAGCTTCTTTACCAGACTCGAAACATCTTTATCATCAGTGAAACTATCCAACTGACATTTTCTTTTCTGCAAACCATACAATTTAATCACAAAGAACCGATTTGTTTTAGGTAGAAGGTGAAGAAAGTGCTTCGGATGGTTGTTTATACTTACTCTTCTGGGAGGCGGTACGGGATTATGTGCCATTCCTGAAACATCCAAATCTGAAATCATTGAAGATATGCTCTCAGTTGAACGTCCGTTCGACAATCTGCTTGATGTTGAATTAGGGGCGGGCGGTGGAGGATTTTGAGGCCTCCTAACTGAACCGAATTTATCGGTATTTTTATCTGCCATAACTAGCTTGCTTCCTAAAATAAAAACTAATAAAAAAACCAATGCATTTTTATCGATTCACTTTACCTATCGGTATCACTGATCTACCTGAACTGCTGTCACTGCTGGGGGATCTCTTGTGAGTGTAACTTAGAGTATGATAACCTGCTGCGATTGGATCAGATGGCGTCCTGCTATGATTACTTGGAAGAGTGCCGTAATTCAATGAACTATTAGGAGGTGGTAAAGGTGCCGTCCGTTTTTTCAAACTATTATGTACCACAGCCACTAAAATTTGCATAAATAAAATGTATACTTTATACTAATAAAAGTTAGAACTTATGTTTACAGGATGATAAAACTAAAGTAATGACAGTTCTTAGTTTAACCACAAGAACCATCAAACATTTAAAGTAAATGAAGGTGATTTTGAACACAATTTATCGAGATTAAATTAGTATAAGTTCCTTTTTGTTGTGTTCAACATCACAAAGCAAAAAATAAATAGCGAATATTTTAAGTAGACTTTTCACAAAAAAGTAATTATTACTAATTACAATAGCCTGTAAATTAATTACTAACTACACTAGATAATCGAAGTTTAATGATATTCTGCAATAAATGAAGTAAATAAAACCCCAAAAAAGCCACCACCAAAATAAGAAAATGCCCCTTCCCTACCTGCATGTTCTTGTAAAAAGCCTCCTAAAAAGTCCACACAAATTCATAAAATCATAGAAATAAATGTAGGAAAACAATAAGAAATTCGATAAGGAGAACGATATCTACGAATTTAAATTTCGTGTATGTTCATGCCGACTAATTTTACCTGGTTTTTTAGTTTGTGTGGATGAGGGATGAGGCATTTGTCTGTTAAAACTACTAGATGCTAACTGTAAGCTATCGCAAGTGGATGATCGTGAACGTAAGATAATAGGAGAGTCCCCACCTGTATAACTCGGAGGTCTCGATCTATTTTTCTTCTCTGGTGTCAACGAACCGTTCTAGAAATTAAAAATGTCAAAAAACAATGTTTGGTGCAGTCATAAATGAATCATACTCTATCCTCGATGATAGTTTCATCGTCAGAAAAATCAGTCGAACCATCATCGTGAAGCAAGTTCCAATCGATGTTTATGTTATCGAAGTAATTCTTCAATCTGTTTGCCGCATTTTGCAACTAAAACCACGAATTATAAGTAAGTGAACCGGAATTATAAACGATTCTACTAACCAATTCCTGACAAGTATTATTCCCCATCTCTTGAGCTATGTCCATAGCTGTTTTATTGTGCGAATTTCTCAACGAAGCGTCGGCTCCGCTTCTCAATAGCAGTTTCATGCATTCGACTTTATCGTACAAAGCACAAAGATGAAGAGCCGTGTTACATCCACTCATTTCTGGCACCACTGGTTGGTTAGTCGGTCTGTCCAGCGCCGAATTCGACATATTTTGAATCAGAAAATCTACAATATGCAACGTTCGACCGGACTCGTTTAATATGGCTCTGTGCAAAGCGGTTTCCCCAATTTTCTATCAAAAAATATCGTGTTAAAGCAAGAGTTATGTATGGGATAAAATAAAACTGAATAACATTTAATAACAATGTCAATGGACTTACAGAAGAGGGTAAAGGTGCGCCGAAATCAACGTTTTCAGCGAAAGTTTGTAACAAAAGTGGTAGATCTCCTCGATTCACAGCTTCTTCCAGTTCATATATCTTTTCCAATTCAGTTTGACAAGTCCTTAAAGCGAATCTTTTATCTACATACTTGGCTCTGATGAAATTAAGTCTTTCTTCCCTGAAAATCATATTAATAAATTGATTTTAAGCAATTTTATTAACTCTCATTAAGGGATACTTACATTGAACTAGATGGGTCTAATTTTTCATGTGATGACAATTGGGCCTCCATGATGTCGTTAAACAAATTATTGGTCATAAATCTTGCAAGTATCAACTGACTAGTTCCAACATTGTCTAAAGTTAATGATTGTATTCTACTTATGTGCACTCCCAAATCTCTATGAATGCCCGAACATTCAATACACACAATGATTCCGAAATTTGTTGACAACCATGTAGCATCTAGAAAAGCAAAAGGGAAAATGCTATATATTCTAATAATGATTTCTTACCATTTTGGGAATTGCAATCACAACATCGTTCATTGCCCGGTATTTTCTGTATGTACTTTATAATAGCTTGCTGCAACTCCATAAAACTATGATTGACTTTATCACTACCAGTCTTAGTACTATCGTCAAATGCTTTCATCAGCGCCATCTCTTTGCAATTAACCAGTACTGACATCCATGCTCTTTGATCCGCCTCATCTTCCGCTTGGAAATGATAAGTTCTGTTATCTAGAAAATGTTATATTCAGTAACACACACTTTAACCGTACATTTTAAAACGTTTACTTACAAGATATTAAATCGAATCCTCTCTTATCATCAGGAACAATCTTTATTTGACAGGTGAGTAAATTCACTCTAGTAGGCGGTTTACTCTCATCAGCATGACATATGTCTAAGTAACCCTCAGCTTGAACTCGGCACTTTCTCTTTTGCCACACCCGCCTCATTTTACCCTCAGATTTTTTAAGTAAATGGCCTGTTCTCGTTACACCGTGATGTTTGTCACCTTGTGGTTGATGCAGCGAATAACCTAAAGTACCTTTATCTAATTGGGGACCAACCTAAAGAAATATTTTTATTTGGATATTGTAGATTTCATAGGAAAATGTATCGACCTTACCTCTTTCTCAATGCTTGGAGTCGATTTTATAAGATTCCTTAAATCGGACAATTTTCTTTTTTCTTCATCTTGAGCTTGGCGAATTTTTTGCAATCTAATGCTTAAATCAGCTACATAGTTACCAAAATATTCTATTGTCTTCAGTCCATCTTGAAAGTAACTAAAACCGGTAAAAATCAAGATAGTTTTAAATAAAAAAAAATATGTATGCACTTACTTTGTTTGAGCGTGATAGTATTCTACGAGACTTTGAAGTAAATCTATTCCTTTCTTTGTTTTAATTTCATTATATTTGATTAAGTACTAAAGAAGACATGAGTAAATTAGTATAAAAAACTTATGAATAATATCAAATTCTTACTTCACACATTTGTAATTGGAATAACCTTCTTTCTTTTTCCATTTCATCGGCAATTTCCGGGGCTGTCACCTCCGATCGGATAAGACCAGCGTCTTTTGCTTGCTGTTTTTTCTCTTTTTCGATTTTAGCATATTTGCTTTCGTAGTCTTTCCACGCTTTGTCGAAAGGTCTTTTCAAATCGCCCTTAACGCCCCTTAAGTCGCCTTTTAGTAGACTGTCTAAAGGAAACATTACAATGTTGCTTAAGTTTTGCATGAGGGTCTTCATCAGGGCCGACAGTTCCTGGGTGACGACAGCGAATTTCAAAAATGCGTTTCCAATGATTTCCTCGTGCTCTTTCGTGGTCGCGTTCTGGCCGATTTTTTCCAACGCCTTCACCAAGTACGATTCGTTTTCAACGTGACCTGCAATATGGTATGGATTTACAGCGAATACGATTTATATTTATCTTCCCAGAAGTACATTGACACCCGAATTAACAATAGTAGGTTGAATTTATATACACAAAATAAGCGACAACCTTGTCGATTTATCACAACAATGCACTTTTATAAGTTACCGTTGATGCGTGACGTTAAAAAACTTCTATTATAATTTCTAACAGTAGGTTTTGTTCGGTTTTTACACGATACTTCTGGTTGGTAAATTTCTTTGAAAGAAAAAGATATTATTTTATAATTATAAACGTTTCCTGGAATAGCTTACAAGCACTAAAAAACTTCTTTGTAAAAACATTAAATAACCTTCAGTCCCAACGGCTTGTAGAAACACCGTTTTTTTTCTTAAATTTGGGTCGAAAGCGACATAACAAACTAATGTACGTTATTAAATATCATGTTATTACCATTACGTGTTTAAATTGCATGTACTTACAATTTCCTGATGTATGGATGGCCTTAATGGCCTTCTTCATTTTCGTCAGCCCTTCTCTGTCATAATCCAACGTCTGAAATTAAAACACCATCGTGCATTAACTCTTATTTGACGGTAATCTTTTAATAATGATTTTTCAGTGATATTAAATATAAATATCAAACCTTTCGAAATATCGAACAAGAGAACATATCTGTACTTTTGGCATGACTGAGATTTTACAGGGTTTTGTCATTTCTAGTTAGCAAGTTAAAAAGTTGTTTAATCGGTTTCATATTAAGTGGGATGTAAAATATGACTCAACGTATATGTAGACGTTTCATTGAAAAATTACGTTACTTTCTTTAGGTATTACTTTAATGTTTTACACCTATAGACCAGTATTATGAAAAATAAACTTTCCAAAATACCAATATTTCTTCCGCATTAAGGCACTTCGCAAGTAATTTCTTTCAATAAAATAATTTGTACAAATTGCAATTATTAAACGAATTGTAAACTAAGTATAAGTATGCATTTACGAAGAATATAGTCACACCGTTTCCACGACTAATGTTGAAATGTTAATAAACTCATCTAATAAAACATTTATTAAGGTTTTATTTATTGCAACCAGCGTGCATAATTAAAATGTGCGAAGGTGTTGTGGAGGCGCCAAAATATACTCGAAAAACAGAAAAATGTAAATATTATAAATTTATTATAGCTTATGATCATTATACTTGCTTTAATTGGATTATAATTGTCAAAATATTGTTAGTCTTTCTTATAAAATGTTAAGGAGTCTATCGTAGTATTGAAAACAGGATTATGTAGTGTGGAAGGACATACATTGCTTGTGTTTTTTTGTAAACAAGTAAATTATTTTTCAATTAAAATAATAGGCACCAGACATTTGACAATTTCTGATAAACACACAACAATGTAAACTCCATATAAGTAGATACTGCATTATAATGCACGAATGCATTCAGAAAATTAAATAATTTGTTAATAGTTTTAATCATTGGCGTTCAAAGGTAACTTGCTTCAAACATTTTTTAAACTATTTAAACAACATTGCTTTTGGATATATTACAACTATTTTATTTTGAGAATCAACAAGTTCTGTTTTTCTACCAAATGTAATAATCGGACGTTATTTGTTCGCTTTACCTTTGTATTTACACTAACGGGAAAAACGCCAATTCTCGCCACCAATGACTGGAATTAATGAAATTTTCATGCACACATTTAGCAACTACTGGTTACCATATGTTTCATTAAAATCATTATTTATATGTGTATTCGCTAACGATTTTAACCGTTTGGAATTTCTTTAGAATTAGGTCACATTAAAACTATTTAGGAAAATTAATTTCGCCTAGAACTTAAAGCTTTTTTCAACAAAATATTCATTTACAAATGAAATGCAATTACATATGTCTTTTAACAATGCATAATTCCTCTACTCGAAATGCGAGGAGTAGCAGTACATTGTATAATTCAATTGGATTTTGTGCCGGGTAAAAATTAAAAACAATCTGTAAGTATTCATCAACAAAATTAATTTCGTATAGAAGTGCAGCAACATTTTATTTAGTATACTATTAGTTAACGAAAACGTAATACCTACTACAATGAGTCACAGGTGATTTCGTGAAATGACCTTCGAATAAAAAATTATCACAAAGAACGCGTGGTATACGTTCACTGCTAATTTTTTAGCCATTGTATTCCGATGCGTACGCCGCAAAGTCTCTCATCCGTAATTCAAGAATATTTCGGTAATTACATAATTATAGGCTATGCTCGCTGGTCAATCTGAAGAAGCATTTATATCAAGACATATCGAATTATCTTTCAATCTACGCATTAATATTGTTTTGTAAAAAAATATAACCCACAGCTTGGGTTCTCGGAATCTTCCAAACCTTATGTTTCCTAGAACATTTTTTGGGTTTTTAAACGGAAATAAAGTTCTAATTGGAATTTTGGATCAGTTAATTTATTATCTTGTTTACAAGGGTGATGTTTCACCTATGACAAAGTATTTGTTGTATATAATTTTTAAATAATACCTTCAAAGAAGAATTCATTTATTTTATAAACTTTTCATTGTAGTGCCTTTTTTCAGATACCTCCACTTTTTCATTTCTCTTATTGTCGTTGATACTCTTCAAATTTTATTTTAAATTTATTCATATTTAATGTATTTTCGGCCGGTACCTTAATTAAATTATAAACGTATATGGCACCCGATTTTTTAAATTAGTCTTTCGTCATCAAAATAACGAAATTCGTTTAGTATGTGAATTTTGTATTATAATAGAATGGATGGAGTCATTACACAATCATGTGCCCACATGAATACATCTATTTAACATTAGAAGATTTATGCTTCAAAGGATATAAGGCTAGGGCAGTGGGTGTGGAAAATTTTTGCAAAATGTGCCAAAACTTTATAAAAATAAGCGTTGTATGACTTTGCAAACCGAGAAATTTGATAAAATTTATCTTATCATTCTTAAAATCCGGTAATCTAGCAGATAATGTGATGTCCATAGAAACAAAAATACGATGTAAATATAACTTGGAATTCGATCAAAACGAGGTGGATGAGTTTAGATATAATTATTTTTACAAAGTAGGTTATCCAACATGTTAAATCGATTATTCATATTAGTAGAATGTTACACAGCGGATTCTAATTTGAAATTTGGCTTCAGTAGCACGAATATTTTACAAACATCTTCAGAAGTCTAGACAATTAATAAACTAATGAAGATTATAAATTCCATAAAAAGTCGAAATCTTCATTTATTAAGTGAACTATTTAAGGTAATCATGCAAGATTCATACGATAAATTAATTCGACAAATTTTAATAATTTTACATTAAACAATGTGAAAGTTGGCCTCGATATCACTCCAATACCATTAAATCTACTTAATAATTAATAGAAAAAACTTTAAACTAGATAAAAAACGTTATTATCATAAAATTTATGATTTAGTGCAAGTATTTAAAATTGATTACATAGCCTCGGTACTTACAAATTGGTTATTCAGCATTATACAATAGCGAAATTTCACAGAGAAATATCTTCTCAAATAAAAACAATGCCTAATTTAAGAATAGTCACACTGGTTTAATGTTATTCAATATTCCTTGGAATGCGTTGTCACTTTTTAAAAGGTCACCAAATAAAAATATAAACAAAAAAAACGTGCAAGTATTTTTAGAACTAGCTGCTATTGTCAGAAGACTAAGTTTTTTTACTTATGTTTCGGATTTTGTAATAGGGGACCGTTTTTTTACTCCTTAAGAAAGTAGATTTTCTGTGATTTAACAAAAAGGATGTGCTTGGGTGAATTTGGAAGAACAGTTTTTGAAACCTAGCAAATTTGTTGTATCAAAAGACTCATTATTTATTACCTAAAAGAGTGGTTTCCGCTGAAACCACTACCATAAAATTTGTCATCCGGGACGATTTTTAAAACGTCTCATGTATAATTAATTTCTCTTTGTAAAAAACCATAGACCATCTGACTGAAGCATTCAGGTAAAAACAGACCTTTTTTTAATAAAAGGGCCACATTTGTACAAATGACCAAAGCCCATTTCAAAAATAATGAGCCTTTGAAACAAATAAACTCAAAAATATAAAATAATGCATGGTTTAATAAAAATATAAGATGAACAAGTCACTTGATTAGGTGTGTCAATAAAATTGCAATATATCTTATTTGACAAAGATATAAATTGGGTGATTTATTAATATTTGACTAGTTATAAAAATAGCAATTCCAATAGCACATACATTAAATTAAAAACTAGGTTGTATAAATACAAATTTGCTACCCACATAAAACTGGTAAAGAAAGTTGTTAAAAAATGTTTGCTAAAACCACTGTCTTGTGGTATTCGATGACATTATTTTTAGAACTTCAGTTAGTTTCTATTTTTTATTTGAACTTAAATAGAATACAAATGCGAATGGACATAAGATTTTCGCAGGTGGTTCATGATATCAAATGCTTTTATCGCTTCCTTCCTGATGAACCTCATATCATACATCCTCTGATAAAACCATAATTCCCCACATTAAAAACTGAACTTTACAAATATATGAACACAAATGCACTATAATTATTTCTATAAGTATGTCATATAAATAAAATGCTAAATTTATAAAAATAACGAGTAGAAAAAATGTAAGAATGGAAGGTATATTGATTGTGTTTAGTACTCACTTCTTCCATTGTTGTAATGGTGTTTCTACATTGCTGCATTTTAGAGACAAACGTAGAAGTAATTGGCGAATTGTAGTCATCTCTGGTCTCTTGAATAAAATCAGCAACAGTGATAAAACTGGGCAATGTGGGCATCATGTATGTATTCACAAATTACGTCAAATTAGCTTCAGTTTATAAAGATAAGCTCTGATGAGCTACCAAAAACACTGGAATCACATTCACCATTACTCTAATAAAGTCAGATATTCTCAAAAACCATTTTTTATCTATATTCGATTAAAAATAGACTTTTTATTGATGAAGTACATTGTATTGTTTCTTTCTACAGATATACCGTGATTGTTGATCACTTATTACATTTCGCACTGATGCCAACATTAGCATTGTCAAAATGTCAACGAGAAAGTGACAGGGAAAACTGAAAATTTTAATGTTGGTAATATAATACGTCAAAATTTGCATATGCAACACATTTTACATTCGTGTAATAGGATTGCCTAGTTTCTGATCATTTAAATTTGACATGTGACCTGCTGTTTAGTTGACGTTGACGTTTAAAAAAACAACGTGACATATAAAATGAGTGATGTTGTTTTCAAGGGTGCGGTTAAAATCTAATTTTTCTAGTTAAAATTTTAATAACATTCGCTTATTTTCAGGTGTAAGTAAAGTATGGAGTAGAATTTTCGACCACAAAGGGTTTTTATCTGGCGAAATTTCATTTTTATTACGAGAATTTGAGGTAATCTTAATTAAGGTTATGTTTATTTAGTGTAATTATTTGTGATTTTAGGAGAAACGCAAAGACGAAGAAGTCGATAATTTATTTAAAACTATAGAATGTATTACTGAAATCAAAGACACGGAAATAGAGCAATTCAAGCAAGCTGGAAAGCAAATAGAACACATTAATGAAAGATTAGATCAGGTTCTGTGCTTAAGTGATAAATTTAGTGAATTAGAAGAGAAATACAAACAGGTAAGTTCTCTTTATGTTGAAATGTCTGATGTAATGATCAGTCATGTGAGAAACTTTTTACAATATTTCTAATTTACCTAATTTTTAGGATAACACGCTTGAAGATAACAGGAAAGGGCGAAAAGTAGTATGGGATAAATTTATGGACGAAATCACAACAAAATACTCTGATATAAATACAGAATACGAACATAAAGAAGAAGAACTCGCGAAAGTGTATGAAAATATCGAAAGCAAGATACTAATTTAAAATGGCTTTTTCAAATACTGGTCCTATAATAAATCCTTCGATTTACATAAAGCCTTCTAAGCAACTAAAGGAATATATAAGCGAAATCAAAGTATTCGACGATTTACCTGATGGAATAAGTAATATTATCTTTAGAAACAAATCAAAAAAACTGAATAAACCACCGCCTCCAAAAATCTCCCAACTTCTCAAAGAGGAAGATGAACAATTCATAAAATCTGTTACAAAAGACATTGATAAGAAAGTTATCACCCAGTTGCCTTTGAATAAAACTTCAACAGTGAACCCAAGCGATAAATTACTCAGTTTAGAAGATATACATTGGATTTATAATAATATACAAAAACAGAACCAAACTAATGATAAAATTTGGCTTCACGAGCTATTGGAAGGGAGCGATATCATTTTGCCCAAAAATGAAGAAATCCCTAGGAATGAAGAACTCGACAAACGATGTAAGAAACTCAAAGAACAGCAAGCTAATAGAGATTATTTCAAAATGACTAAAAATGTAGATACTAGGAGGAAAATTCTTCCTGAAGATACAATAGGATACCAATGTAAGTTTGAAAATATTTATGCATTAAAATGCTATTGTAATAGGTATTCTTTTTTAGTGAAGCAAATGAACAGGCATCTTGTAGCAGTTTTCCAATTTATAATGTCAGTGATAGCAGGATTTGTGTTTGGTTTTATAGGCATAGAACTGCTTATAGGCAATCTAGACTTTGGCTTCAGGCTTTTACTTGGTATTATTTGTGCATTAACCATAGCTCTAGCTGAGTTATACTTCTTAGCTAAAAAATTGAATGAAGACTTGCAAATTGAATACACATCGGAGAAACCCAAAACTATGAAACTTGATTAAATTAGATTTTTAAGTTGGTTTTTTTTAATGTTTATAAATTGGTTACTTTTTGCTAGTATTATAGGGGGATGTTTTATTTTTATTTTCATCTATCTTCATTTTTATACAATAGTCTTATATTAGTATCTTAGTTATTAATGTATATTCAGTATATTCTTTGCGACTTTTTTATTCGTTTTATTTTTGAAATTAAAATTCGTTTTTTGATTTATACTTTACCTACTCCTATTCCAATATTTTTTTACCACCAACAATCATTTGACTCACTGTAATTTTTTGCAGTGTTGAATAAATCATGTTCAATATTAAAAATGAAATGTACCCTAAGTTTTCAAACGCTTAGGTCTACATTAATAATCATAATTTTGATTAACATAAACATTAATAAATAGAGGTCTACTGCTAGGAATATGAAGTAAAGTTTACTGTTCTCGACAATAAATTCTGTTGAATGTTTCACCAACATTTTTTTCCTTTTGTAATGGATACGTTCAGTGTAAGATTTATTTATTACTTGACGATGATTTATTAAGGGAATGTTTGCTTTTTAATCTTATCTAACTTAAGTTTGATCCTACGCAAGAACTGTGCACATATCTGGGATGTTTGAAAAAAATTGACGAGCCGCTCCTGGTTATATGACGATGATAACTATTACCTGTATAGTTACGAATACAGTACTTTGTCAGGTACCATCTTTCAACGTTAATACGCATGTGCTTTGAGTGGAAGCATCGACTTATCTTGTTTTTACCTGTCAGGTGGGAGCGCGACTGTAGTTGTCGATCTGTGTTGTGTTGTATATGGTATTGCAAGTTCGAAAATAATATTTGGTATATAAAGTATTATTTCTAAATCCGACTTTCGTTAGCGTTTACGGCTTTCCTAGAGAACACGTTACTGATGTGGATTACTAATATGTGTAGTTATTCGAATTAATTAT
Source organism: Phyllotreta cruciferae (assembly GCA_917563865.1). Taxonomy (NCBI): domain Eukaryota; kingdom Metazoa; phylum Arthropoda; class Insecta; order Coleoptera; family Chrysomelidae; genus Phyllotreta; species Phyllotreta cruciferae. Next base: position 5,338,071 of record OU830615.1, read on the forward strand.
GTAAGTTTGAACTTAAATCACATTACAACTGTGTATTCGCCGTTGCTATTTTGTGTTCCTTACATTACGAGCCACCGTGGCTTAACTTCGTTTTCTACAAGTCTCTGTATTTAAGATCTGTTTATTCTAACATTATTGGTCTATATTTGTATGTACTTAAGTACAATACCTGCTTAATATACGTTCCTAACTTGCGACATAATAAATCTAATACTGAACTCTTATTTCGTTAATTACCTACGTCAAGATATTCTTTCTCTTAATATACATATTTTCCAACACATATTGACTTTTTTCCGAGGTTTATTTGTCTTATTTGCAATATATAATGAAGCTTTGGGGTATTTTCTTGTAAATGTTTTAGATGCATTGGTACGTTCTTTACCTCATTCCACGCATTCCTTTCGGTATATGGTTAAAGGTGTGGCAAAACCTTAACGAAATACATATTCTCCAACTCTCGCATAAATTCCTAAATTATTCTTTCGCATAATATGAATGAAATACATTTGCAAATGTTCTAAGTCCTTACAATCGCCCTAATCGTTACACTTGAAGAAACGACAATCTATTTCTAATTAGAATTAAACTGTTTCTTGTAAAATATTTAATTTTGCATTATTTAGTAAGGAAACTTTTACCTTTGTGAATGGAATAGTTTTATTGGTGAAATGTGAAATTATACATAAATTTAGAGTAAGTCTAACCAATATTATAGAAGAATGTTTCGTATAAATTAATAAATAATAAAACAGTTTCTATTACTTAAATAAAAATCTACTGAATATGTAAGAATAAGTAAAGTCGTAATCATTCCTAAATATATTTTAAAAATTTAATAAGATTAAAATTTTATAAATAATGAATGTTGTTAAATGTATTTTCTATAATTTCAATTTAAAAGCTCGCAACATGTTTGGTATGTGCAAATTATACTCCATGTATTCGTTTAACTCGACAGATGCGTATTGAAATTCTATTTAGAGAAATAGAAAGTGATTTAAAAATATGTGTATATTTATTTTACCCATGGGTATCCATTGATTTTAACTTGCAAATCATTATTCTATCGAATGCCTTTATAATTTCCTTGATAAACCCTTCGTTTTATCGTAGCCCTATTTATAAAATCTATAAATTGGTTGGATTTAGTTTTTTTTATAACTAGTTAATTTTCCTTTAGTAACAGTGGTTTGGTAAAATGGCATATCGAAACGGTTACTCTGGTGGTGACAGGGAAATGGATAGGGAGGACAGAATGAACGATGGCGTGGAAAAGCCTGTTCACGTAATTGAACATTTGGCTACATTCACGGTCACCAAAGAAACTGGAATCATCTACCCCGCAGACGGAATGAGGAGACTGTTGCAATTGGAAAAAACCAACGGTATTTGGTCGCAGAAGATGCAATTATGTCTAGATAATTCTTGGGTGCTTATTATGGATTACGAAACAGGGGTAAGTACATTTCCTTCGAAATTTTTTAATCAATAAATTCAAGATATAGCATCAATAAAAATACCTAACGTGATAGTCCCATTCATTCATTAAATATGCTCATTACAACTTAAACCTGACATAGGTAGAGCTTTTTATTATAGTCATTATTATTTTACCTTTTCATTATACCGTTAGAAATTCCAAGTTATTAAAATTTTTATAAAATTAGAAATGCGTACCTACATAAATTAAATCTTAAATCAATAATGACATCACTTACAATCTAAGTGAATATTGTTTTCGCTCATATGTATGTATCTATCATAATGGGATTAAGATAATCGAGAAAATACATTTCTGATAAAATGAAATGTAACATAAAACCTGAATGTACATTGTTAATCAATTTACTTTTTTTTAATATTTAATTGTAATTAATTTATAGTATGTATTAATGGCCAAGGAGAGATATAAAAAATATTTTATTGCTTTAATTCGATTCTTATGATAAATCAGACCTGATTCTGATACCGAAAAATTAGTAAATTAATATGTTTGGATAAAAAAATGAGATTAAAGTCTAATCTAAAGAATAGTCGAAAAATTATAAGAAATTCTGATAGGCATATGAATCAAACCGATCTCTATAACGATATTACGTCATTCCATATTTTTATATACAAGTTATTATTTATTTTTTTACATCAAAGACGCCGTCCTTTATATATTCATTCACACAATACAATACAGGTTCCTAAATATAGGTAGATACTTATTTTTAATTAAATTCATAGCGGAATTATTGAAACAATATTACACAAAATAATTAAACATAATAAAAGCAGTATATGCTCTATAATAAGAAGTAACAGAACAATAAGAATGAAACAGTTAAACAGAATGGAATATTTTGTTACAGAGTGTGATGGAGCGGTTTCCAGCGAATTCTATTCAAGAACCCACAGCCTTCATGAGTCAGGATCCAATGGATTTGTACAACAATATTTTAGTATTTATTGTAACTAATTCAAATCAATCACACCCACCAGAAATGCACATATTTCAGGTAAGAAATATGCAAAAGTGCATACACGCATTCAGAATATTAATATGAATAATCATCAAATGATTACATTAACAAAAATTAAAGTGCCAAGAACTTTTCTTATTCTTACCCTTATAATACAATTATGCATTTTTGTCCTTTGCGTAAACAATTGTAACATTAACCAGTCTAATGTATCACGCACAATTAATATCTAAATAAGATAAGATAAATAGAAATAACAATTCAATATCAATTTCAGATGATCTCATTAAATTTATTTAACATGCTTTTTATTGCGATTATTTGATTATGCACAACAAATATCTACTTAAAAACTCGGTTAATATCTACTTATTGATTAAAGATAAGTAAATTTAACTAGCGTTTTCCTGTAAATGCCATAGCGAAACGATTTACTAGTGGCTAGATCAAGCAAATTTCTATCATTCCAGTGCCAGAGCATATCCGCTCAGGACTTGGTCGAGGATTTGAACCACCTCCGAATGGGCAAAGCGCTGACGCGTAGCCGCAAGAGCAGCATCCCTCCGCCCTCGCACAAGCCGCCCCAGAATGTCATCAGCCCGGCGAGGGACGTCGCAAGGGATTACCACGGATCGGACTCGGAGCTGACGGCCAACAACGACGATTCCAGCTCCACCACGAGCGAAAAATACGAAAGAGACGTCACGATTCTGAACCATTGCTTCGACGACATCGAGAAATTCATAGCCAGATTGCAGCACGCTGCCGCCGCGGCCAGGGAGCTCGAACGCCGGAGGAAAACCAGGAAAACCAAGAAAAGAGATATGGGAGACGGTATGCATTATTTTATAATTAGTAGGAAACAGCGTACAAAATACCTACCAAATTATATAATCAAAAACGTATTAATTTCCAATAAATATAGATGCTTTAAACAATTAGGTAATTTTAAAAGATATTTAAGAATAAATTAACATTGCATTCTATAAATTCATAGCGAACTTCAATGCCATCTACATGATGCACATTTACAGGTATGTTGACCATGAGGACGAAGCCACCGCCGGAGAAGGAGTTCGTAGATATTTTCCAGAAGTTCAAGCTTTCCTTCAACTTGCTGGCGAAGCTCAAAGCGCACATACACGATCCCAACGCGCCTGAACTGGTGCACTTTCTTTTCACGCCTTTAGCTCTGATCGTAGAGGCAGCTCATGATACATACTTCGATCAGCACATACCCCACAATGTAATATCGCCGCTGATGACCCGAGAAGCCGTCAATTTGCTCATGAATTGCGTGACCAGCAAAGAAACCGAGCTGTGGCATTCGCTGGGCAGCGCTTGGCTCATCCCCCGGTGAGTTAGCGATCTTTCCCAATTAGATGTTTGCTTTATTATTTCGATATTCCAGGGATCAATATAAAGGTCACGTTCCCTCGTACCACCCTGTTTTCATGGACGGGTGGTCGCCGGAGTACCCGGTAGTCGACGAAACTGAGATGAAATCCTTTCAACACGAAGTGCCCTACCCTGGGGACTACAACGATTACCCTTCGTCCAGCCAGGATATGTACGAACGGAATAATTCCCACCATCACCAAGACAAAGAAATTTCAGCGGCGCTGGGTAAGCTAAATTTCTGTTAATTTTACGAATTTTACCCACTGCGTTCGTTTAGGCGAAAGCACTAGAAGCGATATATCAGCGGATTCGATTGAGCGAAACAGCGGCGAAGAAAGAGGATTTGGAAGAAACCAGGAAGCCTTTTTAGAGGACCTGCAAAATAGAGGGGCTAATATCGTGCAAGTTACGTATCCTCGAACGGCTAATAATGATAAAGAATTGACGGTCGTTCGAGGAGAATTTTTAGAGGTACTACTGCTGTGATCCTGGATTATCCGTTGACTTCAAAGTCGTTTGGTTTTCAGATTTTAGACGATAGTAGAAAGTGGTGGAAGGCAAGAAACAGTAGAGGACAGATAGCCCATGTTCCCCACACCATCGTCACACCTTATATCTTCAACAATCCACTTTACACGCAGAACTATAATAGAAGAACGGTAAGTGATGAATGTTTTGGCGGAGCGTGAAAATTTTGAGAAATATTGTTTAGGAATCGCCGGTGGAAAGATTCAACAGAGAACATAGTCAATCCGAACATTCGCCTCAATCAAAAATTAGCGCCGATTGGATCAGAAACGAACGGATTGGTAAGAAAGGGGAATTTCGCTATTTCTGAGTGAAGTTTTTCAAAGTTGTTTGCGTCCGCTTTTTTCGTATGTTATAACATTATCCGCAAGTGACGTGTTAAAGTGATCTTGTTCATTTACTAAAAAAATTAAATATGTAATTTCTACTTGAAAAATTAATTTGGCAAGATTACGATGAAAATAAATGTCATGGATTTCGTTTGTGCACTCGAACAAAACATATTTTTTCTATTAATAAGTATTATCTGCAAAATGAACAAGAACATATATTATTGTGTAGCTCATCAATATTGAGATTTTTTGTTACATATTACTAGGTATATTTTTTTAGTTTGTCTCATTAAATTCTAATTATGTATGTATATATTTTGATTATATTTTTAATAATTGATTTTGTATATTTACACTAACTCAAAAAGTAATAATACGTAAATGGTACCTCCTTGTATACCACTTATATTACAATATTTATTATTATATATAGGTAATAAAATCTGTCATTTAATTGTTGTTTTGTTTGAAATTTCATTGTTTGAGCTTTCTGTTCACGATTTGTTGTGTTACATTTGCACTAAAATAATTGGCATCATCAAAATATGCGATTCTACGCAATAGAAATAAAACCCTTTTATTATTTCATTATAGAATTATTAATGTGTCATATTCAATAAGTTATTTTTAACTTTCAAATGGTGTTTAGGTCCATCGCACACTTCATTGTACCACGCGTTAAAAACATCAATTGAAACTAATTTATTTTTTAAACAGAAAGTATCTCTTTTTCTAATGCTATATGAATTTTACTCATCAAAATAATGTAAAATCTACTCTTTTTAATTACTCGCACATTTTCTGCGTGTTTTCGCTTCGTATGCTACGTTTTTCAGAGCTTTCTTTATGTCGAATCGCCTAATTATTACAATAACCCAAAATCTGTAATTGCATAGAACAAAACCATTCAGAAAACCAAGTCCCGCCACCGCCGCCTCCGCCTCCTCCTGCCGAAGAGCGGCCGATTAGTGAGCCACCTACGCCCCAACCGATAAAGAGGACCCAATCGAGACAATCGCTCAAATCCACGAAATCCAACGGGGATTTGCAGGAAGAGCTCGTTAACGTCCTCACTCTGGTCAGAGAGAGGAACAAGCAGAGACATTTAGATATCAAACAAACACCAGACGCTTACATTGACCAGAGGTCCAATCCGAAAGAGGTAATGTAATTTATACAGATCACCGGTGGAAGTAATATCTCTTGTTCCGTAGGTAAAGCAATGGTTAAATATGAAAGGTTTTAGTACGAGTATACAAAGTAAATTTTCGGGTGTTAATGGCCAACAATTATTCGACGTTAATAAGGCGGAGTTGGAGAGAATATGCGGTAGAGATGAGGGAAAGCGGCTCTATTCCCAATTGAACATTATGAAATCTATTAGTGGAGTAAGTATAAGATTTCCTCTTTAATGATTTTTTTTTCATTTTATACGATATTTTTTCAGTATCAAACGGTCCGAACAACGGAATTAAAAGCAATATTGGCCAGGGCAAGATCAAAAATAGAAACAAGAAGAGATCCAGAAATGGATGAAACCTTTTAAATATGTTAATCGCTTATTTTTTAATCAAGTATATTGTAATATATCGATTGTGTATATATATTATTTTTGTTGTAGTTCCGGATTCGGCTGTATTTATTCAATAAAGTGATAACAGTTAAATTGTTGCATATCTTTCTTCAAATATATCTGTGTTGCATTTACATGATTATGTATCTCAAAAATATTTGAACCAAAAACCTAAAAAAACATTAATAAATTCATTGGAAAACATCGATAGTTCCTTTCTTACGATCAGAATCATTTCACAAAACTGAACAAAAATTCTTGATCGTCAGCAGGATAAAATAAAGGAATATTCTAAACTTGCAAACTAATGAATGAATAAGAAGAAACAAATAAAATTAAATAAGAACAGGACCGCTTTAAATATACTTTCATATTAAATATCTATTAAAATAAAGTGGATATTTTGACACGTTGATTGTCTTTTACACATATCCTGCACAATTTGATTGAAAATTATAACACAGTGTAATCCCATATGTTACGCCAATGGGGGATAATCAATGGAAACGACGTCATCGTTCCGACCGGCTACCGACACCGACAAAATACAACTTGTTGCTTAGTTGAACTAGAACGCACTTTTCCACTTTCCTTGCAATCCGAACATCAGCACGTTTAAAACATTAACAGTAAGTATAGAATGCACCTTTTTATTAATGTGGATAGCCGGTGTTTTGTAAAACGTGTTTAGTTGTTTCAGCCATTCAAATTTCGAAGTCTTTTCAATAAATTAACCCCATCAACATGACTAATTATCACAAACCGGAGGCGAAATTAGTGCAAGAATTGAGGGACATCGCCAATAAAATCAGAATTCATTCTATAACTTCCACGCAAACGGCCAAATCTGGGTAAGTTAATTTTGAATTAACTTAGGGAAAACGTGTGTTTTTGCACTTATATTAGTTAAATGCTACGATATTTCACTTACTATCAAAAGTAACTATTGTAGAAAAGTATAATAAATTATTTAATGTGGAATTTATCTCATGATTATTACAGCTATAAAATTTGCAGATATCTTATGTTAGTCTTAGCTTATTATCATATTATTTTGTTACATAAACGAATTTCGCTCGTAATCTTATCAATAATTTGCTATATGTACCTGAATAACGTACAGAATAATCTTATTCATTCTGCATCAGACAAACCACAACCGGTTTTCTTATACTAGTTCAAGGGGTTGTGATATACAAAAATCTACAATTCTCCCGACCCATTTTTATACGAGCAATAGCTCATATAAAAAAATATTATTGGAACTGCATTTACTTCGCAAGTTTTCTATCAAATTTGATCCGTTTGAATACAATTACAAGTTATTTTCGTAAACTAGCCGGTAATGAATAGGTACGCCATCTAAAATTCACCTTGAATGAATTGTTCAAAGTCATATTTCGAATTTCGTACGTATGTCTTTTTTATGACATAGCAACTTACTAATGAATTGTATATTATACTTATAAACTATACTATCCTGTATTATACATAAATTTCAAAATTTAATATAAAAAGGCCTACATAGAAAATTTATTTAGAAATCAAATATACTAACTGAAAGATATATTCAAGGTTGCAAACGATAGGTAGGTATACAGGTAGGTATAGGTAATTTTTTGACCGCACGAAAAATGAATTTTTTACATATTTAGTATACTATTTACGTAGGTAGTTTTTTAATTCATTTTAATATAAGCCAATCTGTACTTTAATCTAAACATCACAGCCACTCCAGTTGAATGAGAGGAATAAAGAAGGTAGATTAAATAACTTGAATGATAATGCATCTTGTACAGTTATGTTAAAAAATAAATTTTTCTCAGCATAAATGTATCTACAACTCTTGCACTTTGGCGCACTATGCTTATAATAAAGCTCTTAGGGATAAAAGATAGATAATTGAATTTATTTAAAAAATTCGTTAGCGATTAAATATCGCCTAAATAACTACACTGCTCCAATAAATTAACGCACCACTTAATATTTTGTGAAAAATATGACCACTTTAAACAAACTGAACATTATTTTAATACTTTTGGAAATACCCTGCTTGTATATTGTGTCTTTTAATAACTAAATAAAGTACTTGTCCGTGCAGATAATTTTTTTATAGTACTAAAATCGTTAAAAGATAAATCGACTTTAAAATACATAAGTTTGGTTTGATTTATTCCCGTATTGGAAATGACCTCTTACGCATTTCGATATTTTTATGGTTAAACTGATAAGATGCAACACGAATCCCGAAATTAGACGCCTGTACTTCTTATTTCTTTCAAAATTTCGTATTCATAATTTTGTACTTTTCCCCTAATTTTTTTCCTTACGGCCTATTCTTAGGAATACATAGGTTGAAAAATGCTTTGTTTGAGAGTAAATTAATTGAAATTAATGAAATATAATGTTTGGTTACTTATTTAAATTTTACAAATATAATATTTAGAAATTTATGAGTGGTGCGTTAATTTCTTGGAGCAGTATACACTGTGTCCACATTTCGAGGCTCACCATTGGTATCTTTGTTATTTGAAGAGTTACAGTAACGATTAAATGGGGAATGTTTTGCAGAATTAAATGCTTGTAATAGATCCACTTTCAAAGTTGCCATATTTTTTTAGTTTTTAAGAAAATTGGAAATAACCAATATTGACCGAATTCAATATTATCTAATAGCTCGAAAATAAATAATGTGATCCTTTTTAAAGTTTTACTAGGGCACTTTTTCAATACAAATTTTTTGATGTTATCGGAATCGTTCGATTTTCATTTGTTTTCAAGTTATCACACCTAACTTTTGTTTTTCATATGGCAATCATATTGGATTTTGGGATAGTTACATAGCCCTTAAAAAGACCTTTTTAATGATGTACAACATATCCCAAAAATATTTATTTATAAGGTAGATATTTAAAAAAGCACAAATATAATATTTATTTTAAAACAGTAACCTATGAAATCGAACAATAAAGAAGTTTTATACGACTGAGAAACTTTAATGATAGAGTAAGAAAAAAGAATGCTTCAGTGTTCGATTGTTCGATTTCACATCAGGTTACTATTTTAAAATTAATATTAAATTTGTGTTTTTTTTAAATATCTACCTTATAAATAAATATTTTTGGGACATGTTGTACATCATTAAAAAGGTCTTTTTAAGGGCTACGTAATTAACCCAAAATCCAATATGACTGCCATATGAAAAACAAAAGTTAGCAGTGATAACTTGAAAACAAATGGAAATCGAACGATTCCGATAACATCAAATAAATTTGTCTCGAAAAAGTGTCTGTACAATATAAAACTTTAAAAGGGATCACATTATTTATTTTCGAGTTATTAGGTAATATTGAATTCGATCAATATTGGTTTTATCCAATTTTCTTAAAAACTAAAAAAAAATATGGCAATTTTGAAAGTGGATCTATTACAAGCATTTAATTCTGCAAAACATTTCCCATTTAATCGTTACTGTAACTCTCCAAATAACGAAGATACCAATAGTGAGCCTCGAAATGTGGACTTAGTGGACACACTGTATAATCGGACGAATTTCAGGCATCCGACATCATGTTCATCAATCGCCGAAATTCTCTCGGTCTTGTTCTTCAACACGATGCGATACAAAGTATCCGCGCCGCTGGACGCCTCGAGCGATAGGTTCATTTTATCGAAGGGCCACGCCGCCCCTGCCCTGTACGCCGTTTGGGCCGAGGCCGGCCTTTTTCCCGTTAAAGATTTACAAAACCTGAGGAAAATCGATTCCGACTTGGAAGGTCACCCCACGCCGAGGCTCAACTTCATCGACGTCGGCACAGGATCGCTCGGCCAAGGATTGGCCATCGCCAATGGAATGGCTTACGTTGGCAAAAATTACGACAAAGCGAATTACAGGTTAAATTTTGGACATTTCCCCTGAATGTTTGTTGGAATTATCGATTTACTTACAGGGTGTATTGTCTTATCGGCGACGGCGAAAGCGCCGAGGGTTCGATTTGGGAGTCAGTTCATTTTGCTGGTCATTATAAGCTAGACAATTTGGTGATGATATTCGATGTAAATCGCTTAGGTCAAAGCGAAGAAACTTCCTTGGGCCACGACATAGATACCTACCGTAAACGTTTGGAATCGTTCGGAGTTCACGCTATTGTAACCGACGGGCACGATGTAGAGGAACTAATTAAAGCTTTCTACACAGCGGCCAACACTAAAGGAAAACCAACCGCCATAGTAGCAAAGACCTTCAAAGGAAAATTTTTCCCCAAAATCGAAGACTTGGACAATTGGCATGGAAAAGCCCTTGGGGATCAGGCCGAAAGAGTGATCGCGCATTTGAAAACTCTGATCAAAAACCCAGGTGCGCTTCATGTACATCCACAAAAACCGTTAAAAGACGACGCTCCCCCCGTGAACATTTCCAACGTTCAACTATCATCGCCGCCTAATTACAAAATTGGAGAGCAGCTCGCCACCAGAGCAGCCTACGGCACTGCGCTCGTTAAAGTGGCGCAAAACAATCCCAGGATCATAGCTTTGGACGGCGACATGAAAAACTCCACCTTTTCGGAGAAACTGAAGCAATTCGACCCGACCCGGCACATCGAATGCTTCATTGCCGAGCAAAGTCTGGTCGGAACTGCCATTGGCGCTGCATGCAGGGACAGAACCATTCCTTTCGTTTCAACTTTCGCCGCTTTCTTCACTAGAGCTTTCGATCAAGTAAATTATACATCACTATAAGTCGATGTGCAAATACAAATTCCTTATGTTTTTTGTTTTTAGATTAGGATGGGGGCTATTTCACAAACCAACGTAAACTTTGTAGGTACTCACTGCGGAGTGAGCATAGGAGAAGATGGTCCTAGTCAAATGGGTTTAGAAGATTTAGCAATGTTCAGATCGATACCGGGCAGTACTATATTTTACCCAGGAGATGCTGTGGCTACCGAACGTGCTATTGAACTTGCCGCCAATACAAAAGGAGTGACGTTTACGCGACTGAACAGACCGAACACTCCGGTTTTGTATCCAAACGATTTCGTTTTTGCGGTAAGTTATTATTGAACTCTGCAGCATTACGTGAATAAATTTCGAATGTTCGTTCCAGATTGGTAAAGCTATTGTCGTGAAACAAACCGATAAAGATAAAGTTGTCGTAATTGGAGGAGGTGTAACCTTGCACGAGGCCGTTACTGCGTCCACGGAACTTTCGAAGGCGGGCATTGGCGTTAGAGTAATCGATCCGTTTACTGTCAAACCGATCGATAAAGAAACCATTATCAAGAACATTAAGGAAGTCGGAGGTCGCGCCGTTGTAGTTGAAGATCATTATTATGAAGGCGGTTTGGGCGAAGCCGTTCTTTCTGCAGTCGCATTAGAAAGGGATGTCATTGTTAAACATCTCGCTGTACCTACGATACCTCGTTCCGGTCCTCCGAATGTTCTGCTGGACAAATACGGAATTTCAGCTAAACATATTGTTGAGGCAATTCAACAAATACTTAAGTTTTGAGATGTTTCTGTCGATTTCGTAATTTGTTATATTTTTCCAAAATTTATATTTGTATTTTAGTCGTTCATTTCAATAAAATGTATGTGGCTGCAATGCCTAATAAAAAAATAATGCTGTTTTAATTAAATAGTTCCTTTCAAATTAATCACAAGACAATCTGTAAAGGGAAGCCGTAGAAACCCATGATATTTGTTACATAATTTATAGATTGACCATTGTTTTGTTTGACCTCAAGGTTATATTTTTATCATGTTCAGAACACAGTGGTGTACCTACGTGATATAATTTAAAAAGTTAATTCGAAGTTTATTGATTTTTTAGGCAGGGCGCATAAGAAAACAACAATAAATGTTTTCATTATGAAAACATGACCAATCTACCTTTCATTCTACACCGGTTAAAATATACATTCACCCTTACAAAAATTCCCAAGAAGCTGAAAATTTGCATGAATGTTAAGGGTGCCACTATAATGAAATTGTGAAAATTCCCCATGTGTGCTAAAACTTTTATGCAAGGTCAAAGTTAAAACAAAAATGTTTTTTTTTTTTAATTTTTAACGAAACTGTTAGCTTTCAAAATTGTAGATTATGCAAATCATCTGCAAATTGCTTGTCATTGGCATTCTGATATTCTCTTTGACCAACTTACGTAAGTCCCAACTAGCTAACTTGACCGGTTTATTCTCTGTAAATGCATAAATATATAGGACAAAAAAATTCGAGTTTTATTTCATTATAAAAACTAGGATTTACTTATTCTAAGTATCAGTGGTCAGATAACATTTATATCTGGTTCTTCATCATTATATCCTAATGGTAACAAGTCTGTTGTTAATGGCACTGCATTGAAACCTCCGACAACTGTAACAAAAATGTTGATATAATTTTACTTGTGTCAACAAAAAGAAGAATCATTTTAAAACTACTCTATTAAAATTAAAATTACACAGGTAATACACATAATAACCATAACGGTATTTGTTATGTTATTGAAATGAAAATTTACCTGTACTTAAGCTAAAAAAACTACTAAAGCAATACTTTACAATACATATCTACAGAAAACAATAAAAAAAAATTACATTCGAAGGATTTAAAATGTTGATTGACGCCAATCGTTCCGAAAGTAGCAAAGGAGTTATCTAGATCCATCTCTTCAATTTTAACGCCTTGTATATGATTAGTTGTTATCACAGGAGTCTGAGTTGTAGTCGGTATCATTTGGAGTTGTTTCTGTAATTCTGGTATGTGAGGCATAATCTAAAACAATACAATTATCAAACAACTATACTTAACAAATAGTTTGACATTACTTTCTGTCCATCTTTGATGTGGGGGTTTCTACAACCTCTACACTTGCATTCCAAACAGGGTTTACTATCAACGTAACAAGGACATCTTTGACCGCAGCAAGTGAGTTTTCCTGGCGTGGCAGTGGCATTTCCACATCTACAACCTTTTTTAGGTTTTACAGTACAAGGTTTTTTGAAAAGTGCCTAAAAATAACAAATTTTATTAAAACTATTCACTATGCAAGTAACTAGATCGAATCAAAACACAAACACACTTCGATATATTTGTATTCGCAATAAATTACCTTTTCCGAGAAGTCCTTTGGCCTGTTATTTGCTACAGAAACTTTATTTGTATTATTGCCGCCACCTTCTTTAAACTTTCTTTTTAATGTTATTTTACTGCCGTTGCCGGGATATAAAACGGAATAAAACGAAGATCGACTATTATTTAATAACACATTTTTCTCTGAATTGAGAGATCCCTGGGGTTGCTGAGTACACTGAGCATTCACAGAATTTGTATAAATGCAGGGCAAAATGGAATAAGTAGATTTAGGCAAGCCGCCGCTACTTTTGTAATTATCTTCAAACGATGCTCCTTCTTTGATAAGTAAAATTAAATTGCTGGCGCCCCTTTCGAAGCCTGTACCCGGCTCGGATGCTTGCAGTGATATACTATTAAATAAGGGTGAATGTATTATAGATATACACATCTTTTTGTAACACTGTAATAATATCCTAAGTCTTTTATTTTCCGAGTAATCCCGGCAGTCTTTGCATCCCTCGCAAGCGGGTTTAATCTTCTTTCTGCCTCCTTTGCATATCCTACACACATGGTGTTGACATTGCGCTATTGTTGGTGTATAAGGATCCACCAACAAATTTGAACAAACTACACAACACAAAGAATTTCTCAAATAAGGTACGAGTCTGTATAGGTCCTGCCATGAGTTCGGATTTTTTGGATCGGCTTTCATTATGATTTGTGTCGTAGTTACATATAAATTCGTGGAATTCATTTTAGGCCCGGTTAAACACTTATCTTTTAAATTCATTTTGTATATTTTTTATAAACTTTGGTTATGTTTACCACAGGCAAAACAAATGTCAAATTTTAGACATATGTCATGTTTAATTCAATTAATACACACCGATGGCGTTGTTCGGAAATTGCCTAAACGTTAGGCAATACAAAATACATTCTCTATGGTTTTGCTTCTGACAAAACTTATAAAATCAGCTTTACTTTTTTATTTAAACATACAAAAGCATTTATAAAAATTGTATATTTAACAATAAGATAGTATAACACGTGTATATAAAAATAACGTGTATATAAATACAAGAAAATTTATAAAATTAAAAAATACTTCTAAATACAACAGTCTTCTTAAATCTAATATTCCATAGTTATTGGTTTCAAAGGCACCGAAGGAAGAATTAGAACAGAATAAAAATACTTATAAAAAATAGAAAATACCACCCCAAAATAGACAAAAATTCCATTAAATTAATTCATTCAATCCTTTTGTAGAAGGTATACCAGTTCCTCAAAAGTACCTTTCAAAGCTCCTATAAAATCAGAACTTTTGTGGTATGGAGGATAACTCGTTACTAGGACTCCCAATTCATCTTCTTTAATAATATATCTAAAAAATAATAATTAATATTTCATCAGAATATTATAAATAAAACATACCCTACACCCAATCCTTCTCTAATAACTGGCCCAAATCCACCGGCAAAAATGGCAGGAGAATTCAAGGTACTAGTTGATAAAACAATATTATTTAAATGAGCGTAGTCTGGGTCTTCGAAAATGTTCGCTAAAGTATTGGTCTTTTCGGAAAATTTCTTTAAAGCAAACAAATGTCTATCAAATCCTTGACCCATAGCTGCCTCTCTTGTTAACTGACTGTGAACTTTCGAGCACTCCGATATCATACTTTTCAATTCAGCTACAGTCGGCTTGTTTTTTGAAGTTACAGCAAGAGTAAAAGCCTAAAAAAATTTAAAAATTGATCAATAAATAAACTCATTTGATTTCAAAATCACCTTTGTAGCACTCGTGCAGGGTCTAACAGTCTCAGTTCTTCCATGTTTAAAAGCTGCCGTACTGCATGACTCGTAAGTTGGCACGAATTTTCCAGTCATCTTGTAATAGCCAACTTGAAAACCTAATTGCATTATTGCATCTGGACTTACAGCTAGCTTTTTGCACACGTTTTTACCAATTTTATTAAAAATCAAATAGTCTATGTCCAAACTTTTGCACGTCTTGTTGTACTCTTTTTTAGCTTCGTTTATTGTGGATTTGATTTTATCATTTAAATTCATGTCTAAAAGTAAATCAATAATTTATAACTAATTATTATGCAAATGTACAAACTTCTGTAATGTACTTACCCAACCTTATTACATTAGAAATATCATCATCGTAAGGTTTTGTTTCAGGTGTAACGAAGCGATTATTTCTTGAATCCTTGTATATATCTTGTACATATCTTAATACAGCGACCCCATCTCCCCAAGCGTGTTCGAAGTTAACAGCAGCATGCCCGTCTTGGGATAGTTGTAGAGAAAAAGATTTGTCAAACCATCTGAAAATAAAATCATTAAAGAAGCCTTTACAGACAATACAAATCTTCCTTTGTCAATGTAGTTACCTATTCTCCCCATCACCATGTAAGAAATTTCTAACAACAGCATACGGATCGTCTCCCAAATTCTCAGTATCGAGACATACATTGAACAATGCTGAATCAATATATTTTAACGCTTGTTCGTTATTATTTGCTAGTAATTCGTATCTTGCGATGGCCCACTTGTTTCTATCTAACGTTGTTAAAATGCCTATTGGAAATTCGCATTTAGGAAGAGGATCTTCCAAGATAAACTTCAATCGAGCTAAAATTTGTTCGGCTGGTAGGATCTCATTACTATTGGTGAGCACCCTGAATGCGTAGAAGTGGCCTTTGCGTTGAACTGTAATGTGTTTGCCATTCGAATTGTGATACAGCCGGTCTTTATCAATTTCCGGGATTCTCGAAGTATTAAATAAATTAGGATACTGGCTCATGTCCAGTGGATATGCATTGAACATGTAGGCGCCGTACCAAGAAACAGGAGTCGGTAGTTTACTGCAGATAGATCGAAACGTGTCAGTATCGCTTTTTTTTGGGTACAAGTGAAATACTTCGGGTTCCAGGATCCTCGAATGCAGTGATTTATAGAACCTCAATGAACTTATAATTAAATTAGTCGTTCTGATAAGTTGATTGTTGTATTCTGGTTTTTCGTCTTTATGCATGACTAACATAGGATTATAATTGATTGGAATAGGTTTACGATCTCTTAGGTATGCATCGAACCAGAATTCCGATATGTAACTGGTATGCTTGTTTACCCTATCGTAGTTTTTCAACATTTCTTGCAGTTGTTTTCCAGACGTATTTTTGAATTGGTCTACATTGCTTTTGGTTTTCCTGAATGCCTCGTCGATTAAAAGAGGCCTTTGAGCAGCTAAGTAGCGTTCGCAGGTGTTTTCTAACAGAGGTATAGGCAGCCTTGGTAAGGACTTCTGAAAGTGCATAGTGGGTATTTTGCTTTTCTGAATAAACTGATAATCTGAACATTCATTGGCTACTAGATTTCTCTTTAACATCTTATAAACACCCTGTGGTGATATTGCACCAAATTTTCTATTCAAGAAATACATTTTTATTATTTCAATACTGTATTGTTGCTTTATAAACCGAGGAACATAAATCAAAGAGTGTGTAGATTACTAAATTCCTAAATTGAAATCATCTCATTAGAGACACCCATTCATAAACCAGCTAACATAAAAACAATAACACAATATTTAAATGATGTAAACACATATCACAGCACATGCACGACGGGTAATGTGGCCAATTTATTTAACAAGTTATGAACGTTGAACTCAAGTTAACAGCATAAATTGCCAATATACTGTAAGGCATTTACAAACTTAAATACATGGTGAAATTAAATTTAACGTCAACAAAATCAAAACAGAAATTCAATGTAAAAAATCGCTTTGAAATAAGATCTAGGCAACACCTTATACATTTCATTGCTTGTGTCAATTGAGTTGCCTATGACTGTTTAATTATTTAAATATCAAAAAATATTTTTTTCTAATGCAATTGCAAGTTTTCACAACTAATATTAAATTAATTACATTAAAAAATAATAGGTATGATTATTTATAATTTTTGTAGGTATTTACAGGGTGTTTCGAAGAGTGTAAGCAAAAAATTGCAGATGAATTTCATTCGAAAAAATAAGAATATAAGAAAAATATAACTATACTTTACCTATGTGATTACTGATTACCATCATCACATTGATGATTCATAATAAATGCATGTAATACCAACATTTTCCAGAACCTCCAATGAACTCCATTTTATTGCCGACTACAATAAAAACTTATTTCCAATTCTACCAAAACATAAAAGACTGAGGTATGAGGTATAAAAGTGTCGCTTGTAATTATGCCTACAAAGATAAGAACCCATAAAACTTACCTGATTTGCATCCGTGGATTTTCAGAATGAGTACAATACATTTACATTTTATTAGGAACATTACTTTTAAACGTTTATTTACACATATTTCAAATTAGGAATCTTTCCTTCCTGAAAACTTTCCGTAATATTCAGAATTCCAATGCAGTTTATTTTAGCAGTTTTTTCTGCAAATTCTTCAAATGGATTTGAGAATAAAAAATCGTATGATGAAATAAATAATAAATAAGAAAACTACAGATCGTTTTAAATAAAGTAGTTTTTACAGGTATAATTTACCTTCCTTCATTTTTCTTGCACATTTCCAGCAAAGCAATATTCATCAAAATTTAATACTAAACTTACAAAGTAATCTATCATCCTATAATATTATATATTTTTAGCAATTTTTTTTTATTAATTCCTATGGCTTTAATCATTTAGCGAAATGGATACAAAACCTACTTAAATTTTAACTTCAAACAAAGAAACTATACGTGAATAAAAGATTGCTAATTTGTATTTTCCTGGTTGTTAACGGACAATTCGACTTAATTAGAATTTTTATTTAAACGTTCACGAAGGAGGAACCAAAAAATTAAAAAGTCTATATTAAATTTTAACGCCATTATTATATACCTACACGACCATTTTCAGTGATCATAAAGTAAGTAGCTAATAGCGATTTACGAAGAATAGGGGCCTTAAAGACCTTGTATAGTTAACAAATAGGATAAACCGTTTTAAACTTATAACCATTGTTTAACAATGAGACATAGTGACCGCTGCGTAAGTGTTTTTTAAATCCGGCAACATTTGAACATGTGTTAAAAACGTTGTGTGAATTTTCAAGTTTTTCTCGAGAAATCCATTTTCTATGATCGAAGATAGAAAATCTGATGAATTTTTATTCATCAGACAATTTTTCCAGAATAATTTAAACAACATTTTCTACCTCCAAATAATGAGCAAGTGAGTTTTTTGTCTTCCTTTGTTGTTTTTATTTAGAAGATATACCACTTCTAAAACTTTACCTACTTACATCGATGATCTGAATAGATTAATTATTAAAAATACAAAATAAAAAAAATTCTACATTTAGTTATCTATTCATGATGATCTTATAGTTCATACCTATATGCATTTTATCCCTATCTCATTTCCTAAATTAAAATATTTTCATTAAAATACCGATTTTTGCAAATTTAAATAATAAAATAATAAAAATGTATAAAAGAGCAAAACTTTAAAAAATACAATTTGTTTAGCTGCAATTACTGACGATTCATAGCCCTTTGCTATTACTGTATTTTTGTTACAATATTTTTTTTAATATTGTAACAATTTTTTTCCAAATATGCAGTTGTTAATTGTTTGTTCAGTGATGCATTATAATTTATTTGCTATTATATTGTTTATTGATTTTTTTGAATTACTATTTTTTAGAAATGTGGATTTTTTAGAAACGGTACCAACTGATGTTAGTATCTGTTATAGGTCATTTAATTGCGCGATATTTGCCTGTGGAAATACACTCTAAAATCTACAAGGATTAAGTTTGAAATTGAACGCTATTGTCACGTCATTCGTACTTACAAGAATCAAAATAGCAAATTATTATATCTAATTTTCAATATTTATTTAAATAATCGACTTTAAAATGTTTGTTCAACGTATTAACTTAATTTAAGTCAGAAAAAATATGAAATGTTATTTTATAAACACCTTTATCGCATACATTACCTATTTCCCAGAAATTTGATTGAGAAAATAAAACGTGAATTAATCAAAATTAACGAAATCATTTCCAACCAAATTTCGTAATAATTTCGAATTTTGATGTATGAAAAAACAATTAACATAAATTTGCTATAATCCCATATCGTTATTAGTTATTAGAACCTGATTTTAATGTCGTGCAATATTTCTTTCCTATACCTACTATGTAGATTTGCTGTAATATTATGAAATTTCTTTCTGAAAGATTCTGACGTCGTATATGATTAATAGTCTTACTGAAAAATCAGTGTCGTAACTTCAGTGGAATTATACTTAACTATTGAGTTAATATTTTAATTAGACTTAAAATTTCAGCGGAGATGTTTTTTCTATTACTCCTATTATATGTGTTTATTTTGTCAAAAAAACAAAATTACAAATACTTAATATTAATTATATATATGCTAATATGAGATAGGTAACTGAACATTTTTCAAAAATTGAACAAAATATTTTACTGTTTTTGGTATAAGGAGGCACGTAATTTATTAAGGATATATTTTTCATTCGACTTGACCTCGTTCAGAGAATTCGAAATTTGTAAAATATACCTACTCATAAATCAAAAAGGGGGAGGGTAAGTACCTAATTAAAGTACATACTCAATTATAATAATTCTAATTCTACTATAAGTGGCAATCGTGAAAAAAATTATATTTCATACTTATTTGACTAAAATTTACAATAATATATTTTTTATTACATATACGGCATTGAAAATTTGAATTCTAATTTAAACAATACATATTCTACATAGTTAATTTAAGTAAAATTTTTCTTCGTTTATTTTGTCTAAGTTGTCTTATCACTACTGTCTCTATGAATTATTTATAACCTAATTAATCCTTAAAAGAATAGAAGTAAAATGAAATTACTATTTATTCAAAAAGATAAAAATAATTTTTATCTGCCTGGATATTTGAAACTTGTGATGTAATTAGATAGTGAACAAAAATAAAATATAATTTTATATTTTTTTTAATTTCATCAATTAGAATTTTTCATAATTTATATCAAAAACTAACAATTAACTATTTACATTTACAATATTTACAATACTTAGTTAAAAAGGAAATATCTATCTAATATGTTTGTCCATCAAATTTGTAGTACCTATTTAGGTTTCATATCCGCCTGCACAGCAAGAAAAATAACTAATTCTCTTCACTCAAAAGAAAATAAAAAAATTGAGCTGTTACCTTGAACGTGCTAAAATAATATTTTTCGGCATTGACGTTATAAGATTATTTTGTTCTTAAAATTGCACCAAAAAAATCGTTTATTTTCAGATTTTAATCGGTGCCAAATTTTAATAAATAAGTAATTAGAGTCTGTATTTCATTACAAATTACCTATAAAAAAATAAATTAATAACATGTTTGTTTATATCATGCAGAGGCTTCAATTAAATCTGCATATTGTTAAAAACTAGTTTTTAATTTTTTTCAACTTTGAAGCTTCAGCGAGTTCAAATAATCAAATATATGGTGTCTGTTGCGATTTTTTACCTGCAATAATATGTTTTTTTGAGGTTTAGATCATTCCACAGCATTTTCTACAAATTCTAAAAATTCTGATGGAGTAGTTTACATTACATATTATTACACAAAATTTTGTATCCTCTTTCTTAGCCCGTCAATGACAATAAGCTCGGAACGACCTGAATAAATAATAGAATAATTAAATTTTTTGAAACAAGGTGAAGTAGAATATGTTTTCACATGCTGTAGAAACAAAAAATAATAAACCTCATACGCAGTAAATTAGCTAAATGTCAACTCAAAATACACGAATTCGAATTAGCAATATTTTGATATAGATTAAGATATCAAATTGTTAAAGATTGGAGTTTTAGATCCAACGCATGTCTGCTGTTTACATTTGATTTGTCTGCTAATAACATATTGTTTGGAGTAGTATATAAAGTTGACGATGACTCTAACAATCAGTTTTACTGCGGAGGCCATCTCAGCCCTGCAGTGGTGTTATTTAATTACATCTCTGAATACTTCTGGTAAGTTTTCCAAATTGTAAATTTATTGATACTAATTTCAGTTAATTAATCGATGACTCACTTGCTTTTAATTTAAAATAAAGACAATAATTTCTACAAGAATTGGGTAGTTACAATTAACGTTGTTAATTTGTATTTTATTTGAAAATGAAAAATATTTGATTCGTTAACAATAAATTAATATCAGCAACTAACTTTATTGCTGTATGTCGATTTGATTGTTATGCTTCAATTGGTAGCAGTTGATGAAAATTATTAAAAATTGTTCAGTAAAGTCAAGGAAGTCTTCTAATAATAAATATCTTAAAATTTGGCATTTAGTGCTTGAAACAAAAGAATATTTTCGTTTAACTTTAAATTTTTCATGAAAATATTAATTCTAAAACGTTCTAACGCACGTTCTAAAATTAACAAAAAATTGTAATTTATACATGTATAATTTTATAATCGAAAATTTGACTAAGTCATGCAAGTTATTCAGTGAATAGCTAGAAAAATTACAAAGAAATTATTAATATGTATCTGTTACTTGAAACTGTACAAGAAATTTATGATTTTTGCTTTTTTTTGACTATAATAATTCAGTGTCGACGATGATTAATCACTAGTAAATATTGTGTAATCAGTATTCTCACTTGTATTTCAAGAAACCTCCTTTAAGCTTATCTTAATATTGCTCTTATCCTTTAAGCTCTTCTTATTTCATAGTTTTAAACATCATATTCCTTATATTCATCTTACATATTTCTTAATATTAATTGCCATCTTTATTTTTCTTCACATTCCCTTTCCGTTTTATGTTTTGCATATTTGCTTCTTACTTCTTATCGTTATTGATAATGCACGATTTATATAAATAATACAATTCATTTCCGATATTAATTGTTTTAAATTTATACTCTATTTGTATTATTAATTACATAAAATTAAAAACAAAACTTATCTTGAAAACAGATGTCGATGTCATAAAGACACATTTTTAATGATCGCTGAAGGTTAATATAATTGTGACTGCATTACTTTGTCTGAGTTTATTATTATTGTGAATATTTTTTATGAAACATCAATTATTTTTATCAATATTGTTACTAATCTAGTATGTTTTGATACATGTACATGTTATAATGATATGAGGATAAGTAACGCATACATATATTTTTTTTTAATAAAAATCGGATAAAACATAATGTGTCATCAGAAAAGGTCTTCACAAGGTTTTCAGTAGCAATTAGTGTGCATTTCCTTATTGAAAAAAGTAGTAAATTATCGCAAATTCAAGATTTTCATCTAAAAGTCAGATTTTATATGAATTGTCAAGGGAATCTACTTGCCGACAGGGTCACAAGTCAGTAAAAGCTAAAATGTAAAAACAAGTCCAGTTATACACAAAATTGATAAAACTCTAACGATTAAAAAAACAGATACAAGTTCATTGACATTAAAAAAAAATTCTTCTAGAATTACCAAACGCCTCTGAAGTGTGATTCAATGTTTATCATTTTAACAGTTTCACTCAAACTACAATTTTCACAAAGAATTTGTTTATACTGTTGGTTAAACAGCAATTATTGCTTAGAATTAACAATAAGTCGCAAAGTATTTTTATCCCAAAATACGTAAAATTGATTACCTATATACGTAGTTAAATATTGTGGGTAACGATTTAATATTCAATTTGTTGCCGTTAACAGCGAAATTCTAACATAGAACATTGAATCAATAAAAGTTTCCAAGCTTCTTGTTTTACAACAAAAAATAATGCTAATTCTAATTAGCCCTTCATTGAAGATAGAGTTGCTATGAGCAGTGTTCAAAATTTAAATTACGTATTTACAAAAATTTTGAGTGATCAGTTTGCTATCGTTGCTGAAACAGATATCTCTTTGGAAGAATGTTGGATAATGATGGATTAAAATTTAACTTTCTCTTTGTGTTGACAGTATCAGTGTTTTACTACTATCGTTGAACTTCGAACTTTTAATTTCATAATCGTAGATTTATTATTTATAACATTAAAAGGAGCGACATCTAAAGATATGTACGCAGACAATAGTAATTAATTGCAAATATAGTTGAAACGATTATAACGGATTCGTTTCTGTAACCAAATTTCTTATGTGTATTGAGAGTATCAGTTAGATGTTGAATAAATTTGTCTTACGTTGAAAATTTGTATAAATGGAATAAGTTCATAACAAGTTCGTCATATTTTTTTAGGAATTGGAATTCTTAAATTTTATTATTTTGAATACTTATTATTAACGCGCCATTTTTTGAATAAAGCAAATGGTCTTTGCAAACCTGAAGGGAATGATTCATTTGTTATCGCAATAATTTGCCAAATCTATCTAAACATAAAGTTAATAAATAATGATGTAGTAATTTGTAGCAATTTCAGCCAATTGTGGGGTTACTGATAAAAATTAATAAACCATTGACAAAGCAATAGTATTACAAATTATGTAACACAAATGTATGGTACGAGCATAATTTCTAATTGTTTATAAACATGCCATATAGATACAGATCTGGTAATTTTTAACCAAAACAAAAAATTACGTGACCAAAAAAAATCAATCTGTAATTCAATTTCAATCGTACAATTGACTAAACCAATTTTATTACTTTATATTCAAAAAGACAAACCCAGTTTTAGGTTTGTTACCCTCTCCGAACTAACTCTATTATCTTATTTAAACGGTGTGATTAATATTCTTTGTGAGGAGATTCGAATTAAATCTAAATATTTAATTATCAATAAACGCAATAAACATTGTTATCGACTGGTAATGGTTCAAACTATTAGTGCAGATGCATACGAAAACCATTCAACAGTCGAATCCGATCGAAGGTAGTTTATAGTAAAAACAAAAAAAAATCTTGCTAATTAATCCGAACGTATGGGAAAGCCGAGTCAGGATTTATTCATCCCTAGACGGTTGCAAACGTATTCAAAATATAAACAAATGGTTCTCGTATATAGATTATCCATACAGAAATATCAGCACTAGTACCAGTCCGTCTACCAACCTGAGAACCTGACCGAAAGGTGTCCGCTCATCATAAATCGCACACTTGTTGCCATCGGTAAACATCCGCGAATCGTGATTATTTTCTCGTTCTGCTGTGAAATGTGCTCTAAATGCAAAAAAGACTGACACTCGACTCACAAGGATTACTCCGTCTTCAATTAGCAATTTTTATAAAGTACGTTCGATTTTTTATTATTTGTTTTGTAAGTCGGGAAATTGTGGAATTATTTGTGGTAAGTTTGCTAATTTAGAATTCGGTTCGATGAAATGCCTTATTGCCTTAAATATTTTTTGTTCGAATAATAGTTATGTACTACGAATTAGTACAAAATATTTGCAAAATTCCTAATTAATGTATTAATATATTATTAATATTTATTAATTATATAATTAATAAAGTAATAGCAGAATGTTCATTAGTTATTTTCAAATGTTTTAGGACATCAAACTGTTTGTATATCCAATTAAATTCGTAAATTTCTTCTGTTCAATTTAAAATAAATCAATATCCTATCGACTATCGACATAATGATAATGTCCCTTAAGTTTTAATAAAAAAGTCGTTTAACTTTTCAGACAATATCTACTCTTTTAAGATACCCTTAGAAATATGTACAGAGTTAATTTCTGAATGTTAATAAATTTTTTCATAAATATCGACTCCCTCATTAATTGACAGAACTTTTATACTATATTCACATTCACATAAAATATAAGTATAGTACATTTTCAATTTCTAAACGAATTACCCTCGAAATTTGAAATTGTTAATTTTAATTAACGCTCAAATACGTTGATTTTACATAATTGCAGTTACAACATTGCAGTTACAAAACACCTTGTTTCAAATACTAATTATTTTTTTTTATTTAACTAGATACAATTAACAATTAGTGAATCTCATAAATGCTTTAGACGGAAAAAATGAAAATAGGAAATCATAAAATGTCATAACTCAAAAACTTAATGTCAAAATGGTTATAGTTTCTAAAGCGTTGAATAATTTGAAAAACTGAAAATGGTTTACTGTTCAAGGAATCATTATTTTCAATTATTATATATTGTTATATTCCCATTGTTCTTGATTACTTTAGACATCCCAATAATATAATTAACAGCTAACTTATTAACAGTTTTATGCATTTTTATACGAATAATATATTCCCCACGTGCACTTGTGTCATTACCACAATATAAATTTGCTTGATATTTTTTAATACTCTTAATTATTATTTAGTCATTTGTACTATCACAACGATCATTTTAGTTTCCTACAAAATGTAAGTTGTTAAATTTGTTTAAAATTTTATGCAGAATCTAATCTTTTTTAATTTTCTTGTATTTTACTTTATAATGCAATGTACTGCTATAATTGTTTTTTTATTATAATGTTTGCTTATTTATTCTTAGTTTTTAGTTATTAGCATATTTCATACAGCAGTACGTTCGTAGTACAGTTATTCTTTTCTAACAGTGTTTTCATTAGTGTTTCCATTTCTAATTGATTATGAATTCATTAGCAGGTATCTGAAAGTATTAGATATCCATATCTAATTCTTCGTTCTATTGGAATAACGTTTATTCATATGAGTTTTTAATAACTTAATACTTATATTTATCATTCATTTATTCAATCTATTAATTGCAACATTCTATAAATTTTAAATTAAGATTGTTAAGATTTAAGAACTGACAAATTGGTTAATAATTATAGCAGTTATTCTCTCTAATTACATGTTGTTCATTTTTCATTTCATGTAAATTGTCATGGATTGTTCGCATTTTCTTTCACTTCAAGATCAATTTTGTAGTTCACCATAATTTCTTAAAGATTCCTGCTAAAAAATAGGCTAAAGATGAATTATACGAGCATATTACAAAAAATTTTTATAAAGGTATTGTCAACTTGATTTAAGTTTCAGTAAGTTAATTTGGTCGCCAACTAATGATTTTGAATTATTTGCAAATTAGTTACACTTTATTCATTATACAATATAAAAATTTCTATAGAAATTGCTGACCAACCGAATTGCGGCCACGGTCAATATATTTTTGATAATCCACTACTAATACTATATGACGAAAAATTATAAACCAATCGACAGCGAGGGCAAGGGAATTTGTCTCAAGGGAATTTTTTGCACGTTTAACTTATCTGCGTTAATTTAATTAGACTAATTATGAATAATTTAAAATTAACTAGAAATACTCTGAGTACCTATTTACTTTTCCTTAATTACTCCTGATCTAATAAACATAATTTGCATAACATAAGTTGTCCGAGATAATGATAATTGGGCCGGACCAAAATCGATGGAATATTCGTAAATCAATAGATATATGTATTATTCAAGATAGGTATTACATTTCGTACGTGTGTATTAATACGCAGTTGGCAAAATTGTTTCGTTTGAGCTAGAATGAATTTGAACAAACTGTTTATTGTGACTCATTGTCATTAATTAAACAAAGACAGTTTTTCTAATTAATTTATAATTAAGACAATTCGTTCTATAACTTGAGCACATTAATTTGACCATTTTTTCAACTCCGCGTACACGTTTCAATTGTTTACCTCATGTGCTGCTTATATCAGCAGATTTTTTTGTTGATCCTTTATTTTAACTCACTTTACTAATGAAGAAGTTCCAATTAATTTTTAGGTTTAGAATAACTTAGCATTCTTAATTAATTATCATTTCCTCAAATGAAGAGCTATACATAATAATCTAAATTACATAGTTACCTATGTATAAAAAGTATTAGAAGCAAAAAATAAACTTAGGATACAGTTACTTTATCAAATATTTAATAATTATTTAGATAAGAATTGCAAAGTTCTTTCCATATGTATCACAAAAATCATGAAAATTGTTTCGTGCGTACGTAAGTATACATAAATAATTACATGCACGTAAGCCCTTAGGATTAATTTTCATTTCAATAAGCTAATTTAATAATTATGCACTTCATATAATTTTGCGAATATGATTTACTTATTATGGATAATATTAATAAAACAGTTGCTTTGAATAAACATGCAATACTATAGATATAAAAATTAATTCAGTTGATAGATTTCAGGAATTTAATGAAACTAATTCGAATTTCTTAAGCTAAATTGGCTTTTATTGATTCGCCGTTTGTAGTAGCCATTAAAAAATTTGGATGTATGTGATAACGGCCTTGGTGTAATTCTCAGGAAATGACAACTGTTGATTTATTAATTTCAGTTTATTATCAACAATGAGAAAGTAAGCAGACTCTAGCTATGGTACACCCGAGGTCTGCAAATTGAACATATTACAATTTTACATTAATTACAATTTTATATATTTATCACATTCCAAACCAGCTCCTGCGTTTCTAATAGTGCCACTTACAATACAAATGGCATTGATAGTGAGTGTCGAGAATTATTTATAGAAGTAGCTGTATTTAATAAATAGTAAAAAGTACTATTTTCAGAAACCGTTAATTAATTCTCCCCGAGAAGTATTCAAATTATGTTTCAATAAATTATATTCATTTAAGAAATATTTTACTAAAGCAAACCGTCTATCGCTGTTCCAATTGAGAAAAAGAAATAGTAAATAATTGTAAACCAATTATCCACATATTATATAGTTACGATAACGTACAAGAACCTCAAAATCATTTGTTTCATTCCAATTATGTAAATCGAATTGAATTTTAACCTTATCTATTGAAAATTATATTGTTAATGCATATTAACAAAAACAATAATTAGCATATTTGTAATATTCATTATATCCGAACCCAAATTAAAATACGTAGATATCTATTTATTTTTACCAATAATTACGATAAATAAAATATTTTTGCAAAAATTATTTAAAGTAGGTATATGTTTTTGGTCTACCTAATTTAGCTTGTTGGCTTTTTGAAAATTGACTTATTAACAATACAGATTAACAAAATTATCCACATCGTTTAACGTCTACACACACGGTTTAACATACATAGATACAAATTGCAGTAAATTAGTTATTAAATTGTAATGTTGTAATTTAACAAAGTAATTGAAAAAACCTACTGTAGTTTTCCCAAATTGAATGGTAAGAAAATGAATTTAGTTTTACCAGCATATTTATAAGCATCATTATTATAAGTTCATTTTTAAAAATTGTTCTGGCTCTTATAGAATACATTTTGCTGTAAATAATTATTAACTATTTCATAATAAAGTTTATGTTTTCATTGAGTTTAAAATTTGAGAAAATATTTAATTTTCTTCGGATGTACTGTACTATATTAGATTATGTGATTTTCCTTTTACAATTTTAGTATAGCTCTGACTCATTTGTTTTGTTATTGTACATATTTCTTCTAGACTCGTAAATAGATTTATAAATTCATTATGTGACACTATATTAATTAATTAAAATCATTGTTGAAAAAGTTGTTCAATTATATAAATTATCGTCGAAATTACATAATTGATTAAACGTTTTTAAAAGTACACTTGTTTTTTGACGGCAATCATAAATGATGTAAATTATTTATTTTATTAATATAAATCATTATAATTTCGTGTCTATGTAAGCAAACCTTGATGACACAGAATATCGTCTCTTAAGCGAAAACTGTAATGAAATTTCAATGAAAGATCCTTGAAGGATCTTAACAAAATCGTATATGGGCAGAAAAAAGTAATTACTTTAAATGTTGACATTTTAATTATCTGCGTATTTAAATTTAAAGAGTTCTCAAGAAGATAAAAATGCAGAGTTTTGTAAATAGAGTAGGCATTGTATTCAATGCTTAGGCACGAATTTAGAAGCTTGAGATAACAAATATTAATTACAGTAAATGCGAATTTCGTTAAATGAATGTATGTGAATTTATTTACTCATTTTATAGCAATAAATTTGAATACGTTTTTCCATGAATTAATTATACATTAGGTACTTCAAAGTAAAATTTGCACGAGCAATTTAAATTCTAATTATTTTTACAAATATTGAACTAAAGAAAATCAGAAACTTGAATCATACTAATATTCTGGGTATTGGTGAATCTGTTAATAAAATAATACAATAAAAAACGTCATATATGAAAATATTATTACTGAATTCCTAATAAAGATCCAATGAAAAATAAATTCAGATAAACCTTTGCCAGCCGTATATTTGGGTATTTTATTTAATTTTAAAAATTTTGAATATATATTTCCTCTCTTTATCGAACTAAATTGTAATTTCACTGATACTAGCATAATTTGTCCCATCAAATGATTGTGAAAGATCGATTAAACGCTCCTCTTCCATCATTATGTTCCTAAATAATTGTTATATATTGAACGTATTCATCAGTTAGCAGGATTACCTAGATCAATGAGGAATAAGAGTTCAATTCCATTTTACTTTATTATTGCCAAATATAAATAAAAATTCCGATCATGCACGGTAATTATTGGTACACTCGATTTTTTTTATAATAGGTTAATTTTTGATACCTTCGATTTGAAAATCGCTAAGACCGCATCGAGCATGCGACCTTGCAACCTATTATTTAGTTTAGAATCAATTTCATTCCGACCAAATGTTGAATCACGCAGTACAAATAGCACTTTTACCGTTTTAATTTAGGCCAAAAATGGATGAGCAGCGTTGAAAGTTCGAGAATATCATGCGTTCTTGAGACCCAAATGTCCCCCTCTGATATTTCGACGTATGTAACAGTCATAGGAAAATTACCAATTGAGTTAATTTAAAACCTAAAAAACAACTTAATCAAACTGTATAAGTATATCTAGTTAAATGGAGAAATAATAAAATCAGTAGAGGATAGATAGAATGCGTTAAAAGGGGTATTGGCCTTTGATGTTTAAACTTTAAATAATCTAAATTCAGAATATGTGCAGCGATGGTAAAATAATTAAAAAAAAAATTAATTTCAGTTTATATTCCTTTCAAGTTAATAAAATGCTTAATTATATCTAATATTAACTAATAAAGTATACAAGCATATTTGCCTTGTATAAAAGAAAAGTATTTTTGCGTTTAAACTGGCTTTGTAAAGACAATACGCATACTTACTATTAGAGGCAACAATATTTTTATGTTAATTTTATACTTCCTTAAATGACGACATAAATAAGGTGAAAATTGCCGTTTGTAAACCTTTATATAGACAAATAATGCAATTTGTTTTAAGTATCATATAGAATTTATACACAATTGTATAAAACTGTTCATGTAGGATAAATAAAGCAGAAGATATCTATAATTATAAAGTAATTAGTTATTTTGCATTTTTCTCACTATTCATATTTTAAGTGAAAATCCAATTATATACTTCACTCAGGCAAAAATTTGTTTTTATTTGCGGTATTTTCATTCATCATTCATAATATACATAAATATATAATTCATGAATAAAAATTATATTAAACACAACTCGTTTAACGATACCTACCTAGGTATAATTGTGTCTCAAGGATGTTTTGAATTTATACAGGTATATATTTTGATCTTTACGGTGAACAAATTCTTAATTTAATGCCATTGCAACTTAAATCTGTAAATATTGCATCAAAATAAAAATACCATTAAATTAACACATTTATATACAGGTTGTTAATTTATTTGCATACCTGCTTATTCAGAGATAATATATTTAGATTTGAAACAAAGAGAAAATAAACAAATTTTTAAAGAGTTTTGTTTTTAACCAATCTTAAGACCAAAATTACTGCTTGAAAAAAATACCTGCATACTTCAACTTAAAAAAAAACACTTATCAATATTATTTTTTCGATAATCAGTTTAATAAAATGTAGGCACCATTTTGTTTTCAATGGAGAATCAAAAATGAATGCAATTTTTAAAATTATAATTCCAAGCAGTCATAAAATTTCAAACTCACTTTTGCACAAACGAAAATTTGTTACCACTGCGTTGGTTAATAACAGGAATTTTTAGATGTGGAAGTCATTATTTAAATATGTTAACTATTAAAAACTATTACTATTATTACTATTAAAAATTATTTTAAAATGTAAACTATTAATTTTTAGTTTGTAAGTCCGCTTTCCATCAAATAGTTGTAATCCAGTAGATCCCATAAGATACCATATCTAGCAAGTTAGCAATGTCGATTTTTCGCATCGGTAAATGTATCAATCTTTTTCAGAGCTTCAATTAGAACCCCTGTCCGCTGCCCCCAATAGAAGCCGCCCCCCGAAACTCGCCGAAAAGACCAATTTCCACCGCCGCAACACAACAAACCTTTTGTTTACATCGTAGAATGGTAGAAGGTGAACCACAATCAAATCAAAAACAAGACTCTGATGTAAAAGTCGAGCGCTTAGCAAACGGCTCCGGATCAAAAGATCTCGAACTTGGAAACTTTGGTACCGTTAAACCAGTGAAAGTCGTACCAGACGATAAATGCAGCGATAAAGCTGATTTCGAACAAGCTATAGAATTAACTAAGTAAGTCAACTCTTCCACGTTATACCCAATATGAACTTCACTACACTTTATTCACTTCTGATATCCTTCTAATTGCTCTACCAATTTATTATTTACAAAGTTCTCTTAGCATCATTATTTGTTTCAAGCATTTTTAATTGTATCATTATGAGGTGTCCATGTCCACCAGTTGATGATAAAATGTTTCTTTATTTTTTTACAGATATGGCAAATTTCATTTCCTTTTACTAGCAGTATGCGGTTTTGTAAGCACCTCCGAGGAGATGGACGTCATCTCGATGTCGTTCATTCTCCCATCGGCTCAATGCGACTTAAATCTGAACACGCAAACGAAAGGGTGGCTCAACTCCATCATCTTCATCGGTATGATGGCCGGAGCCTACGTTTGGGGTTCAGTGGCCGATTCGGTGGGGCGTAAAAAGGTGCTTATCGTGAGTTCCTTCATGAACGCGATATGTATAGTAGCTTCTAGCTTCTGTCAAACATATCAGTTGTTCATGCTCTTCAGATTTCTAAACGGGGCGGCGTAAGTATTGTAAAGTTAATCCCTTTTTAGGATGTTCAAATGTGTCGGTTTCAGGTTAGGGGGCAGCGGACCAGTAATCTGGTCATACTTTGCGGAATTTCAACCGAAGTCCAAAAGAGGTTCTATGCTTTCGTTTATGGCAGCTTTCTGGACTTTGGGTAACTTATTCGTTGCTGGTTTGGCATGGTTGATCATCCCAGCTGAAATCGGTTTCGAAACCAAATACTTCGTGTACAATTCCTGGAGAATATTTTTATTGATATGTGCAATACCATCTTTCATCGTGGCTGCTTTGCTTTGTTTCTTACCCGAGAGTCCTAAATTTTTACTTTCGCAAGGAAAAAGTGAAGAAGCACTTGCTATCTTCAA
The DNA here is from genome assembly GCA_917563865.1 of Phyllotreta cruciferae. NCBI lineage: Eukaryota > Metazoa > Arthropoda > Insecta > Coleoptera > Chrysomelidae > Phyllotreta > Phyllotreta cruciferae. The sequence continues at coordinate 5,370,900 of OU830615.1, forward strand.
GTACATCTACCACGTAAATACCGGAAATGACGCCGAAGATTTTCCAGTCAAACATCTCATTTTTGAACAAGAAGAACTTACCATCGAACAAAAAGAAAAAATAGCCAAACGGGGAAAGTACACGAACATGCTTGTTGACATCTTAGACAATAGCAAGCAGTTATTCGTTTCACCAATTCTTAAATTTACTCTTATCTCAGTTACAATCAACTTTACCTTCCATATTGGGTAAGCATTACGATCGAATTGCTACACATACATTTAAGATCCATCACTCAGAAAGTTTTGCAATGCATCGCTAAATTTATCCTACATTGATTTACGCAAGTTAAATCTCTAAATTAATATCAATTACGTACACAGTAAGTACTTAACATTGGCGTCATTGATCCCGCGAGTCTCGTACAATTTGAGCTATTTTTGTACTTACTTTTAATTACTTTTGTTGCATTTCTTTCTCCATTGTTTCATTTATTTTCCTCGGTATGGATAAGCATGAATATTTTTTTCAGGTACTACGGTCTTATGATGTGGTTTCCAGAATTGTTTAACAGATTCGATGAATTTTCCAAAATTCACAATGGCGCTGAGGCTGGAGTGTGTGAAGTAACAAACTACGTCGTTAATATGGGAAGTCACAGTGATGGAATCAAATGTAACGATAAAATTTCATCTTCGGTATTTATGGAGTCGTTAATTACAGTATCTGCTGCATTGCCGAGTAACATTATCGCTGTTCTGGGTATGGACAGATTGGGTAGAAAATTCTTCTTAGGTAAAAACGAATACGCTCCGATTTAGTATGAAAATTAATCATTTTTTTTACAGTTTTCAGTACAGTCTCATCAGGTTTATGTTCAGCATGCATGTATTTCGTCTACAATAAGACTCACAACTTGATCGTTTCTGCAGTATTCAGTAGTGTAATTTCATGCGGTAACGCAGCTTTGGATTCCCTCATCACTGAAATATTCCCAACTCATCTCAGGTAAATCAAATTTAATTATTTCCTTTCGATTGTTAATGAATGACATGATTTCAGGGCCACGGGTATTGCCGTTTCTATGGTAGCAGCTCGTTTAGGTGGTATTATCGGTAACATAGTAATAGCTCAACTTCTTGATCTATACTGCCCAGCTCCAACATTCATTGTTACCGGTTTGTTGATTGGTGGAGGTCTCCTTTGTCTTTTCCTTCCAAATACCACGCAAAAACCACTTCAATAGAACCACAGACTTGATGTATCCTTACCTCATATCAGATTGTTTTCGAACTTTTTATTTAACTGATATTTTATTGCCATTTTACAATGTTACCCGTTAGATGCTATTTATTTTTTATGGATCGTTTGGTTTCTTTACTAATAGATTAAGTAATAATATAAATAGCTTCTAACAAGAAATTGTAGATAAAATGTAATTTCATAAAATTAGTATTAGTAACGTAAGCAAAATGTAGTCTAGTTCCTAGAGTTTATACATTTTCAACATGTATTATATTATATTACTAGATTAAACGTAAATCTTATTCATGCAAAAATGTTTTATTTCACCCCTATAAGAATTAAATGATTAAGTAAATTTTAATTTTTATATTTACAATCTTAACTCACAAACTCAAAAATAAAAAGAAATATTACAAATTTACAATATATTAATAATCTACATTTACAGAAGCATTTTATACATAATCAATTTTTCACCTAATAAAGATAATTCGTTTTTTTAATATATCTCTTTGATAGTGTAAACAAAAATCAAACAACCTTAGATTTTGAATATACATATAAATACTTTTCTTCTTTAAAAATAAGGGATTTTTAAAAAGAAGTGAGTTGTCCACGATTTTATTTACATCACAATTTATCGTAGAAATCATATCTAAGATACAATTTTAAATTCAAACAAGTCCGTTTTAGAACGACGAGTTTTACTACAAGGTACAATCGAAACCAAACCTAAAATAATTAATTATACCACATTTCTCGAAATAATTGATCCCCATTCAATTACCTCTTCATATAAGAACGAAGTATATATCTCTAAAAAATTAAAAATGAACATTAACCTGTTGGAATTTAAAATTTCGTCATCGACACATCTTATTTTGTAATTTTTAACTACAGTGTTAAAATTATGCTTAAAAGCTCACGTGAAATATTAACATTTCAATCTAATAATAATTACATATAACAATACAAATATCAATAATTCAGATCACACTATGAGATACATGTTAAATTTTTTGAAGTTAAAACTTCAAACAGTGAAGTAAGCCGATCTGTCGGGCTATAAAAGGTATTTAAAATGATAAATCCAGTATTCAGTGATGTCTTTTTAGCGATTTCCTAATTTTACAATGGTTGTTATTGGCAAAGTGTTTAAGTGCGTATTTTAAATACGTCTTTAGTTAAAAAAAGAGAACATTGAATACGAATTAATGAATTTAAATCGGAAACGCTACCATTGATTATAACATTGAATTTCATTGACTCAGTGAATACTTTTTCACCAACAATCAATATAAATGAAATTAACTTGGTATGTCTTAAGAGACACCTTCTCCATATTCCATAACTATTTGAAACCATATAGAGATATTAATGTGTAAGCTGAACTAACTCACAATAGTGCAGGAAAAATTAAAAATAAATAACTATTACATCCAATGTAATGTCGACAAGTAGACAAATTCTACTTGACTACCTTTTACTTGACTTTACATAAAAATTGTTCAACTTTTTTTAGTACCTACTAATATCAGGTAGTGTGATAAGTTTTAGTTGAAAGTGGATAAAATTATATCCAAACCGCTAAGATATGCTAAAAATCATAATTTTATCACGAAATTCAGCATGATTTAGTTAGGGTGGAAAATAGAGAATGGACTAGAAAAATTTTAAGAGAGAAGTAAAATGCGACACCCTGTGTGGAGAATGTGATATATAAAAACATTCTTATTGCTGTACCTACCTCGAAAACTATTTATTTATTAAAATATAACAATCTCTGGCATTTAACTTTTAAAAAGTTTTCAAAGGCATTCGTTATGTATCCAAAACCTCAAATTTTACCATTTAACAATGATTTTTAACACACAATATCATATAGTATTTGATTCGAAAAGCATGCTTTTCTGATGAATGTGATTTTGTTTCATCACGTAGTCAAAAAAGCAACTTTATGAATGAATTGCATATATGTTTCTTGTAACCACAATTATCATAAAAATATTACTACAAATTCATTTCAAGCATGTTTTACGCACTAGTACGTAAACTTAACTGTTTATTGTATCTTCAAAATGCTGACCTAGCACAGAAAACATATGATTTAATTAACAAAAAATCGTCTACTTAAATGGTAATCTAATTATAACATAACTTTTAAAAAACTATACAAAAGTAATGGTAAACGAGAAAACCTGGGCCGAGTGTAACTAAGACCCATTGATTAAATTTTCTATTATCAATTTTTAAATTAGTTATTATGTATAGTGCATCATTGTTCTTTAAGTAAATTGCTAATTTGATCGTTAATATTTGTTCTTTGATCGATTTCTTCAGAAAATTATTGTAAAAATAATGATACCCTGTTGGCAATAATTACTGTTTAAATCCATAAATGTAAATGTATTCCTATGAAAGTAAAATAAAATGTATATTTATAAAAGTCTCTACAAATAAAGAACTTGTAAAATATTAAAACAAAGAATATTTTGAATTTTTCCAACAAAGCCAATGTACATTTTTCCATAACGCACCAGTGCGTAAACAATTCGTGTAGAATAAAAATTGCATTGTGTAGAAAGTACAACTTGAAAAGCGATTGTAGAAAAACAGCTTTTTTTTGAGTTACATACAATTATTTTTTCTTAATGTGCTATAACATCATTTATTTGCTCGAATCACGACGTAATTCATAAAATATTTCCATAACATAAAAATTTAACTTTCTTTAAGTAATTGGTTGTTGAATATACAAAGAATTGTATAATTCTTAAAAAGAAAATATACTTAACAATTATTTATAAAAATGATTTACCTCATACCTGCGTATTCTCTGAATGTTATGAAGAATAAGGTATTTACAATTCAACATGTCAACTCTGTCAAATACAAATGAATTAATTAAAGTGCTAAATATAATTTGTAACCCAGAAAGTAAATAAATGGTATAAAAATAAATAAAAAAACTCGCAATATTTAAACACTGTAAGAGTTTTTTTTTGAAGAGGTAACTAGGTATTAACGTCTATACTATAATTTCTAGTTACGGAACGGATGTACTGCATACATTTATTCATTATAATCCCACCACTCTTTCTCGTATCCTTCATGAACATGCTCTAATAGAACTTTTCTACGACTTTCACAATACCTAAAAAAGAAAATTTTAAGATGTAAATCAAATGTCCTCTTTAATCCCCAAAAAGTGGGACGAACGGCCCAGTGCGCCGTAGAGAGACTTCTAACTAATGTAACGTTAAGTTTTTTTTTTTTTTTTTTTTTTTTTTTGAAACGGGAGAGGTTTGAGACTATGCTGAATCGAATGCCGTTGTCCGTTTGTCTCTATCTATAACCGTTTAGCCGCTGAAACTCGCGACAGACGGACGGACGGACGACAAAGCCAGATCATAAGACTTCGTTTTCGAAAAATTCGAAGAATTTTCCGTTGTTAGAAGTCTAAAATGTATAGCAAATAGTAGGAAATGTTAAGCATTTATGGAAATTAATAAATAGGGAAAATGAATATTAAGGATAAAAAGCAAAATTTTTCATCAACATAGAAAGAGCTAAATTTACCAACTATGTTTGTGTAAAATAAAAAATATTTATCAAGATTATTTAAATACTTTACCTGTATTTATCTTGAACCTTTTGTTTAATATCAGCGAGATTTTCAGACGTAATATCCCTCTCCAAATATTCAGATAACAACTCTGTGGCACTCTCGAGGTCTTTTTGGTTATCTTCAAAGATCACAGACTGGTTATTCTTTTGTAAGTAATAGGCAAACACGTATGTGTACATTAAAGTTTGCCTACACTGACACAAAATATCTACAGCTTTTTTTAAAAATTGCACCTCTATCCAACTCATGTTGTGCTGTTGCATTTCCTCCATTTTGACTTTCACAGAAGCGTATAATTTGTTTTCGAATTTCAGCGAAGCCATATGGTTCATGTATCTATTGCAGTAGAACAGATAACGCTGTAGCGCCGAACGAGATTTTTCTTGGGCATCCCTAGCAGCCTTAGCTTCGTCCTCATCGTATCTATTACAATTGTACCAAGAGCTGCCGTGGGGTTCCCATGGGCCTAAGCATACCCAGCAGAAGTCGGCTTTGCAATTCTGATTTTTACACACCATGTGATTGCATCCGCCATCTTTTTCTATTGTTACATTACACCTAGGGCATTCTTTGGTGTTGGCGGCGATCCAATTGCTCGTTTCAGAATCATCATCACATTTCTTTATCCATTTCTTTAACAAGTGGCATTTTACGGGATCGTGCCAATTTTCACCGCAAGCAAAACAGAATGTATGTGTACATTTACATGTTACTTTATGTGGTTCCACGTACTGAACTTTGATTGCGTTACTACAGTCTGGTGATGGGCACCACCTCAACAGGCGGTTGCACTGAAAAAAATAAAAAAACACTGTTTTCAAACATTAATTATGCTTATAAACGTAGTTAATGCTAAGAAATCGCTACATTTATTGCCAACTTCTGGATCATTCATAGTTGCTTGGTATATTCAAAGCTTTAATTACCACAAAAATGGTGGTTTATTTTTAAATTCGTATTGTTTTTTTTTATATTCACGACCTCTTAATTGCCATGTAATTTAAATTTAACAGTAAACATTCGTTGTTATTCATTCAAAATTTATAACTACTATAAATTAAAAACCTGGTTATGAATATACGTTTTTTGTTTTCGTTTTTTTTTTTTGGATAGAAAATACCTGTCTAGGTCGATAGAACTCGAAAATCTCTATGCTAATAATAAATATACAGAGATGCTATCATTCCAACAGCAAATTTACGAATTATAAATACGCAGAGCATTAGTAAGCACTCTTACAAGTCCCTTAGAGTAGTAGCAAGTTAAAAGTAATAACTACTATCATAGGCATCCTTAAGAGTGGTTACAGTTGTGGTAAAAACAAATTTTACTTATTTTTGGTTACACATAATAGAGCATTTGTCAATAATAATCCAAGTACTCACCTCGACGAAGCTATTCGTTATAAGATGCTGGTATTTGAGCCTAACTTTCGAATCCCTAACTAATCTCATAACACTAGCATCGTCCACTAAAATGTCACAACCGTGAGCTGCACATGCAATTGTCTGGCCAACCCCTTCTTCCATGATTTTTGTAGTTAGATATTCGCACCAGCAATGGGTGCAAAATCGGTGGCCACATTCTAAACCAGTCATGTGCTGTAACAAATACCTGCGTGTTTATGCAAGAGTTTTGTTGGAATAAAGAAAATATTATGCAGGATGATTAACCAAAAAGTAATCATTTCTACACAAATGCATGAAAAATTTCTCTGTCGGGACAAATAGAAAATAATGTTTCCTCATTATATTGAAAACTTGACAGCTTATGAGTGTTTAATGGTTTATTAAAACATTCTTTTGTTCGATTTATTTTGTCTAGAAGTGTCTTCAAAAGTCAAAACAATAAATAAACTATGTTTTATAGAAAATATTCTTTTTAGATTTACATTGAAGAGCAATTGTTTTTTTAGAAATCCAATTTCTGTTTATGACAGAATTTTAATAATCTACTTTGCAATTAAGAATTCCTGTTATTTTAAACAAAGTTTCAATTGACAAGTAGTATCTAAAGGATAATTAAGCATTACTTACGGATGAAGGTAGAACCATGAAGCATATTTCACATTCTTCCGTTCCATTTGTTGATTTCTTCAGAGGCTACAAATATAGAGACTATTACAAAAAATAAATAAAATAATTAAAAACACTTACCTTAGCCCTAAAACTAATGTTCAGTTCTTTGAATGGATTGATCACCCTGGCCTCTGAAAACAATTGATCCTGATCACCATCGTAAAATCTTTCCATTAGTTTCTCTTTATCCCATCTAAAATGGTTTAATAAAATTCGCGTCGTCGTCGCTGGTATCTAAGAATTAAAATACAATGATATAATTCATTGTTGTGGAGGTTATGAAGTCAAAAGGTTGCAACTGTGGTAAATAAAAATAAACTTACCTCGACCACCGAGTTCACGTCTTTGATGGAATCTACCATGTGCTGGACGATCTCCTCAGTGCTGAGCACTTCGAAAGGGTAGTCATCTGAATCTGTCTGCATTTCTCTATGACCAGTGACTTCAACTTCCATCGCAAAATCAACATCGTCTCCACTTGATTCGTTACCTGAGTCAACGTCATCGTAGGTTTCCTCTTCAGAGTCCATTTTATAAGAGAATTAATCAAATATAAACATTAAACTGAGAAAGTTGAAGCAATATAGATTTTCACAATAGAAAAACAACACTATCAATTGAATTTGCGTTCATTACCAAACTGAACTTTACTGAACCGCAGACACCAAGGATAACATAACACCACGATGTCACATGTTTCACGTAAACACAATAATTTCACAATAATTCACCAAATTCCATTTATAGTAGGTGTGTAAATTGTTGGAATGTTTTCACGACTAGTCGTGACTTCTACCTGAATTCGCAGGCTAGAAAAGTTCGCAAACGACGCTCCAATTTCTTGTATTTAACAATTCAACAGGTTTTTTTTTATTAATTTTTACTTCATCTTACCATTTTTACGGCACTACGGCAACAGCGGAAGTTAACATCGGAGTAAATGACACTTCTCAATTTACTGTCATAGTTGTCATTTATGTCATTTTTAAAAGCGTTTTGTTGTAAATTTTAAGTATATTATACAAGATTTATAAACGTAGGAAAGCTTTATTCTATATTAAATTGATTAAATATACTTTAAGAATTAGTTTGTTTCGTTAATTTCATATAATAATCTATTTATTGCTCATATTAATTAATATCTATCATCCTTGTCTGGTTGTACGCATGTGAGATACTCGTTCCTTTTCTTTAGGTTCCATGAACGAATAGAGGTGGAGGAAAATTAAATATTGTAACGTATCAAGTGATTGTTAGATTATACATATTTTTATACTTATTTACTAAATAAAAATGATATTAAAATTATTTAATCTTTTAATAACCCATAATATCAATCCAAATAAATCAAAATGGTCGATTTAAAAAATATCTGGTAAATATATTATTTATTCGCACAGACACATACACCTCTATTAACATACAGGGTGGAATAAAAAATTGATAAATCAAGTTGCTATTCATTTTCTTCGATCGATACGAAACATGGTCGACTGACATAGAATCAGATCCCTTTTTGCCTGACTGTGGCCTGACCCTAAATTTAAAATTAATACTATGGCCTACAAATCGGAAAAATGGGAACATCTGCTAAGTGCTAGTTTTGCTAAGGGTTCTTCCTTTCTTTTTCTTTGGGTAGGCATGTTAGCAAAAACAAGAAGTTAAAACGTGTCCTTAAAATTCGATTCGTAATTTTGAGCTAAGCACCATGAAGAATTACTCCTAACCCCAATACCTGAATCCGCTCCTGCTTTCAACAAATTAGGCACAGAGACGTACTTCTGTAATATTATTAAGTAGCTCAAATTTATTTTGCTAAAAATATCGAGTGACCTTGCGAAATACCGCCTACTTGCTTTCTCACCAAATCAAAATCAGTTGGACAATAATAAGTTTCAGAATCAGTATAAATAATAATAATAATCTAAAAAAACACATCCTGTCGAATTAAAACTACATTTGGATAAAGTAAAATCTTTAATTTAGTTTGTTCCTTTGTAGAATCACCCTGTATAATATACAATTATTAAGTATTGAAAAGCTATTGTTTAAAACTCGTATAGGCATAAGTAAAGAAATAATATAAAAAAACTAATTGCAAAAAACAACTTTGTTGAACTAAATCAGAGCAATATCTAATTACGGAGGCGCAAAATAAAAGCGCCTTGGTTAAAACCGATATGAATATACAGGGCGAGAGGAGTAAAGTCTCGAACAAATCGAGTCGTGCCGGAGCGTATCGTTTATCGGTTGCTTATTGCCGTTACCCACCCCACCTTCCCAATACCGATAAGAACGCATCAAGTCTGCCTAGCAACGACCTTGATTAATAAATAACTCATATATATCTTTCTTGCTCTTTGCGACCCTGCGCAGAGAGTTCCCGTTAATAATTGCGAGCATTTCATGCCAAATATTCATAAAAAACAACTTAGGATAACTTTGTTCCTAGGGTTATATAGACGAGCAGGCCCATCGAACTGCGCCACTCAATTCGTCTTAAGTAGCTCAGAACCGGAAGTTATGGCTCTAACTCAAAATGAGGTTAGGGATTTAGGGAAGTTGAATGCCTAAGTTCATTGATATGAAAAACGGTTTGAGCGAGAGCGCAAGCGTGGCGGCCATTTTGATACAGAACGATTAGTCATCTAAAACAATACTCAAAATTTGTTCATTATATTGTACAGTGAATTTTATGAAATTTGCAAAGAATTTTTTGTTGTAAACATTGTTTCTATTGACCCTATCACTTGCCAAAAAACTAATATTTAACCTTGAAATGCAATAATGGTCAAAATTGCTTGCGCCGGATCAACCGTTTTCCTTATGGATACGTTTCGTAAGGATCACTTTCGAAAGACCACCTTAGAAACTTGGCCGTATTGAATATTTACAAGTTACAACGTTTCGAAAGCACAGCAACTTCAGAGAAAAAAGTTTGGGAACTTGTATTTTCGTAGGGGTAACAGTTTTCCTATATATGAAGAAAATATGAATTTAAAAAAAAACATATCCTTGAAATACAGTTAAGTTAGAAGACCTTGGAAAGACTGTACATAGTCTCCTTCTGGGTCTCGTGACGTCACGATTATAGTGTCGTCACGTGAATATAACAGCGTTTGGAGCGTTGTGATTGGTGCAGAACTGGTTTCGGCGGCCATCTTCTAAAAGGCAATAAACGAAAATCCTTACAGTGATGTAAGGACCCTGCGAGGAGACTAGTAGATCTCGCGCCACACCGACCATCTAACAACTGCCTTACAACTCTACGGCTCTAATAACGAAAACGAATATCGGGTACGGTACGTCGAGTTCGAGTTGGTCGAGTTGTGTCGACGATTGTGTGTCAAGAACAGAACGCGCTGTCGTCTAAATAAAGCTTGTAAAATCCTAGTTTGGTGTAAAAATATGTAAATAAATAGAAAATAACGTTAGTGTTAGTGTGAACCAAAGATATTTCAACTTATTTTTTACGTTTTATAGGAACTAACAATAATATATCTAAACACCGAATGTTTCGTTCTGATGGCGCTATGGCCGCTAAAACAGGGGAAAAATAATCCGCCTTAACCTCATTTGCTCATTTGTAAACAACGTTTTTGGAAACCACTCTAGAACATTAAAAAGAAATGTGGCTTTTTTTAAACAATTTACTCCAATAACAACAACAAACATCACATCAGAAACAGCAATCAGAAGTAATCATAATCATGGCAAAAGTTAAAAAGGTTATGACAGCAACACATTTTGACAGACAAATAATTTTTATATTCTAATGTTTTATTTTGTTGCTTGTTCACGATGAATGTTAAACAAGAAAGGCACGATGAAGCAGAGATTAGAGAGCTCGCTGCAAAATTCATGGAAGCGAGCAAAGCGAAAATGGCCATACCTCAGAGACCTGCACAGCAATCTGGTCAAAATCTAAACATTTTAAGTTTTTTTGGAAGTGATAAATCAAAAACGAAAAGTAATTCACCGAGCGAAATCGACACGAAAAACATAGATGAAGAATCAGTTAAGGGAAGGTTCGGTTGGACAATAATGGGTAAGATACATATTCCTTACATTACTCGATCAGGAGAGAGTTACTGTGCTGTTAGGATGGTGGAAATGAAAGTGTTGAACAAGTTGTTAAATTACCTCCATCAAGATCTTTATAATTGTACTAATATTAGAAGTTACTACATTACTGAAGCAGAGGCAAGACTTTTAAATGAAATCAACTTCAAACATTGTGACTATCAATTCGGTCGCGAACAATTTACTTCGAGAGATCTTATAGTTAGACTGACTGATGCTAATGAATTTTATCAATTCTTAGGACACTGTTATGCGAAACTTGTAAATACAGCTGATGCTGAAAACTTAGAACGATGTGGTTTTATTAGGATTAATAAAGAATCTGTGGTTCCTTATACAGTGTATAACGATCAAAAGTACGTACCCTTATTTTATTTTGAAGGTGAAACGGACAATCTTAAGCAACGTGCGGATAAGTTAGAAGGTTGGGACTTGTCGTATTTAAAGTTTTGTTGTAAAGTTCAAGGGATTCGAAATGAATTATTTGCACATGACTCTTGTTCAGTGATTAGTTTAAATGATATCAAAAACTATTTTCCACCCGGTACAATGTTCGAGGATTATTGGCCAAAGAAGAATCTGGATTCGCAGTTGTTAATTAGCAGAAATTCGAATCAACAACAAATCGTGCAATGGACTAGACAACCTGTGGCACCTCCAATATCGGCCCATCCTCCACCATCGCCAAAACCAGCTACCCAAGCAAAAGCAGCCAACAATAGTCACATGCATAATGTTCATGTTTTTCCTAATTACGGAATGGCAGGCGGACAACCTACTTATCACACAACCCAACCTAGAGCAGCAAGCAGTGCAGTTAGGGCTACATATCCATCACCAGCTACTAGAATGAGACCTTATTTTCCCACAATGGGACAGGCACCTCCACCTCTAGTTAGAACCAATACCCCTTCAACGTGAGTATATTATGTGTACATTCGTTTTTATTTTAAACTCATTCATTTATATTCACAATCATTGCGTTTTAAAAGTGTACTATTTTTTGAACTCGTATTTTTTTTATATTAGGTACATATTTGGAAACATAGTGTAAATTAAAAAAATGATTTCAATTGCTATTTTTTTTTTATTTTTTCTATTTTTATTTCTTTTTTATTAAGTTCTTTAATTTGTGTCAGTTTTCAATATTAATTTTTATTTATCTTATTAGGTCAAAAATATACAGAAAATATAGAATGTATAAATTAAATTTCAAACTAAACAGTTTCCTTTTAAAAAGTCATTTACAAAATTACAAGGTTTTTAAACTTTAAATTTCGCAATATGGCAAACTTACTATCTATCCTGACTAGTAGTAAAGGATCCACAGCCACATAAAAATGACATTTTTTTGAATTTAGTTGATTATAGTTGGTTGACTGTTGAAAATAGAGAAAAACGACTTACACGGCCCTATTCTTTCAAGTTCTATGTAATAAAAAAATGATACAGAGTGGTAATTTTTTTTCCTTGGAGCAAAAAATATGATTTTTTTAAATGGGTATAGATCCATATTGATAATGCTAACATAGTAAGTGAGTCATATTTTTGGAATTAGCTAATAGTGAAATTTTTAAAAATCTAAAAATATACAGGATGTCCCATTTAATCATTTCTACAAAAATTTTTACGGATTTTATAAATTATTTCACCACACTCAACTAAATATGTCCAAATACTATCTGTCTGAATACTATGATTTTATCTCCAGGGTTGGACCACAAAATCATTCTAAATTTCCAATTTGAATATCCGTTTTGAATTTTTCCCTATACCAGAGCATGTCTTTAAACCAATTGATTTCAGTTTTAAAAAGGTTAGGTATAAGTTTCCAACATACACATGTTATAAATTAATCTGTACATCATACATTCTGCCTTAAATTCTGGATTTTTGCAAGTTGTAGAAAGCTGTGCCATTTATAATTTAAGTTGAATTTTAAGTATTGTTGCTAATTTTCTAATATACAGTTACTATAAATGTTAGTTCAGTAATGTTTTCAAATGTCATGTTACTAAATTATTGTTTTTTTTATAATGCAATAAATAAAATTGAATAAATTGCTTTTACAATAAATTCTATTTCAAGTGTATAGCACATAAGCTAAGCTTCTTTATTGTGTGTATGAGATGTATGCATGTATCAGTTGCTCTATTGGAAATATGATTTACTTTAGAATGTTTGTTAAGAATAAAATGTGTGTGTATCAAAATATTTTTTGATATTTAATAGTTGCACTAGGAAATTTATGGAAAAAATTAAAAAAAAACCTGTTTAATAGATCTTTCATAAACTAATTACCCTAATTTAATATAACTCATATTTACTTTGAATCAAGCGTTTGAATGCTATTTGTTATAAAGCAATTATTTGCTTAACTTTTGTAGACTTTTTTCGAATATCTCAAAATATTTTACTACTTAAATATCTAATTATAGTATTAAGAAGTTTTTTGACTTCTCAAACATTTATTTATACAGAGTGTTCCAGCCAAATAGCCAAAATAGACATAGAAATTAATTAATTGCTTTCGACTCTTAAATTTTTAGTGAATTAGAGCAAATTTTGTAAATCTCAAGTTTATTTTATACAATTTTTACAACTAGAAGCAGTTTTTTATTAGAAAATAAAGAGTCTTCAAATTATTGAGATTCTGAATTTATTTTACTTGAAAAACTGTATACAATAAAAACCATATTATTATTCCAACATTCAAATATAAATTAATGAAGGAATTATTAACAAGAAAGGGGTGGCCAAAAATCAACTTTAATAAATTAGTCAAACATTTAATTACCTATTCGAAAAGTTGGTTGCCTTTATTGGATTTATGTCTAACAGCAATCGACGACGTTTATTACGTAATTTAAATTTTGTAATAAAGCAATTTAATGCAAGTTTTTTTACAATTTATATTAATAAAAATTAATATTATAATATGAAGGAAAGTTATTGTGAATATCTTAAATATTCATAACAGCAATCAAATACCTTCATAAATGATTCATTCCCATGTGTCCTGAAACTTTTTTAACCCCGCTTTGCTGTGTTGGTATTAATCGGAAACAAAATATTCCAATGATCAACAGAATCAAACAATAGTCTTTGAGGTGAGAATAATGGTGAAAAGTAATTTAATATTGCTTTACAGTCATCTAAAAACGATTAAGACACTTTTTAGAGTAACAAATTAAGCCTCAAATAAAACTTGATTTTTGTAGTGCCGTATATTTTGAAGCAGTATCATGGGCATCGATTTATTTAATTTTAAGTAATTTCTGAACCTGGATAGTTTTTCCTTTTGGCCCTTTATATAGAAAGCATGCTATTTTACTATTATTCCTTTTGATGCTTATAAGCCTCTTGCCATTGTATACGCAGTAGTAATTTATAAACAGCAACTTCCTCTGGATTTTAATTTCTGATTGTTGTCAATATTCTATGTATGGATTTTATTTCTATATTTGTTCGTCTCTTGTTAGTTCCATTTTAGTCTTTGATCCCTTTATATATTTTGCTTAAAACTTTTCGCTCGCAAATATCTAATTTGCTTTCAAGAACTTTGGTCATTGTACATGTTTCGCTTGCGTATATAACAACTGGACGTATAACTTGTGCCAATTTTGGTCTCTTTTGCCCGAATTCTGTTTGTATAGTTCGAATAGTTGTTAAATTGATCGTCGAGTTGCGTGGTAAAATTTTATAATTAAATAACGTTTTGTTAATGAATATTATATAATATTAGATAATATGTTTTAATGAAGTGTTTAACGATGTGGTCAAGATTGCCCTCATAGTCTTTTGAGGAATTCATCATTCAAGTTTTTACATTTGAATTAATTGGTATCATTCCCACGTTAGCTACAAATATTTTATGCGAGAGTGCGTCACTCCACATTGGTATTGTAGATTTTTCGGTAATGTGCATCAAATATAATTATGCATTTCGATCAATGCTAGATTATTACTGATTATTGAAGTAGCAGTATGAATTTAAAAGCAACGCTTTGACCTGCCGAATATGAAAATTCAATGGCTTTGATGGCACTTCCAACCTTGTTAAAATTATAAATGTATTTTAGGTAAATGGAAGCTAATTTAAGGTTTTTATAGAGCTTTATTTTTTAACAATTACATTTAATTTAGTTTTTCGTTTTTAGAGCTTATTTATTTATTTTATATTGTGTGTTCTTTTAAGTTGAAATCATATGGAAAACTTTTATTAGATTAAGAGAAAAAGTCGTTCCTAAAAAAATCAGCTTTAGTTTAGTTCTTTTCCATTCATGTACGAGGTTTGTTAAAAAATACCATTTTAACTCGAGAGAAAATGTAATTTGCATTTCTATCTAAAAATACTTCAGAGAATTTGAACCTTTATTAACAATTGATTTTTCATATGCAAATTCATTCCTTTAACTTTTAAATCAAATGTTTCAAAATTTCTTTTTCCGAATATGTCCATATGGCTCCATTTTTTTTAGACTTACTGTTCTACGTATTTGGTTTGATAAAAATTTTGTTTTCCTAAAAATACACTTTGTTTCCATCCACTGAAACTAATAATTAAGTAGTAATAACGCACATTAGGCATTATTAATCTAATCATTTCTTACATAAAATTATAATTTAGTCAGTTTTTTTTATTCATTACATATCATGAGTTTACATTTGTGTTGGACCCAAAACGTTCTAATTTGGCTCTCAATTTTTTGAGTAACCATTTGTCCATTAGAGAATGCGTTTATTAATATCATATACTTTTGAAGAGAGTTTTCAAAAGTATTTGGCTTTTTATGGTAGAGAAGAGCAAAATAAAAATTGCCGTTAATTTCATTAACTGAAGTAAATGTGTTCAATGAATTCTACATTGATGTCTTGTTGGTTTCACAATTTAGTTAAAAGACACAAGTTAAATGTTAAAATTTGGGATAAAAGGAATAAATATTAGAGCTGCCCAGTAATATGAATGCAAACTTTAATAAGGATTATACACCTTTGGCTAAGTTTGTCTACTGTCTTGACCGAGAATTTTTGATTTGGCAACATAGTTTGTCCGCCAGCGCTTTAATTGGCTTTTCCAGTTCCTGCAGGATTTTGCCCTATTTGTTGACTTAATTGACTTCAAAAGTTATATATAGTAATAGAGCGTGACTTAAATGTAGTGACAAGCATCGGACGCGTAAAATTCATTTGTACTTAGATTGTCGACCAGCTAAGATCTATTTATTAAAAACACGGAATTCGATTGAATTGGAAGAGTCCGGGCTGTCCAGCGTTGCCATAGTATCAAGCCCAGGCTAGAACTAATACTTGAATTTAATACATAATTTAATACTATAATAATACACATCATTTTGTACTATAATACATACAGAGTGTCCCAAAATGAACGCAATGAAAGTGTACTAAAATATACTAACATTCTTGGAGTTAAATTCCCAGGGTAGAATCACAAAATTGAAATTGCTTCTTTGCTATCCTTGATTTTTTTATTTTAATCTAAACACTGCATATGTTGAAATATCTTTTTAAGGAAGAGGGCTGGTTTCAACTTGTTTGCTTACACCTACATTATCAATATTGTTTCTACCTAATCCTCAGAAAACAAAATGTTTACCATTTATTCATTGAGCACAGTTAGTAGCAAAGACAATAAATTAAATACTTTATAGTATGGATCTGTTTTTTTAAATTAGATAATCAAAATATCTCAAATTTTCGGTTTGATTCGCTAATTTATTCTAAAAATATTCAGAAAATGATAAATATTAGTTCTGAATATGTATATGTATAAATTTGTAATTAACGATTATATTAGGCAACATGGTTATCAAAATAATTGTGAGACGCTGATTTTATATCCAGTTCTCTAAGAATATTTTTTATAGTTTTCGATCGTTTAGCGGATACGGAAAGGAAGATAATTGGTGAGTTCAATGTAGTACTGAATTTAATTGTATTTTATTTCTTTAGTACCATCTGTTCTTCTTGTAGCAATTTGTTTTATAAAATTCATGAAGAAACAATTGAAATTATCGATTTCAATTATTAATTATTTTATGTGTTGTCCAATATTCCTTCACGCCAAAAAATTGAAAACAGTAGAGCCATTATTGATGAACTAGTACAATTATGTTTTTAAATAATAAACTCATTCTGGAAGATTGATTACATTTAGTTTGCAATTTGAGATTGGATTATAGTTTTCATAGGGGTGACATAGAAATGTTCACTCCTAAATTAAAAAAATTTAGTACTTTGGGTGCTTTTGTATCATATCAAAAAAAATATTCCATTTGTTATATCACTTTATGAGTCACTTATTATTACTCATTCGCAGAATAGGAACATTTAAAAAATGTTATTTTGCTTATAGGTAGTAACTTAACAAGTAATATTAATATCAACTATTATTTTAAAGTAATTCTAGTTAAAGCCTTAAAAAGAATATTACTGTTTGCATGTATGTACTGCCAAATCTTCAACCTGAAAAACAACAGAAATGAAGATGTTAAAGTACTGGAAAGAAAATTGATTAATTTGCGTTTATTTTAAGTAAAAGGTGCTTTAATTGTTCTCAAAAAAAGAGAATGAGTAAAAATCTAAGACAATTGGACTTGGAGGTAAACACTTTAATGTCTGGCTAACTAAAACTTTTTATTAGATCATGAAGTGAGAAAATGATTGGACTAAAAAGTCGTGCATGTTTAAAATCCCCTAATTTGTACAGTTTACCATCCTTCTATTGGTAAGTATCTAAATGGTGCATTTTTGGCTCTAGAAGGTGGTAAGATGTTTTCTGTTTAGATAAAGCTTTTTCGTCATATCTTATTTATAGGTGTAAATTATTTTATGCTTGAAAATGAATTTGTAGAAACAAGAGCTTCATTTATTATTATATTTATTGCAAATAGCTATTAATAGTTTTTTTTGCACACACTGCTAATTTTTTTTAATTTAAATTTCTTATCATCGTACAAAAATTATGAGATAGCTCCCAGCTGACCAACTGAAGCGTTGCCAGACTGCGTTTTCAACATTTATTTTTAAAATTGAATTTAATTCAGTGCCCGGTTTACCAAAAACATAGAGTCGTACGATATTGTACTGTTTATTGCGCGAAGCACAATATTGATTCTTTTAATTCACCGAATTCCAATGAATTAATTAGTCTTTGATCTATTTTCACTTTAAAAATAATTACGAGCTTTACCGTATTTCAAAAGCACTTAGAAATATTTTTTCGCAATTGGAGAATTTCTTCAGCGAGTCTTCAACAACGCGTCCATTATTCCATATACATAGTGATTGGATCACCAATGAAGAACAATTGGTGAAAAACCCACACAGGCGTAAATTCTCGTTAATGAAAATCGAAGCTTCTAAAAAAAGAATTTTCTTATTTTTATTATTGATTAGTGTACTTTTCGTAAAACGGGAAATCGTAAATTATAAAATATTCTATTAATAAGAAATCAGCGTATCTTACAATCAGCATATTTTATATTCTCAATATAAATCCTGTAAAGTCGCCTCTAGCTTCTAATTAATTGATGGCAAATTTGTAAATATTACAGTCCGTTTCCATTGATTTGTAACTTTAATTAATCAAAATGCAGAAAAGAATATTTAATTGATGATGAGCATTTACGCCTGTAGGTTATCAGTTCATTCATATTAATGCTGGATAGTTAAAAATTCGAATTCGAAAAGATTCTATAAACATAAACGAGTTCATTTTAATAAAAAAACAATATGAATTTTACTTTTTTCGGTTTCTAGGCTGGCGCAATACAATGCTCAGAGTAAGGCAGCTGGGGGCTACATGATCATCGAACCAAATATGAATCAAAATAACTATCATCAAGCGTCACAGGGAAACTATCCTCCACCACTACTCCATATGAATGGAATATCAAGGTACGATGGATCTCACATCAGGTATTTTTTATTAAACTCATTTGAGCAGTTAACTGTATATTAAAGAAAAGGTTCATACCAAAAATGCTTTTATTGTTAGCTGGAAAATTCTAAAAGCTCTGAGAGGATAAGACCAATTACAATATATTTTCCGTTTAAATATCGCTCATTTATAGTCATTACAAGCTGTTAAAAGGCTTATGAGAGCATTACTATGGCTCTAATATGGACACTATACAAGGAGAGAGAGAATCAAATAATGTTGGATATGTTTTTTTCTATTTAATACATATTAATATTCATTTATATTTTCCTCTCGTTAAATCTCTGGTTTCGAATTAGAATATATCATATGTATATGGTATATTATTGTAGTAGTACTTAAAATATGTATAAAATACAGGGTAGGGTATATAATAAATAAATAAATAAATACACGGTAACCGTGCATTAGAAGTATTTCTCGAATGGTTGTGTATAAAATTATGAAATTTTGTATACGAGGGTTTTAGGATATAAGGAATTCCTCTAAAATATTTTCAAAAATGACCGACTTCCATTTATACCGAAAGTTGGCCGTTACTTCGTTATTTTAAATGGCACACCCTGTATATTCATGGATTTTTGGACTTCATGAACTCATTAGAAACAGGGGTCATACTTGTTATCTTGGTCTCATAATAAAGGCTATAAAGCTACTCTAAAATCCAGAAAATCGGCTTACATGTTCCTATCTTAACTTTTCAGGTACATATCCAATGGAAGACAAATTTTTTGATAAAAATTTTCAGATTTTTGATCACCCTGTGCACATTTTGTATCATGCCATTAGATGTATGTAGTATGTACGTGAAAAATTA
The DNA here is from genome assembly GCA_917563865.1 of Phyllotreta cruciferae. NCBI lineage: Eukaryota > Metazoa > Arthropoda > Insecta > Coleoptera > Chrysomelidae > Phyllotreta > Phyllotreta cruciferae. The sequence continues at coordinate 5,390,694 of OU830615.1, forward strand.
GAATAGGAACATGGAAGGGGATAGTTTTTCTCGATTTTCAACTGTTTGGCTTTCAGAACCACCTAAATTCAAAATTTTGTATTTTTTAGTGGCGGTGTAGCCTTTATTATGAGACCAAGATACCAAATATGGTATAAACAGAAGTCTGCCATATTTGAAAATATTTTAGATGAATTCTTTATATCCAAAAACCCTTGTATAAAAAATTTCATAATTTTATACACAGCCATTCACGAAATACTTCTAATGCACGGCTACCGTGAACAACCCTGTATATCTGAAGATGAACTATAAATACACTTTTTTACCATTAGCAGGTAACTTATTTATAAAAATATTTGTAGTTATTTTTTGTAGTTACATTCTTATGCATCACTTAGTGGTTAGTTATGCTTGATAATTATAGCATTATTAAAAAAATTCATTTTAATTGTTAATTTAATTTTTTTTTGTTTCAATTTTAATAATTGGAAAAGATCAAGTGCAATTTAATTTCCTTGTCCGTAAAATGAGTATTTTACTAATGTATGTAGTATTAATACCATAACAGTTTCATATTTTATTAAATTTAGTAACAATACAAATTTCTCTTACAATTTCTCTACCCTTAGTTTTTTAGGCACTTTCAACAAGTACTATCATAATAATATACATATAGTGTAACTAGCTTTTCTATCACAGGTGTTCGGTACAATAACGTTTATTTTCATAGTAAATGCGTGTGACATATGTAGGGATCGTGTGAGCTATACTTAACTATCACCTGCTAAATATTGCATCATTAGCTGTATACAGCTGGTTAATAAGCTATTTGTCAAATATACGAGACTATCTTCTATGCAGAAATTTGATCCATGGTAATATTTGGTTCAAAAAATGAGATTGTAGTTGGGCATCATGATTACAAATTGAGTGACTTTTGGCTATCAAGTTTTCATCTGAAAGGGAGTTGATACCTATAATTATATGCTAGGAATAAGAATTTTTCTCGAGCTAATTATGCTAGACAATTGCAATCAGCAACCAGGTTACCTGGATCGAGCTGTTACATAGTTTTGACAAATAGGGGATGGTAACCTATACAATGCTTTAATGCTCTTTTTCTGAGTTTGTGACCATGTACTATAAATTGTAGGTGCGTATTTTTAAATTGTGCTTTTTACATTTTTTAATGCTAACCATCAGGAGTGTGGAATCACTTGAACGATTCAACAATCCCGGCACCTCTGGGCAGGTGGTTGAAAATGGTTTTCACTCGTCGATTTCACCAAACTTTCTAGAGACCAACACAGACGCAACACCAAATGGTGACTACTACCAGTAGGTGTCAATTTCTTGTTCACTGTATCGATATTCCTTTTTTTACCATTATTTCAGGATTTCGCCAAGTTAAATTGAAACTACCATTATGCTTCTGGGAGTAAATTTGTTGAAGAATATTTTTTGCAATGCAAATTTATTCAGCGAAATCCTTTATAAGGAAGGTTGAACATGCATCCCTTTATTAGAAATTCTAAAAAGCATTGCGAACAGTTACTTGAATAATCGATGATAAAATACCAGGAAATATTCTGTTTTTCATTTATTTTGTGTTTATGTTGTTAACGTTTGCTTTCCGGTATTATTTAGGGTTTCGCTGAGTTTTTAGGGTTCCCTTATTATTTAGGAGGCTCTTTCTTTTCCCGTTTCGAGACGAAAATGAATCGCTTTGTTTGGTTATTGACAAAAAAATTATGTTATGGACGATAACAGACAAATAAAAAAAAATATCCGTGGAGAAAACCGGTTTCAAAGAGTATCGCGTTTCCTGTTTTAAAACTGTACTTGCGAAAAGTATGCAAGACCTGCCATTTTTGTATTTTGTACCAGCTATGTTTGCCTTAATCTTCCACACACAGAACACTATAAAAAATTATTAAAATACAGGGTGTTCCATGTGCACATCCAATTTCAGTCAATAGACGACACAATAACAAACGCTGCTTACTATATTAAATTTGTTGGTGCATTTCAATATGGAAAATATTTGTGTTATCAAAATAGTAAATCTGTCATCAAATAACTCGTATTAATCATCATATTGCGATTTATGTTTTATGCAAACGATACAATGCTGTCATTTCAACAGTTCCTAATGAAACTCATTTTTAATTACTTATTTTAATGGTTTCAACCATAAACTTAAATCCATACTTGCATCCTATGCATATAGGTTCTCTCTCTGGTTTATATTGAGGGTCTTCAAATAAATGTTAATATTTTACTCGGTATTCCCAGTATTGTATTAGTTTTCGGGTCGAGTGTTTTGTCTTATCTACCCGGCGCCGTATTGTTTTAAATTTTATACAATCACTAATCAAAAAACACATAATTATAATAAGTAAATTAGCGATTGCGATCAATGACATACTCTTTCTGAAAATATAGTACAAAGGTGTCACTTCTGCTTCTGATTTGATTCCATTTTTTTGCACTCAGGCTACAGTTAAATTTTCCTTCAACCTTCCAACACAAGTTGCTATTGTGTTCACTAAAATGAACAGAAAAGTCTAAGAAAAATGATCAATAAGAATGTGCTTTCTTGTACAAAATAGAACTGCGCAATTTAATTACAGACTGTAACTATAAACCGCAGATAGTTAGGTTTATGTATATTATATGGATACGAGGCAGTAAATCGTAAAGGATCTCAGCCAGGAGAACGATTATGGAACCCAGATAATTAAGCAGACATCCCTTAATCGACCTATGACGTGTAGTGAACAAGCAAAAGGATTTTACTTTATTTAATGAAAGGTTGCACGGTTACATTTGTAGGATGATTTTCCGTATAATAGTTCATTCCTGCATAGCTAATTGATAATCCGAATCTTTTTTCAATTTAAATCGATGTTTTTTAATGATACAATATTTGAGATATGTTTAATAAAGAGTATTTTCTTTACAGGGAGTGTGCGAATAATTACGGTGTAAGTAGTACGACTGCCCAATTAGTGAATCAAAATCCAGCCCATCAACAACCTCGAACTGCATCGAATACGCCATCGGAAGAACGAAACAGTATGACGAACGGACGATCGTTGCTGAATAGTGTTAATAGGAGTAATAGTAAACTTATACCTTTATCAGATACACCGCCTACGAGTACTAATAGCATTCCATATAAGATACAAAAAGTGCTAGTTGAAGGTAAAATGGTTCCTTGTATTAATATGAAACCGAATATCTGGACTGACATGCTAGTGACATTACCTGATTTAGTGACGAATTTCTTCAATAATGTTCCTATACAATCGTGTCAACAGGTCATGCAAGTGCTTGGAATAGAAATATACAAAGCTAATAAGTAAGTTTGTTAATATTGTACAAAGTAACAGTGGAAGTTGTTAAGGAAGAAGTACAAATTGGTCATCTATGTACATTTTGGCAAGGGAGATGTCACTTTAGTTAATCGATAAATGCTTTACTTAAATTATTTTATTCTTCAAAGGTTCCAATTTTTAGAAACAATACAGAGAACATTCTTATGCTTACTTTCATTTATTTCATTCATGTTTTATTGTTTTCTGACTTTGTTCATGTTATAATTAATATTTCTCTTGTCAAATAAGTATGTTTTAACAATCAGTCTTTAACAAATGTCCTAGTCTTGAGCAATAAACAATTGCGTTATAAAATAATTAATTGGCACTGAGGTAAATGACGTCTTAAAGATGTGCTTGTAATTTGAATATTTTGCATAAATAATAAGGAACTTTTTGACCATGACCTCTCCTGAATTAACGTATTTGCTCGATTGAAATAAACATTTTAATAATGATTATGTGTCTCTTCTTTGGCTACGATTCCACATACACAATACTAATATTTGATACGTTTTATTAAATCCCGGTATTTTGTATTTTTAGTTCGCAGTTGCGGCTGTTAATGGAGAATGGAAGGTGTGGAAATGCCAGTGAAACAGTACCCTTAGTGCAAGTTAGGAATGTAATCGACTTCATGCCTCAGCTGAAGTACATGATGAGTAGCATGTTAGCGTCGGATGTAACAGCGCCAAAAAGGCTAAGGAACAGCTAGGAGTGGCTTAGTTGGGGGGGGATCTGTGACTTTAACATTGACTTTTTCAATTACTAGTGAAAGTGGAACAGTCCTTATTTAATGGAGGTTTACGTTAAAATCATATTGTTCCTACAGTGTAATATAGAAGAAAATGACGAAGGTGAAACGTTACATTAATCAGTGTAGGTTTGGATGTAATATTTTACTTTTAGCGTTATTCGGTTTGTAAATTTCGTACGGTTTAACAGATATTTTAAATTGTTCTCACTTAAAACAGCCACGAAATTTTTTATTATTAAACTTTTTTATTGTAAGTTATCGTCTTAGAAAGAAGAGTTGCCATTTTTTACTAATTGTAAATTTACATTATTTAAATTTTTCTGTAGGAGCAGGATTCTAGTATAATATAAATAGTTAAAATAGCCCCTTCTTAATTACAATACAATTTTGTAAGATTTTTCTTAAATTAAGAACACAAGTTTACTTTTTTTTAACTATTTATTTTGTAAGATGTGCTTTAATTGGAGCTCATTCAATATTATGGCTTTAACAAATAATTACAAAATTATCAATAAAACAAATTGCTATAATCAATTATATATATCAAAGTTTATTCAAAATTTATTTTATTTTGATGAGGATTGTTAATTACATTAAAATTAAAGCAATACCAACATACTTAGTACGTGTTCAGTTTATTTTTTTAATTAAATGTACACCATTCTAGTGATATTAGTATAGTTTTTTGCTATAACTGCACTGCCATTGATTTTATTGCTAATCGTAACATTTTCTAAACTGTATTTCAATTATTTCCTTTTTTGTCAAACTATGTTTTATTTCCACAATGTGTAATAACTACGAATGTCTTAATTTTCAGGTTAATGATTTTCAAAATTACAATACACATTCTAACGAAATTCTTATAACTTGCAGGTTTCTTGTAATATATTCGCATTAATGTTATTGTATATAAAAATCAAGTCTATTAAAACTGCTCCCTTTGAGCTATTAAATAGTCACATTGTTAATGAATTAATGATGCATTCCTATTAGTCTATTTATTTGATATCACCTACTACTACATTTGATTATTTGTCATGTGAGAATTTTTGTGATTCCACATTTTATGTACATTATAATTTTCCGTAAAAAATTCAAACTCGTTTTTCCTGATCTTTGTACCTTTGTCCCAATACTTCAAAAGTATAATGAACATGAGTACATATTCTTACCTATACAAGCTTTAATTGGTGAGTTTTTTAGTCTTATGTGAAGATTAGAACTTGTTATATGATTAGCATAAAATTCCGATTGATTTTTCTGGCTTATTATGTTGTGCTCAAAAGTGGCATTAATTTAAAAGTGTTAATCCTAATTTAAAATGTCTGTATTCTCCTTATATTATTTATTTGAGATAAAATATAAGGTAATAGATAAATATATGAATGTGAAATTTCCAGGGTAGGGGATTATTATAGACATCCTAAGATATCCTAATATACATACAATATTAGAATTTTAAACACTAGATTTTTCACTACTCATTTTTACATTCTTTTGTGCATTTTTTGAGATTTTTTTTTCATCGATAGATCTGATTGATACGTGTCAAAATTTTCAATGTTTCACTTTATTTATTAGATATTTTCAACTTATTCTCCTGCCTGTGATATATGCGCAGTTCTACAAATCAGTATTTTAACGACCATTGAAATTGAAAATCAATGTAAGACATACTAAAAGTATAAGGCATTTTATGATAGGAGTCAACGTAAAACCTGAACACCTGTTCTTTTAGATGTAGAATTATTTATTTATGATAGTGATTTGTTGTGATATAATTGTACATATAGTATAATTTTTTATTTAAATCGCAAAAATGATGTTTTGCTAACGTTTGTTTCCTCTGGGTATGTCTAATTTCTAAATTATAATGAAAATACCGAATTGCAACGGCTATTTAGGCATTTTTTTGTAAAAATTGTTACTCAACGTTTTCATATTGTGTATTTAACGACTTTATAAATTTGCAATTTACACATAAGTTCTGTAAAGTACAGTATTCAGATTGGTCATCGGTCTGTGATTATTCAATGTTTACAATTAAAGTTTGTAAATCTTTGGGGTGGTAAGGAGAATATTACAATTTTCGTTTTATTTTCTCTCATTTTTACCTTATCACTCTCTAGATTTAAGCGATTGCGTCGTCTGACTATAATCAAGAGGAGCTGGTAACTCCGCTGCGTCACAATTACCTCAAGAAGTTTGGGGACAAGAAGCAAAAATATGTAGACCCTGAATAAAATGACTAGAAACAGGAATATCACTGCGTCGAATAGAAAATTTCAGAAGCCGGATAATGCTTGTTGAAGTTAACTTTTTATTTTGTAATTCTGATAAATTTTCATAAAAAATATGTTACATTTATTTATTAAAGAATTTACTTTTTTCCCACATCAGAAAGCCTGCTTTTTACCAAATTTTCTAACTAAAATAGTCCTATTTTATTTATCTTATGAAATAATCTCAAACCTGAAAAGAATCTTAATTATAATGGGGTGTAAGTTTTTGAATCAAGTCAAGAATCAATGATCGAATACTTCAGTAATTATGTTTTGTTTTTTGTTTTTTCTCCTATCAGGTTATCATTTAAACCGCCTCTCCATTTTTGTTTAAACTACATACCTACATTTACGATTAGATGATTTCCGTTTTAAGATTAATTACCAAGTGAGTTAAATTCTAACTACATTTGTACATTTTGTTGTTTCATCTGAATATGCATTCTGCAAACACAAGTCGAATTGTTTGTATTTAACCCGGAGTTTAACAGGATAAAAAACTGGTTTAAGTTAACAGGAAATCTTTGATGCGCTGGTCGTCTTCAAAGAGGAAAATTAACGTAAATGAGGCAACTCAGTATTCCACGTACTGTGCGTAAATCTGTCATGACGAAAGTAAATTGACTATGAATTGTGTTGAGTCGAAATTGGGACCACGAATTAAATGAACCTGGATACGAAATCAATTGGTACTTGAATGTGAATGAGGTGAAGTTACATCGCGATTGCCTTAGAATTTTCATAAATCTATTTTTGTAATGTGCTCAAAAAATCTCAAAAAATGTATATTAATAAAATACTGTTGCGAACGACTGTACCTTTTTTAATGGTTTTGGAGGGTTCCGTAATTTTTGGCAGTCGAAAACCTTTTACGAACATTTTGTTTACCTACGTTTACGTTTCAAATAGGTAAAAAATATTTCGCTAAAGTAACTTAAAAGTTACGCTGTACAATTGTAATTAAAGCAAAACATCTCGAAACACATTCATAAGAATACATTGAGGTGACCTTAACTTTTTCTTATATTAAGAAATGTTTAGTCTGATAGTACCAAGTATTTTTCACTTAGGGCTGTAAATAAATCTTTTGCCTAATTAATATTGAGACCATTTTCTGTAACTATTGTATATTTTTTTTCAGCACATTTGCCCCGAAAATAGTAATTAGCACATTCAGCCAGTAGTCGAGACAATTCAGTATTGTATACAAAACGGTGCTAATGGAAAAAATAGCTTTCAAGCCAGTAGTTAGTTTAAATAGAGCTTTGTTATTTCTTTTGACGCAATCCAGTAAATCCAGTCATCACGAAGAGCATTCATTATTTTTTTTGATCTAATCTCATCACATTGGTAACTCGATCGAAAAAATCGCATAAGTATATTTTTTTAAATCTTACAAGTTGCAATTAACTGTGAGGAATCATTTCCGAGGGGTTAATTAAAGAACATGAATCATCATTGTATCGATCAATGAGCATATTTCTACATGTACTTTATTTAAATTGTATGATCATTTCATACTAGAAATTTTGTTTTACCTGTGATACTGGCTTTTATACTTTAATAAAAATTGGCCTGGCTCGGCAGCTGGCTGTGTATGTAATGTTCGTTATGTTGCATTGAACCAAATTTGTTGCAGGTTTTTGGCAGTGAAACAAAACAATTTTCTTATTTACATATTCACTACCAATATTCTAAAAGATTTGTAAAAATTCATAAATATTTAGAACTTTTGTACATAGTAAGTTGTTATTTATTTATTTATAGTAGTTAATCTTCCGACTGTTTTTTTATTATAATATTACAAATCCATCTGGTTTTATTTAGGTGCCTAAAATGAAAGCATACAGGGTTAATATTGAAATTAATAAATCATTTAAATGTGAAATAGTTTAGTTTTCCTATTAGAACACCGAAGTCGCAATTCCGATAAGTAATTCATAAAATGCCATTATACCTTTCAAATATTTTCTATTCGATATTTGAGCGAGGAGCGAGCTCTCTGAATTTATAATACTACAATTATTACACAAATGCATTTTTCTGTTTTTTTTGTGTCAATTATAAAGTGTCAAAGAGCTGTTAAATTTTGGCAATTTTGTTTAATACTATTAGATTTAAATATATATGTAAATACGAACCATTACTCAAATAAATCTTTTAAGTTATATTGATTATTGTGTATTATTTTCATTAAAGGCTGCTGATTTGATATTAACCGATTGTTCTGCTCATTTTTGCTATACGTTCTAAATTGAGTTCTGAATTTCCAGTATTTTACACAATATCTACCTCAACATTTATACAATAACGAACTTATGAACCAAGGAATAATCATCTTTTTAATTTTCTTCATGTTTTGAAACCATCTTTTAAATTTATTATAGTAATGAAATTTGTATATTTTTAATGCCTATGTAATCATTTCAAGAACTATTTGCATTGACTATTTCTTATGAAATGTTTAGTCAACTTTTGATGCATTTAAATATATTTACTAGAAATAATTAGATCACACACTTCAGTACTTCTCAGAAATAATATGTACACACAAGTGTAACAAGATTATCTATATTTTACCATTATATTTTTGAAAATTCTTCAAGTTAAGTAGGTGTACATACGCACATCATAACTATTGGAAAAGTGTATACTGAACGATTTTATAAAAAAAGGTTTAACATTAAAAGTGATATGATTAAGGGAAGTAGCATAAATTAGCATTTGCGGAAAGCACGTGCGATGTTGGGGTAGTAAAATTAGCATTTACCCCAAATCGAAAAGCAGCTGATTGCGCGCGTGTAGTGCGCACGAGATGCCTTAATACTCCAGTTCTAACGTTACCGCGGAAATGGAAAGAGTGTTAAAACGCGTAGGGCTCGCCAAAAGAACACAATCAGATGCGGAAGCCAATATGACCAACAACACCGGCGACAATCTGAAAGCGAGGCGGCGACGTCGAAGCAAAACCAGGCGGCACCCTTCCAAGGAAAACAAAAAAACCGGAGGCGGTTTATTTAATATTGATTGGGATTCTGTAAAAGATTGTAAATCCTGCAAATCGAGGGCCATCGCTAGGAGGTTCTGCAGCAAAAAGGCCGATAACGAGTTGTATAGATCAAATAGTTTCAAATTCGAACGATTTATAAGGGCTAATGAAGACATTTCAACGTTAGGGAAAAAGGTTAGTATCTACATTCTTCTCATTACATAGAATATTCTTACTCCAAACTCCCACAGGTGGATGGGTTTTTCAACCTCCGGTTCATGAACCTCTTGATATGACCTAGTCTGCCCTACTTTAAGGAGAACCACCCTTCTTTACTTAATAAATCTAATTCAAAACAACCAATTAAAGCTCTTGTCATATTTATTACATCTAAGAACACATTCCTTTTATTTTTGCATATCACTTTATTCGCATATAAAAAACGGACTTCCATGCAAACATTTAAATTTATAAAGTTATTTCCACCTAAATTTAAAATTAATCCAAAACAATATTTTTTAATATGCAAAATACTATTGACCAAATAAATAAATAACAAATTCTGAACAAGTTAGTATCAACCATTATATTACATCAACCCCCTAGATCAAATGAGTTCAGTTTTAATTAAAGATTTTAGTTTAACGCTCAATTCAAATGTAATTCAGAAGATGTGGGACTTTCCAAGTCGAACTAACAAACTCGAACTTTAAGCGCGTATTTGCTCCTGACAACTTAATATTCGAACAAAGATATGATGATGACTCACTGTAGTTCCCCAAATATTTACAACTTAGCAAGTAGAACAATGAACATCTCCATTCCTCGGATTAAGAGATCAATATCGGGGGAGAATGCATGCAGATGTATTGTTTTCCGCAAATTCTTATTGCTTGCGTTGTTACTGACTAATCAGAATAAAGCTTTGTTCACTGCAGAATTTTAATCAAACAAAATTTACCGAGTAGAAGGATAATAAGGAGAAGAACGGTAGCAACAAAAGCATAAAAATATACAGATTAACACCAATAACAAAAACCGCGAGATCTGCGAATGAGTTCATTTCATATTTTTGCCTAGAGCATAATGCCTTAGCGATGCGAGCTATTCTTGTGTATAACAAAGTACATAATATTTAAAATATATAGGTAGCATTTTCTTATGGATGACGATAAATTAAAGTGTATGCAGACTTGGAAAATCTGCGAGAATTTGGAGATTACCATAATTTTGAAAAAGCAACGGCGGCATGAAAGGCTGATGTAACTTGTGTTTCCTAACGCAGAAACAAAATGTTATTTTGCCGCCTTTGCATTTAAAATCAGGAATAATGAAAAACTTTGCTAAATCGCTTAATCTCGAAGGTGAACCTTTCCAATATCTAAAAGAAAAGTTCAATATGCGAAAAGTTATAGAGTATACGTAAGGGGGGCCAATAAGAGAGTTGATTAAAGACAAAATATTCGAGATGAAAATTAAATGAATTTGAAATTTCATAGTAAATTGAGTTTTTGTTAACTTTAACCTTTTATGCATAAGACAATTCAAAATTATTGTTTCTTATAATAGGGTGATTAGATTGTCCGGGACAGATCAAAGTTATTCAAGCTCACCCGCAATGACTTCATTGTAGCAAACTATTAGTCGTATATACATGTATTTAATAATAAAGAGTAATGATTTACATGATGTCATTGACAGTACTCTTATAAGTTACTAATCTGCACTATAATTATTAATAAAATGATAACCTTTAGCGGCCAGTTTGTAAACATCATACGCATGTAAATTATGCTGTTAAAAGTTGCTAAATAAAAAATAAAATTACGTCTCGAAAACAGATTCATTCGACAAAAAAAACTTTTCATCGAAAATTCAATTAAAGATACTCCCTTTGTTCAAATCCGCGTGCCTATAAAACATTTCAGGGCTAGATAATGTTTGTTTTTTTGCTTTATACGTGCGACTTTAATCCTTGCACAATTTCACGAGTAGGTAACTCACATTTCATTACCCTATACATGGACCGTCATGAAATTATTCTTCCAATCTACCTATTAATTAAGGCAAAAATTTATTACATACTTATAGTTGCCAATTACATAATATAAATAAGTTCTTATATAGTACTAATTTTATGCGAATTAACTTTGTAATCAATTTTATGTATTTGAATATATTTGGTTGACGCCGTTCCTGCTAGTTTACAAGTAGTATTACAAATGAAAACCAGACGTGTTTTTTTCAAATTGAAATTTCCTCTTTTTCCTGTGTAAATTGTTCAAATATGGGAGTAGGATTAATATTTGATAATGATTGTTTGAAATCGATTTTCTCCGATGGGTATGTGTCAAATCGGGATGTAAAAAGTGTGTTGTGAAAATTTATGATTGAAGTGGAAATTAGATTTTTGTTCTCCATAAAAACATTGTCGATATTCAATTTTGCCCCTTGTACAGATTACTTCCTACGGTAGAGAAGTATATGGAAAAAGGGACGATTGTCAGAGTATTCCACGGAAAATGAATAAGAAAAAATCTACGTAAAACTAATTCAGATTCGAAATCTATTTATTCTTAATCAATATTCTAGAGTCAACGAAGGGACTAACTCCATTTGTTTTCGCAACTTTGCCTGATACCCAAGGGTTAGAGTTGTTTTGTAAAAATTCAGAATTAATTATCTTTGCTTTGCTACAGACGGAATAAAACCCTTTTAATTATTTTGTGCAGCTTGTTTGACAACGCAGAATTAATTATTCAAGCAATTAGTATACTCAATTCAAGGCATAGTCTCAGTTAATTTCACGCGATAAGATTAAATATCAACGGAAGAAACTAAAGTAAAAATTAACTTGAATTCTTACACGATCCTTTTCAGAATACTAATGAATTTTTTACTGGATTTCTTTTAATAAAATTAGGACATTTAATTGCAATATCACTGCACCGAAATTTCAAATTGGCTGAATAATTTTGGCACGGATGTTGATGCATTTTCGCATTAAAATTAATGAGAATCGATAATGTCAAATGCCTAGTAATAAATCATTATTAATCTGAAACATGAATTTAAGTAATACGTTAGTATCAATTACGTAAAATTCATAAATGCTCAATATTGAATATTATTTGGGAGCTTTACTAAACACCGCTAATTGTGATATACGATATACGCATTCTTGTTGCAAGGGATGTAAATACAATTAGAATCATTGGTAATCAACCTTGTTATGCCTAATGAAAATAATTTAACATGCAGATTAATAAGACGCCGTAAGCCGTAATTCTGTAGGTGTATAATACAGGTTACAACACGAAGCCAAAATGACTAGCGTGTAGGGAGGGCCCTTTTCGTGATAAGAACTCATCACTGAACTTAAGTGCTATCTCAATCACTCAATACGCGGCTCATTCTATTTGATTTTTTTTTCGGATTTGTTCGCTTTTAGAGAGCACACCGATAGTTAATTGATTGTCGTTTGAAATGTTAATTATTTTTCTGTAGTTGTAGGCAATAAATTATCTTACCTTAATATTGTTCTGCATCTAACTCTTGGGATTAACGCCTTCGGCTATTTTCAAGATTTACGATTTACTCGATCGAAAGGAAAAAGAACAACTTGACACGTTTCTGTGCGGCATTGGAGTCTAACAAAGATTGGCATAGAATTGGAAAGTATATAGTAATCTCGAGCGGTGTTACGGAAAATTGATGATGTTTCAATTTTTAACAGAATCGTATATACTGAAAAACTCTAAAAATAACATTGATTTCATAGCAAGTTGATTTTACATGTAGGAACTCTTATTTTCTAAATAGTACATTCGTAACTCTTCCAATTTAGATGTATGCATGAAATTATAGAGGAACGTATGCCGAAGGAATTTCTAATATCGCCATCACGCAATGCATAAAAAATCGAGTTTTGCAATACATTGCTTTGAAACAAAACATGGGAATAAAATTCCTGTTTCATATGTTTTAACTGTCTCCCGTCGACTAAATTAAAGGCATCGCGGATTAGTCCAATAAATCCCTCAAACAATTCATTTCCAATGAAAAAATTAATCATTAATACTGGTTGAGTGGAAATGCAACTCATTCTATATCGATAGGATTATATTGAAGCATATTAACGAAACCTTGTAATACAGCGATTACAAAACGATTAGTTGTTATTATTACTACTAAAAGGATTTATAGAAAAATTTGATGATCATACACTACAATTTTTGAACAAATTTCTTATCTGATTTTTCGGTTATTGGAGTGGATACATAAATATTGTAATGAAGTGAGAAGTATTTTTTAGGCATTAAGTGCGTCATGTTCGATGATTTAGATGTTGTTTAGAAAAATATGAAAGATAAATGTGTTTCATAAAGTAGCAACCCCAATGGCAATAAATATCCGGAAAATCTCTCTTAATTAAATAAAGTTCACGTTTTCTATCTAAAACTTAAATTCCCATCCAATAAATAACTGTGGCTGTCATAAAATATATAAAAGTTGTTGGGTAATTTCTCAATTACCTGTCCAAAAGAGAAAAAAGTGTGAGATAGCCACAATAAAACACACCTGTAATACTAAATCTAGCGATCTCGCGCCGCGAGAGCTTTATGATGTAGTCCCTTGGATTTTTCTCCCAACTTTTATAGACGAAAAACTTGCAGTGAGTCAATTATAATATTAACACTATTAACTGCAGTTTCTTCAGAAACTATTATATCTGATGTAATAAAATACAAAATCGATTACCACGATGGTGATTTTATAGACTTTTATATTAATCCTGAAGAGACATCCATTTGCTTAATCATTCCATCAGTTGCTATTAGTAAAAATTGACGAATTTAAATAACAGAGTTTTTTGATCGATAAAAAACATAAATGCAGAATTAGCACGTTACGCTATTTTGACTTAAATGTCAAAAGCCATTACGTTTTAACATTCGCTTTTGCTCTACATTTATAAATACTTGACAATAATGATATTTGACGTAAAGACATCACTACAAGAAATTTTCTACAAGAAAGTTTACAAAAAAATCTTTAATACATTATTAACATCAACGAGACAGCATTATGTAAGAACACAGTTAAGATAAATTGAAAAAAAAACCTATACATCATTTTCGATAAAACCGTGGTAACAAAATACTTTGTAAGCAACGAGAACATTTTATTTTCTCATTAATAAACGAGGATTAGATCAGTCTGCTCGCAATCAAAAACTCATTATAAGGGCGTGTTATATTTTCATTGAAGGTTCCGGACAATGGATATCCGAAAAACCATCCCCTATATGAATTGAGATAAAAAAAAAAACACGTAGGAAAAAGGTATGAGAACTGGTCAAATGATCGTCATTGTTAGCGATAAAAAAGAATTAAGTGAAAACGGGAATACGCCTGATGGTGTTATGGAGGGATTATTTTACACAGAATGTTTGAGGACGAGTATTAATGCGCCAGCGTATCAAATAGGGTTAAATAGCACGATAAACAAATAAACTGAAATGTTTCAAGCTAGGAAACTTTTTATAGATACTAAACTGTATTTTATTACAGTATTTAAGCGAGTGCGACAATGCCACGTAAAGTGATATTAGGCCATTTTCCACCACCCTTATAGAGTTTCCTGAAAGGGAGAGAAACTTACAAGCAAACTGAATTAGTTGTTTGAGTAGCCCGAAACAAGATAAGAGGTACAGCTGAAATGCGAACTTTTTTAATAGACACTAAAGTTCCATCAATTTCAATTTAATATCAAAGTGTTATTCCGACCTAATAAAATACTACTACATATTTGGGTACTAAAATGGTTACAGTGGCAGCAGAATATAATATAAGATCTAGTCCCAACAATAGATAAAAATTTAATTTATTTGTGCAGTGGAAAATTTAAAACCTCTTTGAAATGATGCAAAAGGGTGGAAATAAATCGCATATTGCTATGGTAGGCATAAAAATTTATTGGAAAATATTTCCACATACCAAAGAGTTTGTAAGAGAAATTCATATTAAAATTTGATATTTTTGTCTACACAAAAGTCGCCTTTCTGGTGTAGCGCCTTTTATTATTACAATAAATTTTCTGCTGATGCTATGTTTGTTTTGATGTAACAGTCCTGCACACATGTAAGTGTATATTCTGACATGAAAATTTTATAAACTGAAGCTTCTTCCTTCAAGTGCATTATTTCAATACCACTTTCAAATATTGCAATTTCTTCCTAGTTCGCTTATTTCATTATTTACGACGATAATTTTGCTATTGGTAACTACGAAATGGAATTTAAAGTTGTTTCCTTTAATTAATTGAATTGAAAAAAAATCCATAAAGTGAACGCTTTTCAAATATCGCCTCCGGTATAAATACATTAACGTCCATTTTTGGAATAATAGACAATTTGCTTTTTCATTAAAGGGCGAATTCACAAACGCTCTCCATAGGCGATTCGGTTTGGCTCTGACCATAATTTCAGGAGTTGTTTTTATTGCCTCTGTGATCGTAAAATCAAATTATCGTTTTTCATTTTATGCGTTTATCGTTTGTCATTTTCCACTCCTATCTTTCACCGATGGCAAGGCAACGTACTAATAACGCAATTTTTCGCTCTATCGAAAATCCTTCTAATTGAATTTTAATAGGAAAATTTGTTGCAAAGTTAGAATTTTAAAATAAAATCTCCGTGCAGCCTAAAAAAGTAATTAAATTTTATTTGCATCATGTTTGCTGTATAATTTATGAAGGATATTATTAATTCAAATTGTGTCTGGAAACAATTGCTTTCATTACGAAAGAATGTAATCAAAGTGAATTCAAAGTTTTGTATTTTTTACCAAGGCAGATGTAAAATTTACATAACTTTACCCTTTATAGCCCAGGCAGAGTGTTATTAAAACACAATTTTGCATTTGAAATGGAGGAGTGCGTGAAGGAACTTTATTAAATCGCATTTTTCTTTCTGCTTTTTTCATTTCAAAATAAATTATCCCTTCTTATTAGGCATTTCTAACATGATTTGTCCTGAGCAGGAACCATAAGTCGAGGCGATGACTGATTATTAAAAGCTACACTCAATTTAAAAAAAACCTTTCAAACATATGAAATAAAAATTAATATCCCGCCTCAACAGATAGGGTCGTGTTTTGTAACCCTATTTGTAGTTTTCTGTACGATATTTATCACAAGGGTAAAAACTTTATCACGAAAAAATAACCCCCGCATTTGCACCCTAACAGAGAATCCCAAGCCTGAAATCGCACAGATCCGAAAATTCGCGTCAATCGCATCAAATTTTCAAACCCCATTCGAAAGGAAGATGTAATTTGTTCATCCTACCAGAAACCTTTATCAGAAATGAAACGGTGTGCTTTCAATTCATATAAAATCCAAAGTAAGAATTAAAATTATACGGTAATAATTTTCTGCAAATATTTGTTTATAGGCTTTATAAAATATATGTACTTTATTTACATCTTATATTTGCATAGAATCCATGACATATCGTAACGCGACAATTCGTAACTACACAAATGGTAACGGACAATTCGTAACGCCGACAATTCGTAACGGTGACTTTTCGTAACACTGACAATTCGTAACTACTACAATTTTTAATGGTACATTACTTCACGATTTTATAATTTAATTAAATAGACATTTTTATTTATAATTTAAAAATTATTTTTGAATCTCTGGAATGATGGGTGGAAGCTTTGAAAATAAGAAAAAGGATATTATAATACGTTTAGGTCAAATTATTAAGACTACAATTATTTTCAAGAAATCTGTTTGTTAATATTTAATAAACTTTGTAATTTTGTATAAAGATTACAGGCCACCGATGATAATCTGCCTTGTTAATGATCAAAATTACATTAGTTAAATCTACCTGAATTGGTTCAATGCATAATATTATCTATAATCCATTTTTGTTAGAAGTGGATTATTAAAATTAGGAAAAGTTAGTTTATAATCCTTAATGGGATGGATTACCGGTGATTAGGCGGGAAGGACTCAAGTTATGATTGGTTTAAACTGTATAAATAACTGATGTTTAGTAAGAGAAATTCAGATTCATCAGTTTTCTATTGATGAAGAAACATTAGTTACTTTCGTCTGTCTATAGTTCTGTTAACATACCTAAGAATTTGAAAATGGCAGATAATGAACTTACCTATAGTATTAGTTCGCGTGGAAAACGTACTCTTTTATATCGAAATTTTGAGTTTGTTCAAAACCGGGTAACAGCAAGTGGAATAGTACATTGGAAGTGTCGCAACAGCTATAATTTTAAGTGTAAAGCAATTGTGCATACGGATGGCGAAAATGTTATCAAGTACAACGAAGAACACTCGCATATTGTTCAACCTTATGCATCCGAGGCAAGAAAAATGGTAAATGAGATGAAAGCTGACATGAAAAATCTTGGAGCAACACCTAAACTTGTGTACAGTACAAAACTTCTTGAAGCCAATGACAGTATTAAATTATTACTTCCAAAAAAGGCTTCAATATCAAGAACACTTCAACGTGCTAAACAAGGAGATAGAGACGCTGCATATGCTATTCCAAGCAATAGGAATTTCCTGATTCCTCAAAAATACAACAACATACTGTTACATGACAGTGGATTGGACGACCCTGAGAGAATATTATTGTTTGGACATAATACTTTATTCAACTTACTCAAGACACATCAAAATTGGATATCCGATGGAACTTTCAAAGTTGTACCAGAAATTTTTTTCCAGCTTTATACCATTCACGTCCAGCTAGATGGTATAGCATTTCCATGCATTCTAGCATTACTGCCAAATAAGACAGAGGATACATATCGAAGATTCCTGCAAATAATGAAAACTCTGCTACCAACTTTAAATCCCAATTCTTGTCTACTTGATTTTGAAAAAGCAGCAATCAACGCTTTCCAAATAGAATTTCCTGGAATTCAAACGAAAGGATGTTTTTTCCATTTAAATCAATCTGTGATTCGAAAAATAGGGGAAATTGGTTTGAAACGTGAATTTGATTCTAACGTAGAAAATTTTGCTGTAAATGTTAAAATGCTAACTTCAATATCGCTATTACCTGTGGAAGAAGCAATTGAAGCATTTTTAGAAGTCTCGGCCACATTTCCTGAATTTGATGACAGAAGTGAAGAGTTTTTGCAGTATTTCGAGAATACTTACCTAAGAGGCCGTGAATTGAGAAATGGTAGAAGACGAGATCCACTATTTCCTCCAAACATATGGAATCATCATCAGAATGCAGCAGATGGTTTGTCCAGGACTACCAATAGCGTGGAAGGCTTTCATTATGCTCTGCAATCCTTATTCCAGTGCGCACATCCCACAATGTGGAAATTTTTAGATGGAATTTTAGCAGAAATTAATTTACAACATACATATTATTTGCAACATGAAAGTGGACAGAGAATGCCTCAACGATTGCGTTATAAACAAATAAAACAACGCATAGCGAGAGTTCTCGAAGACTACAATAATGAAAATTGTATTGAATTTTTAAGAAATGTTGCGCACATGTTCTAATTTTTCTAATAAAATATTGTAAAATAAATAATATTGTAAAATATTTTCTCTAATATACTTTAATTCTATATTTTAACTGATTTTGAAATAATATACATTTTAAAGTGACAAATTTCTTCATTTCAAACCCAATCAAAAACATGAATTCTACTTTCAATCAAGATTGTATTAGAAAAAAAACTAATCATTAATTGAATCCTTCCCGCCTAATCGCCGGTAATATATCTGAATAAGATTATAAACTAACTTTTCCTAATTTTAATAATGCACTTCTAACAAAAATGGATTATAGATAATATTATGCATTGAACCAATTCAGGTAGATTTAACTAATGTAATTTTGATCATTAACAAGGCAGATTATCATCGGTGGCCTGTAATCTTTATACAAAATTACAAAGTTTATTAAATATTAACAAACAGATTTCTTGAAAATAATTGTAGTCTTAATAATTTGACCTAAACGTATTATAATATCCTTTTTCTCATTTTCAAAGCTTCCATCCATCATTCCAGAGATTCAAAAATAATTTTTAAATTATTAATAAAAATGTCTATTTAATTAAATTATAAAATCGTGAAGTAATGTACCATTAAAAATTGTAGTAGTTACGAATTGTCAGTGTTACGAAAAGTCACCGTTACGAATTGTCGGCGTTACGAATTGTCCGTTACCATTTGTGTAGTTACGGATTGTCGCGTTACGATATGTCCTGTCCCCATTTGCATAAGACTAGATTCCTTCTCTCCATTAAATAAAAAGCAGTCAAAGGTAAATATTGAGTACACATTGAAACGATATAAATTAAAATTACTGTACACTTGTAATTGTAAATACACCACTCTTTTTGTAACCCAATCACGTAGAATAAACTGACTCGACTTTTTTTTTCAAATCGATAATTCGTACAATTGTTAAATAACCAATGTACGCACTTCTATTGAACTAATGAACAAAGAAAATGCAATAAACGCAGCCCTAAAATCAATAGTAACCGCAGACGAATTAAACAATTTAATTTTGGTTTCATGATTACGAGTTTTCAATATAAATTATTTACAGTTCGAAGGAAGCGCAAAAATTTCAATAACAACGTACGAGGGAGTTTTTCCTAACTGAATTAATGGGGGTGTCTTTGACCAGAATAAAATGACTTTGCATTGTCATGTGATTTACTCTTTTATTAAAAATAGAAAATTTACTGGCCTCAGTATTTAATTTCTTAAGATTGTTTATTGAGAGCTTATTTATTGTGCATTTAGCCACTTAAAACAATTAGCTCCAACGAGCAGTATTTTATCCGATTTAACCCCAATATACCTTAAGGGTTGTCATGCAGATTAAAAATTTACCATGTGATCGATTTACTTAATTAGTTTCGTTAAAATCGTGAATCTCTTGTCAAGCAGTAAAATGCCAACAGTATAACCAACTTTATCATTGCCAACCTTAGCCATTTATAATCAAACGGTATTTCAATCAGTCGAGCCTACATCTTAATTAAGCTATAAATCGGTATCGGTTTGCTTATTGACCGAAAACGCCACCTTTAATACATATATCAGAAATTTTAAACCGCGAATATGTCTTAGTCCGACTACATTAATTCCGCGTTTGCCCTAAGGACAATTACCAACTCCGGTTGGGGAGAATGAATGGCCGACCTTGATTCGTTAATAATTTATAATTCTTGATGGAATTTTCACTGGCAATTTGACGCCGCGTTAAAATAAAGGGACGTTCGCTACCGTAAAATTCGAAACAAGATCCATTTCGAATGCAAACGTTTGCAGCGTTTAACTTTGCAGATGATATAATCGAAAAATTGCGTTCTCTTTTATAAATATTTATGAGATAAATTGAAAGGAAATACCAACATTAATAAACATAAAAGAAAGGAAACAATTATTCAAGTACTCACACAAATTTTCTATTTGCAACCGAGATTACTTATGCTGAATTTATTTTCTAAATGCAATCGTAATCACAATTTCCTGGTCTCTTCTGCGATGTTCTTCAGCCTTTAATTAAACTTAATGAAGTCAACGTTTCTATCAAACTCTAATGCATCCTCAGGTCTTCTTGGGCTACCTCTTTAGCGCTATAAATTCGAGCTAGGTAGATTTTTATCTCGGAACAAAATTGACCGCCTCAGGTCTGCTACGAACACCCGAAGTCATCAGCACTTCGTAATTCGCAGCGTGCCGATGCCGCATCTGTAGCTGTAATTGTCCTGAGGGCCAACATAAAATTAACGCCAGTCCTGAATACCACATGGCATTCCCATCGATTCGACGGAGCTTTCGTCCTGCGGCAGCGCAAGCTCTCGTTCGCCCTCCTCATTGGCTGGCGTTGATGTCATTCTTAATTCTATATATAGCGGATGACTCATACTTCCAACAGTATTTCCCCAAATTCCTTTGAGAGAACACGCCGCAGCAGCATTGTTTGTATTTGGTGAGCGTATTAGGTTATGATTCGTTGAGCGGTGTATTTTGCATCGAAAAACGGTAAGTAGTTGCTTTATTGGCTTTGATTTGTTGATTATTTTGATGGATTTAAATGTCTCAAGTGTTGTCATTTCGTTTTGATGCGAATTTAATGGCTCTTTTAGTCCGAGAGTTATGCTAATGTATGTTTCCTTTGATTATCCTGATTTCGACTTGTGTTATAAATTTCTGTATAAATTCATGTGGTACAGTAGTCGAGGTCGGTATATTTTAATAAGTAAATTAAAATTAAATTTTTGTAAATAATAATTAGTGGGAAATTGTTGCGATTTATTGCGAAATTATTTATTTTGTACTATATGTACTGAATATTGGTGAATTATTAATATTTTAATTGGTTGGCTTTAAATTAAATTTTCTCTATCAATACCACGCATTTTCACAATCAAAATAAATTACATTGATTATATAATTTTAGGTATAAATTTTATATTTTCTAGATAACATAAATCAAAAATTTAAAGTAAATACATTAGTAAGCATGTCTATACAATATTTAATATATTTATAAGTAAAGTTTTCTAACAAAGTACGATATATTAAAAAAAATACTATTATTATACTTATTAAAGTAAAAAATAAGAAAATATTCTAAACAGCAACGTGACAATTTATCATTGATGCCGCAGAAAATATTCCGGTCTCTCAATATACAGATTTTTTACGATCATAAGCCAAGGAAAAATGTATGGAACGATGTAGTTCCTGCGAAAACGTATTACGACGTCCATAAAAGAAATGTAATTTTGGAAACCCACTTCAATATAACATATCTTGTGTTGTGTGGAGGATTTTCTAATAAAGAATAAGAATCAGGTGTTCAATACACATCATGAGTATGGCCATTCTTGGGGAATATTGGAGGGAGTTTTTGTACATCAGCGTTAAAAAAGCTCCGTCTTTAAGGGCTTTCGGATTAAACTCGTGAACTTTCGATGTTTCTTAGACATGCGAAAACTTCGGAAACTCGTTATTAAAAAGAAAAGATTTTTACTTCCTCCAAGATTTATTAATAAGAACCTCAAACGCCCAGAAATTTAGTTTAAACCTTTCTATCGATTTTTATTATGAAAAATTTTGTACTCTACGAAACTCTGTACCTAGACGAATTGTATCACCCTATATGTAAAGCACATAGTATTGGCTATTTTCATTATCGGTTACAGCCGTGCGTTGTCACTGTGAAACAATATACGGCCAACATATACGTACATTCCTGAGTTTTTTAATCTCTTTTGTTCGCTATCTCCGCATTCAGAAATTTAGAATCGACATTTATTATCCAGGCGCTTATTACTAACGGAAATGAATTGGGTACAAAATGCTTATAAGCCTTCAAATACGTTTAATCGAATGAAAGTAACCTTTATCTTGACGACATATAAACGTGACCCTTGTCCTGTAAATAATCCTAAAACCTTAAAGGATGACTCATAACAACCATCGATTTGGGGCTTTCCAACAAGTTTTAAGGTCAAACGTTATTGTATAAAAATAGAACAGCTTTACTGCTTATTTTTTGCATAAAATGCTTAATGCAATTAGCACACTTCAAGAATTAAACTGGAACGCGAACAAAAAGGCTTCTGAGGTATATTGATTTGATGCGAATGGTGATTACCTCTAACCGAATCCATTTAGGTGAATTATTTTATTCATTCAGGCCGATCAGAACGTAATTTGCTGCATCTTGTTTTTGTATCTAATTGGAATCGTTTCAGAAATCTAGATCGGATTTAATTTGCGAATAGTTATTAAATTAAGGATCCCCTAAACGTGTTTCCAAACAATTTACGAGGCTAACCGCATTGTACATATTAATGTTACTTAATTTGAACAAGCGTTCGGAAATCGATTCAATGCTGTTTAAAATGCTCCCTAAACATGTAATACAAATTTTAAATTCAACCGTATGCTTAGAAAAATCCGAACATTCCTGCTTGTGATAAACACTGATCTGATATGATAATACTTTAAAAGTTTTCTAGTTGAATTTTATGTGCTCGCATCCCAGATTTGTCTGAGATTTCGAAACTACAGAAGTGGGCATATTTTAGGGTTTGGAATCAATCGATAAATATCGGGTGTAAATTCTTATTGAAGGTCAATATTGGGATACGCGTTAGGGTGATGTGTACATTATAAAGAGAATTATTAATATGTTGAAACCGCAGTAACTGACACTAACAATCAAATTAATTAAATTTTCGATTGCCGAAACCGTAAGATATGTATATAATAACCACCTCAGTAATCTTATTCACTGTTGACAGTGAGAATTTCGGTTGAGATGTTTTGTTCATTGTCCTCGTTGTAATGCAAAACCGAATGATAAATCTTCCACTCTCTTGCTAGTCATTCCAATTATAATCTTTCGTTTAGACAGATGGAATGTTGGAAATAAGTCAATGGGAAACAGGAATATTGCAATTCTACTTCCAATAGAAAATACTTCCTTCGGTAAATAAAATAAAACTCCAATCTTCTGTGTTGTTAATTTCCTATTGAAAACCCTGCAGGACATTGTTTGCACAAAACCCCCTATACAACCTTCATAATAATATTGAGTCGCTTCGTCTTAAAAGATTTGTGGTAAATAAAATTCCTTCATCTTTAGTGCCATCAGATAATATCTGCTGAGCATAAAAATATATTAAAGATAAACACATACGCCTTTGAAATCTTCGGCTATTCAAACACAGAGGGTTTATATAGCGATATAAGGGTTATGCAACCCTACGCAGGAATTCGGTTTGAATTTTGTCCTTACCCAAGCTGAATCTCAAAACGAGAAAACCAACGAATCGAAATCTTTATTTCTGCATCATCCCTTTATAAGAAAAAAATGGCATTCCTATATTAAAGGAAAAGATATATAAGAAATAAGGGAACCCTCCACTTGTCCATTAATAAAGTTTTATTAAAAGCAGCTCTTGACCGCAAACTTCTGAATAAGATGTTGGAAGTAATTTATGTTCCAAAATATATTAAAAATTCAATTACGATGAATGAGGAAAGAATTACTAGCAAATTTCAATAAACGTGGCAACAAAGAATTTATCTACTATAGATGATTCTGTTGTAACTATAAATTTAGCAGGAATTGTGGTGTTTAATTTTAATTCAATAATAAATAAGCGTTTGAAACGCTAGAATCTACACGCATACAATATCGAATGACGAGTATTTCGGATACAATTTTGAGTGGTGCATAATTTGCATTTTAAGCGAAATTCCCGTCTGACAACGTCCCGAGCACTTTGTATCATCCCCTATTATATTAAATTCAATCTTGTTATGACGTTTTACGTAAGCCGTGTAATCAATTTGTGCTAACACTGCGGTAATTGCCTGATGCCCTAATTTTTCGCATCTAAGAATTTTCGCACAAACTTATTTTTACGCATAAAGCATGTAAAATACCGCGGATTTGAGTACGAAAAAACAGACATAAGTTTAAAATTAAATATCTTTTAAGTTAATAAATCAGTCAATCCTTAGGGCACCCTGGTGTTTCTCGCCAGATAGCAGCGGGATATTCACTAAAGTGCATAAAAAACGCGTATTTAAGTTGTCGTGCAATTTCAAGAAGGCAAAAGGGCGTGAAAATATCCAGAAGCCGGAGTGTATATTGCTATGGCATTTGACGTTATGAGCAACGGCATAAGAAATGAAAGTCGCTATGCAATAACGCGAAAGGAGATTGCTTCCACAATAGTAAATATGAAATCCCATAACGGCTTTCTTTTCAGAAGGATTCTTCATAAACCGAAAAAACACCGGATCGATACAGTATAAAACATCACTGCCTTTATTGCAATATCTACCTATGCATCCCAAAAAAATCCTTATAAGGAATTTAGATTTTGTTAGATACCTAATCTAGGGTGATCTAATACAATATCACAGTTTCATCCAATTTTTATCCTTTTTAAATTAAAATTAGGAATAATTTCATTTGGCGAAAGAAGACATAATAAACCTGATACAAAATGAGTAATTAATCCTGTTTAGACGAACCTGCTTTTTATTCGTCTAATCAGAAACACGTAGAAGCATTTGAAGCCCACGAAATCGATACCACACCTGAATACAGGCGATGTATACTAATTTTAATTAATTAATTGATTTTGTACCTACACCCACGCTATAATGACATGGTATTTTTTTGATTATCAAATTTAGCATAACAATAAGAAAACAATGTTTGTAATTTACCTTCATTAATCATAAAAAATGCACTATAAGGAAAGTTAGAGTGCTGGAAATGCATAATTGGTTTTTACTAATTGGAATAATTTCGTGTAATTAAAAGCAACCGTTTGCATTCTTTTCGATATTAAATTAATGCAATTATTGTTCGAAACTTCCGAGACGGCGATGCTTTTCCCCTCTTGAGAAAAGAATCTACTTAATTGGAATTGAATTTGTAGCAAATAACTTGAACAGAATATTTAAATTACACCAATAGGTATCTAATTGAAGTTTAGCCAATATTTTCAGTTAAAAAGGCGTTGAAATTAAAATAAATTACTTACAGAACTTAGTACAAAAAATTCCACGCAAGAATGAATAATTTATATCGCATTTATAAAGTTAGGTACGCACAATTTATTTACACGTTAATGATTCCCGCTTTTTCAAATCGCCGTTTCAAGCACTTTATTCGAGCCGTCGATCACAAACTTTTAGGCATCAATCAAAAAAAAAAATATTCCGGAAAAAGACTTCAAATAACTTCAGCAAGTGATAATTACAGCCGATTTATTCCCTCGTTTTAAGAACTTGTTGAAATAAATGGGAAAGTTAGTAGGTATTCCAAAAAAATTCATAGTTGAATGAAAATGTGAACGATGTTTTCATTCGAGTTCATTTGAAAGCAGATTTATAAAATATTTATTAATAATTTGTGAGCTGTAAAGAGATGAATGGCAGGAATATGTTTTCGAAACATAAAATAGATTGCATCCTTTATTCAAAATTTTTAAATTATTAGTGCTCCATTATTTAAGTTTAAATTTTGGTGGACGCATCATCACAATTTTGGTGGACAAGTTGTTCATGGTGACTATTTTAAAAAATTTCCACCAAAAATTACAATTCAAATGTATCGAGCGCATCATTATGTTATAGATTACATTCGAAACGTATCGTAGTAACGGCTTTGAAGCTCCTCTCGTTACAGAAGTAAACTGTAATACAATCAATTCTAGACGGCATTAGATTATATGTGAAATAAAAGCGTCTCATTGATATAGTCGCCCCTCGTTTCGTCTCGCAGGGAAACGGACCAGTAAGGCCGCTTCGAAGCAACCCTCTTGATTCACAAGTTAACTTTAATCCTTATCCTTCACCTACATGATGACGCAACCCGAGGCCTTTCCTTCTTTCCTTGCAGCGCTTTCGAATGAAATCAAAGTCCTACCACCCCTTTTATTAGGGAGAGAATGATATTAATTACAGGATTTTTATTCCGCGATTACCTCTATGCTACTCGATCAGTTTAATCCGCACTCTGTTATCTAATATTATAGCAAAAATAATTTGAAATACGGCTCAAACATTTGCGCGCTATATAATTCCTCGTTGCTTATGAAATAGCTATTTGAATTTTAAATGCAATGTTGTATAGGAAAATCGATAAACAACTAGAAAGTGCGACCGGTTTGCTTGTAGAATTTATAATTTATCTAATCGTGGAAAATCCTCTCGAAACGAAATTCTCGCTTAGAGTTAGAGTTAATGTTAGCATTTTATAGCGCGATGTCTACATTCGAAACTAGTAAATTGTACATTTTAATAGATTTTTCCAAGTGTACGCTTAAATTGAATTCATATTATAGGAATTGATTTCCACAGGGACTTTTAAATTAAAACGTAAAATTTAATAAGAGAATCAATTTTCCCTCCTATTAGGTATTCGAATACATCCCTGATAAAAGTTTCATCGACAAACGAGAACCAGTACACATTTAACTTTCTTTTTATATATTTAACTTATTAGAGCGAATGTCGTCCTTTATGAAATATGCATGATTTTCCCCGATTCGTTCAACAATTACCAAATTTAATATTGTTCTCGTGCGTTCGAAAATCCGCAAACGCGCAAATGAACAGGCCGAATTAAATCGGGGAAAAACCCACCATTGTCGAATGTAAGTGCATTGGCGCATACAAATCAGCCGGTAGATCGAATGCGAAAAAGTCCAGTAAAGTTGGAAAAGTCTAATTCCGCTAATTGAAACTATGAATTTCAAAAAACGGAGAGGAAACAAATCCCCCTAAAAACGACTCGTTTCGAGTTGGTATAATATAAAGTGAAATTCAAACGCCTCAAGCCTTTTGTTACAGACCGTTAGGCAGCATATCACAAAAAGTGTGCTGCGAAGGGGGCACATCATCCCTCCATCAAAAATCCCATTTTGGCCGTTTCAGAAATATCAGGAGCAACAGAATTGTTCCAATTATATCCAACGATGACATTTCCACTTTACCCTCCAGATCCGACTTACCGGAATTTATCATAATGCTTCAACTGCATCAAATTATTATATATCTACCTATGATTACCAAAGTATTTTTTCTTAATAATAGCATTGCTCTATAAAAACATTACATTGCTATTTATAATAATTGTTTATGCAGATTATATTTGATTTTTATATTTTTTAACTAAACAGTCAATAAGTAGAAAACTTTACAAAACAAACCCTTGTTCACACATTAGTATAAACATTTATTTGCCATTAATTAATCTATTGTGCTAAGAAAATTAGAGACGGATCTGGCGTGTTTTATAGTTAGAGGCGTACAATCGCTTTGAGGTCGAACCATTATTCTAATGAAGTAAATAATAAAGGACCTTTCTCAGGATAATGAAGGACCAGCCGAAAGGGTCAGTTACAAAGACGAGACTAAGAGTAATGACGTTATTTATCATTGTCCTTTGACCCGCGGCCTTTCTGCTACTTTTCTTATTTGCGTATTCCCTTTGAAGCTTTTATTTGATTAGGCAATCCAAAAATTTGCACGAAAAAAATACATTTTCACCGTATTTAATGTAAAAAGTCGTTCATCAAACCCTATTTTTCTTCTTCAATTTTTAAGCGAAATGGAAAATAAATCACAACATTCTGTGATATATCAAAGTGCCATACAAGGAATAAATTGAAAGTGAAATTTATTTAGGAGGGCATCTCCGAAGTGATTCCTCGACTTCTGACACATCCAAAAAAGATAAATGATCGTATAGGAAGTTGACAATGACTCCATCATATTTATAATGCATTAAGTATAATCCTGTTAAGGGACAGGAAAGTTTGCGGCCCAAGGATGGACAAATAGAAATGAAATATAAATAACATATTGTCTCATAAAAACTTTGGCCGTTTCTCTTCAATTCAAGTAGCGGAAAGTTCTTTCCTCTTCATACGTTCTAACTTACTCTGACATTGACTTACAAATTTCATTTCGCTCGGTAATGTTTTATCAAATTAACTTTGAGATAGGCCGAAAAAAAGTTTCGTTTCGTAACATTAGGAATATTACGATTATGATGTTGATAAAAATATATCGATGTTGGAAGTTTTCTCCTTCATTTAGGAAAACAATTTATTCCTTTATTTATTCATCGTTGAAGCACATCTTAGGAGGGAGGAAAAATGTTCGAGAAATATTAGGGAAGATGTACGATATTAGTATATAAAAAATGCTGATAAATACTGTAGGTATAGATGTATTCACTAAAGATATAATTACTGATATTACTCCCCTTTGTATCAATTCCGCATAGATAATTAATTATAATTGTCTGTTTCAAATCATGTAATTAAAAAGGAAAACACAAATATTGTCAGTTATAAAGGAGAAACAACGTAAATACAAAATAATTATAAAGCGAAATGTTTACCCTTGTGAAACCATTAGCAAAGTGTAATTATGAGTAAAGGAGCATTTTGAATAATTTTGCTAATTTTAAAGGGGTTAATTCAAAACCTATGAGAGCAAAGCGTGAACCTCGATGGCAAAGTCCCTCGGGACAGATAGAAAACGTGACAGTGGTCATATATGGATAATATATAAAGTATTTATAGGCACATCACGTATATAGTAACCGATGTTTCACAGCCGGTACACTAGATCACATTACAGTTTGTAATTTAGTCCCCTAGTCCCTTGCTGCGTGTGCCGTACATGAGCAGTTGATGCGGAAAAATTGACGGGAACAAATGAGGTGTTTCGCACGAGAAGTCACAGGTCGTATAAAGCTGTTTCCACGAAAATATTAAATAAACTTCATTCTAAATCTTCTTCCATTTTTCACAGTAATGGGCTTACCTACCCCATACAATTTGTTAATTTTTAAAATAAAACAAAGCTTAACATATTAGTTCTAAAATTCACCATGTATCAATAATGTTTATGTTAGAGGAAAAAATTGGCAAGTTGTCTATTATATATTATAAAGGTGTGGATAGATTTTTGCGAATGGAGAAGACCACGATTTTTTTTTTTTATTTTTTTTTTCAAAACCTTGCGTTCTAAGAAAGCGCGTAATGAAATTTTTATTTTTTTCTCTGGCCAAATAAGGCCGCAATTAATTTTTAAAGTTTGAAAAACGTCACACAATCGTCATACACTCTGCTCCAATCAAAGCGAGAGTTGCAAAGAGAAGTCACAATTAGCAAGTTTGCTACGTTTCCTTTAGTCCGCAAAATGTGCGTTTTTTGTATATTTATTGCAATAAACATTTTCTGATTTATCCTTTTCTTCCATTACCTAATGGATAATTCGATATATTAATATAGAAATAACATCTTCATCTGTATAAATTGTAACCGATTTTCGTGTTAAAAACACAAATAATGGTTCTGAAAAATTTATTTGGCAACATTCTTGTCAACATCAATATTATCAGTAAAGTGTTTTGTGCCAAACTGCAATTCGTGTAATTTGTTTTGTGCATTTTTCAGAAAAATCTGACAAATGACAGTTTGATTTTTGTTCGTTTGTGTATTCTTTGTTACTGCGTTCGAAAATTCATACTACTTACTATACAACAAGACGTGAGTGGTTTATGATTGGTTGATAAAGTATGAGTCAAAACCCCAAATTTTAAAATTTCGAAGGGCTATAACTTTTTAATTATAACACATTTTGAGCAACTGAAAACGGTTTTGAGCTCTAATAAATCATTTCTAATCGTATCTTTTGCCGAAATCCGCATATCTCACATCGTGGTCTTCTCCATTCTTATTACCCGCGCGTTGTTTATTTTAGAGGAAAAATTCCCAGGCCAGCTTAAATTCCCCTGAATTCCATTCACAATACAAGTTGTTGAACATTATTATTTATACCTCTGACGTGTTTACGGTAATAACTCAAAATGTACACGTCGTCGTCGCATTTTTATTCGCGTTTCCTTTCGTAAAACAACTTTACACGAAGAGAAGGCTTTTATTACGAGATAATATACTGCTAGGTTTATTTATACACTCGCAATTTAGGAGCTTACCAATAAATTTCGCCTAGCAGATATAAGTCTTCGAAAGTAACATCACTTTTTGTGTAAATCCTGGGAGATTTGGAAATGTTTTAGTGAATCTGGACACAAAGTTGTGGCGAGATATATGAAGGGCTCTGTCCCGGTCAAAATGACCGGTGATTTAACTGTTATATCCTTCCGACTTCCGTAAATGTACTTCTAAAAGACGCACTGGGTTAAAGAAATATAAGATAACGATGCATAAATTCGTCTGCAGGGAAAAATAGCCCGGCCTGATCTGAATTTTATAGTGTGCTTCTGAATATGAAATAAAGATCGATTGGCTTATACGTATCTCAATATTTCTGATTCAGAAAACACCGGAATGGTATTTGAATATAATATTTCAGGCTTTCTATTTTACGTTTCATCTTCGACGTTTTTGTCAGAATTCCCGCTTAAAAAAATAATTTGATGTGCCTAACACCGACCTAAATCAACTTCTCGAATCTGTAGACGACATCACCTTGGCGCGCTGGAAAGGCCGAAAACGATCTACCTCCCTCTTTGCTTCTCCAAAACGATGCCATTGAAACAGCCGTGAAGTCCTCTCAAGAAAATTTACCCCATATTGCACTAGTGTTTAGCTTGAACAGAGAAATATAAAGCGACCCAGGGGGCGGGAAATATAGGGTGCCCCGCGACTTTCGACAGTAAACGGTAAACGCTTAGCGTTCAAAACAACAAGGCATTCAAAACATTGGCGATGTTCTTAGTCTACAAAGCTGTAGTCTAAAATACCTAATATTAAATATAAAATAAGTAAACATGCACTCATGAAATGGTAAAGAACGACTCATTTAAATGGCCAAATATTTGTAGAAAAGACTAAAATTTGTATGAAAACAACCCTCTTCAAGTTTGTCCTTAATTCCGATGCGGCATATGAAATATTTGTTTTAATAAATAATTTTTATTTACCTGTCTTAAAACAAATTTAATGCATGTCTGACGATGCACCCTATTTTGGGGAAGCGAAAAGACAACAAATTGCCCGTCATTGAGCTACACCCATTTTCATCACAAGGCGTTAGGCACAATATAAATAGTTACATCAAATATGCAAAGTTTACTGCTGCCGCTGGAATTCCCTTGAGCTTTGGCGAGAACTCGAATAAATTACCCGGCATGACAGTGGGTAATCTAGCATTTTTTACTTTTAATGCAACAAAACGCTTTTATTAAAACTGCAAAGAATCAGACTAAACGGCGCGAGCTTTATTGGTTTATAAATTGCGGGTGCAATTAGACAATCGAATAAACTTAGTTATTCGGGGAAAATTAATTGCTATTCACCCCAGATATCAATTTAATCGGTTATTAAATGCGCCCAATTCAGCAATTCCCTGTAACAATAGAATCGTATTTAAACAAGCCACAAAATACCGTCAAATTATTCTGCGGTATGCCGGGAATGCCGCTGGTTCGAATTCCATCTCGAATATGAGAACACGGCGCATATAAAATCCCTGACTGGCTTTTAATGCGTTTCACGCATTATAGAACTAATATAAATTTAGTGAGTGTCGACATATCCGACAAATATGCTTAGAATTTGCGTTGGACAGGACTATACAGTATTTTTTTATCATAGCCATGCAGCGGGCTGTGTAAATCGCGGAGGTATTTTGGCTGTGCCATTTTTATTGCCCCATTATTTAAAGCAAATTTATACTTCACTTTTAAAATTGCGAATTTATACACACATTATTTTCCTAGTATATTTCAGTTAGTTCACTTCTGGAAAATCGAATGGTGATTTAAAAAAAATGTGATCATGCGAGTAAATTACTTTCACAATTGGAAATAGCGAAAACCGATCCTGTAAGAAAGGGGACCGGAACTTTAGGAAAATGTAGAACTTGTTAGGATCTCCTTTCGCGGAACTGCAAATTCGCACCCACTTACCACTTAGGCCTTTTACAATGGGAAAAGCTCAGGTGTTCTTACAGGATGTCATGAAATTTTAATCTACCAGCTTGATTGCGAATGCAAACGCGTAATCCGCACTTCCATATTCGCCATAAATTTAAGCTTCGTTGCCAAATTTATTGTCTAAACTCTCCCATGGACCTGATATTAATCTACACACACAGTACCTGCTCGCAATATCTTCCTGCTAAGCGCTAATCGCTATCGATGTGTTTTATTTGCGGCCATCTGGTTAGAAGCGATAGTATTATTGAACATGCTAGCTCATTCCCTTTGAATTATTCAGGATTGCTAATACATATAGGCTTTTCATTTAAGCCTTTCAGACTCGAATTAAATTGAATAAAAGTCCTTCAATACTAAACAACCGTTCTCTACAAGTACTCGAAAATAAAGGTCGGTTTATACGGAAGAGTGGAGATTAAAATTTTAAGCATCAGTATAATTCGAATTCAAAAAAATATAATACAAAAGTAGAGTTTATAGCAAATAATATGACAAAGTAACTACACTCATACACCGAATTTTCTTAAAATATAATTTTCTAAATAGGTACGTATACAGAAATGGTAATACGATAAGCTTGATATAATAAGCTTGAGACTTGCAGTTGACAAAGTAAATCCGCATCATAAAAGGTCGGCTTTATAAGAAGGTTTAATATATAATTCACATAGTTTATGAGGCCTCAAAAAATAAAACTCTACTCGTAAGAGATTTGAATTCGAGCGCTAAGTCTGTAAATAGATATGAACCTGTGGCACGTAATTCTAAACCAAATTTATGAAGTACGAAGTTCTGGTGTACGCTTTTCCCGCCGTGTTAGGGGGGCTGCAAACCCTACTAGGGGGGACCAGACTGCAGTTCGACCGCATTCGCCCCAAATTGCCTGAAATGTTATGCAAATACAGACGAGGTAAAAGAAAAACGTCTCGGGTTACGTTACGGATAAAAGCCCTCTCGTATAATCCCTACTTTAGATTCTGGCCGTGGAGCTTTTTCTCCAAATATACTTTTCTCTTTTAATCATATGCTTTAGTCAAACAAATGCCTCAGATTAGCTGAAATTAAATGAGCGTGAATTTTACCGGCGAATTATAGGTATTTATGAACCTGGGTAGCCAGACATGTGAAGGATTTTCCACCTAGACGGGTGCACGCTCTGTCGTAATTTAACTACCCGTTAAAATTGGCAAGGATTTGTTTGAAACAAAGCTCATTCTTGTTTTTGAGGACTGTAGAAAAGTTTCAACTATTTTATTCCCAGAATTTATTAACTCTCCAATTTCATAAAATTCCAGTGTATACTGATCGAGCAAATCTTGCTCTAATCGAACAACAAAATTCTGCTAAAATATTCCAAATTCGATCGAAATTTCCTGCTTAATTTTCCAAAATAGGAAAAAATCGACTTTTCTTAGCATCACTCCTATTTGATTTCACTTAAAAAGTCAAACATCATATATCAACAATTTGTGTAAAATATTTCGAAAATTTCCATTTTTATTGAGTTATAAATCAAAACGGTTAAAAAGTCCGTAAATTGCGACGATATAAAAAAATTGCCATCATTTGATACGTCACCGATATCGGAGTACACTTTTATTAGAGTTGATTATTTTTCAGTCGTCCCTGTACCTTCGTCCCTTTGTCATTTGTTTTTTACCCTCGATCTGGCGAAGTAAATAGAAGCATCAATTTTGCGCGTTAGAGGTTTTTCATCTTGTCAATAGGATAGACTTTTATAGTCAACTGGGGAGGAGTCCTCTTGTATTTGAGATTTTTAAAAATCTCTTGTCGATTGAAATGAACCTTTCCACAAAAGAGAGCTTTCAACCAGAAAAAATGCCCATCGATAATTTTCTCTTCGCATGACTACTAAATGTGCATCAATATTCATGGAATTGCGCTGTGAATTGACGAATGAATGATTTTTGATTAAAAATAATCGCTTAATTGGATGAAATGGTATTTGGTAAAATTAAATTTTCCGCGTTGATTTTTAGATCTATTTTATAAATCGATTAGGAAATTTGTTTTAATTACAGAAGGAAGCTAAATAATTCTTCGTCGTTTCTTTAATGACATGCTT
Organism: Phyllotreta cruciferae; assembly: GCA_917563865.1. Lineage (NCBI taxonomy): Eukaryota > Metazoa > Arthropoda > Insecta > Coleoptera > Chrysomelidae > Phyllotreta > Phyllotreta cruciferae. The sequence continues at coordinate 5,425,729 of OU830615.1, forward strand.
TTTTACTCTGCTTTACATTTCTCACTCCTCTCAACAGATAACAATGTTAAAATTCGCATTTGTTGGATTATAAAAATTATCGCTCGTAAATCGTGGGGTAAAGGCCCACAGGAAACTGTAGGGTAAAAGCGCAGAGAGAAATATTTCACTTTTCCTCTCTATATTCGCGCAATCTAAATTTTAGCAGAGGACCCTTTTTCAGATTTTTAACGGTTCAGTGACTAAGAAATAAAGTTTTTAATTGTAACAAACGTCGACTGCTTTTTGTATTCCTCGTATCTCGAGAAAAATTTGGCATCATAATAAATATTTTATGCATGAAGGCACAAGCATTCGACTTTTTATTAACTTTAAATCCAAAGTGAATACAGCTTAGATAGATGTACATGATACATCTTATATTCCGCTTAATTTATATTCCTTACTCGAAAGAGAAAATCGATGTTGAAAATAAATGATACCTGTCCAATTGTCGTAATTTATATTGTGACAGTAACCGGGATTTCTCATCTTGCCTACTTCATCATTTCTCATTACGTTTTCATCAATAATCATTCCGAATGATAGAATCGTCTCGCAGTATTATGGCGGGCCATTAGGGAAGGGTACTCGACCCCTGTTTTGTTTGCTTTTGATTTTATCTGGACTATTTTCATGGGCGCACAGCATTTATGATCCCATATGTGTGCTAATAAAAATAATCAGCGGAATAAATCAGTTTGTACCACGAAAGTGCTGATAATTCCCTTAATCGTAATCACTGTTTAGTTTTGGGTCAAAAATAGCATTATTCTTTACAACTGTCGACTAATCTTTAGTACGTCCCTGATTTCTCCAGAGGATTGCTAAGAAGAAAAATAAGCCATTGCAACGCCAATTATTATCTGCTGTTCAACCACCCCTCTTAGTCTAATCTGTTTAGATTGCAGCTCTCATAATAAACAGGTTTATGTTCTGCTTTTGTGCTGGAGGAGCACCCATTAATTTTTTTATATTAGACTAATCTGTAGGTAACAACTGCGCCGAACGATTTTTTCGCTTTATCCCGAATTTATAGGCGATTAGCATCGCAGCAAACGAACGAAAAAATTCGTTCTAAAGCGAATTTCAGCAAACAAATTCGAATTTATTAATTTTCGATGTATAAACATAGAGATTTCGGTGGGACGAAATTGCTATTCCAGCTGTAATTGAAGCACGCATGCCAACATTAGGTTGATTATCTTTTAAAAGTTTTACCGAACGATCTACCAGCGTAATGTTACTAACTTTATCCCTTAAATAATTAAGAAATAAAGTTCTGGTCACGAAAATTCGCCGACGAATGAAACTTTCACCGTATTTTTCCTGATGAAAGAATTAGGAAAATCTCCGACGGCAAGAAAAGTGACGCAGTGCTTATCCAATTAGCCGAGTGTTGTAAGTATAACGTCAAACTTTTTCAGTAAACAGTATAGACGGCAAAGATTAAATGGTTAATTCACCCCTTCTTCATCCCAGTCGGTATTCATTTACTGATCCAATCTGCACTATATAACAGGGTGGCTCACTCGCATCTCAATTGCTCATTTTATACCCTAATTCTTAGCAATGCCTGAGTCTAGCGCTTCACAATGTTCGACTATTACTCAATGGTATTACGAGTCAATAGAGTAGTAGTGACATCATTGCCAAGAATTTGCGATTGATCCCCAATAATTATTTGTTGGTGAGAAATTAAATTATTGAAAGTCCAGTTTTGTAAATATTAATGGTCACCTTGTAGCCTCTTCCCTTGATATCCAATCAGTGGAGTGTTGAGCAATCGGAATTCGATTGGTCAGCACTTCCACCACAGTATCCATTCCCTATCGCTGACGGCGACAAAATTCAATAAAACTTCAATTACAGGATTCGCAAGGGAATAAGCAGGTGCATCTTTAAAAAAAACTACTGTCCGATTCTATCCATCAAAATATCTATCAGACATAGATTAATTTTATTGTTAAAGTATAGGCATCTCCAACACATTGATTTTTTGAATTATAACAGTTATTAGTAGTCTTTATTTTAACATTTTTGAATTTAATATAAAATTTATATTATTGTTACATGTCCAAAGGCACTAAAAATATATTAATTCCACTCTGTATAGTGTTACGTTATCAGAAAGTTCCTTAATGAAAACCTTTTATTTTGCGAGTTACAATTCACCCGGAAAGCTGACCAAGACCCGAGTCCGAGAAAATTCCGTTTCAATGTATTTTTTTCCCTAGCTCTCGACTGATTGCCGTATAACCCTCTAAATGAGAGTCATTTGTACACCTTGTTCAGGAGGCAAAGGGTCACAAATACGTTTTTGTGAAATACCTAATAATGGCACACGGTGTTTTTTCATTTTCTTATTGAGTGTTGTTGGATGCGAGTAATAAATTAATTCGTATTTACAATCTGGCAATAAAAGCGGTCCTAAACGAGGGAATGGGGAATGAACAAAACATTAATTGGGATTCATCGGTCCTATATATTTAGAATTCAAAGATCACTTTCAATAAGACCTGCTCTCGAGTTTGCTGGAACTGAAATAAATTTTCATTCGGCTGACAAGGATATTTAAAGCAAAGGGGAGAAGTAATCTCAGACTGATTTTTCATTTTGATGCCAGGAATTAAAAGTACAATTTTTTATTAAAAAATCTTTTTCAAGGGGATTAATTCGGGATTAGTCCTTTAATTGAGCGTGCATGATAGGGTGAAAAATTTAAGTAGAAATAATTCCACAACAAGAATCCTTTAGGAAGGAATATATACATCTTGGAATTGTTATTGTGAAAATCATAAAACGGGAAGTCGAATACAATATAATCAAGTTTTGATAATAGATCTTATGAATACTATATAAAGGCAGCGATTTTCTGGCTTGGTTTATAGCTGTGCGAAGGCAGACCAAAATGAATGCCATAGATCATTTCGAGTACAAAGGCCCCTAAGCCACAACATCGAAAGCCACTGTGATGTCAGCTACTTATAGTGGATACCCCCTCGGTGGAAACAGTGGCGTTGGTATTCAACTATTAAGTATCTGCATTTTATACATAGTTTACTATTGAATAGTAAAATTTCTTCACATAACTTTTCAAGTCAATATATCCTTCATAGAATACGTTTATAGTATAATATATCATCGAATTATCTACGTTAAGTTATTGTCATGTTCAAATCTTTTAGCATTGAAATTGTTAAAAAATTCATCAAATTAACCATTAACACAATGTAGCAATTAATCAATTCACTACATAATAATGAATTAAAAAAACCAAATTTTTGAAAAAAAAAACTCCTGCTCACCTTTTTGCACGGCTCTGCGTATCGTTCGCGTTCCCCGTTGCAGCATAAAAACCATTTAGGTTTTACTGCCACATTATTAGAGAAACCATTAATACAAAACGTTCATTAAATATTATTTAAAGTACAATAATTCATTAGCGGCCGGGGTGGCAGCATCTTCCAGCTGAACTTTTTTTCGTTAATTTTCGGCGGAGATAAAAAGTTATGATTGAAGAAAGTTAAAAATAAATCACGGAATGGTGATGATAAGACCTGGGAAACCGCTTTTGATGGTAATGACTTAGAAAAAAGTTCATTAACAATGAAGGAGATTTCAAGATTATTTAGTGCGAAATGCAATTGAAAAAATAAATAAACTAATTTGAATAACGTTTTATCTAGGTACTTATTTTTTACATGCGAGTTTGATAAAACCCTCTCCTGAGAAAAAGTGCGAAAATGTTGAACTTATGACTTTGTGGTCATAAATACAATTTGATGTAGGCAAAACATTCTGTTACCGATGGCAGAACACTTTAGAAAGTAACTGCTTTGAATTCTTTATAGAGTGAAATTCCCACCCATCTTCCTAGTTCTGGTTTCCCAACAGTACGCAAGGAATATTTTAAGTTTTCGTACGTTTTCAACTATACGCTTGAACGACTACAAAGGGACGTAATGTCTCCGAGCTGGCTGTGCCGCACATATTTATCATACATTCATCACTGAAATAAGTGTTATGAAGAGCCGTACCCCATATGTGATACTTATTTTTGATGCGCGGCTTTCTCCATTATATATCATTCTTTTGTTTTAGCCAACCCTCGTATTTTTCCCCTTTTCGACTCATTGTCGCTCACAATAGTTATGGTTAACGTCCACAGACCAAAAATGGTTGAGGCTATTATTTCAATTAAACTCGACGGGAATCTTCAATAGATGCCGTTGTATTTTATGCAAGAGCTTGCAATATCCCTTCGGTATAATAGACGTTTTTCATAAATTCTTGTTATTTAAATATTTTACTTTTTAATCTTTAGAAGCATGTTTTTAATTTTTAATGCGATATTAATTCAATTGCCTAACGAGATGAAGGTATTTAGAATATAAAGATGTTGAAAATTTTCATCGTTAGCTCCTAGCTCCTTCAAAATGGAGGTATAATATTTTGCTCCCCTCATAAATCCATATATCAGTGTGTTATAATTTGATTGTTATAGAGCAAAGCAGAGGCGCTTATGCAAAATATGCAAATTAGTTTTAATACGGCAAAGTCCGAATTTAGGGTCTTCTAAACGCCCCTTTAGTAATTGTCTTCAAACTGTCTTACACTTAAACCTAAGAATGAATTATGCCTACTTGTGCCTTGTAATTTAACGTCTCAAGCACGTTTACCGACTAAAATCCCACTAAGTGAATATGTAACTCTATCTTTATGTAAATGTTTAACCAAATTTCTAATTTATGACTAGGAGGCCATGCGTGTGCCCTTAAAGGGTGATTTCACATCTATTACTAAACTATTTCATTGGACGGTCATCCATTAAGGACCCACTAATTCGAGGTTCGAGGGAATTTCCTGCCTAAATTTTACACAAATTTTATAACATAATTAATAAAACTCCATTCCTATATTATGCTCTGCTATTTTAATGTAAATGTGTCAATTTAATCTTAAATATTTTAAAAATAACCTATTATTTTACCTCAAAGTGTTGTAATCAAAAATTCACTATATTATTCAATTTAATAGGTGCTTGATAAAATTAATTCCGATCCGTTTGAGTCACGAACTAAATTACTCTGAAGTCCAGAATAAATGCCATATATTTATATCACGAGCAGACGTATTCGGCCATAAATAAATAAGTAAAATCAGTGAGAAAGTCGTTTCGATAAACTGGGTTCTCCCTTTCCTGCTAATGAACATGTCACCAGCAGAATGACTAGTGGTCTTCATTTCCTTCAACCTGAAATACGTGCCTCCGACCGTTTTGTGGGCTATCCGCACCCCAGCGTCAATATACTGTTTGTTAAAATATCTCCATGTTTGGATACAAAACAAGCAGACTTTTTTTGTCAGGGAAATAATTTTGATCAATGATCACGCAGCAATGTAAAACCGCCAGTTAAATCTTTGCTGTGCTCTTTTCAAGGGGATTATAAATATTCAGTATTTCCACAGCAGTAAATTTTCCAAGGTCAAAGTATATCTTTGTTAATGTTAGGATTATGAATAGCCCTTATGAACAAAAATTGTATATCACCTACGGGTGTATTAAAACTATCCTCTTATTAATTCAAAATTATATTCCGGGATTAAAACTGTTTGTTTAGGTTAAGGGCTGTTCAAACCAATTAAAATTCATTACTTACCGTGGATATTCATGAGTAATCAGAAAGAGGAGTTTGCATAATCTGGATAAAAATGGCAAATCGCTTCAAAACGGAAAATATAAAGTTATTTTTTATTCGAAATGAGTTTAATTGTAGTTACTAAGATTTAATTTTTTTAATAGATATTTTGTTTGTTTCAGATTTCCTTATGTGACGATTACAGTGTACCCGCAGATCATCTTGCCAAAAAACGACCAAATAGCATTGCAGTGCCTAATCCGCATTCAAATATTTTCAGCGACTGGCTTCTTTCAAGTCCCAACGAAGAAAAAGTGAGTGATTTATCCACTATTAATAGAAAACATTTTTCCTTGGATGAAATTTAAAATATATTTAGCAAGAGTTTCCGCGAACACACCATCAGTTCTCCCCTGTAAAACTTTAACGATTTACATTGATTTAACTGCTGGGGATTAAACACGATTCCTTTCCTATGCTGGTCAAGTAGAAGCAATAAATATAGTTTAAGTTGTTAGGGTTGTTTCTTCCCCTAACGGATGCGAGTTTTCTTGCATGCTAAGAAATGCGCAATGTAAATAGTTAAACAGATCTGACCACCCTCATTTCTTTAACCGTTTTACAACATAAGGGCACGACTCTGTTCAAAATTTCGAATGTGAACATGAGCATGGTAAGTCGCGATGCTTTCGGAGGTAATTTATAATCTTAAATGATGATTTGAAAATCGCGTGTGGAGAAATTTTAATTCAAATTTTCACCTTGTAGCGTCGGCATGCACCGAGTTAGAAATATGCAAATAATAATTATTATTCGAAGGGCAGACTATGTTTATCTTAGATCTCTAAAAGTGTAGTGAACTTACCCCGGCATTTATAAAGTTGTCTAAAAAGGAAATTAAGATGGAATATTTAATAGGTTTTACTCATCTCTTTTGTGCACTTTGAATATCGCTTGAATTATCTAATTAATATAGAAGTAATAAGCGTTTGTATGAAAAATTAGATTTACAACTTAAGCATTTTGTCTTGAATATTAACGGGTTTTGTTCAAACTGACATACTATTCCGTTTACAAAACAAAGCCCTGTCATAAACACCGACACTTTGTAATTGGATCTTCCTTAACTATGGCTTTCAAATTTCCTTCTGCTTCCATTTCTTTGTTTTCTCGCAAAAGGATCACAAGTGTGCTTTGAATTCTAGATTCCTTAAACCGCTTTTGCATTTTCTCGCATACAAATTTAGTTACAATATTAATTAAAAGTAAATTAATTAATCCAAACTAAATTAAATGAACTGGTTTTTGTGAACAGCACTACTACTATGTTCTTGCGACATAAAGGGAAATCAAATGAAATAAATTAGTACTTTCATATACTTTCGAAAACAAACGACACCCCAAACGAAAATATATCCTTAAAAGCTTAAAAGCTACCGGCCACAGTCAATATATTTAACGTGAGGGTACGAAATTCACCCCTTCACATGTCTTTGAACACATTGTGTGTAATATGGCTCATGGCTTACTGTTTTAACTGAACAGATTTCCGAGTGAAATTAAATTAATTGTGTTTCTTTGATCTCCTTTTAATTAAAATCAACATTGCAGCGTATTTACGAGCCATTTATTACTTTGAAAAAAATCCATTTGGATATGCTTTTAAAAGGACACAATTTTAGGTTTATACTCATTCACCAATTAGTATCCTATTAATTCCAACTTTTAGATACAGAAACACAGAATGTAATGTACAGTTTCAATTTACTCTTAATAAGTATAAAATAGAGGGGAAAGTTTCTAAACGAGTTTAATTAAATCAAATATTTGTTCACATAATGAACATGATTCGAAATAAACGCGTGGAATTGACAGATTAAACTGGTAACTGGATAAATATGCGTACATGGAAAACAGGTTACAAACGCATACAATCATTAATAAAAGTGGTTTTATAAGCAGACATTTCGTGGAGTTCTCTAATTTTGTGGCTTGATTAAATCAATTACCGGTTTGTATTCTATGCTTTTATCCTGTGTCGGTTATGCTTTGACAATTTTTCACGAACTATCAAAGACCTTCAAAATGGTGTTGAGAGGATGAATAATGAGAAAATTTCATCAAAACCATTAAAAAGACAAAATTTTGGAAGTAAAGCGTGCCTTTATAGTTCCCAAGGGAAATCTGCCGCTTAATTAAAGTCAAGCTTTTAAGGTACTGAATATTATGTTTAATTCGGTATTCCTGAAAGACATTTCTTTACGGCGTTGATACCCTAGGGGGTTGTGTGAAAAAGGTTGAAAGCTACAATTAGAGTAATGATTCAAGTCTAAAAATCTATTTTTCATTAATCGTTCCTTTGTCTTTCTGTCAGTAAACTTGAGGGATGCTTCAGGAAAGTTAGTTTACGTGAATATAAACATGAGTTCCTACTTGAATTGATTTCCCAGTGGCAAGTGCAAGTAAATGGAAGAAAGATAAATAGGTACTTTAAGTAATTAATTTTTAAATCAAGTTAACTGATTTTTTTTAATTATTAACTATAATAGTAACAGTTTGATTTGTTTGGTTGTAAAATTTTAAATGTGTTTCATTTATTTTTATAGGTAGAAGTTTTGGATACATATTCAACCCCTAGAGACTCTAAACAACATCCTTATCCAGAGGATGATCAAAAATATTTAACTAGTCCAGATAAAGAATATTCACAACCATACAGTACTGGTAAGTAGTGAAATATTAAATATACCTCACATTTAATTCCTATATCATAAAAAAATGTCTTATAAAAATAAAGAATCTTTTTGTATCAACTCAACTGCATGTGACTTCATAATCCATATAGAACGAAAAAAATATATGATTTTCCATGCAAGTAACTGATTTCAGTCAGTAAACGGTTTTTGGCTTGGAGGCATTTCGTGAGATAAATTTTGATGACATTCATTCTTTGTTGTGGGAATATTTATGGGGGCTATCGAAGTGACAAAAAGAAAATTGCAAAAAAACTACAGATTCAGGACGTAGATTCCAATACGATTCAGTTTAGGATAAATATTTGCTGAGATATTTTTACTTAGGTTAATCGACACACCCTTCACCTTATAAATATTTGCATTTATTATTTTATGGTTAAGTACTTGGTAATTATGCTGATTAATAAAAATAATGTGACATTGCTATACGTCCGTGAAAAAGTGAATGCAATTATTTCAATAAGCCAATAAACGTGTTTTAAAGATTAGCTGTCACTAGGTATATATTTAAAAAGAAATAGTTGTTTGGTTGTATAATTTTCCAAAGTAAAACTAAAAAAGATGGGAACAAAATTTTATATTTGTTTATACCACACATTCATAAAAAACTTCTAAAAAGCGGAATATTGCTGCACGAAGTCGGAAAGCACGCTTTGGAAACCTGATTCCGGAAAGACAGAAAATAAATTAAAGAAAGTTTGGTAACTTTCTCAGATGAAAATTATTACTTCACTCTGCGGATGCGATATAAATTAGGGAGTGCTAACTTGCAAAATTTCTTTGTGCTTTTTATTACAAGAACCTACTAAAGGGTTGTAAAAATATTATTCGTAATAACGTGCATTTGAATATCGTTAAAAATTCGATCTCGTTTCCTTGACGTCGACATGAGAGCACAATTACGCCATATTAAATGAAATTCCCATGTACTTAACCAAACATTGAAAGCTCTCGAAAAATGTCGAATATTACTTTATAATTCGTTAAATTAGTTTAACGTCGTCAGGCTGATGGGGCCGTCCCCCAATCTCAAAAGTTATTACATCTTAAAGTACTTTACTCGAGAAGCGAGGATTCAGTCTAAATTGAGTGTGGAACTATTTGCAAAAAGTTCGCATTAAATTTCGAGATGGAAAGTTTTTTATTCCGTCATTTCTGCATGATGTGAATTGAATTTCGTTTTGATTAGACCATAAGGACTACATAATGATGAATACTTAAATAGCACTTGGAATTTTTTCCGATAAAATTGTTATTTCTTTCATAATATAAGCTCGAGAAAAATATTCAGCAAGAATATTGGTTTTGAGAATAAACAAGCGAAGCATGAAAATCAATGTGTAGTCATCCCAAAGTCTCAACATCTTTCTTTTCCTTTTTGAGATTCAAACCAATGAACAGCGCTCATGAATTTACAATAATTCAAAGAAGACGTCTCTATTCGGCTCAACTCAACCACCAACAAAGTTATACAAACTTATAACTTATCAGGTATACAAAAGAAGCTCCTTTCCCCACATTAAAATATGCCATTAAACTTCTTAAAAGTTGGGATTCTTTTGTTTTTGACTGCAAAAGAAAAGTGGCCGCAGTAGAATGAAATCGTCGGAGAGGAGTTCTATACGGACTCCAGCAGATCATAAAAAGGAATAAATCAAGTACAGAAAAATACCTCGCTGTTTTTTTCTTTTGTGCTTTTGCAGGATAATGGTATTATTGCGTCATCATCGACCAATCGGCAGTAGCGTCGGTAAATCGATGCTGGCACAAGTGAAATGTAACGCAGCCCAGATAATAAAAAAAGCAGGAACATTATGAAATTTTGTGGAAAAAAACACCTCTCGGTAACATCGACCGTGCCTAACAAGCAAAGAGCCCCATTTAATTTAGGACGGGTATACTGTTGAATGTAATACAACAGAGTGTTCGTATAATTGTGGGCCCTTTTAATGATTAAAGGCCCTACCCGAGGGACTTTCACTTAGGTTTATATGCATGCAGAGTAGTGCACGGCACTGAAACGATGTGGTGGCGCTGCGCCCTTAGGCCCAAGGCGTCATTTACACAAGCCATCCATCAGCCTAGGGATAAAACACAGTCGTATTTTTCATCCGTTTTTCTGCAAAGTTATTTTTCGCCAGCGCTAACGCCTATCGTGCCTCTGACTGCCGGTCATTATGTAGATTGATACGAAAACATGTACTTGATTGAAATGGTCGGCAGTTTGTTTGATTGTGATTGCACTTTTTTGCAGCGAGCAATAAAGCATTCAACAGAAATAACATTTTGCACTTTTGCACCTTCCACTTAAATAAATCGAATCTATATGATGCGAAACTGAAATGCAAATCGGCCACGTAAATGAGTGAGTGTTGCATCAAAATAATCATTATTTATCCGTCGAACTTAACGATGGGATTAATGTGCGGTAAATTCGCCGAAACGAGCCGCAGATTAAAGCTAAGCTAATTTAGAAATCGCTCATTCGTCAAGTTTTATCCCATTTCTCCATCGCCAAAATGAAATAATTTATTTGGTTGACCACGCTTACACGCACCATGTGTGTAATATGGCGTCCCCTAATCATCATTAAGAAATAATTATATTGTAGTTAGTGGCAGGGTGATTTGTAGGATCACTTCACCAGGATAGATAGCCATAATAAGGAATTTAAACGTTTCGTTTTATTAGTTGTTTGTACTTTCAAAATGCACTACACTGTGTATTGCCTCGGAGGTAGGTTGTGTCTGGGAATGCCCGGAAAACTCGAAACCCTGAAAGGTCGAATTGATTGATAGGGGGCGGTAATTGCACCTACACGCTTCATTCCGAGTATGATAATTTCCGCTCCTACGGAAATTGACTGGTAGATGGATTATTAGGGAGGATAAACACGAGACACATTTGCGTTTGGTCTATCTCGACGCCGACAATTAACCCGCTTTAAAAGGAGTAGGTAAAAATACCAGAGGGAAAATTTGTCATCAATCTCTCTAAAACAAATTATCGGGGCATCAACATCCCTGATCTTAGCAGCTAATCGCTTCGAATTTTGATTAAAGGCCCTTTCCCGAGGCCGCTCGACAATTTGAGCTGCTCAGTCAAAGGAGGAAAAAAGGCAGAGTTCTCCTAATGAGATCTGTCATCGACGGAACTGGGATTACATTTCAAATATTTCATAAGGCGCGAAGAAAAGGGAGAAGGTAGCACCCCCTTAATAAAATATTCACAGCGAATGTTTTCGAACTGATAAAGAATTAAAAGTCTAGTCATGAATTATTTTTGCCTCGGCAACTGAAATGAAATAATACCAATCTCGTTTGTTATAACGGAATGCCAATTCGACATGGAAAGTCCCTTATTTCAATGAATAAGTTATTTTTGTCTCATCACTAATTGAGAGATTTCGAGCGTATTGTTTAGTAACTTTCAAAAATATTTACCTACGATCGTGCTGCGGCAACGATTTAATTTTCAAGTAGGTCTACACTGTAGTGAACTTAAGCAGAAACAAAAAGGATATGAAAGCGGAAACCCACGTTTCATCCGAGATCCTTTCCCTCAACAAATTGTTAAGAAAGTTTGTAGTGCATCTGCGAACATCTGACAACTGCTATTTCAGGGTGTACATTGTACTTTGTTGAAACGTGTTTGCTATCCGCACATCCAGGATCTCTTTATGAACTGATGTTACAGTTTACACCTCGACAGTAAAAATAATTTTATCTTTCCAGGAAAAAAGGTCGAAAGTTCAAACGAACGTGTAAATGTAAGGACTAATTAGTAAGGAAAAATTAAACTGATTAAAATATTCACTGGAAGCCTTGGAAACGGTTACTAAAAACATGTTGCACTTTTCTGCCCTTCTGATTCATATTGTTTAGGGATGCAACTGAGGGGTTTTGAATATAATTAAAGAGGGGATGAAAATAACAATTTAGTGCTGTGGTCAAGGGTGAATCATTCTCCCAAATAACCCTTCTGCTTTGAAACAATTTCGATGTAGCGCCTAATAGAAATAAATACATTTCACTTCTGAGTAAATTATTATTGTTTATCGTCAATAAATTAGTCTTTAAAGATCCTCCTAATATTACACAAATAATTCTAATTCCGTTCTACCCTCGTTAAATTGATTAAACGTGATCCTGATTAATAATAATGATGATGATGTTGATATGATGAAGTAATTAGTTAGTATACGTCAACATACTTTGGCGTAGTTCACAAGGGAATAGTTCCAATTTAAACATTTTCGTGAAGTTATACGAGATTATGTATACGAGGTTGGTGCGAAAAGTTTCCATATTTACAAACCAAAGATGGTCAGTGATGTGAGGAAGTCGATTTTTTATTCAAAGCTTGTGGGGGTTGACTTGAAAGGGAACTTTGCGGGCGATAAAGAATTAAAAAGTCTAGTCATACTTTTTTTATTCATTTCTTTAGTCGGGTCCCTTTGAATGCGTTGCTTCTTTCTCAAAAATATTCCACAAATCTAATCGGAAATTCAGATTAGTGTGTGAGTCCCCTTTCAGGTCCTGGATCTTTGGCAGCTCATGTGATATACATAATGGCTTCACAGCGGAGTTTTTATAAACCACAGTATATTTATGATAATATTTTTAATTTTAATCGTATTTTAATAGAAAATGTACCATTTATTTCCAATTAGTTACCCCAATTCAAAGTTGCCGGTGCTTGTCCTCACTTGACGAGCAACTTATACTAATTGAGGGATTATTTTAGGAGCTTTCATTTGCATAATGTTCTTTTCCTCACGTTTTTCTCGAGCGCCTTCATATTTCTTAAACAGACACGGCCTTATGCATTAGTTCCCTTAAAAATTTCGTTTTATTTATATTGTCTTGCGATTCTTGAATAATTTTCCTGGAGTGTTTAATTAAAAATCCGTTAGCGAATTTACGACAAAATCGATAAGCCTGGTCTCTGGAGAATTAATTACCGCAAAGCAGAAAATAAATATAGATTAAAATTTTATCAAACGTTTTTAATTTATTATTTCTTAGGTGAGTATTTTTATCTTCTAATCGTTTAATAAAAAAATCTTTGTCAACCTTAATTCAATTTAATGTTTAAGTATTTTTTCCTTAATACAACACTGTTCTGTCTAAATTCAGTGGAAATAAAGGTCCCAATTATTTCAAAAAGACTTCTATCCTAATATCTGAGTGATTTTATTTTCTCTTCTGATAAAAGTTGAAAATTTTCGCATCGAAAAAGAAAATTTTATTATGAATGCATAAGGAGTCGAACATCGAAGGGTGTCCTTTTATTAGTCAAATAACTTAGGGTTGGAATTTATAACGTTTCAATAGGAGAAAATTCTATTATAAGATTATTTACTCGGTATTTCCAATTATTCGGTTTTTATAACTAATAATAAAACATTTAATAAAATCCTCATGTAAGAAGTCTGGGCACCTTATTTAGGTAAATATTTTTTACAGAATCATCAAGACCGACATCAGATGATGATTTCTTCTTGTGCGAGCCCACAGGAAACGGCAATCAAAATATATTTGATTTGAATTCTCCTGATAGTATCAATGAGGGCATTATTTCATCGCTAAATGTCCTTTCTCCTAACAAGGCAGAAGTAACCATCAAAAGACACCCTTCACCGTATTATTACGGTGATCTTTACAAATATAAAACGACTGAAAATCCTCCCCATCCGAAGGTTGAAATTAAACCGAAGAAAAATCAAAGCCTACGACCCGAACGCGAAAAAGAATCAAAATGCCAGAACATCAATAAAAAAACCAGGAGTAACAGAAAATTTCGTAAAAGCTCTAGCTTAGACAACCCCTATGAACAGAAAGAAAAATCAAAAACTCGACCGAAAGTCTCAGTAAAATATAAAAGTTCCAGTGTAGAAACGCAAAGCACTGATTCAAGGTAAGCAATTATATTGTTTGTGTAAATTTTAATATACCTATCTATTTATTATAGAGTTCAAATATTTTTCAATATGTTTTCTTATCTTTGTCCTTGTGGATCCTTAGAAATTATATAAATATCTAAGCGGTACACGTACAAATCACTTTTAATCAAATCATCTACTTCAATTTTGTAGTAGATTGCTCGTACCCTAAATTCCTCGGAGCCTTGGGGTTTCTCTTTAGATTATCTTCTCACACTCCACTCGAGAGAAATTAAATATTGATTATTTTTTGTATAATGGTAGAATTTTATAAAAAATAGTCTTTAACTTGTTTTATTTTTTTAATATGTAATAGAGATGCTCCAAATGGCAATTCGATGCCTCCAAATCCAGTAACTATAACTTCCTATGACGATTATGGATTAGACGACATGACTCGTCAACGTCATGTATACGAAACAGCTTTCGATTGTCGCATTAGTAAATCAGACGATGATTTGGACCAAATCGACAAAGTTAGCAATCATCCTGTTCTCATTCACGTGAACAAAACATGGGAAAATCATCCAAGTACTGAATCTATCCTGGAAACCAGCAAAAGTCGTAAAATTAGAGGTAGAGATAAAGAATGTTGTTCCAAATCCAGCCAGGAAGACAATAATTCGGTGGTAGCACTTTCGCATAACATTCAGGTAAAATTAATTTTCGTTGCTCTAATAGTGGCAATTAAAATGCTTAAATTACAGAATTTGCATCTAACCGAAACTGATGAAAACCATTCCGCCTCATCCAGCGGGCTTCCGTTACGAGGAAACACCCCATCACCACCGTCCACAGCCCCGTTACCGGCGAAATTCCACGGCAAAGAGCACACTATGAATAGTATACGCAGTGCTCCTAATCTACCTTCCCATCCAAAATCACGTCACCTTCCTATTAAATCTCTAACCACGAGTAGTGATAGTCTTCAAGTACGTGAAGGCAGCGCATTCGAAATAGAGGTACCTAAATTAAATCACAAAGCAACTTTTTATTATTCCCCAATCATATTGCAGTTTGGATGCAGTTCCAATCAATTGATCTCGGAATTCAAAGGAAGGCCGGTGCACGCCAAAGAAACAAACAAAGATAGGATTTACGAAATTAAGGGAAGGCCTCGAAAAGAGGTTATGCTTATAAATAAAAGATCCAAGGGTACCATACTAGAATTAAAAGGAAGAAGGATTCGACACAAGTATTCCAGCACTGAAAGTATGACGACAAGCAGCAGCGGAGGAAGTATGGAAAGCATAAAAAGCAGTACTAGTGAAGGCAATAGAAGCACATCTAGTTCAGAAAGTAGACAATCTCCATCGCTAAGTTCACACAGTTCTGATTCTGGTGGTGAGTTTAACTTGTATCCTCTTCAAGAAGGATATTTTTCTACTTAATCGATTGCAGGAAACCCCAAGAACTATACCGTCCCCCAAAGCTCAGGAGGTTTCTTAGGCAACAAGCTCCATATCCTAAGCCCGATTTCGGATAAATCCTCACAGGAACCGATGTCCGAGACATCGGATAACAACAGAAACAACAACTCACAGAAGTGCTCACCGGAAGAAGTACAACCAACACCTGAAAATGTAAAAACCAAACGACGTCTACCTCAAAACAAAAACTTACTTAACTTGGGATTCCATACAACCAACCCAGAAATTCAAGGATCTGACAGTGGCATCTCTATCCAATCACGAGAGGTAATGTACTTTTAATTAACTAATCAGTTGAATTCAAAAATGGAACAGACAATTATTTTAGAAAGTAGATTTTTTAGTGTATAAGTGCTGATATTGAAATGAAACTGTAACAATTTTTCTTACCCAATAAAACAATATGATAATCTAACGAAAGGAAAATGAAATAAAGGGCATCAAGTCGAGATTCAGTTTCACGGGAGTGGAACTATCTGCACCCCCTAGCCAGCAGGATTTTTCCGACCTGCCGTTCGACATGCCGAAATTGCGACGGCGACGAGCAGTCCCAGAGGCGGCTTGCACTTCAGGCAGCGCGACATCGGTGGATTTGAGGGATTTACCCTTCGATATGCCCAAGTTGCGGAGAAGAATGAGATTGCAACCATCCAACTTGGAAGCGAGCGCGTCCCAGGCGTCCTCGAGTCAAAGCGTCGTGGAAGCCGATAGACAAGGTTTGTTAACCGTTTTATACACCGATGATAAATCCAATTTTTTTAAATGCCGTATGTCAAAATGAATAAGAAATAGGGTAGATAAAATTCCGCGAAACTAATTCTTTTTACAGATTTAATAGGTTGACGTGTTTTTTATTCCAAAAAGTGTTTTAGGGATAGATTGAGCAAGATTTTTTATTGTAAAACTCAAAATTCTTCAATCTCATTTATATCTACTACCCTTCTTCGTTATGCCCATTCGAAACTTCACGAAATCTTACTTTCACCATCTTTTAAATCTAGCATATCTAAATCGCCCTATGTAAAGTTGCCAACTATTATACCCTTTACTGAAATGCGAGAAAAAACTCTTATCTATATTTTTTCTTATCTTTGAAATATATCGCACAGAAGCACAATCTATCACGTAGTTTACTTGGCGTTGCTCTGCCGTTTGGAAACATAGTTGAGTCATTGCCACCTTCACAAAGTTATCTGCTCCTTCGAGCGAAAATGTCAAACAAGATTGAACACGTTTTAATGCTGACGGCTTGTATTATAATTTGCAATCGATTTCTTATCACTGCGATTTGATTGAATTAACGGATAACGGTTAATTAATTCGAATTGTGAGGGTGATGTTAAAGTAGGCGAATTGAAAATCGGGCATGTACTTACATATTCTTTATTAAAAATTTTTACAGTATAGAATGTATACAAAATATTTTATTGGAAATGAACATTATAAACTCTTATATGAAGTATTAACTAGAGTTTTGATAGATTCCAACTCAAAATTATTACATATTTAACAAAAATATTAACCTATTAATTCGACTTGTTCGTGTGGTATAAATTTAATTTTAATAGTTTTTATGTAACATTTAACACCTTGAATAACAACTAATGCTACTAATAATATAGTAAATGTTATATAAAATCCAAGACTACTAGTTTTATTATTTCCAAAAACTGCTCTTTCATTTTTAACCAAATTACTGCTGTTAAACTCAGAATTGAAATAATTATATAAACTCTTATTGAATTTGGAAATGGAATTCTCATTGGTATTCATTTCAATTAATAATTTAAAAAATTTACTTTTTTCAAAATCTTCATTAAAATATCGAATAAAATCAGACTTGTTAAAATTACCCAGATTTCTCAGACTCTCCAAATATTTATAAAAATTACTGTTTTTAAAATCTTTATTAAAATAATTATACATAATGCTGCGTTCGAATTCGCTATCTTGTGAAGGTTTCAATTTTGAAAATATTACATTTGTAAGGTAACTGACAAATTCTTGTTTAAATCTTGTATTGGAATCTTCAAATTCGTTACAAAATATACCTTTAATATTGGAATAATTACTTTCCGTTCCTTCAACTACCCTTTCGCCAAAATACTCTACAATTTCAATCAAATCATTACAACAGAAATTATTTTTATTTAAATGTATTTTCTGTAATGAAACTATTTTTTTTAGTTGTTCGGCATCTAAATTCATCAGATTATTATTGTTGAGGAGTAATGTTTCTAATTTATGAAGAGAATATAAATATCTTTTTATTGAAATTAGTTTATTGTAAGAAAGATCTAAGTATACTAATTCTTTTAAATAGTCAAATAAACCATAATTTAAATATTGTAAATTATTGTGTGATAAATCCAAGTATCTTAAATATTTAAATTGATTAAATATATTAATTGGAATATAATTTAAATTATTATTTCGCATAATGAAATTCCTTAAGGTAGTTAAGTAAGATACATTTTTTAAACTACTTGAATTGAGCATATTAAAACTAAGGTTTAAATCGTGAATATTTATATGAGAACAATTATTAGCCAAAAGTTGTTTTATCCTATTTGAAGAAATGTCCAAAGACGCTAACCCAGGAAAGCAAATATCGAAAACGTCCAAATTGTTGTTAGATACATCTAAACTAAGAATTCGATTTGCGGTTCTATTTAAAATACATTTAGATAAATTATTAGAACTTATATTCAATGTTTTTATAGGATCTTGTGAATGTATTAACACAATATCATCAAATTCATTCAGAGCATTTCTTGATAAATCAATTCTAAGGAGATGGATTACTCCTGTTAAAAAATTCGAATCCAAATATTTCATTTTGTTATCAGATAGATCTAAATTATTTAAATTTATCAAGGAACTAAATACACCCTGAGTTATATTTGTTAAATCGTTATTAGATAAATTTAATTTATTCAGCTGGTGTAGTCCATTGAAACATCCAGGGTGCATTTTTGTAATAGAATTGTTAGATAAATCGAGATCTACAATCATCGATACTTCAATAAACGACGACACAGGTAATTCAATAATATTTGAATCTGATATTTTTAATTTTCTACTATTATCAATAACGTTGTTAATGTTGTAATCCTCATTATGAAAAGGAACTTGTACTGCAGTGCACATCACATAGTAGCCGTCTTCTATGTTTATAGTACAAACAGAATTTACTGCCACAAATAATTGTGCCATTAAAACAACAAAAAACATTCTGAAATGAAAAACAAAGGTTAAAACTATTAAATTCACTAAACAAGAGTTAAGAAATTTCTATTAAAATTAAAAGTAGCAATTAATAACTGATGATAACATAAATCTGTGTTGATTGATTGGATAATTAGTAGCAGTGCATAATAACAGCTATAAACTTTTGAAAACACTATACATTAGTTAAAAAAAAACTGAATAAATCGAAAACTGAATTTACCTGTGACTAAGATCCATATTTTGATTACACAATAAAAATTAGCAGACAGCAAATAATGAGCGCTGAATGAATGTACGCAATAAATACACCGGATGAAAAATCACTGAACACCAATTGAACGAGATAACTTATATTCAGTAGATAGAAGCTTTCTACATTTATCGCAAAATAAATTCTGGGAAATGCAAGATTAAATTATTTAATAATTGAACAAACATTTCACTTAATAAACAATATTTCACTGATTGACACGAACTGTTTAAAAAAATTATTAGTAATTATATGCTCAAAATTTTAATTTGTTCGGTTCGTTATAAATAATTTGTCAATCTGCAAATTATGAGTATAATGAATTTGCATTACTTTGCAGTTTTGTGCCGTCCTAAGTTAACACTAAACCTAAGCGATATTGGAAACCGACAAAAACATGGATTTGGATTAACACTTTCGGGACTTGGATTGGCTTTAAATTCAAACGTGAACCAATTAGGCACCAGTTCAGATGCTATCGACATGTATCTACCGCTTGAAAAACAAGGGTATGCGTACATAAATACATTCCCTAGCTATTTCAACGATTTATATTTTTTTAGCTGGTTCCATGGGCAAATAAGTAGAGTAGAAGCAGAAAACGTTTTACGAGTACTAAAAGAAGGTAGTTTTCTGGTCAGAAACAGCGAGTCCATCAAAAACGATTTTTCATTATCTCTTAAGTAAGTAAACATAGATTTATACAGAATTGAAGAAAGTTTCCTACCTGGACAAATTATATATGGAATTCATATAGCTTTTTTCGGCTACATATTTTTTGTAAAAATAATTATAAAAATATTTGTACAGGAGCGCCAGAGGTTTCATGCATATGAGGATACAAAGAAACTCTGAAGATGGCAGTTTTGTTCTGGGCCAGTTTAGTAAACCTTTCAAGTCGATACCGGAGATGATAAAGCATTTTTCAATTAATCGTTTACCTATACGAGGAGCCGAGCATATGTGCTTGTTACAACCAGTTCTTGCACAACTTTTGTGATAAGGAATTGGCGATGCTGTTCCAAATATTTCAGGTTGCAATATAATCTTTAAATAACTAACACATAAAGAATGTTACCACAATACACCGATCTCTTACACAAAAATCAAAAATGTCTTGGAAAATGCATAAAATAAATGCATTGATAAAAGTAATAAAGTAAGTATTTTGTTTACTTGAATAATGATAGTTGTTGTACCAATTTACTTCCTAATTTGTTATTTCATTAAAACATGAGAAAAATCAAAACTAAAAATAACATTTCTTTGGTAAACAGTATTTGTAAAAGCATATTTTTTTTAATTATAAATTTTGTATTTGTTCTATTATATTATAATCAAAATTTATCTTGTTTTTAAGGATTTTATTTTAGTTTTTGTGTAAGAGTAAAACACTGGCTTCCATATTTAGAATAAAAATGTTTATTCTGTTAATTTTTTACATGTTAATTATTTTTTTAACAATTCATATTAAATATGATGTAGTTAGTATTTCTCATACGAAATGTTTTTATATCTAGGTACTTAAATTATTAAACAGAACTATTATATTTCGCAATAATAATATATCGTGAATAATCAAGTGCAATATTTTCTAGCCTTCAATTGTATCAATTAATATGACGATATATTTTAAACCCTTAGTATGTCTTCCAATTCCTTATTATTCTTTAACCAATATTTTACAAGTATAATTTTCATTAAAAATTTATCAAATTTAAACAAATGAGTAAACTTATCAATTTAATTCAACAATTGTGTTACCCTAATTTTATTGATTACTTAATAAGATTTATAACAAATATTTTTTTTATATCTTAATTTTAAAAATGACAATAAATATTTGCTTTAGGTATACTTATTATTGGTAACATTCATATTTAATTTATAAATATATCGTCTTATTACTTTTTAAATTGTTAGAAATATTTTGAATATTTTTTGTTAAACTCTAAATGTTATTTGGTTATACGTTTTACTTGTTTTTTAATTTTATTCTAGTATTGCCTTTGAACTTATTTTGGTTTATAGGGCTTCATGAACATATTGCCAAAGAATATGACTGTGAATATTTATACATACCCCCTAAATATTATACTTTTCAAAGTTATAATTAGACAATGTAGAATTTAGATAAATGTAATTTATTATAGATTGAGAACAAAATTTTAAAAATTAATACGTTAAGAATATTCAATGATTCCATCATCTTACGGCTCATTCTCATTGTAACATAATTATATTTTTATTTTAACGAATTAAAATTGATATTCCTATCTGAATATAGAACTTATTAGTTTAGAGAATTTTGTGATTAATGTGTCAATAACGGACTGAATAAAAATTAAACAAAATCTGTTTTTGATTTCTTCCCTTCCTTATTTACAGAACTATCTTTGAAAACCATTTAGATGGAATTAATACAACAAAATCTTAAACATTAAAAATGATAACAGAAACTCCAGTTAGTCATGTGATAAGCATTGGAAATAAACACAATATTCCATAATGTAAAAACATTTTACGAGTAAATTTTATTGACAACCTAAATAGCCACAAACTATTTACATTTAAAATATATAAAAACAGTCTTAAAGTCTTAGAACATAATACTGTAACTAACATATAATGAAAACTGGTACAATAAAAAATAAATAAAATTCCATTATCACATTAAATATTTTGAGCGCGCGAATAGTTTTTACACTTGACTGCATGAATCCATTTTAGTATATTTTTTCTCGGTTCTTTCAAAAAAATGCATTTTGCAAACATCAAAACATGTTGTACCATATATAACGGCTCCGAAAAATAAAATGCCCACTATTATTATAGCTATCGTTTTGCCATTACTTGGTTCTTTGTAAAAAGGTACTGAAAAAAAAATTGAAATTTAATAAAAATTGATTCACACTTAACTACTAACTAAATTAATACCTTCACAATGGTTAACAAAATATATTTAGTTATGATGTAAAGTAAACAATAGAATCAATCATAAAGTGATAATGATCTGTGGTTAGTCTCACATAAAAATTTTAATTTTTAAAAGCAAATTTTTTAATTACATCAAAATATTATATAAACAATGGTTTTGATAAGAACTGTTTAAACCCGGCCATATATTAAACAAACAATATTACAAGTTTACCATTGATCATACAGTTTATAATCTACATTATTGCAATATGTGTGTCCTATTTAATGTGATATTATATGTATTAAATACACCATAAAATTAAGATTGTCATTTGTAAAGCTGAGTTATTTATAACTGACACATACATAAGTTTATTCGTTATCCAGCCTGTTCTTATTCCATATTTATTTATCATCTCATGTAATTTTTTAAATATTATCACCTCAGTTAGTTTCCTTTGACCTGACTCATCCTCATCCTTTGCATTACAATAGCACATTACATATGCTCAATTTGTCTCTTTGTGTGTTTATAATAGTGTTTACTGTACGAGATATATTTAACCACTTCTCTTTTTTGTTTGAAAATTGTATTCTAAAACACCTAATTATGAAATTTTCTATTTAACAAGTCCCATTGAAAAATTTGCAAATACAAAGTGTTATGATAATTTAAATGTAGGTCATGCATATAATTAAAATAGTTTTAGCGAATCGAGTACCAATGAATGCACAAAGTTGTCGTAATAACCTATACCCATAACTTACTTTTGTATATCCTGTTTATGCAAACTTTTTAATTGCAATTTAATAAGAATTAACTATGTTAAAGTAACTGGATAAAAATCTACTTAATTTTCATAGGAATAAATTATCGTTAAAAACTAAAAGTGAAACCTAACAAAAGAGTCCTTCAATTTTACAGGTGATAATTATACTTTTATTATTGTAGTTACAGGCTTAAAAATTGAAAAAAGTTATTTATTAGAAATTTGTTTTAACAGAAACATTTTTTCACACTAAATTTGAATGCATGAGGTGTTACAATTCCTGGTATTCTCGAAGTAGTGAAGGAATTTTGAAGTAAAAAATATGCACACGTTTAATAAGAAATGAGACGATTAGGTATGATTACCTATATGAAAGCATAGTTCGAGGAACGAGCTGTACATACATACATATATCTTAAAGTCAATGTCCATGCAAATAGAAGATAAGCATAAAACATTGAAACGAAAACGTTTAACAATGTTTTAAGTGATTTTCCAAAGATTTTTACTAAATTAATACAGCATCATTTAGAATCTGCCTACTAAAGGAACATGCACCAATGTGATATAGCACATTACAAACTCTTTAAGGATGTTTACTTTATTTTTCATAAGATATCAAATATCGATGATTAACTGTAATTTATCAATGATTTATTCTGTGTTTACTAACAAAATGTTATAAGATAATTTTTCTTGCTTGCATCAAAAAGCTTATTGAGCAAAATTTTAATTGTAATTGTACTCAATAAATTTTGAATAAAAACGCTCTTATTAAATGGAATTGAATATTAATTTGATAATATTTATGTAATCGGAAGTGGTTTTAAAATACCTATATGGGAAAATGTCAAGTAGAAACCAACGAGGATCAAATAGGATAACATTTTAATTTTTTATGATATGAATAAAAAATGTGAAATTTTAAAATTGTAGAACAAGTTT
Organism: Phyllotreta cruciferae; assembly: GCA_917563865.1. Classification (NCBI taxonomy): domain Eukaryota; kingdom Metazoa; phylum Arthropoda; class Insecta; order Coleoptera; family Chrysomelidae; genus Phyllotreta; species Phyllotreta cruciferae. The sequence continues at coordinate 5,449,634 of OU830615.1, forward strand.
ACTTAATTTATCCTAATTTTTATGTGAATGGGTGAAGGCGCATCACCCAGACTAATAATAAAATTTAATTATTGTGCTTCTTTCACACGTAAATTCTTCTAGTTAAATTAATAAACATTAAAATAGAAAAAATCATAAATAATTCAACACTATAACTGAATATTTTTAAAAATTTACCGTTAGATTTCGCATTGTTATTGTCCACCCTCTTTTGCTGAGAACTCAATTGTAGAATTGAAGTACCTTCAAAAAAATTAAAAATATATATCTCAAATTTTCAAATTATCACAAACAGAAAAATATTAAATAAGTACATAATTAAATTATTTATACTTACCGATAACTAAAACTAACATGAATTTATTAAACATTTTTATAAAAAAATTCAATAACTAATACACGTATTCCATTTAAAATTAATCATCCAAAGCGCAAACTGTTGCTTCACAACTATCTCAAATTAATTCCTCCTCACTAGTAAAGTAAGTAAGCAGGCACGGTGATGTGATGAATGCAGTCAGCATTCCAAACACGTACTTACACTTGCACAAAAAAGAGGGGATACCGTAGCCACACCGAAGCGTTCCATTCGTTTTGTTAATGGAAATCAACGAAAAAGGGTGAATAGAATAATGTATACAGTATTAAAGAATAGTTTACTTATACACAGGGGCAGTGGTTAGATAGGCTTCAGCCTATAATTATAAAATTATAGATACTTTCTAATAAATTTTGGCTCGTGTTCAGCGCCCTATTTCTGTGAACATTTAGAAATATTCCTTTACATTGTTTATACAATCGATGTAAGATCAATCGAGCTATCAAAAGATTATATTATGAAGATATAAAAATGCGATAGTAGCATAAAGGAGCACCAGTAAAAGTCCCCCAAATAAGTCATATTACATATCTTGAGGAAAAGAACTAAATTAATGTTAACTATACAGATTTTGGATATTTTAAAATATTATTGACCATTTGGCATCTATACAGTTTATTCATAAATGAAGCGGAGTAATATTAAAGTAATCCAAGTAATATTAAATGTTATAGTGAACATTTTTTTTCAATTTCTGTGTTGGGAAGCTAGTTTCTATGTAGGTTCTGTGTAGGCTGGAATTTGACCAATTGATTGATTTATTTTATTACTCCGCCTCATTTATGAATATACTATAATATTTGAAATATTTTTCTTGCAGGGTGCATGCAAATTTTTTAAAGGTGGTGGTGACTTACCTGTTGAATTTCCATAAACTTCTTGGCATGCACAAATGTAGGAATACGTAAATTTGTTCATTCGCCAATCGTTCACTATTCACTTTTTATTTATAACTTAGGAAAAATTATTTTTCTGTTATCGTTATTGATCATACTGAAACTGTCACTAAAATGTAGATCCAGTGCAACTAGATGATAAATGTAATTAAAATAAAAAATGTATTACTCCTGAATATTTATCATTATTTATTACAATTTTAAAAACAATATATAGAAGAATAGTTATCAAACTTACAAATTTTCAAAATTCGCGCAATTGAAAAAGTGACTCTTCTTTTTTTATAATAATATTATTAATCAATAAAATAGAAGACGAAAATTTATAGGTTAGTTACGTTGTCACTGTCATACGAAGTGTCACAGATATCGGTTATCATCTCGTTATCATTACAAAGGTCAAATAAAACGTTGTATAACACATTTATAGTTATAAATACCGTAACTGACACATTTTATTTGTCGTAATTAAACGAACCAGCAGCACAAATTTCGTATTATGGCACCTCTCGCTGCACAAAAAAGGGATCCCCTTCGTGATGCCAATGAAGTAGCAGAAGGAATAAAAGCGGTTCTATTAGGCCCTCCAGGATCCGGCAAAGGGACACAAGTAATTTTTGTTAATTTTTTTATACGTTTACATATGGTAATTATTAAATTTTTTCAGGCGCCTCTGTTGAAGGAAAAATATTGCGTATGCCACCTCTCCACAGGTGATATGCTTCGAGCTGAAATTAATTCCGGATCCCCCCTTGGAGCCAAAGTTAAAAAAGTCATTGATGAGGGTAAACTTGTCAGTGATGATTTGGTTGTTAATATGATTGACAAAAACTTGGATAAACCCGAGTGTAGTAATGGGTTTCTCCTCGATGGTTTCCCGAGGACTGTGGTACAGGCAGAAAAGGTACATCCAATTTATTTCGAATTATGAGGAGATACTTATAACCACTGGTAATTTTAGTTGGATGACCTACTTGATAAACGCAATACCCAGCTTGATGCTGTAATTGAATTTGGCATTGATGACAGTTTACTTGTTAAACGAATTACTGGTCGTTTAATCCACTCTTCTAGTGGGAGAACATATCATGAAGAATTTAATCCTCCGAAAAAGGCTATGATTGATGACGTTACTGGCGAGCCTTTAATAAGAAGATCTGATGATAATGTTGAGGCTCTGAAGAAGCGTTTATTAACATATCATTCACAAACTAAGCCTCTTGTTGATTATTATCAAATTAGAGGCCTTCACCATCGTGTTGATGCTGCTCAAGCTGCGCATAAAGTGTTTAGTAACATAGATTCAATTTTCCTACAAAGTAAATTGAAAAAAGCTGCTAGACTTTAATAAAATATGTATTATATACACATCTAGTAAATCTGCATTTGTAATTTCTTCTAACAATGCGTTCTATATTTTTGTATCTATCTTCTTGTATTTTTGTATAGATTCCTTCAAAAATAGTTGATTTATATTTTCCAAATTTTCAAAGTTTGTTTACAATAAAATTGACCTGTCAATTGTTTTTAATATATTCCTAACGAAAAGTGTTAATGGTAACATTGAAAACATTCTTAAAAGATAATTTTTATCATTAAAGTCAATAATTCTATTTTTAATATTTCTGACTAGATAATGCGTTAATAGGGATAAAAATAACGATTCAATATTGTTGAAATGAAACATTCTTAACCTATCAAAAATGTGCATTTTATTAAAATACCTACAGGTATGTGCCTAAATGTAAAATTAATTTAGAGATCACTGTGAATGGACGGATATGTAAAATAAAAAATATTATTTTTCGTTTTTAGCCAGACAGAGCGGGCAAACGATTTGAGACGACATCTTTTTTTCCAAAGCAGGATGCTTACAGCTTTTACAAAACCACATAGGGTTTCCTACGATCGATCTCCCAGTAGCTACACAAGTAGGAAAATGTATTTTACAATGAGGACACTGAGTACTCCTAAAACAATTTTTATAAGCCAGTGACATCCAAATTCCTTGACCCTTAAATACAAATTACTCACCAATCAGGGATATTTGTACTACAATTATCGCATTTCATTGAAGAGACTGTTTGGTTAATAGGCTCGTTGATTCTAAAAATATCCCACGCCAACTCGTTGAAACGAATTTTCTCTGCATCTGAAATCTAAAAAAGCAATGTTTGAGAAGCAGGATTTACTCGGCACAATTATCAAACAGAAAACCAATAATCTTGAGCCATAATTCAAAATTATAAGGCTTAATGAGCCATTTATGTTTGATACAACGAATTATTCCAATAGCAAATTGGTGTACTTACGCTTTCTAATTCATTTATTTTCATTAATGCTATAGAACATACACCAAAACATCGATCGATGCATGCAACCAATGCCAAAAGGCAGTAAATATCAATGTCGGGAATATATTCAGAATAATCCAGTAATTTATAAGCAACGCATAGGGCTTGATGTTGTTTTCCACTATATATCAATCTTTGAGCTAGCATAAAATAATGATAAGCCTCTGCGCCTTTCCATGCATTTTCAATTAATAAAGTATTTGAAGATTCCCAATCTCCTTAAAAACAAATTAATGGAATAAAAATAATATAGTTATAAGTATCATTACCTGATCCTGTTGGTTTTTTACAAAGTTCAGTTAGCTTTGCAAAGTACACATAGTGCTTCTTAATTTTTAATAGATTTTTGTTGGGTTTCTGAACTTCTGCCTCCGCCAACTTTAAAGCACTTTCGGCTGCTTCAAAATAACACTTGGCTTGTATATTAACTTGAATTGCGTTCATAATTTGGTCCTGTTCGATTAAGTGACTAGTGTACTTCATCAATAATTCCGAAATTTTAGTAATATTGTACGTTTTCGCTAAGTCTATAGCTACGTCCCATCTGTTGTATTCAATACACAAATTTATAGCGGATTTCATTTTTCCAACTTTTATGTATGCCTTCACAGCTTCAGTATGAACTGCACTCGAAGCAAACATGTCCCCTATTACCTCTAAAAGAGGGTCGCCTTCAGGAAGAATGTCTATCATAGATTCCAAACTTTTCCAATCTTCTAAGTGATAATAACATTCAATGGTTTTAGCTGTATTTTTAGCTAATTCGTAATATTCAATAGCCGAAGCCCTATACAACATAAAATTAGATAAATAACTTACATAGATAACGATTTTATTAAACGTACCAGTTATTAAAATGCGCAAAATAATCAGCTGTTGAATTATACGCTGTTTGCAACAAAGAATCCGGAGCAGTAACGCCGTTTTTCAATATTTGAATTACTCTAAACCAATCTCCTAAAGTTTGGCGCAATTTTAGTGCAAGATCACTAAAATTAAAAATAAACATCCTTTTTATTCAACCGATTAGTGCCCAATTTCTGATGACAATAATACAAATACCATGCAAATTACCTTCTATCAGCTTCTATGTAAATTTTTTCAGCTTCGTCGAAGTTCTTAAAATAAGTAGCTATCCTAGCTTTTCTAATAGCCTCGCTGTTGATATCTCCCAGTTTTTTTACAAACAACACTTTCGAGTAATCTTTAGATCTAACAAAACACGCTTCGGCCATAGGTAAATTCATTTGTTTTAAAGCAGCCTCAGCAACAAGTCGCCTGTAAAGATATCAATTGTTATAAAAATTAGGAGTTTGTAGTTTTATTTAGGAATACCATAATCTAGGATGCCTGTTGTCTTCGACAAACTGGCAAGCTTCATTTATGCCAACTTTTTCTAGCAATTGTCTTGTATCCCTGAGACTCTTTACATCTATTTTAATTATGTGATCCTTATCAGGTTTCTCGGGGTTCTCCATTACTTCGTCCAATAATACGGCTTTAATTTCCAAGTCCTACATTAAAAAAATACAAAAAAACGTCGAATTACTAATTATTTACTTACATTGAAACTGCATAGATAACCAGAACAAGCTACAGGCTCCTCAGGGTAAATCCCTTTGAAAATATACATTCTAGTTTTTTCCATGACAGCGAGTAACTGTGGATTATCTGACGCCCAGCACATTGCCCAAACATCTTTCCTTTCTAATTTGGTGCCGTCACCTCCTGTTGTGGGACGCCCTATTCCCTCAGAAATATCAATTACTGACATAACACCCGATATATCAATAACTGATAAACGTCTAAAAATTTAAACATAAGTGAAATAATCAGTTACATGTAACAATTCTACTTACGTAGAGTTTGAATTAATGGCCATTTTATGTGGTCTCGTACTAATTTTATATCTATTGGTTAATACTATATGAGGTAAAGCATAGTACTGTATAAGACCTGAATCTCTTCCTATAACTAAGCACTTATCTGTTGCCACTAAGCACCAAATGGGATCTATGGTTTCATGTGTACTAACAGGTAATGTATTAGTGCCTTCCAATTCTTGGATTATTTCTACTGCTCCGGAAGGATTATCATCCACGTGAAACATTTTTATCCTAGTACTGCCAACTGAAAGTTTCGGCATATTATTTAAACATGCTGCATAGAGACGATTATTTTAAATACCTGTTATGGATTTAGGAGTTTTATAATGCCAAACTATAAAATTGTTCTTCGATGCAGCAAATACCTGGTACGAGTTCATCGCTACACTAATAGGCTCAATATTTATGTACTTTCCTGAAAAATCAAGATGAACTTAAAGTTTACTATACTTCATTTTCAACTAACCATCAACAGGAGTTCCTAACGTATTATACAATATTAGACCATATTTTCCCAAATTCTCATCATTTTCAGATTTTATTGCTACAATACAGTAATCGCCATAACCAGCGATAGCTAATAGAACTGAAACCCATCTAGTATGACACTAAAACGAAATGAATAAATCAAAATCAAATATATTGTATACAATGTTTTTTTTGTTTAAAATTTCCTATGTGAACTTACTTGATTATTAGTAGTATCCCAGAAAGAAAGGCTTACTCCAGCCTTATGCGGTCTGCAAGAACTAAAAACTACCGTTTTCTTAAAATAGCACCATTTATAGTCAGGACGTATGTTAGCAAAATAAACGAAAGAATCAACAGCAAGGGCGACTCTTAAAGATCCACCTTCCCATACACAACAAGATATTGAATTTCCAGGAACTTTCAACGTCCTTAAATGCTACAAAAACAAATCAATCAATATATATGCATATAATAATAGTTTTTAAATGGAAACTATGCAATAATTTTTACCACAACTTGTTAATACTTAATATTTAAACAAAAATATGTAGTGTTATTTCCTTTGACTCAACTGTTTGATTTATTAATAACTACTTTTAAGGTGCAATATACAGAGTTTCTATTTACTTCTCCAAACGGGTTGTAAAATTGTACAAGATTCACTTGCTTCTCTTCAGCAAATTGTCTTCCACAAATAGCTAAAAGTGATCCATTGTGATTCCATGAACAATGTACTGCAAACATTCTTGTATCAATAACAATTGGATCTGCAATAAACAAATTATTATAAGATTTATAATAGACAAATGATGCAGTGCGAACTGATAAAAGAAATAGAGATAATATAAAGATAAATAGCATACTTGTGTCACTTTCATTCCTCATAAGTTGAGTTTTACCATTTTCAAATGTAATAGCCAAATTAGGACTGGATGCATACATATTTCCATTTATACCATTATACCAATCTAAACCAACAATAGGTATTACATCGAAACTGGCATCGTGGCATACTATATTTAATTTCATCTTAAAAATAGAAGAATTATTTGTTAATATATCACGAGAAATACAAAAACCTACAACAAAATTTCCTTGGTTGTCATATAAATGCAGCTGGCCGCTTTTCAGACTGAATAATAAAAATTTACTATCAGGAGACCATTGTACCCCTGCTAGTTGAACTTGCTTCAATTCCTTCCCCCATATTCTATTGCCGCTAACACAACCAACAATGACAGCTCCATCTTCGTAAATGATACAAATTTTTAAACCATCGACATTCCATGCCATACCTACTACAGTTGATTTTTTTCTATTATTTATCATTTCTTCATACCAGGCACCCTGCAATATTTCTTTACAATAAGAATAGTGAAAAATGATGCATGTGAGCTACCTTATACAGCATCCAAACTATTATCACACCATTTTCGTCACTAGTAGTTAACTTCTTATGTGATTCATTCCATACCAATACTTGTATGTTTTCCGAATGACCCTCTAGTGCTTGGTTCATAGATAAGTTACTAGTTGCTGCCAAGCCACGATTCTTGATAATTCCTTCATTTTCATTGGCTGTAAATTGAAATTACTCATTAAGAATATTATAACAAAATGTTTAACTCACCTGAATCTAATTTTAAAACTTTTAATAGTCCATTTTCTCCTCCAACAGCAATGTATCCATCTAATTTGTTCCATGCAATGGCGTTAATCTTAGTATTGTTTGGAATAGCGATCTGTAAATTTAAAGGAAATATAATGTTCAACAATATTAATTAATTGATATTACCTTTTTGCTCAAATAAATAAACATTTTACTAATTTTTTAAAACTAACTGTAATTTGTTTTGAATCATGACACTTCTTGTTGCTATGACAATAGTACGTATCGTTTGATTGGAGTAACAAACGAACGTCGGCGTCAATGATTTAGAAGCCAAATTTTGTTTTAAAATGAGAAAAGTAAGAAACTTTTTCAATATGAATAAAGTGGCATAAATGTATTAGTATACCTGCCTAATTAATTTAAATAAAACAAATATTCAAGCAAAACGATTGTGCACTTAAAATTATGGAATGACAAGGGAATTCGGAATTGAACGGATATTAGTGACGTACTGTCACTTGTCAAAGTCTGTCGTTTGTCATTTTTTAAATCCTAACGGACATCAGTTCAGTTTTGTTGTTTTCAGTTAAGTTTCGTTTAATGTAAAAGCTATAATATATAAATAATTAGTTTCGTTTAATTTGATTTATATATTGTTACAATGGTAAGTTCTATTAGATTTCAATAAACAGGCGAAAACTTATTCACGTTGGTCAGTGGAATATTTTGTATCCAAAAAAGAATGCAAAAAAACTTCCACATGGTAAAAATAAACTTGGAAAAAACTAAAATTTAAACCAAATTAAGAATATCCAGGGCAGGACATTGCTACTTATTTGTTTAGTCCATAAAGAATTTGTTTAAGGAAAGGGGTTAAAAATACCATCCATTTTTTTTGTAGATTTTTGAGATAAAATAGAAGACATTTATTTAAGAAATAAACAATTTCAAAGAAAGTCTTTCATTAAGGACTTTTTTAAATTACGCGCAATATTTCCAAATTTAATTTTAGTCAGACTTACATCCAATAGTAGAAGATGAGGTATATATAGAAATATTATTGCGCCTGTAAAATTTTGTTTGAAATGTTCAGTGTATTGTCTATATGTGAGACCGTTGAGCTCTGTAAATTTTATGAGAAAACCAACTTAAAATGTGAATAAAAAAATGTTTAGACAGACGCATCCTGACAATTCAATCTTGGGATATATATAGTTTTGTTTTCTCAATTTCTCATACGTGAATTAAACTAAGAAAACCCTACAAATCATTTTTCTTTCATGGAAGATGAACTTTTTTACAAATATTGTTAAAAAATATATAAACAAGGTAGGATAATATTGATAATCATACTAAATTTTTTTATTATTCAATTAAACTATAGAATGTATAATTTAATATTAGTAGGTAGATAACAAAAATATTTTTCATTGTCTACGTGTATTATTAATACTCTAATAATTTTCTTGTTCCTGTTGCCATTTGGGCGATTATTTTTAATTTAAGCTGTCCTTGGATTTTTGGCAATGCGAATTACTTTTGAATATAAAAATATGTTCCAACTCCCACAGTTGTAGTCAAACAAAAATAGACTTCATCATTGTTATCATGTTAATGATTAAAAAGTCTTATTTCAATTGTAACAGAGAACTAACTCTTGCCTGTTACACATGTTTGTTTTCTCCTCATTAGTCATTATATTTTTTATCCTTTGATTAATCAAGCCATATTATGAATGTTCTGTTTCGTACATACACATCATACCTTCTGTTATTATCTCTAATGTATAATTTAAATTATCAAAGTTTTTAAGTTATTTCAACTCATTCATTCTTGTTAGATATTATATTTCTTTTTGCCTAACAAGTTCATTATTGTAATTTTCACTTTTTATAATTTACGTTACATTTATTAATTTAATAATAAGAGTTAAAACATTGTCCTTACTTGGCTTATTTAAAGTATACTTCAATAATTTTATAATTTATATCTTTATTTTTTTCAGAGTGATATGAATTCTGCAATTATGTCAAATGGTAAGTTGAGACTTTTGTTATTATTTATTTCATAATAATTTTCAAGTCTATTACATTTAGATGCTATTTACTCTATTACACAGTATTTTATAATTTGCAACATTGATTGTATTGACAATAATGACATTGACAATATTGACATTGACGGACGTGCCTTCTTGGCAACACTGGATGAATTATGACAGTGACGTATACATTTATATCCTAATAAGGCTTACTAATTATTTTTTACTGCGGATTGAAACGCCCAATAAAACAGATGGTATTATTATAATATGTAATTCATAAAATAATTATGAATTAACATCTTCCTAGGTTTTAAGAACTTATTAAATTTTTGTTAAACATCTAGTGCGTGATATTATCATGTATGTAATAAATTCAATTTCTTATGTATTGTACTAATATCTATTTGTTTATGAAGAATTAATATTAATGTTTTTGTAGATGCAGCTAATAAAAAGGAAACTGATTTCAAAACTAATGATTATCAGACTATTCCTTCACATGAATCATCAGAAAAAGTAATCTATAATTCAGAAGAAATAAGTGATTTCAATGGTTATTTATCATCTGACTTGATATGCTTGGACCAATCAGTTAGGCAAAGCCTTGGACAAAACGTAAACCGCGAATCTATTTCAAGTATCTGTGACTTTAACAACACATTCAATTTCAATTCTGTTCAAACATCAACAACATCTTGTAACACGAAAGTTGATACAGCTGATCTATTGTCAGTTACTGGAATCAGTTCAAGATTGTCGATTGGGCCACATAATCCTGATTCTATAGAAAATTCTGTCAATGGTTCAGTTGATCCTGAATTTTATTTGGCCGAAGAAAATAACACTTTTGAATATAGAGGCAATGAGAATGGAATAAACGAAACATTCGGGGAAAGTGAATATTCTTCTGATATAACCAAAGAAAATATTACTTTTGACCAAACCTTGGATTCTTCCACAGAGTATGATTCTGTAGTGGAGCCTAACTTAGAAAACTGTCCAAAAACATCCACAGAAGAGTCTCTAGGAACTACTTTGATAAAAGATTCCTCCTTGGCTTTATCAGATGAGCAGAGGATATATCATTCAATCACAGAAGCTGTTGATTCACCTTTAAAAGTAAAAGGTCAAAACGAAATTATTGAAGAGCCTTCAATAAAACAATCTCCTTTAAAAGAAATAAAGAGTGAAGAAACGATACCATCACCAGTGTTAGAAGATAAGAGCAAAGAACCGAACGCATTACCAGCTGCAGAAGTAAATGTAGAATCTAGTAGTTCACCTGTCCCAGAAATAAAGTGTAAAGAACCAAGTGCATCGCCCATCTCGCAAATAAAGATTAAAGAATTCAGTGAATCGCCAGTCTTAGAAATAAAGACCAAAGAAATCAACCCAGAAGAAAAGGAAGCTGAGCAAAAATCATTCACTAACGAATTTGATGCGGTTCAAGATGGAGTCGATGTGTCACCACTTGAAGCAACTTTCGTAGAGGAACACAAAGAAATTCCAGAAGGCAATATTGCGGCTAATGAAACTATAGTCATTGACCAATCAGATATTGCGCCAAACAGTGAACCCGAAGTATCAGAGGAAACATCTAATAATATTAAGGTAAAATTATTCAGTAAAGCTGGTTTGTAAATTTTAAATGTTTTTATTTTATTTGTTTTAGATGACTGATACGCTGGAGAGATTAAATCAACAGCAACATGAAATCGCTGACTTAAAACTGAAGTTGAACCAAGCCCAGCAACATAACGCTTCATTGCAGTTGCAAATTCGCCAGAACGAAGAAATTATCATAAAAACACAAGCGGAAGCGTTAAAGACCGAGCAGAATTATCAACAAGAAGTTAAGCAACTTAAAGAAAAATTAAATGAAAATTCGAAATTAATAGAAAAAGACAGGATTCTCGAATTGGAAGAGCAACTGAAGGAGTATAAAGCTAAAGAAATGAAACTTTTGTCAGAGATATCTCAAAAAACAAAGGACGATGTTAATTATCAGTAAGTTCTCATTTAAATTTTGTATGTATTTAATAACGTTACGATTTTTGTAGAAAAATTACCGAGCAGTATGAAAAGAATATAAATGATAGAATTGATGAAAACAAAAAATTGCAAGAAGAATGCGATACAACAAAGACCCATTTGGCCAATTTGGAACTCGCTTTTTCTGATGTTCATTCGTAAGTACTCATTCTTATGTTTTTTTTTATAAAGATTTTATGAATATACCTTTGTTTGGGTAGAAATTATTGTTATGATTTATTCCGTAGGAAATACGAGAAAACTAAAGCTACTTTGCAAGCTACCAAGGCCAATGAAGAAGCACTTCAAGTGAATTTGAAAGATTCTCAAACTACTAATATCCAACATGAAGAAAGATATGAATCCCTGAAGGCCCATGCTAGAAGTCAAATAGAGAAGTAAGCTGCTATTCTTACCATTAATTCGATTTTTTAATAATTTTCATTTGAATTTATTGGAACTAACAACTTTTTATTTATAGATCAAATAAAGAGATTCATAGTCTAAAAGAACACCATGAAATTGAAGTTAATAAGTTAAAAGCATTTCTCCGAAGATTGGAAATAAAATTAAGTTCTCTAGAACTCTCCCTTCAACAGAAAACGGAGGAGTGCGAGCAACTTTCGGCTCTTTGTGATGAAGTAACTGGCAAAAATGTATCATCATAGGCTTTGTACAATTGCGACATTTTATTATTGATGATATTGGGTCAACATATTCAGTATATTTATTACATTAACGAAATTGTATACATTAGTAGGCCTTCTAATTGCGATCGCTTCAATCCTAATAGAAAATCTATCAATAACTTCCATGTACATGAAAAAGTTGATCATTAGACATTCAAATAATTAGGATAAAAAGCTTGAATTATTCTAAATGTATCTAATCTGATTTTTAGTAAACAAAATTTTACCACTTTCAAACTATATTTCTTAAGAAGTTATGTGTGATACAAGAAAAATCTGTCCTTTAATGTATTTTTGATATTGAACAGTCAGCACAGTATGTGATATGTGTTCTTTAAAAGATTGAAACACTGGGTTTGATAAGATCACTAATTTAGTAGATAATTTGAGATTCATTTTATATTAAAAATTTTTAACGAAAGGCTAGACTCCTTGACATGTTTATTTAGTGTACCTAATACCAACTTACCTATTTGTTTTATTTGAATTCGTTTTCCATTGTAAAAAAAATGTAAGCACTCTGGAAGTGCATTTGATTTTTATGTATGTATTATGAAACGCTGTTTAACAATAAACTAGTTGAATTGTGGTACAGCTTTGTTGTCTAATGTAAAAAAAATGTTACTTACTAGTTCACATACGCATTTTTTATTTTTTTACTATTTTAAATGCTCATTTACTTTGAGTTTTATTTATTTATATTTTTTGTACGAATTGTTAATTGAGTTGTTTAATAATACAAAATCAACTAATTCTCTTAGTAATATTAATGTTAAAATAAATAATCTTTACTTTTAAAATTATTTTTTGGAGTATCCCTGTCAAAATTTAATCCATTGATCCAAGCTGTAGAACTTAAAAAAACCACGAACATAAAAAATAATATAAATTAATTATGGTTAATTCATCATATTCATGTAGCTTCAAAAATATTTTTCTGATTAATATTCAATAATAAATTGAGCCATAAAATGAAAATTATTCATTAGGGGATTTACCACATCATATTTTTAGGTTAATTGAAAAATTGTGTTCCTGGTTAATTTGCTACGATACACAGAAATATATTTTCCAAAAATACAATATTCTGTGGAATTTCGAATAGATCTTACTGAATTTCAGCAGGATGCTGAATGAATCATTATGGGCAATATCGAGTTGTTGTGAATTTCTCAGTAGCTGGTTTAAGTTTTATGCACTCTTTTCTTTATAAAACGCTTGACCTTCTGATGTTTGTTTGGTTTGACCATGGCGGGGAAACTAGCATTATATTTATTAAACAACTAGAGGCAAGTTGATTATGGTAAAAATCGCCGAGATTTTACTATCTATTGCTAAATAATATCAGTGCGAACATCAGCCAAAGTACATCTAAATTCGAATTAGCGTGGCACAATTTGTGTCCCAGTTAAAACCCAGTTTTCGTGGACATTGTGAAATATGAATTTTTGGATATGTCTTGTTTGTCTGGCCTTTTTGCACAACGTCGTTGCGCAAAGTAAGTTTAAAAAAATAGTTTTGTTTACCTATTTATTTTTAAAATTAAACTACCTAAAGATCATTAGTTTTTTGTATGTTTTGAATTAATTTTACCAATTTTAATACGTACTTTTATATAATGTATAAGCAATAATTGTTTTTCTCTAGTTATAATAGCAAACATGCGGTGTTTTGCATTTCTGCAATTGTCTTTATTCGATTTTATCGGCATTATTTTGATATGGCTTCTTATGCAACGTTTCAATCAAGATATTAGCTTGTTTATTAAATGTGCAATTAGACAATGATATTAATAGAAACAATATTTTTTTTATGTTTGAGAAGAAATTAGGATTTGTCTGGGGAAATTCTGGACAACAATATTATTTTTGGAACAGAATTCCATTAACAGAAACCTTGTAAAATTTTATTATAATTAAATTCGAACTTAAATCGAGAAGAATTATTTAAATATTTACACGCTTAAGAAATATCTATTAAGAAGATTAAGTGACACATAAATTAAAATCGTACAATATTCTACGTCAATCTCTTACACGGATCTTACTAATGATTTGAGTTTTATATTTTAATAGTCTACTTAAAAATAATGTGTACATACATAATTAACACCTCTAAAAACTGTAAAACCCCCAATGAATCTTCGATTTATAACGTCAAAGAATGTGATTCAAATCCGTTTCAATTATTTTCCAGTTTCTCATGATTTCCTCGACTTTCCGTATATACAATATTCGGTTAATTACTTAATTTTCAATAGTTAGTTTTGTAGAAATTGAATTTCATAACTATTCCAATTTTTCAACGAATTCTTTCGCTCCCATCTATATCCATTTTAAGTAGATTAATTCGAATCGAAATCTTGACATTAATCTGAGAGAAGGTCAAGTTTTTCTACATATTTAGCAACATATTTAACGTTAATTTATGCACAAATCACTTTCATGACTATATATGTATATATTCGATGTCTTTCATTAAAAACAACAGAATATTTATACTTTTGCCAAAAAAAAATAATATAAAAAATAATATATATATATATATATATATATATATATATATATTTATCTTATGGGCAACAAGTAAACAATTGAAGTAATCTATTATCAAATAGATTACTCAAATAGTAATATATTAATCAAAGTCCTTTTTCCGAGTACGTTTGATCCTAGATCTTGATCAATTTCCCTTAAGGTTTTCAAAAGATAGAATGTTCGTTTATGTCAAGAAAATATTTCAAACAGCAATAATCTGAATTTCTTATTATTATATTTAACTATCTACTATATTTCTTGACTCTTATTAATTTATGTTTTTCTGTTCACTGCAAAAAATATTGAAAAAGTGAGTAATCTATTTAAATAGAAAAATCTGTTTTGAAAATTTGAGATTTTAAATTGATATGGCAAATTTTCACCTTCCTTTGTTAATTTTCTGGAAAACAAAACATTTTACAGTAAATTAAGTATTCGTAATGAAAAAACCTACGTAATGAATTTGTGCATGCATCGTTGTTTGCTCACAATTAATTGTTATTACCATGACATTAGAATAATTAAGCCATTTTTATAAATTTCACAATATCACCATTTCCGTCACCTATTAATAATATAATAACTCAAAATTTTACTGCCAAAGCGTAAATCTGATTTTTACCACATTCAAATTTCATGTACTTATTTATTGGAAATTAACTTTTATTACTTATATATAGAAAACATTTTTAAACAAAAGTGCCTACGCATTGGAATAAATTGCCTAATCGCAAAATTCATAAACTTAATAATTGCATGGATTGCATTATTAATTATTAATAGTTTTTCTTTTATAAATATGTACATTGTAGGGAAGAGTAATAAAAATAATTTTTTTATTTGCATAATTCAACTTCATACAATTATATCGCTATGTTTGGAATTTACAGTTAGTGAAAACCCTATTTTGTTGTTGGCATTGAGCTAATTTCGTTTATCACACTCTGGTGATTTTTATATTAAAATTAAATTGTTTTGATATCTTCTTGGGAATTATTCGCAAGACATTGTTCAAATATCTCTGCTGGCAGTTTTTATGATTGGTACCTACAAACGGATGCATAGCAAATTTCCATTTAATTAATAAATAACAAGTACTTGTAATAAATATTCTTAGCTAGCTAAGCTGTATTAGATTAGAATTATAAATAGGCAAAGGACCTGAATATTCATTGCAAATAAAAATGTCACTTCGCAGTAAAGAAATGCATATTAATAAACACCAACGAAGATAAATGCACAATTATTGTAATTCATCTATTTACGATCATTTACCTAAAATTATTTTTCTTTTTCATACATAATAGGTAGGTATACCCAGTAGGTAATAAGGATATTGAATTATTGTTTCATTTCTCACAGGATTCTCTTCTTAACGTAAAACTTAGGCAGCCCTTTTCATGAAAATCCTGTGGAGTACATCGATTAATTGAGGTAATTGTTTTAGTACCTGAAGGAACGCCATGTTACACGTCTCGAAACGAGTATGGTTTATGCATAAACATACAAAATTGCGAATTTATGATCCATTTACTAAGGACAAGAAGTAGAGATGCGGATACAGTGAAATATCTTAGAACGTCCACGTGCGGCTACGTTGGTAATTTACCGATGGTTTGCTGTCCACAAGATGCGTCAATTAACGATCTCAACAGCAACGAGGGCTTAGAAGAACGGGCCAAAAAGAATAAAGGCGATACTGAAAATGCTGGCGATGCGCAGCTGAACGGGCCTCAATGTGGGATCAGCAATACAACTAACTACAGAGTTGTTGGTGGAGTACCAGCTAAGTTAAGTACGTTAGTGCAAGCTCTTTTGGGACAATGTTGCTGTAAATGTTATTTTCAGACGAAATCCCCTTTATTGCCATACTGGGTTACAGAAACCAGAAAAATCCCAATACGCCTAAATGGCTCTGTGGAGGTTCTTTGATAACTTACAGGCACGTTCTAACTGCTGCTCACTGCGTCAACAATAGGAATGACTTGTAAGTGATATTTCTAATACAACAGCACACATTTTATGAGCAATATTTCAATTAATTGATAAATTATAAAATAGATATGTTGTTCGCCTTGGAGATCTTAATTTATTTGACGATAACGATGGGGCTTTTCCCGAGAACATCGAAATCTCGCATTCCAAAGTACACGAACATTATAGCCCTATAAACTACACCAACGATATCGCTATTTTGACTTTGCAAAGGAAACCAAAAAATC
Source organism: Phyllotreta cruciferae (assembly GCA_917563865.1). Taxonomy (NCBI): domain Eukaryota; kingdom Metazoa; phylum Arthropoda; class Insecta; order Coleoptera; family Chrysomelidae; genus Phyllotreta; species Phyllotreta cruciferae. The sequence continues at coordinate 5,466,755 of OU830615.1, forward strand.
GTAAGTCTACAAACGAACCTCGCAAACAGCAAATCATAAATTCTTCGTTGCAGCAAATGTCTGGCCTGTATGCATTCCCAACCAACAACCATTATTAAGCAACAGCTTCGTGAAATATCAAGCTATGGTTGCAGGATGGGGAGCACTTTATTTCAGTAAGTACATTGCCAATATCACCAAGTTTTATGAAACCACAAAATTGCGTTTATTGCAGATGGACCTTCGAGTGCAACGCTCCAGTTAGCTCAAATACCGGTAGTCGATCAGGATAAGTGCATAAGTGCATTTGCTAATAAAGCTGTGATTGACGACAGGATTATTTGCGCCGGTAGAGCAGATGGCAAACAAGACGCTTGCCAAGGCGACTCAGGCGGGCCCCTTTTCTGGGGAACCATAAGCGGGGAAGTCATTCATTATTATCAAATTGGTGTAGTTTCGTATGGTTTCCGTTGCGCAGAAGTTGGATATCCTGGTGTTTACACCAGAGTAACGAAATTCATTAATTGGATAGAAAACAATGTTAAGTTGTAATAAGTAGTAATAATTAGTATAAATACGTGCAAATATACGGTTTTAGAATTTTAATTTTGTCTTTGATTAATGAATATGCGACTGGGCCTTCCAGAGCTTAAGAGATTTTTATGTAGAAACTCTAGTATTGGAATTTATGGATGTAGAATTTACTTACTTATTATTTTCGAAGGTAGAAATAAGAAAAATAAAGAAGATATGAACAAAAAAGTAAGACCACAACAGTAGAAAAATTTTCTATTTATTACAAGAAACCTTCTCTATTTGACGCTAAATTTAAAATAATGGAACATTATTCTACTATTGCATTAATATACAAATTCGTGAGGTTCCTAAAGAAGTATAAAAAGGTGTTTAAATACAACATTAATTGTTTGATTCCACAATAATAGTAATACCACGAAAATGTAAAAACTAAAAAAGAAAATAATTCGTTTTCCAAATATACAAAATATTCCGATAAAAGCCACTCAAACACTAATAGCACTCCAAACGTTTGATGGATATATGTTAAATATTTCATACATATGAGGAGAATCCTACAAATGCGAAAACTCCACATAATTTAGGCGTGTTCAAATAGAGTTTGTTTTTATTAAATAAGAAAAAATTACCGGTATGTAATTGAAACATATTAAATGTAAAACGTATATTAATTATTATACGGGATAGAGTATACACTACAGTGTAGATCTAATTATTTGTATAAAGCATGGATACCATTTTAAATCAAATAGTTAAAAACAAAATATAACCTGTTCAACAGGCAATATTTTCTCTATCCTGTATAAATTGTTAATTCGATTTTTCAGTTTGACTACAAAATTCACAAATGTGATATAAACACGAACATTCTAGAAACAATCTTAATTAGATCATTGTAAAAATAATCCACACACATTTTTTTCAAAATAACTTGATTTTACTTGGTGTTACGACCTTATAGATTATGAATCTTACCCGACCAATAAACACTTTATAAAGGAAAATGAGAGATCCCTGCAAAATACATACATTTTGGACTTAAGTATTGTGCCAAAGATTTTTTAAAAACTGTAAAAACAAAATCTGTACAGGGTTATTTTTTATCTACAACCATTGAAATGTTTGAAAAAGGATAAATATCACATTTCGTAGAGAAGCAAAAAAATTGAATTTAAAAAAACTTGGCACAAAATAAATTTTGTCATAATGTTAATCCTATTGAATAATCGATTCTGTTTAACTTAAATATAATCAATTTCATTATGTAATAAATGGTTCTGAAATAGTTTTATCGAAAAATGATGCATTTTCCCGCTGTAAATTACTTATAATTATTACTTCTTAATTAGCACGACTGTAAACAATGTTTTACAAAATTGTAGGTACTTTAAGTAACTAATGGCAGTTAAAATGTTAATTTTCGTCTTCCTCGTTTCCTGAATCATCATTAGAATCGTCCGAATCTGACTGACCACTCGTTTCATCCTGAAAAAATTCAAATTATTGATTATCTATATACGAATTTCACGAGATTAAATGCATTACCTCATCATCATCTTCCTGTGAAGTATTTTGATTGTGTTTCTTTCTGGAATTAGAAAAACTCTCTAATTCTTCTTTTGTCATACTCTTCAAGAACTTCTCGAAATCTAAAATATATGCCTTTTTCTTCTGGGTGAGTTCGTCTTCGTATTTCTTCCTTTCATCAGCTGAGAGACCCTTCCATGCTTTAGCAACAGACTCATCGCCTTTATATAAAGATGCAAAGTACTTCAAAGGCGAACTAAAAAAAAATGTATCTGTTCAGTTTCAGTTAAATTAAATAACATCACAATACTTACATTGGGGGTTGTTCAGGTTCAATTAACTTTTTCGGTTTTTTCTCAACCTTCTTCACAGCATTGTTCACTTTATTACTAACCGCTTTTTTATTTTCTGAGTTAGCATCAGCTTTTTTCTTCACTGTTTTTCCTCCCGCCTTAGCTTTTTTATCTTTCTCATCCGACTTGAAACGCTTCGATTTATTTTTGGCAATTTCTAATTGTCTCTCTTCTTCCGGCAATGATTCTAGATATGCGGAATATTCTTTATTGTATTTTTCTATGGTCTGAAAGGAATCCACTCTGTGAATCAACGAAAATCATTTGAAAAGCGCAATTGATTACCTGATCAAATAATTCCTTGTAATGTTTCTTATCGTCCTCAGTGCATTCTTTCCATTGATTCGAAACGTAAACCAGCCGTTCCTTCACTGGAATATTTTTAATATCGGAATTAACCTCTGGATTCAAGATCAATCTAGCGAACAGATTATAAGCTGACACTGGAGGTTTTGGCGGTTTACCCGAAAGTCGTTCCTTAACAAGAAGCTCTTCTTTCGTTAACTGTGGTTTGTTAGTAGCTGTATGTACATAATCAGGATGGTTCTTAATATACTCCTTTATTTCTTCCTAGATAGAAACAATGATGAATTGAAATGAAGTGAGATGAATGTGTTAGATTTAACGTACCTCATACTTCAATGTTTCGGCTTCAGAATAACTGATCCATTCGATTTTCTTATCATCGGGCATTTGTTTCCACCTTTCTTTGCATAATTCTTTGAATGCACCCTTATCATCGACCTGTTCTTTGGAAGCTTCGGATAAGTGGTAGTATTGGAAAGCGTTTAGAGGGCGTTTGGGCACTTTTTCTTTTGGGAGCCTGACAGGTTTTTCGACCACGGGTTTTGGGGATTTCGGTATCTTAGGGGGTCTTTTAGATTTCAATTCCTTTTCTGCCTTGTATTCGGGATGAGTTTCACTGAAAAATTAACATTTGATTTAAACATTTTTATTTATTTATTGTAGTTTGTACTTACTGAAACTCTTTCATTTTTTGTTCATACTCTTCCTTGTTTTTGTTGGCTATTTTTTCGTACTTCATTCTGTTTTCTGGTGGCAATAATTTAAACTTTTGGCTACACATTTTCGCAAGTTCCGTCTATAAAATAAATGGTGCTTTATTGACAAAGTACATTTCCAAGAGAAGAGTAAATCTTACAGCATCTAAACCTGGATGTTCAGCTTGTAATGAATCTTTTTTCTTCAAATAGTAGATAAAATATGCAGATAGTGGTCTTCTCGGCATGTCGGGATGTCTATTTTTTGCTTTTTTACTCTTTGTTCTTGGCGCTACAATCCATTCTTTGGCATCTTGGATGACTTCTTTTAATATTCTATACCTTCTGAGTTTCTTTAAAACTAAGTTCCAAATTTTTTTACAATCTTCTGAAGAGTAGTTTTTAAAAGCAATCTGCAAATAGTTGTAATTAAGAATTTTAATGAACTGGAATACTAAAATTCCCTACTTTGTCCCATTCTAGAGCTTCCACTCTTTTCATGTAAGGTTTTAAATCGTTTTCTGGAAGATATGTTTCCATTCGATCCATCAACTCTATTAAATCACCGTTGGGCCAATCAATGCCTACTCTTGTTTCTGGAAAAAATAATATATGTATATTCAGTCATTTAATCATTTACAAAGCAACTGCTTCAAAACTGATATAATATTACATGAGCAACTAACTGTTTACCTTTAGGGGGATCTTTCTTTTCGACTTTCCTTTCTAACTGTTTCAGAAGATCATTTTCATCCCAATCCGAATCTAATCCGTCTTCTTTAATAGATATTGTGACAACGTTCTCGTCGTCTTCGTCAACTTTTTCGCCCTTTATATCGACGATATTGACTTCGTGGGTTAAAATCATTTTGGAACTATTGACAACAGGTTCTTCCAAATCCTCTGCTGAAGCTAATTTTGAACTTTTACTCGTGCCTTTTTTGGGAGTTTTCAGAGCAGAAATATTTTCATTGCTTTCTTGACCATCGGTTTTTGATTTTTTCTTCTTTTTGCCCTTTTTAGATACTGCTCCATTGTCTACATTAGTCCCTTCAGCTTCTATTTCGTTACCTAGATGCCCGTTTTTTTGTTCATTTTTCGTAGAATGTACATTCTCGATGTTCTCATTTGATAAAACTAATTCAGTATTATCGTTACCTGAAAATTTGTTCTTTTTGATTTTTTTAGATGGTACTTCATCAGCGTCCTCGGTTTCAGCGTTCTTCCTCTTTATAGGTTTGTTTTCATAGTCAAGGTTTTCATTTGTTGACTCTATTTTTTTCTTTTTCGTTTTTCTTAGTCCATCATCATTTCCATCAATACCTGCATTCCTTTTGTACTTTTTGGAGTTCATAGTGGAATTAATAACTATACAGTTTTCTTAACCTAGTTAAACATCATTTTTCATTAAAATCGTTGATAATTTCTATAATTACATGTATAAACAATTCTTCGAAATCATACTGACTGGATAGTTCAATCAAACCACACGTTCTACTACACAAACGTTTAAATTTTATCACAAAATAATTATTTTTTTGAGTTCAAAGAAATGATCAAATTTATAAGTTTATTTCTAATATTGCAAAACAAAAAATAAGCATCCAAACAAAATGGGTTCGGAAATGTCAATGTCACGTCAATTGTCATAGCTCTCATGTAAGGCAGCCAATTTTAAAACAAGTAAAAAACTATATAAAAAACCAATTTTGTCAGGGATATTTAACTTTAGTAACCTGTATTCAGTTGGCAGCAATGAAAAGGTTATATAAGCTCATATGGGCATAAATATTGTTTGCAAACGTAATTACGATATAATCCATTATTTTTTTTGTTAATGTTATCTTAGACCTGTTTTTACCATTTTTTCAAAATATGTACTTTCTTCTTTTTTTATATTACACTTCATCCACTAGGCAAATCGGTCTCAATTTTTTTGTTACGTAAAAATGGTTGAAAATTGGTGTTCTGTGTGAAATGTCAAACACAATACATATTCTCACAAGCATTTATCTCATCTCTTTATTACTAGAGGGCACAAAATATGTTGATTTAAATTTTGAATATTGTTGGATTTATTAACAAGCAAATTATTATTAGACCATTACATTATAATGTTATTGATTTTGTTTAGGAGTAGTTTGTATAGATGTTTTCTTCGAAATTAGGCTTGATTATAACATAAACCAACAAATAAGTGTAAATTTAAAACCAAAATATTTAAAATTTAAATATGAATCTATACTGATAAGATTTTTATTGATTAAAAAATGTTAGTAATAAATTTTTAGCAACAATATGGTTCAATTGAGATAAAACAAATGATGAATAATTTTAAATTGGTGTCCCTTTTGTCTCAGGATATTTGTTGAACCTAATAGGAAATTTATTTCAAAAATTAAAAATCACTAAATCCAATAAAGCGAATATTTTTATATTTATACGTAAACAGATCATTCGGAATAGACAGACAAAAACAAAAAGTTGAGACACCTCAAAAACACGTAAGTTTCCCCACTTTTTCAAACAATTTTCTGTTCAGCAGCACATTGCGCATTTCGTCGTGAACTCAATTGGTTTGCCCGTCGTGCGCTTTGATTTTGATGACTCTTACATTTTAAATACGGTGGTTAATAATAGTAACTCTTTGTTTTGAAGTGTAGTGCACAAAAACAAAACTAACTTTGTGAATTAAAACCCATGAAAACAACGCAAATATGTCGCAACATTACAAAGGATAACGAATAGAAACAATTCATTCTAACCCCAAATCCGTAGTGCCGGTTTCGAAGCTGTCAGATCGTAGTGGACTATCAGCTGATTGTAGTTTTGTTTACATGATAATATGCAAGCTTAATCCCTCCAGGGGCATCCCAAAGACGTTGCTTTACGTATACCAGTGAACGATGTCAGTTTGTAAACAAGACAAAATGGTTTTCGATTCGCACTAATTTTAAGGTTATACTGTTTTTGTGTTGATAAATAAGATCAAAATGTTGTGTTTAAAGAAAGTGTACAGAGACGAGCTGCTTCAACTGGCTCTGCTGCTCAGCATTCTGCGAGTCAATAACGACTCCTTTTACGATAATATTTACAACAATTTGGATTTCGACAACGGGACAAGCTGGAGAAGTATTACACCTGCTTTTCTTCGATCTCACTATGTTAGCCCGAAAAGCTTGGATTCCGTATTGCTGAATTATCAAAGGGATTTGTTCGCCGATTTGAATTCGTTGGGAAGATTCAACGGGGGCAATTTCAGGCATCCTGATGTTACAACTTATTTGCTCAACATCGATCGAACTGCGTCTGCATCCAATACAGATTCTTTGCCGGTGGCCAATGCTCCAGGATCTCAAAACCAATCTGACAGCACTGTGAACGAAGAAGCTGCTAATTCCTTAGATTATGCTATCAATCTGTCACAAGAGGTATGTGCCATTTATTTACATAAAAGTTGTACGCAAAAATATATGCACAGATAATATAACATGCAAGATACGAGCCATTTTTTAAATTTTATAAATCCTCTTGCAGGCTTGTTTGTTATTAGATAAAGGCTATATTATATATTTATAAAGCAAATAATAGAATTTATATACTTTTAGTGCTATCAGTGAGGCTTAGGTGCTAATTAATTCCTTTAGTTTACTTGTACATCACTTTTTATGGTAAAGTAAAAGTGAATCATCGCGATTTATAGAAAGTCTTATTCAATACCATAACAGAAACTGTATCCATTGACATGTGTTGTCCTCAATTTTAACAGTTTTTGTAGAATGGTTAGTTTTTATTTTTTATTGCAATAGCATATAACCCAAAAATCACTGTGAAATATCCATTAACTCAATGATAGCAAAAAGAATTTCCTAAATTCGTATGTTTTTCAATGAAATGCACTTTAAACTCAACAATAGTTGAACATGTAGAAAATGAAACCACCAATCTATACTAAGTATACCACCTTGAATGATATTTTAGCCTTGACATAGTACAATTAAATACTAGTTTTTTTTAACTTTGCCAATTTGATATAAACTGTATTTACTTACAATTAAGTAAAATACATGTTTGTAAGATTTTTAATTTAAACCTTATTTAAAATTTTGTAGTGCTCAATCCCAATTAGACAAAGAATAGTTCGTGTTTAACAGGCAAAATACTTTTATTTGCTTAAAGAAACTTCTTAAGATTTTCTCCATAGAGATATTTGCACCTCAATTTCCATGGACAATCGGCTTTTCTTTATTAGAAATGTCATTTACATCTTTACATCTCAATTTGTTCGCGTACATCATTTATATTTTTAGAGTATTTTCACCTGTCTTTTACAGATCTTCTCTTATGATATTTATTGATTATAATTTGAAGCGGAGTATTAAAATTTATAGGAGTTGCCAATAATACAAATATGTATTTAATGCATCAGAGATAATCTCATTTATACTATCAGCCATTTCAGATGAAAGTTTAGTTTAGTAAAAAATATTTTATTTGACCAATTACGAATTATTTGGACGACGATTAATTTGATTTTACATTATCTATTTGTTTTTCTGTATTTAGTTAAGTTCTATGGTAAGTTTTTTCTATGAATTAGTAACCTATTATGGTATTGAAGGCATCTAAAGGTTATATTTTTGCGTGGGGTCCTCGAGATCAAAAACATTTAACGAGGTCGTTTCCACGAAAAATTTGGCAATGCTCTGTTTTCGTTTCGGATTTTGGTATACTTTGAAACTGATTGAAAAAAATGTTTTCTTCAAAACAACTCCCGCCTTTTAAAGCTTGCATTCTAACAAACAATATTTTTACATTATTTACTATTTTTTAAATAAAAAATGCGTATTGTGTGGATGTTACTTTGCTTTATAGGGGGTCAGCAAACTTTTGAAACAGAAACCTGAAACCTGTTTCATGAAATAAATTAAATACTATTCGAGAATCCTATTTATTTTTAATTCCAACGGATTTGGGATTCGCAAATTTTTGCATAAGCTAATATTTATGTCTTATTGAAGAGTAACATTAACTTACACTCAATTTGTGAATAATTACTTTGCAAATAAACCATTTTGAATAAAACAGGTAGTTGTTATTCCTACATTTCACTTGAAATGAAAATTAGACCAATGTACATTTTGAATTATGGAATATGCACTTTATTTATAAATTGTTTGTAGATTTTGGAAGATTTTCTTAAATTTAGAACGCTTGTCAGTGGACAAGAAATATATGTTGAGTTTTGGGGTATTTTGAAACAAGGTTAATATGTTTGGATCCTTAATAATGCATTCATTATTTCAATAATAAATAAAGATGATGCTGCTCTAGATATTTAATGACAAAGTGGAAAGCGATTAAGTAGTAACTCTTTGTTGTGAAAAGTTAAGTTCTAAATACCTTAACGTTTTTTGATTTAAATCATAGTTGTAATATTTTTATCCATATATGATGACGGAGATGGAGGGAGATTTGAGAATTTTTGAGTGATATTTTTTATTTCTATTTTTATCAACTAAAAACACATCGTTTTCTATTCAATAATATTAGGAAAGTGCGTCAGTATGTAATTGTTTAAGTGTGTAAAAATTTATCAAAGTTATATTATCGATCTTGTTTGAAATGAATACAAACGATGGGAGCATTTAAGATCGAAAGATATAGTACAAAATTAGTTTTTGATAGCATATCCCGCCTAGTTTAAGAGAATTAGTTCAGCAAAACCTGTATAAAAGGAATAAAAATAGTTTGATGAAATTAGAATAAGCTGCATAAAAGGGAGCTTGGAAAAAGTAAGTAAGTTTTCGTTGAATATGAATATTTGTTTGTTACTATACCTAACGTAAATTAGTATTTTAATGCAGGTAAATTTGCGTGTTCTAGTACGTCCATTTTTTCAAACTAATTTCAAGTTAATGAGTAGTAAACGTGTATTTACTCAAATGAAAAATATTAATGTGAACTAAGTAAACAATTTTGACGTAATTATAGTATCTACAATTTTTGACTAGTAATGATTAGTTATCTATCTAAGGGCAAGGACATTTACAATAAGTATAATGGTCACTAACAGAAAGAAAACATGAATATGAATAATTGTAAAGCATTAAAGTAAAATTTTAATTAAAATTGAACAATTAGCACCAAAAATACAAATTTCCCTTAAATTCTTATCAACTCGCTAAGTAAATTAAAAAATATAGTTGTATAAATTAAGCAATATTTTCGACACACTTTAGTAACCAACAAAAAATTAATGAACGAAACATATAAGTAATTTGAATTACTAATGAACACAAAATCATTACCATACGCCGGCTACATTTTGGTCTTACCGTAAATTGGGGTTATTTTGCCTCTACTGGGGATAGTTTGCTCTAAATTTATCTCAGATGCTATTTTCTACAGTATTATGTAGCAGGATGTAATTTCATGGAAAGTATCCCCGATATTAGAGCAAAGTAACCCCACTTTACGTACCGTAAATATCTTCATATCGTCTTATTTTCGTGCATTATGCTTTCTTTTTTAGCTTTGTTCGAAATTTTCTATTTTTATCCCGGTTCGAGCGTTCTGCTTTTGTGAAAAGTCGTACGCTTTGGTCTAGCCGTTTGAAATGTGTTTCCATGACCTACAGGTTAGTTTCAATGACGTCCAAATTTAAAAACAAAGGATTTTATTTTATGAAACATTGGTTGGTCTAAATACGTATAAAGGCTATCGATATTTTGTGTTCTTGGTGGATATATGGGGTCACCCAATGCATTTTACTCCGACTCCGACTGCTAAGGAAAGTAGTCTAATTATATTTAGATATAACGCAAGAGAAATGTGTTGGCAAGCTCAATATTTAAAATTTACTTTCTTATTTTTACTACGAACAATTTTGCGAATTACGTTTTTTTTATATTCTTTCTAATGATACAAAAAATAAATGGGTTGTTTTCGTTATTTGTTAAAAATAGCTTCAAAACAAAAAGGAAAACGTTCTTGGGACTTTGATAAAATATGACAAACAATTTTATTAGATACAATAACATTTTGTTTTTTTATTCAGTAAGCATGTAATATCTTATCAATGTATGTTCATTTTACCGCCACATTTACATAATTCTGAATTGTCTAGTTTTGACCTCACCAGTAGGCAAAGACAATGAATTTTATACTATTGTAGAAAGAAAATTATTACCCAAGCGTTTACTTTGAACCAAATCCAAAGAGCATTGGCTAAGTTAGTCTTGAACCACAAAATTTATTGTGTTAAAGAATAACAAGTAAAAGTCCATTGACAGAACTATTGAAAATTATAGCGTAAGTTTAATTTGGACTCTTCATATTTTAGTAATTTGGTATATTTATTATATTTTATTTATGTAATTCAGAATTTTACAGGTACGTAAAAGAATTATCTGCAATGAAATTATTGCTGACGAGTCATTATTTTCTATAATGCGTGCAATTAGTTTTTTAATAAATTCATATTTCACTATCCGGTAAGAAATGTATTCATGTAGGTACTCGCTGATAGGTAAGTAAATAACATTATTGGATATTTTAAAATAAAGTGTAGATAATGTTGGAAAGCAATCAAAAAACGACTTTCAAGTAGCTTTAATGTAGCTGTGCAATTATGTTAATGTACAAATTGAACAATCCGTATAACCTAAATTTTATCTACGTAATAAATATTCATTTATTTTAATTCCTGATGTAAAAGAAGTTTCTAGAATATTAGTAATATCTAAAATTTAAGAGCAACCTACACATAGGCAATCCAAATAACACCGATCGACTGATCTAAACTCGGTGAATTAAAATTTCCGCACTTTGAACAGGCTGTGATTAATTTTAGAAAATACATACATACAACATCTATTCTTTTTAATAACGTAAGTATGATGTTGATGCAAAATTGTGCAATCAATTAAAGTCGTCTTTCGGTGTGATGTCAAAATATTTTGCTTATCTGTAGATACTTATCGACCTTTAAATTTCTGTAATTTACCCCTAATGTGACGTTATTCCGAAAAAGTGAACATTTAAATAATACCAGTTTGTGCAGATTAACAACTGAGCATCTAAAAACAATTCACATCGTTTATTAATTGGCTTTAATTAATTGGCATTAAAAATAACATTTTGTTCTTGATAAGGTTCTTTTGATAATTAGCGTACATAAACAACTTTAAATTTATATCAGAATATTTTGAAATTGCTTCATTTAATTTTTTTCATTATGCGATTGGTTTAAAATTTATTTGTGTGGCCATAAATGAACGTTTTTAGTAAAATGAAGTATTAAATCTTAAATGGATAACTTTTAAATTCTAATTAATCAGACTCGCACCAAACCAAAGGAAATGGAATCGTAGGTTTCTTTGAATTTGACGTATCTATTATTTCCATTATTATGGAATTTTTGGGTTTTAAATTTAATTTCACATTTCATGACGAAATTAAATTGTAATTGACCATAAGTTCAAAAGCAAAAACATAGAACCCTTCTCTTGATAATAGTGATAATTTTTTCATTGAATATTTCGATTCGGGTATTGATTTACATAGTTCTTTAATTCAGGAGCGTTCTCTAAAGGTATTAAAAAATTTAAAGTTTGGATTTTCCTCAATCGATTGGTGTATTTCAATGCGGCCAATAACCTTTAGTAATGATATTGTCAATTTATGAATATTTGTAATTTACTGGACTACAAACGGTAATGACATAAATAATATAAGTTTTGGGAATAGCATTTAAATGGTTGTTTAGTGTAATACTTTTAGACGTCATGTAAAGTAAAATATTGATTTTTTAATACCAGTTAATTATTAGGATATAAAAATACAAATTCGTATGCGTTAGAAATTAGTTTAACAATTTTGAAATGATAATAAATTCTGAACTTGCCAGTAACACTTTAACTTATTGACGTCATGAAATATTAGGGAACTGTGTTTCTCCAAAATACTGAATTTCTTCAAATATTGATTTATTATTATGGCAAAAAATGTTTGCATAAGTATATTTGCAGTTATTTAACAAAATAAATGATTTATTATCTAATAAAAACTCATAAAGATTAACACCAGATAAGTAAAAAGATAGTGGGGTTACATCGTTTTTCAACCAGATGCTAGATTCAGTCTGTATCACCAGAACATACATTAATGTAATGAAATCGATTAAAAATTAAAAATAATTTATTTACAATAGTCCGCAAGCGATTGTGAACCTTCAGTCGTGCATGTACCACGTGCTTTAATGTAATTATATTGTACAGACTAAAGTCAAGGATTTTTAGTTTTAGAGAAATATACCTATCAATCGCGACTTACTGTTCAGTGCTTTCTATGTAAATCAACTATCAGCTCATTAAATACGTAATTGTGCGTGTTATTTGTCGGTTTGTGCCTAAATTTACGGACTTTCGGAGGTTTTAAAGTGTCTTGTTATGGTGTGTTATGAGTTTTAAAACAGATTTTCAAAAATGGTAAGTAAATAAAAAAAATGTTGTTTCTTCACAAATCATGCGCATTCGCGTAAATTCGTAATATTTTTACACTTGTTTTCTTTAATATTGTAAATAACTATGTGTAGAACACAGAAGTTTGTATAAAATCATGATAATTTCTTAATAAAATTGTGTATTTTCATAAATTTTCGATGAAATATGTTGTATTACTCTATCTGCAATAAAGGTTATTTTCCATTTACGTCATTGCATTTATTAGAAACGGAGGAAGAAGAATAAATTGCTTGTTTCTTTCGTAACATGGTAACACTAAAAAATGGAAATCGTTTTACATATTTTTGAACGGTCTTTTAGGCTTTTATGTCGATTTTTCAGTTCTTTTAGTAGTTTCCTATACGCATTAGCAATTTAGTATAGAAGTTTGCCGATAGAGTGTAATACTTGTACAATCCGGTTGGATCGTGAGAAAGTCGCGTCTCCATAGCACTGAATATACCTCCACAATCTTCAGTTTTCATCGATTTTTCTTAGAAAGCTTGATTTAAATATCGATGGACTTTTGACATTAAAATTTATTTTATCTACCCTCAAAAGTTGTCGTTAACATCATCAACAAGTATATTGGGAATTCCGGAATATATCAAAAAATCTAAAGCTTATTAATATTGATCTAACATTCTATAAATATATCTATATCTATAAATAAGATAATATTAAACATTGGAGAGGGTCATTTAGTATAGAGTAGAAACGTTTTCCTTAGTACTTTACCTACTTTCTCTCATTTTATTTCGATAATATATCCAAACAAATTTATAGGTATCATTCGATTTCTTATCTAATCATTTATATTATAATATTTTTTAAGTATGATGGATACGTTTCTAAATTTAAGCGATTGGTTCGTATTACTTTGTGTTTAATGAATTTAAATGTCTTTAAAATTTATTATCTATGTATACTCAAAAACGATGTACATGTCAGGATTGCGTATAATTGGCAAACTAAAAAGTAAAATATAGGTATTCGCGCGAAATTTCATTTTATGTACAGACCATTTCTACAGACAATTTTATCTATATAGACTTAATATGGCACGTATGGTTTGCGATATCTATTAAATATACTTACCACTTTGTATCTTTCATCTATATTGCATTTTATTACAGTGCATGTATATATTCGGGAACTGCATTGAGCTGTTCCACTTGGTATTAATATTCACATTGCAAAATCATAGAAAATTAATTTTATTCAAAATTCAAGATTGTAATTGATCATTGATGACCTTTTAATCGCGCGGTGTTAGATATATATTGCTGATTATTCCGGATGCACCATCAAAACCAACATTTTGTAAAAATAATGGTTTTTGGCTTAATTTCTAAATAAGTAAAAATACTCGGTTCAAGGAGAAATATATGTATGTAGACACCCTTAATTTTTTAAACAGCTTTTGGGCATGGTTGACCGCAAGGGCTAGCCACAGGGCAGGTAAACGAAAGGGTTTCTCTGGTATATACGTGTGTTGAAGCAGCACACAGCGGTGATCGTCACAGAGATTACCGATAGGAAAACAATTGAAATTTGACAAATGACTTTTTCGGATTGTCGGGTGGTCAGGACGATACGAATGACAAATGATGTAAAGACACTTTGGTCTCTTTGATTCTTTAAAAAATAACGTGGACCACCTATCCCGTACGAGAGCGACCGTGTTCAAAACTATTAATATTGCTGTCTTGTCAAGTTCGATTTCTCTTCGATAGCTTTGTATTGATACGTCAATGATATTATATGTATGTCCTAGCGTCATATCAGGTAGTGTATGTGTAACGTAAATCCGCGCTGTATAGATTATATTATTTTTATTCCAAACAAATCATAATTCTCGATGGCATTTTTGAGATCAAGTAGAGAAACCAAATTGGTTGGCAGGTGAAAGCATTTTGATTTTCAGGTCAAAAATGTAGAAAACTGAACAGCCCTCAATCAACTATATGCAAGCTGAAGATGATTTCGATTTGTCAAACAGAATAATCATTCGATTTGGTTAGTAGAAACTTTAACGCAGCGTAAAAAATTCTAAATTAATTAACAAAGTACCTTATAGCAGACTATTTTCTTATCGATCAATTTTGGCATAGAATTCCGACAGGATTGTACGCTTCAATGATCAATGCGGCATGATTAGCGCTAGACATGGGTTCCATTCAAATAATCTCTTTTTTTGTAACAAATTATTAATTAAAGAAGAAACAGAACAATAGAAACAATAGATAGGGGCAGGTGACTGAGGTTATAATATAAAGGTCCGGTCTAGTAGGAATTTTATCGATCTGCTGATCTAGCTAAATAATATTTTACACAACTATTAATCGTAATACTGAGTTATAATTAAATATGAAATAATTAAACTAATTTGAAAATACATAAATTTGATTTGATACATAGATTTGTTTGAATTCGTAATTCAAATGGTGACATTATTTTCTTATTTACAATCAAAAATTTGTGTACTTAGGAAAATTACCTATCGCAAAACCATTTATTTAGAATAAAAGCCCAAACTCATTTATCAGCAATACAACATTGTCTCGACAACTTATCAGCACTTCATTACCACCTCTTTTTCTTAGTACCTATACATTCACTTAAAACGTGAGAAGACTCATTTAACATCATCAACACAGCTTTAATACTCCATCCAAAATTAGATCTATATTGAGATAACTGGTATATAAGTGCTGATCAATTAAATTGATATTCGGCGTTAGAGTCATTCAAGAAACACTAATAATTTATCAATGATGTTGGATTAGATTTGTGTGTAAACATCGTACATATGCTTTGATAATCTAAAATTTAAAATGGCTACAGGTATACTATCGAAGAATAGTTTTTGTTTTATTTTTCTTGCTTTTTTTTAAATCATCATTGTGGTCCGGTTCTGTTCCATCAGAAGATCAAGCGTGACTTAAAAAGAGAATCTAACCCGTCGACATAATCAACGCTGACCAATCGCAAAGAACTTTTCAACAAGCCGATCACAACAGGCCTCTGAACCCTGACAGCGATAATATATGGATGTATTACAAGCCTCCAGCTCTGTCGGTCATTTTCATAAAAATTTTTATTATCATTAAATTCAGATGTAGGTACTACGTAAGTACAGCGTTGATTCGTACTGTTTGTTCATTGACAGCGAAGTTAATGAAACTAATTTATTTGTTAATCAACACCTTACTTAATAAATCGGGGTTTCATTCTCTTGTATCTTACAGTGCAGCAGCAATAGCTGCAGATGCGAGAGTACAATGCTGCATGCATCACGCAATGCTGGTCACGTCTATAGTTATTCTTGTCGCAGTGTATACGAACATAATACAGAATTTTTCGTCGAAATAAAAAACGATGCAAAAGACCAATACCTATAATAGCTTATGAGTTGAAAGTAGAAGTTATTCCAGACTAGCAATATAATATTCCACATGAGTTCAATTCCATTATACTGTTAGTAATAATTTATTAATCAAAGATAATATCAAAATTAATGACTGCAGCTCAGTCATACTTCCTTTTCATATAAATTTGCTAGGTATTGTAAAATATTTTTCTATATATTTTCTCCTAAAATTTTCGTTTCTACCCGCTAATGAGTCCATCAGCATATAGCTAGGTATGCGGTAACATGATAAATGATAGTTCTTAATAGTATTCTCTTCTTTCTGTATTGTTAGGATGGTCCGTCAGTCCTGTCGGCCTTATTCGAATCGGATTGGGCAAAGGCTCAAACGGCGCAACGCAACTTTTCAATGATGCTGTTTAATGCTCGCCGCCTAGCTCTCTTAACTTTAATCAGGCAAAACCGAAAGGCGAAGAATGAAGAAAGACCCCTTGAGTTGTCAAGGAAAAGGCAGACACGCCTGTACACCTATCGAAGATAAATCATTATAGAATCGTATTAGAACACATTAATGTTCCGCAAGATCAAATAAAATTTTAATTTCGGTTCACAAGCAGAGTATGACAGTGGTGTGTTCAGTCAACGTGACATTAAACGCATTTTTACTGTTTGACCAAGAGTTAATTATAACAATTTCTGAACTATGTACCTCTATTAGAAATTATATTTATTCAAAACCTGTACATATTAGATCGTCAACTTAAAGAAAAGATCCTGATATCTGAATCAATTTTGTTTTAGTCCATCAGATAATTACTATTAATAAAAAATAAATTGGCTATGGTATAATTAATACAGAAGTACAGCAAGTATAATGAGAACATAAAATGATATTAGTTTCCTATCAGTATTTTATAATTATTCACTATTTTTTACTTTGTTTAATTAATACGGTATTAATATAGTTTTAATTATAAATTAAAATTACATTGTGCTTTTCTAATTACAAAATTTACATATTACGCTGTAAGTATAATACAGGTAACGTATTGCCTATGTATATATGTATACCTAACAATTAAAGTTTATACATACGTACCTACTCTTATTTTTTGTTTTTTATTTTGATTAATGATTGTTACTGATACGTTAATAGAAGACTAATGAAGCAACATAAATCGAAACGAAACAACACCTACTTTTGTATTATAATTAACAACATATTACATACTATAGAAATTAAATCAGTGGCGTTAGGAGTAGGCGAGTTGGTACGTTAAATTCGTTCATACATAAAAGTATACCTATTTTAAATTAAATTAGCGAATTTTGAACTTGAATCTTTGAAATGAGCTTCACGTTGAATTCATTTTAAGCCAATAAGTTGATACAGAGAATTATAGAAGTGAAATAGAGAATTAGAAGAGTGATAACATTTGCAAACAAATTTCCTAATTTTTGTTGTTATATCCGTATTCCACATTGGTACCTTCATCAATACTTCAATTAAACAATTCTGTCTATGAAAATTATTGAAAATTAGCATTCTGCGGTGTTTCTGCGAAAAAACTAAGTCAAAATCGTTTGCTGAGCATATTGTCAATTTCGTACTCATTACCTACACTAATTACTGTACATTTAAAGTGTGCAATCGTAAATTCTTATTAATAAGCCTATATTGGACTACGTTTTTGCAAGGAACAAAAACCACGCTAGCGCTTTTTGAAGTCGAGTTTAGTACGTGATAATTACTAAATAGGTAGATTTTCTTTATTGTACAATGAAAAAATTGCACGCCACTGATTTTAATCACGACTTGACATGAAATAAAAAAACTGGCGGACCAAGAAAGGCATGCATTACACGACTCGGAGACTCGACTATCCCGCTGGTATACAAGATGGCGAACCACGGACCACTTAGCGGGAGTTTAGGAGTGGTCCTCGCTCCTCGATAACGTTCTATGCTCTGCCTTCGGCCTCTACCCCCCTTCTGCTTTCCTCCTCTTTGGCTCTTTTGCCTCTACCCATTGTCTTTGTCGCTCCTCCCAATCCGACTAATGTACGACTGTCGGCTTTTTATGCTTGGAGTTCGTACCGGCGCTGTGCCGCCTGTGCCGTTCGATGCGGCTTCCACTATTCGAGCTTTGAACTTTTCATATTACATTCTTCTGAGACCTATGTAACAGTCGGCCTTTATCGTTCACTGCGTTTAATTAACATTCTCTTTAATCTCTCGAAACTTTTCTTTTACAACATTTCTAATTATGTACCTACTCCTAAATTGCTTTTTAACCATGTTAGACAACGGAGATTTACTATTAATTAAACAATCATTGCTATACCTACTTGAATATACCTGCAGCCAATTTAATAATTAAAAAAATAATTATTTATTTTTATGGATAGGCTGAAACTTCATTAAATTGTTCACATATCTTTCGAAGCATTACATATCGTATCGTATATGATTAAAAATGTAGATCAACTTAAGCCACAACACCGTACTTCATTTCAGGAGAAACAAAACATAATTAATAAACCAGGAAATATATAGCTTCTTATCTAGATAACAATTTAGACTCACATCATCTAAGCGTGATATACGTTGCTAATATGTAGATTGTATATCTACGGATTCTTATTCTTAAATTATCTGAACATTATTTTACCAAAAACAATTCAAAAGTATGTATTATTAATTTCCGTTATTTTCTGTTTTAAAGGATATGGATTTAATAGAAGTTCTTTGGAAGCAAGATGTCGATCTTGGTTTCACAGTTGACAACATCAAACCAGAAAAAGAAGACATTAAAACTGAACCCGATGAAAAGGTCACACCAGTCAGTGCTGCAGACAAAGATGATATCGAAAAGTTGAAAACCCTTCAAGCTATTAATGATGATTCAATCAAGGTGTGTATAAACTTTTAAATGTAATTTTATTCTCGATAGGTATATTCGCATGTAGGTGCATATTCAAAAAAGCGATGATTATAAAAGGAAATTGTTAATTTTTTGAAGCGTTCTAAAAATCATAGACAAATATTTTTTATATTCTATTGGATGGGTGATTTTAAATTTTAATTGCGGTTTCTTTTTAAAGCAAGAGAAAGAAGAAGATCCTTGGTCCGGGTTCGACTATACCATTGATACAGAAACAGGTAAGCAATTGTTAATTTTTTAAATTATTGAAAATGCAAAATATGCGTTGAAAAAATAGGTATGGTTTAGTTTTTTTCCTCGGGGACACCACTGGCGTTGTGCAAGTTTGTAAAAATGGAAATGTAAACGGAATCTCCTGCAAGCTAGTATGACTTTTCAGAGTTCGGTATTTTTCTAGGGCTCATGATGATAGATACAGTAAACAATACAAACAGAAATCATTCAGTGGCTGTAGCTGACCAGCCATTTTTACATTTATGGGGACACCTTGCCAGACTTTATGCAGACGAGAATGACTGTTGTTTTCTTCACCTCGACCTAGCCACTATTTCTCTTTAAATGTGTCTTTTAACACTTGCACTTAAATTGCTGTCAATGACTCTTCACTCTTTATATACCAAATCGATAACAGCACAAATACGGGTCTGATAACAATAATTAACTATTAAAGGTGTCATGATTTTGTACTTCATCATGTGCATTTCATTTATGCACTATATACATATGCAAAAAACTAAATTGATTAAAACTTTTTATTGGCAGTTATGAATTATTTTAGTAGGTATTAGCTAATTCATATTATATAATATTCGTTGTACATATTTTGCTATCGATTAATTTGAAAACTAAATTAATAATAATATATTTTACTAAATTTTTAATTTTCCTCTATAATTAGATCCTCTATAATGTTTCGGTGGGATTGTTTTAAAGGCGGTACATATTATATGATCTCTAATAAAGAATTATTTTAAATTATAAGTAATTCCACGACAGCTGCTTCCAAGAAGCTTGCAGTTGTTTTCTACCAGACTCCATGACATAGCAACTTTATTTCAGGATATTTCTTTTACCTTCTCATTGGTTTTTTTGGTATATGTTTTACAGCTCTAATCTATATAATATAAAGTATGAACCAAAATTAAAAAAATTGAAAGCAACTTTGAAATTAGCAATTTATTTGGTCAACATCTTTGTTTTAATAATTACAAATTTGGTGAAAATTATGGTTATATGTTCGGTTAAGGATTGAATTTGAATTCCTCCAAAATAATCAAATTCAAAACTGATTACAAACTTTTCTCAAACATTTCACCTAATACCTAAGATTATATGAATCTTGAAGTATCTCTCGTATAGCCTATGGATATTTATTACAATCGATATGTAAAACAAAAATTTTGGTGACTTTGTATCAATAAAAATCTTATATAGGCCCCAATAGGCATTCCAGTGCATCGGTGTGTTATCATAAGTATCTTATTCAAAGATCCCAACAATATAAATTTAGATAGGTCTAACCTGTCTTGAGTGCTTAACAATAACACCTTTTCTTTATTCGAGAGTTGAGTTAATCCAGTGAAGAGTGGATGGTACAGAACAAAGGTGTTCTCAGTTATGCACTTGATGTCTTCGAATTTTGAAGATCCACAAACTTTTTTTTAAATAAATAATTAGTTGAATATTCAATGCGACTTTCAGAATTTGTAATGAATGGGAGATCTTGAGTGGGTGATGTTCGTGACAACTTTATTAAGGGTGTTCCCTTTAACTATTGACACTGACGTTGATATGTGTACCTCCTTTAGAATTTGTTATTTTTTAATAAATACTGGAATTTTTCGGAATATTCCTTCGATTGAGCTTTTTATTGATTATTTTAGAATTTCACGAAGTGTTTGCCATATCGTTAAACTTAATGTACAGCATGAAACTTATAGAAACCCCCTTTAAAACTCACCCCAATATAATATTAAGATAAAATACCCTGTCGTTTATTCCACCATTGCTTAGAATTCGTGACTAATGATACCAAATGACGTAAGCAACACATTGTATTCAAAATTTCATACTGAATGGAAGTTTGAACTATTCTTACAGAAATTGCGTGCACAAAGAAATGATCTCTTCATTACAGTAATAGAATGCTTCCATTAAAATATAAATATATCAAAAAAATGGAGCAAATTTTTAATAAATTAGTTTTCCTTTTAACGGAAGTTAAATATGCTCTTTAAATTAGTTTATAATAAGCCCTCAAATCAGAGTTGATAGGTCCCTAAATTTTGATCTATTAACGGATTTATTAAGTAATTCGTATTCTAGAATTTCTCGTTTGGAAAATCCAAATTCTAAAATCAATTTAATTGTACACTGAACGGGACTTTACATTCTGTTGTAAACGTAGTTTCTTCTTTTTATTTCAATTGCATTGTTTTGTGAAATTTTTATAGTTGGCTAAACTGCAATTAATTAATGTCAATTTTAGGGGTTATGTTTATATTTTAATTTTCAATAGTTTGAGTTCAATTTATAAATTAATATTTTAAGATAAACTTAAAATAATTATCTTACAAATGATGGATTATAAAACAATGATGAAATAGTTACTAATATTTGGATATTCAGAAGCTTTGAGTTAATAAATTCAATTCAATGTAATATTAGGGTTGTGTAAATAAGTATACATTATTAAATAATTTTTATAGTTGTTTAATTTGCTATTTACAATATGCCTATTAATAATTCGCCATTTATTTGAATTTACAGTTCTTTTATTACATATGTATATTTTTTATAGTGAAAACCGTGTGAAATTATTTTTGTTTTTCTTTTTTAGTTATAGAATCTATTAAAAATAAGTTTCCCCAAGTCGATATTCACCTTTACATGGTATTTAGCAGAACCTTCCGACTGATGTTACCTACTCGATGACTTGTGTATTCTAAGAATGATCCCAAAGTTTTTTTCGAAGATCCCCTACCATTGTTTTGAGTCAATTATAAGTTGAATTCACAAAAACCCCAGAGGTAGACTAACATATTTTATAAATGTTACAACGGTATGTTATAATCTAACTTAGTTAAGGTTATACAGTCGAAGAGACGTAGAAAAATCAGCCCCTCGTACTATATCAGCCCCCAGTCTGTAATCTAGTTCCCTTCTCTGGCCCCCTATTGTCTGAGTGGCAGCCATATTAGCTCGGACTGCTTTGCTGCCTTTATTCTGATTGGCTTTGCTGGTTTTCAGATATTTCACGCAGAGTAAAAGTTCAGTCGAATCCAAGCACCTGTGTATCAAATGTGCTCCGTGCTATTAGATACCTTGTGAGTGAATATAGTGACTTTGGTGGATTATATTTTTAGTGTAAAGGTTGTTTTTCAGTTCTTTTTTAACCAAGTTTGGATAAAAGTTCAAAATAAGAATTGAGGTATGTCCTTGCTTCGAAATCAGAGATTTACTTATTCCTTTACCTATTTTTCCGAACATCATTAAGAAGTAACAATAGATTCTATGAAATATTAATCATTTTTGGTGCACATTTTGAATGTCAAAAATTTTACTTTTATATATTTCTATGATTAATGATTGGAAGGTATACTCCAGGGAACGAACCATGACTTTACAAAATAATTTTCATTTTGAATAATGGTAATAATTTTGAATTCCTGGCTGGATCAAATGGGATTTTCGGTCCCAAGAGATTATTATAGGATCTTCTATACAATATTTATGCAGCCGGTTTTTTTGTATCAATGTACTTTTACAATCTTTGATCATTTTCATTTCAAATCACATTATTCAATCACTATAAAACACTAGATATTGACTAAATTTTAATTTGTTATTGCATCTTGTGGAACTAACAACAAATATTATTGTGGTTGAAGATACTGCATCAGTTTTTAATTACATATTTGAAATAGAAACAATATCCTGTTGAATTTGCTTTTCATTTCATTTATATTTGATCAAAAATCCTAATGAGTGATTTTAATGTTATTTGGGTATAAAAACATATTTTTTCTTAGTACCTGACAAATTAATGGTAATTGTAACTACAATTTAATTCGTTATATCATATATTATCTTGTAATATAATATTTAATCTCTATTTGAGTTAACAATGAGTACTTTAATCAGTCAAATTTTCTCTATTTCATTAAAAAATATACAAGGACAAGAAAAATTATTATTTAACGATTTATTTAATATTTCCTTAATTAAGAACAATAAACCAACATAAAAATCATAAGTAATGTATCGTCAATGTAACAGATTGAAAATCTCTTAATATAAATACATACTTCATAAGTAACCATCTAATTACAGTCCAGTAATCAAGTATATTATTATAGGTTCATAAAACACAAAGTAGTTTTCATAATTTGTAGTTCAAGTAATTTTATTAAATCAACCGAAAATGAATCTTCAAGGTTTTTTTTCGATCATTTCTCGGTAACTTTTTTAAACATACATAATAGAAGTTCCGACAAATTTTCTATATTGTTTACAAAAACAATTTTTTGTAATGCTCAAGCTACGCCATAAATAAATAAATAATTCTAATTAAAATTGGGTTCTGTAAGTACCCTCTTAAATGCTGCAAAAAAGTGTACTCTAATTGTTTTTGTTCGGTCTTGTAATTTTAATGTATAGATCGCAGGTTAATCGGCGAATTGTTTAAAAACATATCTGGGAGATCTTAAACGTCTGTTCTAAGAAGCTATTAAGTTGAAGCAAAATTTAAAAGCCACGGAATCAAAAGTGGCGAAGTGGCACTTCTTGAGACTTTCCTATAGATTCATATCTTGAACGGCGTTAGTCGGTAATTTTAAATTTCAAGTGGGTCCTTTTGTAATCTTGTTGACAGGCATTTTTTTCCTTTTCTCTTATTAATTTGACACTTCGTTTCAGTAGACGGTACCGAATACCTACCCTCAAATTAGACACATTTTTCCAAACTAGTTAATTGTAGCAAGTTTAAACTTTAGGGAGAGAGTTTTCCAGAACACTAAATTATTTTTTTAAACAGAAATGTTACAAAAATTTAGTAAGTGTTCATTAGTTTATTCACCAATCAAGTTGGTTCACCAATCTAGTTGGTGAACAATGTTATTGGTTGAAAAATAATTTTTGTAAAGCAACACTAATAATTTTTGACTGTAGAGAAACTTTCAACACTTAGCTGGTTCGAGATAGTTTATGCTGGCTTACCTAATTGTAATTGCTTGAAATCATTAATCATAATTAAACTATATTGGTGTTATTATCTATAGCCAGAGTCGAACTTGAAATGAGTTTTTATTCTAGAAAAGCTGGTTAACCGTTATTTTCGCCTAGTGATAGAAGTATATTAAATGTGGGCTTACTATGGCAAAATGTTTTGTTAGTTTTTGCATCCTGCTTGATTAAAAATTAATATCCTACATTAGATCTAAAACGAAGTGAGTAATAATATAAAATGGAGTGTATTTATACAAAAAAGCATAACTACACATAATGTCCAAAAGTTTGGAATATTGGAGTTTAAAATAATGAGTATAGGTACCAGAATCAGTTGAATGTGACCAAATTGATACAAAAACGAATCAAATGCTTTTATCATTTTCATTTAGAAATGCTCTAGAGAATAAATATCAACAACATTTTTTGAATCACTATAGGCGAAGATATATTATTTGTACATATTCCAAACTTTTAGAGATGAGTGTATTTTACAAGTAACATATAATTTCTCAAGTTGATTTAGAACTTTAAAACGTTGTAAATGAAATTCATTTGAAAAATTACGCTTTATAAATTGTAGGTAATTTATAAATTATAAATTTATTAAGCCCAACAAACCCACAGCAACAATGTTATTGTCTTCACTAATTGTTGAACCATTTTCCTAAAAGACAAAACTCTCATTGGCTCATTAGAACGCATCCAAAAACACAATGTCATCATTATAACGTACAATTCTTGTGTGAACTTTTAGAGGACGTTTCGTTTCAAGTTTGTTCAATTTATTTGGAGAAAATTCCTCACACGTGTAATGAAACAAAATGGTTCACTGTCGTCCTATATTATTAACTAACGGCCATGCAGCCATTTTTTTATTGAGACCATAATAGGTAGGAATTACCGCACAAATTCTGGCATTTCAGCCAATCGAATGGCAGTTATAAGAGTGCGGTCGACCGGAGCCCGGAGCATAGCGTGGGGGTTGGCCTGAAAGACCGGGCCCCAGCCCCAGGTAGACGGTTCTCTAGTTTCAAATTTATAGCTTCATCGAGGACATTCGAATTGTATTATTACCCTGGTTTGTTGTTAACTTTGTGCTTGTGGACTCTCGTTTGTTGTGAATGGCGAATATGTGTTCCTCTGTGGATTACAGTTTGATTTTCGTTGATTATTTTTAAGTTTGTGATTAATTTAGTGCAAGTTTTGAAAGGACTACGTAGCTTAAAGGTAGATAAAAAATATTAGGTTGTTATCATGATTAAGGATCTAATATACAAAAATCTCATCTATATTACTTATAAGAGAAAGTTTAGGAGATACAATCTCTTTTATTTATTTTAATGAGGCAATTCTGTCTTTATGATCACGTTTTAATTTCGTTAAGTTTTTCTTTTGATATCACCTCAATGAATCGAATAAAATTGGTAAATAATTATCCTCACTCATGAATATATAGTTTTTCAAAGCCATGAAAGGATTGGTTATAAATAATAACACTTCGTTAAGCCTTCGTTAAAACTATTTTTTTGCAAAGGTTATTTATCGTCAAACTAAAGTAATCTATATTTTTATATTCATTTACAACAGTGATAAGAATCTAATGGATGTAACATAAAGTTGAAGAGTATCTCATTTGATATTTTTAGCTCCAATCAATAAATTCATCAAATTTGTACATTATAGTTCAAGCTGTATAAGCATATCGATTAAATTTGAATAAATTGATCACACTGTAATAACATCTTTCAATCAAAACATTCATTTGTAATCACGTTTGGCGATGTTATCTTTTATCAAAAAATTTACCTAGAAACATCACGGTGAACCTTGAGCATACAGAAAATAGTTAACATAGTTAAAATATTGGTTTAATTAAAACTTGGGCATAACTAATTTGTAAACAAACAGTCCAATCAAATCAATCATTATAGGTATCTCTTATACATTAATTTCTTCAATTTTGGATACAATTTATTTATTTACAATTTTGTCAAAATTGGTAGACGCTCTTAAGAATATTAAAATATGTAAAAATGTAAATGCAGCTTCAAATATACTACTAGGGTGTGTAGTAAATGTTTAAAGAGAATATAGGATCATTGCTTTTTGGCTACGGTCGAATAGATTCATTTGCAATTTATTCTTTTTCCGATAATTAAAGAAACTTCCCTTATGTTATTTCCTTATTCTGTTTACTTACAAAGAGAAAATGCATGGGTGGTCGTATATATTTTCTTATTTTGTTATTTTGCCAATTTGTCTTTATTATTATTCCTGTGTCTTCCTAATTTTTCCTTATTAGACTGCAAACTATATATTTTTGTGTTACTGTCTTGTAATACTTATCGCATATATCTTATCATTTTCATTTAATTTACTTAGATTGATAAAGTTTTAAAAACAATTTTTTTCATTAGGGTATTTTTATTAAAAATATGAAATGCAATATGGTATGTAATAAAAGTATGATTTATTTTATAATACCTGCATCGTTATTCTCCCCACGAATAGTTAGTTCTGTACAATTTACCTTGTTGTTAGAAGAATGTCTGACACACCAATTTGCGATAGATTGTAATATGTAATTCACGTTTTTTGATAAAATATATACACGACTCTTCTGAAGTAGGCGCTAGTCGGAACTCTTATGATTTAATATTTTTTACTATCAACTATTAAAGGTGAATCACATTCGTAGTAAGTCTTAATTAATTACGATATCTCAAACTTATAGTGGTTCAATAGCCGCGCTTTTTTTCAATCAGTTCTTGTACTTCTGTGCTTGTTGGTGCATTGAAAATCATATCATGATAGTTCATGGCTGCTTTTATAAAAATGAAGCTATACGGATTAAAATTTGACACCAATGAATTTGATCAACAATACGGTATGTCAAACACGCAATTTGCTATTATGGGAAACAACATACACAGAAACCCTAATTTCGATAAGGATTTTTAATACTACATGTATTTAATATTTATAAATTTATTGGAAGTGAATTTCTAGTGAAAAAGTGCATTGAAATGATTTCTGTTTGTCACAAAAATAGTCCTAAAACCGTGATTTTATTCAATAGTGATTAGAAGGTTATAGGTACATTTTAAAAATTAAAAATAGGTTCGTTTCCTTGTTAAATGCTTAATACTTAACCTTGAAGTGTAGTTACTATTTTAATTTCCCCAGCTAGCAGATTGTTATTTCTAAATAAAGCTGGTTGGTATTAGAACAATTCTAATTATTGTATTACCATTCCAGGAGAATATGTGATTAAAACAGAAGTTGATTCGGAAAATAGCGGAGAAGAGGTTAGGAACCCTGTTGATCTTGGTCTTGAAGATTTCTCCTTACCATTACCAGAGTTTTTTCTTGATGAGGCTTTACGTCTAATCGATTTAGAAGATGAAACGTCACAGGTAGGAGCACTTTTCCAGCAAACATATTATAGCAAATCGCTATCATATTTTTTTCTTACTTAGGAAAATACTACTATAAATCTTAAGGAGTTAGATAGTCTCCAAAGCGAAGCATCAAGCAGCCCGTCGGTGGCATCAGCTGCAGCTGAAGTAGAAGCTGCCGGTAAAACTGATGACACCTCTCCTCCCGAGGAAGCACTTCATAAAGACGACCAAGACGACGAATTCGATTTCCTGAACATGATTCAAACGCCGCAATTTCATCACCCGCATCACAGGGCTCCGTTTCAGGTAGGACTTTTTTAATCGACTTTACATTTTTAATAATTGATAATTCTAATATCGCGTCATCGATGTTTCGAGAGATTTAGGACGTAATCCGGTCGTTTATATTTTAATCTCTTGGAGAGTTTAGTTTGCTTATACCTACATCGTGTGGATGACAAATCCATTTAACCGTTCTGTTTGATAAACATCTTTGAATAACTCATTTTCGTACATCTCTCACAATTGATCAATTAAAGTAATTAAAAAAATTGTTACGGTAGCTAATTAAACTACAGTTAATGTGTAAATTGTTGGAATTAGCATACTTAACAATAATCAACGATCTAATAAGGATAAAGTTTGAAAAATGAAGTGTAATTATTACAGAAGTAATATTTTAAGATAAAGCTAATAATACATTACTAGTAAATGAATTACATTTGAAGAAGTGTTTATTAAATTTATTAGATTCTCGAATATTTTCTGTAGTCGACAATTGGGTGGTAACAAAAGTCAATTCCCTTAAGTAATTCCATGTTTGTAACGGAACGGCAAAAAGCAAAAGGTCCTAATGGGATTATTTTCGGACTAGGGCTATTCACTATTCATATTTAAAGTAAAGTTTTATTGTGACAAATGATTTGCGGTGGCTTAGGTAGTCGTTGCTTTGTGTTTTGTGGGCTTCTCTTGTCAAATTATCATCATGTAAGATTTGAGGTGCCATCATCGAAAGCATTAATCTTTTTTGTTAGAATACCTTTTGGTACCTGTTCGCTGTTTCCAAAATTTTGGTTTTCATTGATTTTTTGAAGTAACATACAGGGAGTCTGAGGGTTAGGAAGGATTATTATTACCCTAAATTGTAAATATTTGGAAATTTAATCCCCCGAATTTGAAGAGTTAAGCAAAATTGATTCTCTTTAGTTACTTTATCTGTAGATAACTACAAATGTACACTGAATAAAACTAACTTTAAATTGAGATTTATTTTGAGAAAGTGAACAACATGTTTGAAACATGGCGCTCTTAAAGGTTCAGAAAATACTCTCTTGGATACTATTGAGACTAGGTAAATAATTAGCTCTTTTAGAAAGATAATTGACTTTCTTAGGTCAGATAAATGGTTCTTCTGGTTAAATAATTGACTTACTTGATGAGCTTAGTAGATATAAATAAAGTTCCGGGACAGAAAAAAATATTAAAACTGGCTTTAAATATAAATAGTTATACGGTAGTAAAATGAAAAAGTGATTATCTTATCCGTATTATACAAAGTAATTTTAATATACCTATCAGAAAAGATAAGAAAATAATAATTAGGTTTAAATTTTTTCCATCTATGGAAATGCATGAATCATAATTTTGACCGAGTTTTAACACTTTCAGCACATGCATTTTAACTAAATGGTTCATTAAACTTTTAATTTCATCTGTTAATTTCTCAATGTCAATTTTTTCTTTATTATTACTACTGCATTTAAATACTACACTTTCTCCTTTATTTATATAGTCAATAACAAATATAAACATATTATTCTTTAAAACGGTTTTAATACAACCATTATATTTAACGAACAGGAATTTAACAGTGAGAGAATTATAAGCAACCACCACATAATTAACGAATTAGTCGAATGTCACTAAATAATTATTATGAAATAATTTGCAAGTGAAGCAGTCGAATGGTCTAAAATAAACAGAACGGTGTCTATGAGTTGTTTGCAGTCTCAGAAAGCACTTGAAATGACAGGTAAAGCGGGTTGGGTGATTTTTGTCAATGAATATTCGCGGCAGGACATCCTCATAATGCGATAAGATGCCTTCCCACGAAAATATGCGGCCTGAACTGAATAAATGTTGTGTAAACACAAACAAACTGATGTCTCCAAGAAGTTATAATAACTTATTTTGACCCACGAGCCTTTTGGAATAAATTTTAAACCTAAAAAAAACAGGATTTGATTTTTAGAATTAATTTATTGAAAGGAAGTTAATCAATAATTATATCGTTACTCCGGATTATTTATAATGTAGATATAACCGGTATAACGCAACTTTCATTATACTGGTGTTAATATAGTACTAATTCGTTTTATACAGAGATTGCAATGATTAGAATATGTTTTGCAATTTCGATGTCTTTTTATTACAAGAATTAATCTCATGGGACAATAAAAAATTAATTAGATTTCTAAAATAGTTTAATAAAAGAAGTATTGTCCGATTTCGAAAAAAATGCATTCATAATTATCAACGTTTCCATCTCTATGTAGCTAAGCGATTTTTGCTTTTTGTAACCTATTATTTATTTTCGCGAAAGTTCGCTTGGCTACTTGTTAACTTTTGCGACTAAAACGATGAAACTTTTTTCCAAATAACTATTTTGTTACAGTCTCGTATGCCATTCGTTCGAACGATGAGCATGGAACAGAGGTGGCAAGACCTGGCTAGTCTCCTCAGTCTTCCCAGTCACGAAAACGGTGGTATCCACCACCCATTCAGTCACCACCACCATGCTTTGCACAATTACACGCACCATCCGCACCCACATAGCATGGGCTACAGCCCGGAAGCGGCACGTGGGGTGCTCCTTCACAACGCCACCTTGCCAACCCCCATTGGCGACTTGAATTCATCTGTGCCATACAATAATTTAGGTGAGTGGACTTGATGGTTGTTTGGGAAACATTGTAGTACACTTTTGCATGGTACAATGTTAGTGAATTTTCAGTCTGCGAGTGAACAGATCTAAATTAGATCGCAGACGAAAATCGTACCGTAATGCATTCTTTGATATTTTTTTTCTGCTCAATTGAATACCTCGCGTTCATCTTCATCTTCATATTTTGATTATTTACAAGTTTTAAAGCGTTGAGTTTTTTGTTCGAATTCGGCCGGGCATCGGATGTGCTTGTACGATTTAATGGAGAATCCATTAGAAGTTATCTATTATTAAATACTTTCTTAAATTCAAAATGAATTATACTCATCTAAGTAATTACACACCAAAACGGGTTTTTAAAGATATTTATTGTTGTAAATTTTTTTCTATATTCGATCTCGCAATTGAGTAATTCTGTAATTTTTGTTGATGTATTTTTTTACATAACCAACATCTGCTCAAAGAGTTTGTTAAATTGCATTATCGTAACAAAAATTAGTACACTAACATTAGAAATTTTTTGAGAAATTGGCAATAAACATCAAAAATTCCGTTGGTATATAACGCTAACATCGGAAGCTTCACTTCAATTTTTACTGTTGAATAAAGTTTAAACACATTTCTGTAGGTAATTAATTTTCACAGCCCGTAAACACCCGACTTATGGGGTATGGGCCTCATCTTTACACAAGGTGTATGACTATAATCTTCCACGTTGGCCTGAAGGCGGATCGGAAGATGAGGACTGCAATGGTTAGACTAAATTATTATTAATAGCACGAGTATTATAAATTAGTAAAATTAACAATTAACTCCTCGATATTACATATCATCTCGCTCGTATCTCAATAATTTTCAAACAACATTTTTACCATTCCCGATCATAGTTTATTGAGCGCAATTATTTTGTGACATTAAAGAATCCATTCATGACATCATTTATTTGAATTTAAAGCAATTGCAACAAATCCGACCTATAAAAAAATAGTAAAGAATAATAGCATTAAGGACGATGAGATTAAAAAAAAAGTAACGCCCCAGATTGGTTTTAATCTTGTAAAAAGGTACAAGTAATTATGAACTCAATAGGTGGTACAAATTTTGGGAGCGCCGTGGCGAGTTCCATGAACCTGACGAACAGCAGCGAGCCAATGGGAGAATCTTCGAGCACACCCCATTACAAACTGGAACCTTCACACGACATGGTCTATTACCAGGTAAGCTTATTATTAAGGCTTAATGGTCGAATGAATGCCGCTCCTTTATATCTTGAATATTTTTTAACCGAATTTTATGTTCACAATCTGAGGAAATTATCTTTCTTAAAAGAGAATTGTTTGAATTCTAAATACTTAGGTACAGATGGCAAGAAGCAGGAAAATTCATATTAGCTTTCTGAAATTAGCGGTTCTTCTTATACACATTTTACTTTTTCTTCCTTGTATGATTTTGCAGGCTTTTTTCATAATTTCAAGTGCCTAATGTAGGTTTCGTATATCAAAAGTAGATCTACAGGTGAACCGTAATAATTGCAGGAAATTAGTTAAATTGATGTAGATTGTAAAGGCCAGATGATCGTGATAGAAACGCGCTTGCATTCTTCACTTTTTTCATTTAATTATTATTCTTTCGTATCGCTTTCAAAATACATATTTTTGCTCACGAAGAAAGCTTCTTTTGCACACATTAACATAATTAATTAATACACATTGAAATTAGATTCACTCAAATCAAATAAATCCCATTTTATTACTCCTAATACGAAGTGGATGATTTTTATCAATCTAAAATCATCATAGCATGCAGTATTTCAGAAAAAGAAAGTTAATAATACAAATATAATAATTTTCGTTTTGAATGAATACAAAATTGGGAATATACATAGTATATTTTCAATTAATAATATCTGCAACATTTGTTATTTTATCAGCGGCGAAGAAAACGAAGTAAATAAAACATTTTTCATGTGTATCAAACTCGAAATTTTTTGATGTCATGACATTTGAAAAACAATTAATCTTTTTTTTATACAGAACGGTTCGTCCGAGATTAATCAAACTGATGGATTTCTTTCTTCCATCCTTAACGACGAAGATCTCCAACTAATGGATATGGCTATGAATGAAGGTAAGTTTTTCTGTTGATCCGCTTTATTTATCCATGTGGAAAGTTTAAATTTATCCGTGTTTAACAAATTTTCGAAATGCCTAAATTATACAATATAATTACTCATTTTTAACGATTGTAGATTCATTTACTATGTGCTATTTTGTTTTCTTGATGCATTCATCCATGAAATTTCTTATTTAATTAGATTCGACGTGATTTAGCATGTGTATGTCTCGTTACACTACATTACCTCCTCTATTTTTACGAAATTTATGTATTACCTTCTTATCTAAATTTCAGTTTAATTTTTTGCAAAACTAATTCTCCGTATCGCCGAATACTCGCTTATAACCCATTACAATTTATCTAACATCTATCACGGTTTTTTTTTTATTTCTTGATGGTTGCTTTTCCCCACTCTCTTTCTTATCGTGCCACCCACCGCCCTTATCCCGAGGGGTAGTGTCTGGCTGCTCGGAACGAGGGTTGAAGTGTAAAGGGGAATGGCAAATTGAACACACAAGCGATTAGGGTTCTCCGTGCAATAGCGGCGAGCAGTCGGGTTTTAAGGGATACGTTTCACAGGGTGATTCTATATGTAGATTGATCAATTTGAGAATTGGAATCAAAGTCTATTATTTTTTAATACGAGTTTGTTTTATATTAATTATGTTCTGATAAGATTGCGTTAAGTTGCTACTTATAAATTAGTCAGATATTCAATTTGTGTCTCCAGCTGAACCGAAAGGGGCCGTAGACCCCTTTCCAAACTTTTCGCGAGTCCTTATAAATATTTTCCAATTCTTGGTGTAATAGTGCAAGATTCATAAATGCATATTTTATTATTGATGACTATACAGCACACACTGTATAAAATAAAGAATATGGCGGTGGAATATTTCCATTATCCATCATGTGCTATGGCAATGCAATCAGTACCGAGGGCAGAGTAGCAGCGGGGTGTCACCTAGAAAATGAAAAATGGTTTGATGCATGTTCTGCTGCGAACAACCGAACAGCCGCATTCATACCGATCCTACCACTTAAACCGGCGGGCCAATCCACCCTCACCCTAACCGATTGCTCTCATTTCTCATTTTGACTCGAAAGGGTCACAGCGGCGGTCGCGCAGAATTTTCCTTTCATGAATTTCCAATTTTATGTCGCCATTACTTTTTGCGCTAACGCCATGCCAACGTATATTTGCTTTGAATGGTTAAAATGCAAAATGTATCTTCCTCATCCAGTTTCTCTTTATTCGCAACGTATTACCATTTTCTAGATCGCTTAAATCTTCCTGGTATCTTGTATATTTACTCTTTGTGGAGACTATATTCACCATTGTAAATTCACTCTACAGGTTTTTAATTATTTTTTTTGGATCATCCGTGCATTTGGCAGTGTAGGAATTAGTATTAACTGCTTTATTATTCTTCCGGTGTTCAGAAATATTCAGGTAGGATATCAGAACAAACGAAATTTTTTATTGTGTCTGTGGCTGGGGTTTCATTTCAAAATGGAAGGGTGTTATTTACCAGATGTTATTCGGTGTATTATTCGTTGAATGATCCCCTTCGGAAACAACTCAATGTTGCATTCGATTGACTTGTTAAAAAGTCAAATTAAGTTCTTCAACGTTCATGTATGCACACATAAAAATCTTATAATGAAGTAATAAGCGCGAGCTACGTTAATTTCCTACTATAACACAACAATAAATTCGACCAAAAATACATAGTTTAATAAGAATAGACCAAGGTCCCGTATTTTGTCATCATGTTAACCTAAAATTAGAAAGAATAGCGTGGTTTTGACAGCGCATCGCACAAATAGTATTACTGATATTAGGAATGCTTCATTACACATTTTAAATCAGAACTGATTTGAATAACACTGTGTCATTCGGTATACAAATGGCGTTAAATTAAAATTGTTAATGATCATTTTTTAAGCGCTACAATTTCGGTGCGGTTGAAGTTTTTTTTTGTAAAAATGTAATGTAAATAGTGGCTCTTACCAATCGCTAAAATTAAGAGCAATTATGGCTGAGGTGCATTTGAAGTTTGAACATAATATGGCGCTCAATTTCCGTATATTTCATTTGGTAAGTGTGTATTTGGTTCGAGAATTAATTTATTCTTCCGGTAAACATTGTTATTAAAATATTTACATTCCGTCTTTTCGTTGATTCCCTATTAAAGCTTTTAATGGTTTCGTGGGAAAATATGCAAGGCTGAAGGGTTGATCGAAATTCACGTTCACAAACATTTAATATTCAATAGGCACTTATTAGATAAAATATTTTACGATAAAGGTTATCAGTGGCATAATCAAAATGTAAGTGGATCGCTTTGTTTCTATACGTAGGAAAATTTTCTTTTGTTACTATATTTTACTCCTGTTTAAAACATTTACCTACCGCCGTTACAAATAAATACGTGAATAGAATAACATTGATTCAATAATAATATTACATATTCATCACGTTAATGGGATATTATTTCCCACACAGTCAATAGGATAATACTCTTGAGAATAAATCCCACTTAAAAATAAATACTAACTTTTTTTACGTTTCTTATTCATGAATTTTAAATTCAAGGAAGTGTTTACACCTTTTCGTCTGTACTTTTTGTTTTTATCTTTATTATTATCACAGTTTTATCTAATTAGTTGCATGTGGATCAATTCGTTTTACTCATCATTGCACCGTCTCTTTATATCCGTTTAATTTTCTATTATGGGTATGTACTCTTGTATTTTTACGTTAAAATATGTTTGAACGTATTTTCCTACTTTACGTTTTACAAATATTTCGCCAGAAATTGCAATTAGACTGCAATTAGACTGTTGTAATTTTAGTTCTTGCTTACTGTTTTTTTTAATTTTATGACAACTAAAACAAGCTTCTCGGAGTCATCACTATTGTAGGCTGATAAAATCTCGCTAAAATTGGAATAATTCTTTGAAAATTCCTGTTTTTGTTTCGTTTTTTAAACATCCCTGAGTAATTGAGTAGAAATGATAGATAATGTCGATTTGAATTTAGAAAAAACTGTAGAAATTATTGATAAGAGATAACTCGATTAAATGTATTTAGAGGATTTGCTTACGCAAAACGATGAGGTTCCATTGTAAGTGAAAAAGTTTGGGGAAGTATATTTTCTCTTTAAATATGGTGCAAGTACAAAACACGGAAATGCATTATGGTTTATTTCAAATGGCTTCAAATAGAGAATTTTAGAAATAACGTTCACTTTAGCGATGTTTCATCATGCACTTAATTATTACTGAGTACGTTAATCTTTTTGTCTAGTCAATTAAATGGATATTAAATGTAATGTGACTCTAAGGAATACTCATCGAGGTAAAACAATCATTTTTATTTTAAGCAAAAAGAACTTGACGACAATCTTTATACGAGTATTGACATACTTTATGTCGCTGCACATTATCTTGTGAAAGTAACTGTTATTTTTATCTGATTACTGAATACAAATATCGTAACACATAATTGTAAACTTAATATGTTGATGATGCTCAAATAAATCCTAAATATTCTTAATAACAACGTATACTTATAAATTAATATATGTACTTAGAAATTTGTTTACTGTAATATTAAAATAACTATTCTTTTAAGTGCCTGAAGTACTTTGTAGGTGCGTAAAGGAAGGCATTATTTTCAATTGAATATTTACTTAATAATATTAATAATACTTAATGAATTAAGTTATGTTTTATTTTCTTGTACTAATTCGAAAAGAAGTTCCATAATCCCGAAATATTTAGCTCGTAGATATCGATGGAAATATCGATACATCTTTTGACCATCCATACCTGAACCTATTAAAATTTCGTCATCTCGGATAATTCAAAAATTGTTTCTCAAAAAGTTGTATATATTTGGTGTAAACATATGATTGTGTATACATTTATATAGAATATCCAGTTGTTGTACTCCTCTTTTTTACGTCAAATGACACATTTTACTCTTACTCTTGCTAGTAATTCGTACTAATGAATGAATCTATAGCTTGAAAAGGACTTATCTATGTGCATAGTCTAATCATGCATATATGGGCTTTATTCGACAATAGTTTCGAAATTTGTACAGAAAGTATCATATTGGGGGGTTTGTTTCAGGCATGTACACCATGCGAATGTTGGATGGCAACAGCACAGTGAACAACATAGGGACAAATAACACAAACATAACAATGTCCCGAAATGATATGGAACGAATGGACACCTCCAGCGACAGCGCGGTCAGTTCGATGGGTTCCGAACGCGTTCCATCTTTATCCGACGGCGAATGGGGCGATGGCGGTTCCGATTCTGGACACACTTCCACGGAACATTACGTTACTGACTACACAACGTAAGTGCTTCGAATCCCTTAGAAATCCCTACCTACTTCTTAACATTTACAGGAAGCTGCGCCCGTACGATTACAGTTACAGCAATCGGCAATTAAACAATGGCATTGGAGGCAGCGATAATGCTCGCATTCAACCTGTCGCCCAAAAGAAACATCAAATGTACGGCAAACGATTTTTCCAAGACCACAATTCGTCGAATTCTTCGCAATCGCCGGCGACCCCGCTGAAATACGAGTACCGCGAGCCAGCTTCTTCGTACAACATTTCGAATCAGTCGGAAGGTGCCGTGGGCCCAAAGGTTCCCGAAATGAAATATTCATGTTCCATGGAGTTCGGACATTTAAACAGAAACCCAGTGAATCACATACAGCACAACCATACTTATCACCTTCCCGCGGAAAGTTCTGGTGTCATGCAAAGGCCTGTTTTGAGGGACAAAAGCAAGCAGAAAAAAGTCGAAGACGAACATTTAACGAGAGATGAAAAACGTGCCAGGGCACTCAATGTGCCCATATCTGTTGATGACATTATCAATCTCCCCATGGATGAATATAATGAAAGGTATGTAAACAAAGTGTAAGTCGATTCTCACGTAAAAATACCCACTTTTTTTACCTAACAATTATCAATAATTTTAAATATTAATCGATTGTAGGCTTTCGAAATACGACTTGAGCGAAGCCCAGTTGAGCCTTATCAGAGATATCAGGAGACGGGGAAAGAATAAAGTCGCTGCCCAGAATTGCAGGAAACGAAAACTCGATCAAATATTGAGCCTGGCTGACGAAGTGAAAGAAATGAAGGATAGAAAATTGAGACTGATCACTGATCACGAATATATCAAAAACGAATGCAGAAGATATCGCGACAAATACCAACAACTATACAGACATGTATTTCAGGTAATTATAAGCAGCGCTTTAAATTTGCGAGGAAATTTTAATGGTTTGAATTTTGTTCCAGAATTTGCGAGATCCAGATGGTAATCAATATTCTCCCTATCAGTGGAGCCTGCAGACATCTGCTGACGGTTCGATTATTTTGGTTCCTCGATCGAACTCGTCGGTTTCGAGTCAAGACCCTAAAGATCCTTTGCAAAACCACAAAGAACCATAACTTGCTCAATGATTTTAATATTTTAAATTTTTGCTACAGGGTTGATATTTTTGATTTTTTTATTTTACGGATCATGACGTTTTTTACAATTTAATGAACGAAAAATTTTTATTCCAAAATGAAAATACATTCCCGAATTCTTCTCGATACATTAAATCGTGAGAGAGACTAATTCGACATGCTACATTTTTTTTAATTTAATCCGACCTTGGCACATTTCATTTTAATGAAATAATTATTAGGTTCCATTGAAGGGTTGCCCAAATAAGCAGTTTAATAGGATTTTATTATTTTATGTCAAAATTCGAGATGATTTTAAGTTACTTTACAATTGTATTGAAACACTTCTCCATTTTATTTATTTCATGTCAATTTTAAGAATACAAAGATTTTACTACATAAAAAGTTATGTAATGAAACTTTGTGATAAAAAGTTTTTGCGTAACCCTTTAAGAATCACTGGTTTGATTCGGGGTCCCTTACCCATATTGGTTTCAAATGGATCAATAATTGCAAAGAAGTATTTTTTATCCATGATTTATTTTTGTTATCATCGAAAACGTTAAATTTTTTATGTTAAAAATACTACAAAGGATCTTTCGGGTTGATAAAATTCTTTTGAATTTGATCAATTTTTCATTGCATTTTAGTTATTTCATTTTAAACGGAATCCAATGAATGTAGCTCTATACTCATTAATTTGGTTCCAACTATAAATATTTAATTTTTTTAAACATACAGTTAGTAGAGTGATATAATTGTTATACAACGTAGGTTAAAACTAGTGAAACACGAATACCTTTCTAACATTTTACGGTGCAAGAAAAAACCAGTTTTTGGAATAAATTCTTTGTGATTGGAACTGCGACGCAAGTACGTCGTGTAAAACTCTTTAGTTATTTACCTTAAGTAATTATTTCCATAGTGTAGTTTGCTGTGGACTGTATTTTGACACTTATCACCATCTCATTTTGCTGTAGTACTTATATACAAACATTTATCCAAAAACCAAACTTGCAAAGTAAAGAGCTTCTCACATAAATTATCAATAATTATAACTTTTTAGTAAATTGTGTATTTGTGCAAGAGGTATTTGTATTTCAATACATATTACTTGGCTAACCTGTTAATGAATCGCTTTGTTTATAATTCATCTTCATAATTAGGTAATTCTAATACACATGTATATTAACTAATAGTAGTGTAAAGCTGTAAGAATTGTGGCTCTCGTGCAGTTTAAGGCATTTGCTTCAGTTCTACAAACGAAATTTATTTATTGTGTACTTTAAAAATAATATTTGAATTCAGGAGAAACAATTTAAAATAATATTTAATACTAGAAATGATAAATGAAATATAAGCACTTTCAATTTCAAACATATTTTTGCAGTAAAATGTTTAATTGTAACAGGAACACTGTTACATTTATAACATGCATGTTTTATTAATAGTATACACTTTCAATACCTGTGAATAATAACTTATGTTGTAGTTAATGGTAGGTATAAGTATAATAACATCTACTTATTTCTTTTTGTGTTAAATTTTCCGTCAACAAGCGATTATTTTAAGTTCAATTC
The DNA here is from genome assembly GCA_917563865.1 of Phyllotreta cruciferae. NCBI lineage: Eukaryota > Metazoa > Arthropoda > Insecta > Coleoptera > Chrysomelidae > Phyllotreta > Phyllotreta cruciferae. Next base: position 5,506,736 of record OU830615.1, read on the forward strand.
GATCTAATTGAAATGTCCGTAGTATTCAATAAATTTTCAGTTCAAGTAAATAAAAAAATCCTAAAAATTTAATAGTAGAATACCACATATATTTATGCTATGAATTCGGTTTGCTGCTACATGTAGCAAGTGAGCTGTCAAACATAAAGAAATAAATACAATATATATTTTTTATAACATTGATCAGGTGATGAATATGCCTTTTTCTTAACATTTTAATGTAAATATTAATTAAGGTAGAATTAAAGATAATTTTATTGTGTCTGACTGGTGTTGGAATGTAGTTTATTATAAATATCGTTTGGCCTGATAAATATAGCAGTTTCAATTTAATGACAAACACTAGTCATTGGCACAAAAATAAAGAGGTATTTGATATAAGCACAAGTCTATAAAATGTAATAATGGAATGGTATAAAATTGTCACTTTAGGTTCTCTGATATAAATCTCTGATATAAATTAGCTCTGTTCCAACGCCATGTTCCAAACTTTCCGCTCAAATGTAATGCATGAGTGGCATTTTAAGAGTTATTTGAAATATTCTCGCAGATAAAACATAAAGTAAAAATTACAAATTATAAATTATACAAATTATAAAGTAAATATTACGTTTGTACAAAAAGTTTGAAACATGTTGGAACAGACAGAAGACTGCTATTAGACCTCGGAGATTCATAAATACTCTCTCAAAGTAATGAAAATTAAGGGTGTTGGCAAAATTTTAGAAAAATTAAAATATCAGCAAGTATACTCAATATATTTTATAATTCAAATTTCTTATAATTTTTTACTAAGAATTGGAATACGAGATGATGAGTAGCACATTAGTAGATGCCCCTCTTCTATATCGTATAACTTTTTAATACCGGACCTTTAATTAACATATTTATTTAAATTAGCTTGGAAAGCTATTAATTTTTATACTTTTCATATAGTGCACGAGGTTGTTATAAATTTTTAATGCATAAAATGAGGAATTTAAAAAACCCGTTTTATGCTTTTAATATTTATCAGGTCAAATTATTTAGGCTTAAGGATCGTATGTGATTTTATCGTTATATTTCATTTATTATTATTGCATAATTAATAACCGTACTTTTATTTGGTAGAAATTGTATGGAAAATCTAAAATCGTTTATTGTAAGCTAGACTATTTTTTATGAACATTATAGGTTTTGTACATTGTATAGTGTAAGTAGATTAAAAATTTAAATATCTATTTTTCCTGGTTTTTTTCTTTTCTTGACTATCTTATTTTTCTGATGTTTTTATAAGTACCTTGCTAGTTTTCTTCTTGTATTCATATTCGATACACAATTTTTCACATATTTCAAGAATCAGGTAAATAAAAATCATTTTTATAGGATTTCTTTACTGTTCAAATTTATATTTTTAATACAGGATCTTTTTAATAAAAGTCGTTCCAAATTGTAACAATTATGTAATAACAGGAGAAACATCAAATAGTGAAATGTAACCTTAAAATTAATATTGCAAAACGGAGCAAAATTCCTTAAAAATTAACAATTATGTAATATTTTAACTATTATAGTACAAATAACCGAATTTACATACTAATAGTTAAGATTTTTAAAAATATTAGGATGAGTTCGACAACAAATGCATTAATTATAACGACTAAACATTATATAATAAGAAATATCAATTGAATTAATTAAAAAAATGCAACGTATTCGTAATTTGTACTCTTAAAAAAGAATTTACAACTAAATTAACGTACTTCAAATTCAATGTCAATAAGCCTATTATCACAAATATATCGATTTATTTACAAGCCTAACAATTTATTAAATAACTTAATTAAAAAATTAACTCGAAAATAATATGTACAATTGATCTTTCACGGGCGCAAGTATTTTGTTAATCTGGTCTATATATAGGTATTTTAGGTAAAAATTCTATAAGTATTACATATTCCATCATTGAAGACGAATCACAATGCTGTTTGCTCAATCTCCAATGCAATCCTAATTTGTTATATAAGTAACTGTTTTCCCATTCCAATAGTTTGTTCAATGAATGCTGAGTCTTAAATAAAAAAAAAAAACATGTCAGGTAAGTTTTTAATGAAGACATTACAAAATTAAATCAAATATTCAGACAGATGATACTAAAAACAAGACTCGTTTTTATTGGAAACTTGGTGCAACTTGATAATGGAATTAGAAACCCAAGGTCACTGAATGAAAATTATAGACAATATAAAATTGTATGTTGATTTATGATTATTTAAAGCTTGCAATCTGCAATTTCGACTTTTTGTGCAATCTGTAATTTGTATACAGAAACTTAATCAAAGCACCAGGTTTCCAATTAACTTCATATGTCGTTATGCATCTTTAATGCTATAAAAAATAATTTAAAATTTTCCTTTGGGTATTGTTAACTTGGAAAATACTTAATGGGACTTATAAATATTTGAAACAGAAGAAAAATCTGCATAGTATTCATATACTATATTCCCAATGATATTAATAAGGTGGTTCATTTTTCGTGAGTTCTACATATGGATTAATACACACAATGTATTACCCAAAAAGTTTTAGATATTTTACTTACTCGTTTACTGAGACATATTACAGGCCATAAAGAGCATCCGAGTGTGCAGCAGCAACAAAGGCATCCACAAAAAAGCCATTTTACATTAACTGGAAGTGTTTTTTTAAGAATACCGTTTATTCTTGTAACTGTTTCTTTGAATTCTTCTGGGGCAACTCTCGAGACTAATCCACTGGGAAATTCAGTGTTGAACCTATTACTTAAACCGAAGCTAAAAATGAATAGAAGTTTTAATGATATTCGATTGTTATAATTCGGATAAATACTTACACGGTCATGTTACCTGCGCCCCTAATGACAACTGGATCAGGTACCAAGGATACATCGGCTGGAGTATTTTCCTCATTATCTATTTCTTCCTCATAATATATGGCATCAAAACCTTCCATGTGTCTAGAATGAATACAAGTTTTACCTTTTAAAACAGAGCACTTTTATTATTTCATTCACCTAAAATTATAAACTAAAAAATTAAGAAACTGTTCTTTTACAAACACTAACAATGACTTTTTATTATTACTATCTATTTTTTTTTATTTAACGCTTTGTTTACTTTCTTTATGCCATAACGAAAACGAACTAAACGAGAATCGAGAAACGTCAAACGAACGAACTATCGAATTAAGATGAGTTCTGGCTTCTGTTCCTGCGTTCGTTTGGTCCCACTCAAATTGTACTAGATTTGTTTAAAAATCAGTAAATAACTGATAATTTAAGATGTAAAATATTTATTTATATACGTACAACCAAAATTGCGCGATAAAAGTGCATTTTAACTTTTAACAGCAAATTAAATGCGTTTTTATTCAGATTTTTGTTTTTACTAACAACATAGGTTAACATATTCGTTTGACATTGATTTGCAATTCAAAATTGTTGGGTTTATTAATAGAAAAGAAAAATATTTATTTTGTAAACTGGTTTCTGTTCTATTGAAATTTTATAAATTAATTCAACAAAACGCACTTTATCTTCTATAGATTTGTGGCCTCAGTTACTTCGGTTATACGATTTGCTGAATACAACGACAGCTGACATTGACAGACTGTCAATAGCGTCAGTGTCAAAACCATTAATCAGTTGTCAACATAAACGTCAAGTGTTAGTATTTAATTGTAAAAGCTATATTTTGAGTCGATGAGTAAGAAAGTTTTATTCATAGAGGATATAAATCATAAATTTAATTAAACTACACTAATTACTGATTGCTATCATGTCATCTATAAAGCTACAAGACGACATAAATAATATACCTCTGGCAGATGACGATCCTCAAGGTAAAGCAATTCATGTACATTTGAAAGTTCTTTTGTAAATTTAAATAATATTTTAGTTATAATCAACGACGAGCCTGATCAAAATTCAATGTCAGAGGGTAATTCATCTAGTATGATACATGGTAGAAGTATGGATTCTATTCAGTCTACATTTACTAATGGCAGTTCCAGCCCCCAACACCACAGTCTTGAACCAGATTCCAGTCCAGACGAACAAGAAGAAAAAGCCCGTTTAATTTCTCAAGTGCTGGAGTTACAAAATACACTTGATGATCTTTCAACGAGAGTAGATTCGGTTAAAGAAGAAAATTTAAAATTAAGGTCGGAAAACCAAGTACTTGGTCAATACATAGAGAACTTGATGTCTGCATCGAGTGTATTTCAATCTACTTCGCCGAAAATTAAAAAGAAGTAATGCTCACATTGAATAGTAATTGGTTTTTTTATGAATTTTGTATGTTATACTTGCACTTGCCTGTTTCGTGAGCCTCTGAAGCCTGTGATTATTTGTTTTAAATAGGTTATTTTATAATGGAAGATTAGAACTAAGACTCACATTGCCATATTATGTGTTTAAAGAAATAAGATATTGTCAAATAGTGAAAAATTAGTTGTAGAAGCTTTTTAATATTAAAAGACGGCTCTATATAATTTTGACTTTTCACAGGGGTTTTACTGCTATGGACTTCTTGTATATTTTATAATAAAGAAAAAATGTTGCATTTTATAAAAAAAAATTGTTGAAATATGCTATCATTCAGTAAAAGCGTGTTTTTAGAATTAAAGCACATAAATAATGTACAGTGCAATTTTCGAATGCCTAATTTTTAATCATTTTCTATACTCATATTAAATAAGTCCCCTGATTTAAATGTTTCTCACAGAAATCTTTTGTTATACGTGTTTTTATGTCTTAGTTTTTTTCATTATTACCAGACAAGTAAATTGTATACAGTATGTATTTTGTTACGGCTTAAGCCTTTCATTTCTATTAATATCATTTACTTTTTATAGTTCTTTATTATTATTATTTATTATTAATTTATATTAATTATGATTGATTTAATATTCTCTACTTAGAGTAAAAATAATTTTATGTTATAAAGGATAAGGGTAATCAGCTTAAATAAACATAAAGAGTATATTAAATAAAAATATAAAAGGTTTTATTTAATACTGAAACAGTTTAGTTGCAACTGCACAAAAAAGTATTAAAGTTCTCTTACCTTAATGGTCACTTCATTTGTGATTTTGGATCCTACTTACTGTTTGTATGTAAGTAAAAATATGATTTAATTTAATTCTAATTTTAAAATTTATTTTGTCAAAATTTACATAATCACGTATTGAAATAGTTTAATTTTAATATACATTACATACATACCAAAGGCACAAGACTCGATTTTAAACAATCTGTATTTATGTTAATAAATGTATTATATATTATATTGATGTTAAAATATTTTATATTTAAAACAAAAACTTTACTGTAGATACATTTGCTTCGTAATTAGATTAATAAAATGCTTATGAAATAATGCTTTTTGATATTACAAAAATAAAAAACTGCAATATAAAAATAAATTATTTATTTAAAAAATTCCCAATATGAGAAACAATTCATATGATTACTAAAATCATAACAATCAATTATAAAGTTAATGTTTTTGGTTAATATATAATTATGAAGTTTATAAGTATAGTAATAACAATGGCAAATTCAAAATATGTATTAGTTGTTATTCTTATAAGTAGTTTTCTTTTTCTTAAGCTGGCATGATACTGAGTATGGAGCAAATATTACAAACTTGACTCATAAAAATATATAAACCAATATAAAATAATTACTTTTAAACAGAAAATCATTCTCAAAATATATACTAAATATGTAATGACCAAATATTTTAACAAAAATTACGTAAAGGAATTTTAATACAGCCTTAATTTTTTACAATTTTTATCGTTTTATTACGCAAATTAAAAAATTGCTTATTAAAGATGTTATTAACCTGTATTAAAACCATTAAAAACATATCACATGATCGATAAAAACTATTTAGGTATATAGCCTGTAACTTTTGCATAAAACTGCAAAGTTAAAATGAATAAAAACATAAAAATAGGTACTCTAACAACATATTTGGCACTTCGGTCTAAGCAACAGTTTGTCATCCTTCACTGGTCTTATTATAAAAGCCTGATAGTAGATAATTTTTTTCAGTGCTTTCCTGAATCTCTTTACAACTTACTCATCATTAATTAGATTTGAATAGGCGTATAAATTCTGTTTCATTCGATAACAACAGGGTTCACAAGCCTGTTGATTTATCTGAGCTATAAAATGCCTAGAACATTTTTACATGCACAATCACTCGTATAAACTTTTATCATTATCGTATTGTTTAGCGAAACCATTGCCTATACCGTGGCTACCTCTTTTCAACGTCGGTATATCAAAATCATCGGGGAAAAATTTCCGTCCTTTAAGAGTTCCGTTTTGATCGCTGAAAGGAATATTGCTTGAGCTGTGTTTTCTCGGCATTTTATCTCGTCTAGGCACAGGAATATACGGGTTTTCTGCGCTTATATAATGAGGAGAACTTGGTATAGTATGCTTCTTTTTCTTAAAGTAATTGTACATGAGGAATACCACACCGGGAATCATTCCTACTGAAGCACCTAACAAGAAAAACCATATTCCTACTGCTACGCAGCTGTTGGTTTCTAAACTGACGCTGCCCAAAGGAGATATATCTAACGAAGGAAGAAAAAGTTAGCAAGTCATTCATACATAAAATATCAACGTTTTAATAGCCCAATAGATTTGGTTGATAAAATTAAACCGACGAAGTAGTAGAATATGAAACAGTTGTGTTACATTTCAAAGGAATTACAGTGATAGTGATTCGAGTTCAATTTAATTAGCATTGATAAGAAACTGGTAAAAATATTCCTTTGGTACTTTAACTGTATAAACCAAGTATATTGTAACACTTGAAACATTTTAGCGTCCTTAAAAATGTTGTTCTTGTGTGGGATGTGCCAATTCCTAATATGTAAACCGAAACAAGTCCAACAGGTAAGAAATAATTATTACCTTTGATTTCTACATATCTTTAAACGGATCATGTGCGCTATATCTAACAAGAAAAGTACGTGGAATGTTTGTTGTTGTACTTAACTGATGGTTTTAATTTGTACAAAAGTTCATTCAAATAAAAACTATTAAAGTGATATAGTAGTTCATTTACACTTACCATTCGAAATATCTCCAAAGCAAATCCTAGTTTCCCAATTTTTCCCTTGGCATTGCTGCAAACCTGGATTACTATGGAAACACTTTCTCTTCCTGTGTTGTTCGTTATTGTGATCGCATAAAGACCATTCTGTCCAGTTACCCCATCCCAAAATTCCTGCATTAAAAACATACAATATACAATAATGTAGACTAATGTTTAATAATTTGTAAATCATACCTTCGCATGGTTGATCTTGACAAGGCTCTTGTTCTCTGGAAGGCCCATTGCAATTTTGTCCTAAGCATGTTCGAGTACGAGTTTTAACTCCCCAACCACATGAAACATTACAAGGAGACCATTCCGACCAACAACTCCATGTATCTTCACAACTATGATTGTTGCATTCCTTGGTTTGCGTGGATTCCCCTAGGCAGTTCCTTCCCTTTCTACACGATCTAGTTCTTTTTTGTACTCCTCCCCCGCAGCTCACTGAACAATCGCTCCAACTGCTCCAAGCGGTCCAGCCCAAAAACTCGTTGTCGTCGTTATTGCACTGATCATTCGAACAAAACCGTTCCTCTTCCTTAACAGATATCTTTATTTGATATTGGAACTTGACAGGAGCTTTACAAGTTATTTTGTATCTCTTCCGGTGATTTCCCCTGAAGGATGAATTCGTAACATTGACCCATTCAGTGGTTTGGAATTTTTTAATATCACTACAAAAATGATCGTTGCATCTCTCATATTCTATGTCGTTTCCTCTACAATGTTGGCCACCATTATGAGGTGGGGGATTATCACATTTTCGTTGTCTTATTCTAAAACCACCTCCACACGAAGCTGTGCAGGATGTCCACGGCGACCAAGGGCCCCAACCTCCATCAACCGGCTGGGAAGGGCATGGAGGATATTCGGAGCAAAAGGCCTCCATTCGATCTTGACCCACGCAAACTCTACCTCCAAAAGCAGGCGCAGGATTCGTACATGTCCTAGTTCTACTTTTAACAGCCGTACCACAGGTAGCTGAACATGCAGACCAGGCGGACCAGTCGGACCATCCTCCATGAATAGTACAGTTTGTAACTGTTATATATGGACCTGCACACTGTTTACCATTATTGGCAGGAGCGGGATTATTACATTGACGAGTTTGACACAAACACTGATCGGAGGAATTCGAATCAGTTAGCGTCCTGTGATTACAAGGATACCACTCGGACCAATTGCTCCATCCACCATCGATGGGGGTGTTTAAAAGTGGACAGGAGGAAATAATTTGTTTCCAAGATTTATCATGGGCATCTCCTCTGGGTGCTAACGAGCAAATTTCTTCTCGATCATTCCAACCGCAGTAGGGATCCATGGCGTTTTGGCAGTTGTCCCACGAGGAATGCCTGCTGCAGTGGTCCACGGAAATTTGCATTAAAGCTTGACTTGTTGTTATGTAAACAGAGTTGGTTTCTTTGAGGAATTGCATGTTTTTAATTGGAATATTTGCATCTGGGACAACTTGCCACAACTCGACCACACACGATTGCTTGTAAGGTGGTAATAAGCTAAGTTTTTTAATAATGCCTCTTAGAGTAGCTACGTATATAACATGGACGTTTGTTAATTTTGTCTCGACAATATCAACTGTAATGTGGGTAAATCGTTCACCTGTAGCAACGTGTAAAGGGTCAATACTTGTGGATTGTACTGCGGAATCCATAAGCTGATATTGTAAGGTTTCTAATAAATTAATCTTCCGGTGTGTTGATTCACAATTAAAGTGATCCTTATACGCATTAGTGTGCTTATTCCAAGCACTATCTATGTCTTGTTGATATTTGAAAGGGCCGTCAAAAGCTCTATTTATTGTTGTGAGATTAAAAGCGCAAATTGCAGAACCTGCTATACTATTTGAAGGGGTACTAAACGTAGCATAGACGATATTTTCGGTAGAAACATATGACATTCCCTGAATTTCGTTAAAATAAAAGGGATAATCACCACTTAACGAACAGTTCAAACGAGCTTTTATAAATGTTGAGAAATTGTCTCTGAACATGTGTCCGCCACCTTTGTCGTTTTTGCAAACCCTCGCTATTCTTGAATATACACTTTTTCCACAATTCATGTATTCTACAGCTGCTTCACGAAACAGAAAATAAACAAATCTGTCGGTTTCGAATGAACCGACGAATTGCGGCTCATTAAGCCAAAAACTATCATACTGTTTAGTACGTAGCACTCTATTATCAACTGATTTTGAGATCAATGAGTCAGAGCTGGAAAAATCAGTAGGGCCAGCAAAATAATAGTCCCCATTTTCGGACAAGAATGCAGTGATGTTCGCTGCGGGATTATAAGGACTTTTTGCTATCCCATTCTCGAATTTAGTAACAATCGATATGTTGTCGATCTGGAAAAAATTGCGAGTTATTAAAAGGAAATTGAAAAGATACACACCCTCTTCTTACTTGTCTCCATGAGCATTCTGGAGAAAATGCGTTAGTGCCGCACGCCAGAATTTCCTTTCCGTTGCTCAATAATACTTTTATAAAATTATGGCATTTTTCATCGGTTTGACCTTTGTCTATACAGGAAATTCGTTTATTTTCCGGTGATTCCCAATTTGCGTATTCCAAAAATTTCAATTTAGTTACCGACAGTCGATATAGTCCATCTCTAAATAATTAAATATTAATAAATTGAACAGTTCATAATTAATTCCAATGCATTTACCTCGCACCTACAAGAATTTGATTTCTTGATATATCAAACAATATTTGCGAATACGATGAGTTTCCCTCAGACTGGAAAGTTGTAACCGAAGATTGAAGATCTAAAGTGAAAGATGCAAATAGAATATTAAATATTAGATTGAAAATGTATTTCCTACCTTGGTATGAGATGTATTTAAAATCATTTTGATACGCTATTACTGATGTCGCATACAATCCCAAAATGCACACGTGCAACTGGAGAAGTTGGGTAAATCCATTTGATACCATTCTTGCATTTTCTGGAACAAATTTTTCTACTCTCAAACAATTTATTTAAATCTCTACATATCTAAATTATTTAAATCTCTGATGTAGGTTACTACCTTCTGTTTTTGTCTAATTAAAAAATTTCCAAAGATCCATTTAAGGAATGCGTAAAATTAACAAATTTTTCTGCAAGTTTAAAATTAATAATGTTGGAAGAAATAGCGTAGGATAAGTAGTGTTGTAATAATGCGTATTATAGATATTAATAAAAAAAATGCGAGAAACATTAGCAACCTACGATATTAATTATAATGGATTCCCGCATAAATATCGAAAGTTTACCTACACAATCTGGAAGTGTCGAGAGTTTGAAAAAGTCCGATCAATTCGTGACGCATTTAACTATAGAGTTGAATTAAAAACCGACTCGGGCATTAATGTTGAAATAAGTAAAGCACGTTTCAACTTACTTGTTTCTGTTTAATTTATGGAACTTTTTCTTTGCGATTTTACATTGTGTCTTAATTGTCTTGATCCGCTTGGATTGCAAAATCAAAGAGAAATAAATTATTTCAGCAGGCGCCAGAAAGACGAATAAAGTAAAACTCTACTATGTAGGTGTATCGACATTTTAGGAAATGTAACAAAAAAATCAAAATGTTGTTCAAGGAAGTATTTTTATTACCTGCTTAACTTTTTGAAACCGATATCATTTTAGGTACGTTTTCAGGTAGATTTCAATGACTACGGAAATCACAGGAAATCAGATAGTTCCTATTCTTCCACGAAATTTTTAAACTAAGTGCATATTTACGTTTCTTTTTTGTAACTAATGATTTATGCTTATTCAAATTATTATTTACACAAAACAGCCAACACAAGATATTACAAAATTATTGACACATATAATTTGTAAGGTGTTAACTGGATTAATTAATAAACGATTAAATAAATTGTCCCACATTTAGTGTTTGTTTCAATGCATCAAAATGTATTAGTAAATATGATTTTGATGACTGTAATTGAATTATGTTTATTATGTTTTACCTTTAGGTAACTTTATTTGTGGAATTACAGTACAAGTACTTAAGGCTACACCTAAAAATAATCAGGAAAAAATATAAAATTTACACGTATCTTGAGTTTTGTAGTCTGAACAAATAGAAAATAACCGATGTGAAATATATACTGATAAAAAGTACCTGTTCTTTGATAATGGAAACTTATACAAATATAAAACGCTACTGCGACATATTTGTTATTTAGGCATTTTAATTTATTATCACAACAATTATAGCTATATGGCTATTACAAGTGATAATAATTATAAATTTTTGCTACACAAAGACGTTAATAATGGACTTGTTATTTTGAGAAAGCTACACACTTTGTTACTTTATAAAATTGTTAATAAAATATTCATTATTGCTTCTAAATTGCTTTACAGTAGTCTGTCCATAAAATCGTAAATAATGTTTCAAATAAAATTTAATTTATATAATCAGTAAAATCAGTACATACTAGGAAATTTATGAATACCCTATCAACGTACGTATCTCTTACGATTGTTGGTTAAAGTATTCTTAAGTAGTTATTTTTCAAAAGTATAAATAATATCGTAGGTTTTGAAACACCCTAGATAATTTACGAAGCATGCAATAAAGATTATAAAAACTTGTTTATTTTTTAAATTAATATTGATACTATTTCACCACGGATCATTAATTTGTAAATGCATCATGATTATCAAGAATATATAGTATTATTGATATTGTTGTTGATGTCAATTCGATAAAATCTAGATTAATTATATTTACGTGGTTTTGACATCATTTAAGTGTGATAGATACATTATTTACTTACTGTATAAATGACGAAACAAGCATTTGCCGCAATTATAATTTGCGAAAAATTATTTTTTTTATCTGGCGTAAAAAAATTGTGTTTGGATTTGTAATTATCCAACACTTCTCTTATTTGAATCATAATTATTATGGCAAAATACAAGTGAATTGCATTGCCTAAGATTTTTTTAACAAATATTTAATTTTCCGTTAAATGTTGAGTTATTTAATCAAATAAATTAGTCAAGAACCTTGCTAAATGTTTCTACTTCAAAACACGTATTATTTTACAACATATAATTCTTATCTGGGTATGAAGTAATTTTCTGCGATAAAGCATCTCAAAACCCAATCAGTCTGCCAGTAATTTTATACATAAAAAATTATCTAATTATTAATAAAATATCATTAGTAATAATACGGTAGGTAATATATCACGAATTTAAAAACTATCAAATAATATACAAATCTGGTAGAGCCAGTATTACAATAACAAGTGAGAATGCAGCTGCTTTTATAAATTATCGTTGAGTTTACTCATATATTTTGCAATGAAGAAGATGAAACTGCATTAAAAATTTGTAATTACACACAAATAAAACTGAAAACTAACCATTTTTAAGTATTAAAGAGAATAGAATAGTTTGAATAATTTTATTGGTTTAGTGTACTGTTCTAAGATTTTATTTTCAAAATACTTGCTTAATAACTAAAGTGATAATACTAATGATGTATACAAATAATAAAATTTCGCAATAATTATCTGGGTTTTTGATAAACAAGCGAATTTAATGACTATACCTACGTATGTTTTGGCACGTATTACAGTTGAAATGCATCTGATAATTGAATTTTTTTTCGTTGTGATTTATTTCCTTAACACATTGATTTAGAACGGACCACTTAATCCCGCGCATTTTAAACCATTTTTAAATGATAAAACAGTATAATTATTTATTTATTTTTAGATATTTACTTAACATTAACTAAGAAATATTTAATATTTTGAGGTGTTTTAATAAAGATATAATAATAATTAAAACATTCTCACATAAGAAAAAGAATCATAAACAGTATACGAAAATATAATTAAAAATATGTTTTACTTACATACTGTTTCAAAACGCATTGTCATGATTTTGGCAAGGATACCCATTTCTTCAATTTAATGATTTTACCACGATCCTGTGCATTTAGGGATAAAATTGACACTCTGTATGTTTTCTGTAGGTTCATAATATTCGCTTAGTTCAATCTTAAAGGATGATAACCGAGTTTACTTAGAACTCAGAACCTATATCATTTTTGTACTATCTCTCTGCCATGTATGCTTAAAGATTTAAGGTAAATGTTTATTGTACGTACGTACTTACATCTTCTATTTTAGATACTAAAAATAAAATTTTGTATTACTAATATATAAATTTTATGATTTAAGAGTTTTCATTTATCATTTACCAATCGAATTCCGATAAGTAGACACCTAAGTATCCCATTAAAGATTGCGTTGTATTAATTATTCTACAACTGCCATACAGTGTATGTACTATATAATGTAGTATCACAGGCAAATTGACTTATTGATCGATTATATTTATTTTATTAAGGTAGACGACCTTTATTTTTGAAAGTCTGGCGGAATATGAAGCACGTAGTTTCGAATATCCGGTATAAATCTTAGTACGCATATAAAATTGTTCATGTAGCATGTGCTACCAATTTAACAACTTTGAACGATAAATTTGAGAATGCTGCAAAAACAATGAAGGGGAGAAAACGTGAAATGAAATAGAAAAATAGCACAAGCTAATAACTCTGTAGGTACATACCTGATTTTATGAAACCTATACAATTAATTTTAACTTAACAAAGACCTATTAATTTTAAATCACATAGTTATTATTAAACTATCGATTTTGTCCATCCCCTTTTAAATAATTCATCACCTACATTTAGAAAGTTTATTTTAAAATATGCATAATTAGAAACAGTACTTCGACTTGGTTTTAATTACCTACGTTTGTCTCAGCGTATCCATACGCTTTACATTGCCCACATTAAAATTCCATTAGGTCTTGATACTTAATTTTCTTAAATTATTGTTCTTCCTACAAAAGTATTTTAAGTATGCGTGTCAGAGCAGAGATACGAACTTTTTAAATCAAGTTTTTAAATCACGAATCATAATTAATTTATACATCACGGAGTGAACTGAATGACGGGACACTCAAAAAGGACACATTTTACAGCTATTTTTTATAGGAAACTTATTTAAATTATGGAGAAATTATCAATCATTGGAAAGATACCAAACACATTTTTGAAGGAAACTATTATTTTTATAGAATGAATTTTATGTACTAGTGATAATAAACGAATGAAGATGTGATAGACTCTTTTATTGCTGATGACGTTGCTAATAAAAATTTGGTTCAAAATAAGATAAACCTTTACCAAGAATGATCACTTAGCAAAACCAAGTTTCTCACAGCTGTTGAATTTTACATTCGCCGCCCGTGTTGAATGTTTTTCAACATACCTACCTATTATTAAGAAGAAGTTGATGTACGACCTTCGAGAACTCTCTGTATAAAAATCATTCGATAGGTACATCAGAACAGAGGACTTCTGTGACTCATGGGATTTACGTGTTATTTGTAAACATAACATATGCATGCATTAATTTCTAAACAAGAATTTGACTAGTCGCATTAAATTACTAGTAAATTAACATTTCACGAATTATACCTACTAATCTTTGTAAAGCTGATGGAATTCGGATTGAATTATAGAGAAGATTTATCGGAATGTTGATGGTTCCGATATTGCAATCATTGTAAAGCAAATAATTTAGTTCGAAAAATGTACCTATTTATTTTTGTCGTATTGGTAGTAGTTTTGACATTTAAATATTATTGCGAGTGAAGAAGTACTCAGATGTAGACTAGAAACTAGATAACCGAATTGACCACCCAAGGTGTCCCGTTAAGTAGTTCAAATAGTTGCTAATATACCTTAAACGCTGTGATTTTAATAATCGCAATAATTATTAAAAACTTGAATTTCCTTTTTAGAGTAGTTCGTCTATTGAGGTATGCATATGTAGCGGTTTAAAAATCGAGCAAACCAAGCAATATTACTTTTACCCTTAGCAATTTACTTAAATTATGAAGTGCGAATATTAAAAATCTAATTTATACCGCACTTATGTAACAGACCGCAGATAAACTGTGTACTTTTTAAATTTTACCACATAGGCATTTTATCGTTGGAGTATGTAGTAATATTAAATTGTTTATATTTTAACCGCTTATTATCTTCATAATATTAGAATATTTGCGGTACATCAAACGACTCTAACAAATATATGGTCTTATATATTAGTTCCTATATAGTTAATGATAGACATTTCTTGTCACGATAGTCATTATTAGAATTTCGTTTCGGAATAACCAGCGTATTGCCTAACGCTGTATTTACTTCTTATTTTTTGCTTCGATTACTCTTCCAATCAACTGGGATCACGCTAACATTAATCTAGTTCTCGGTAGATACAAAAAAAAGCACACATTATCCAATGTTTTTAAACATAAAAACATACTTGTTTGATCTCAGTACACCAGATAAGCAATGTGCAAATCGACTTATTGTGTGTTCCTCTTTTTTCCTTTCAGCACTCGCATTGAATGAAAATTTATACATTATCAAATAAATAATTTTTTTATTTACCGTATACAAAATTTTATCGACCAATTTAAAATAATCAACATCGTATATTTTACGAGAAATGTTGTAAATGCGATAGCGTGAGCGCAATCTAAAAGTTTTCCCGTATCTTATATCTCATTTAAATTCGACCTGCATTAAAATTTTGTTCTTGCAGAAGTGGTATAGCTACTGACCGCGAGTAGCTTAATAAAATAATTGTATTTATGGTTTCCGCTGTAGGGTAACTCTTAAAGAACTTTAAATATATTGTTAATGTAATTGTTAAAGAGGTCTTTAACTCCACATGAATGCACTTGTTGCTTAATAGAGTCATAATCTTCTCGGAGAAAACATCGAGGTGTTTATTCGGAACGGAATAGGTGAATGTTTTGTTATTCAGATCGGCATAGTTGCAGTAAAATCATTTTTTTCTAAAATTATTACTTTATTAGAATAGAAAACAGCGTGTAATGCTCAACACGTATGTAATTACTAACGGTTAAAGAAGAAAAGAACAAATATTCAATTTATTGGTTAGTCCTTATAGTGTATTTAGTACTGTACAATACGAATGTTTATTTATTGCATATTTAACATTCAAATTTGAATTATAATCGTAATTATTAGAGACAAATATTTGAAAGATCCTAACAAAAGCGTCCCATTAATTAAAATATTTCATTTCTTTGAATAAACACTTCAGTTGCATTTACTTTCTCAGTCAGGAGTGTTAGGAAAATAAGAGAATGAAGAAATTAACATTACACAAATAATATCGCCCGGTTTGTAGGATATATTTTACTAATTAAACGAGTAGCTGACCATCAGGTGATTTTTATGATTTCCACTCATGTCACCATTAAATTATAATCTTTTTATTACGGTTTTTATAGTTGTGAAACAATTACTTTAAATTGATAAGTTACAGGAAATTAAGATTAAAATGACAATCATTAACGTTTTCTACAAATTAATTGGAGTTGAAATCTGATGAGCAAACTTACTGTTTGGATGAAGTGTTAACAATTATTTCAAACAAGATAAAAAAATACTTAACTTATATGTGTAACATTATAGTGGTGCCAATGCGTCTATTAATTCACATTCTCTGTTGTTGTTTATATTACTTTCATCAACATGATGATCTGTTTATTTCGTTTAATTATTGATTTACCCCGTTTCCATTGAAAGATTTCATTTTCAACTACAAGCAAAACAATTTCATTGATAGCATGCGTGATATTCCTTCTACAGCTGCTGATTTATTTATCACAACTTTGATTTAGTTATAACAACAAATGGTGTACACTGACATCTTCAAGGATTGATATAGAACGGACTATTTTCATGGAATGCGTACAACATGAAGTTTACGTTTACACAAAACAATGGTCTTTTATTTCGATCTTACATGCATTAGCATGTTGTCTTCACTGCGGGAACGGTTTGTTATCTTAAAGTAAATACAATGCAATTCAACTGATTAATGCGGTTTTTAATAATTTATTTAGTATTATTTCCTATAAATAAATAGTTACAGTTAACGTAGCATTTTTTTGAAAAAAATGTAATGAAACGCATGAAAATTGAAATAACTTTTGTTCTTGTTGAAAGATCTAAACAAAAACAGGATATCTAGTGGGTTTTTTTTGAGAGAAAACACAAAATCTAATTTCAAAAGTCGTTGGACTAGAAAGCATTCCGACACCGTTCATTGAAAAATTAACGACATTTTTTAAACTGGTGCAGTGATAAGCACGGCAATTGTGCTACTAAAAACTTATTCAACCAGTTTTCGATTAAAAACTGATCAACTCGTCACTTTCATACTAAACGATCTGGGAAAGTGGATTTTTGTTTAATCCAATTCACCTAATTTAACAGATTGATAGACATGCATGCTTATGATCAGTGAACAATCCTTTCCTATCCTTATATTTGCTTAAGAAAGTGTTTGCATATGGACGTTTTTTATTTAATTGTACAGCTAAGTAAATTGAAAACTTTACTAACAGTTTGCAGAGTATAATAAAGATGAACGCAATACGTTAAGTTTTTTGCATAATGTACCCTTCATTTAACTATTGAAATATCCGGTAGATATTCATAAAACATAATGAATATAACATGAATCAAATTTTTTGGTCTCTTTATAAGTACACTAAAGCAATTATGCGTTGTCGCCAGTCGAGTAAAATAAATGTGCAACAAATTTGATTTGTGCATCAAATAAAAAAAGTGTACATCCGTTTTATTGCCCTTAATTGAATTAAACTTGTTACAAACGTCATAATATATTATAACTGTTGATTCTTAAAAAGGTAAACAAGTTAATTACGAGACGAATACTCTTAATCTCTAATCCAGTAGGTACTGCATTTAAAAGAATTCTTTCCATCTATGAACAGTGAAAGTAACACGAAACAAATTATAATTTATGGGTGTCGGATTTAAAAACAAGTACTTGCGATGATAGTTACATATGTAAATTCATTGAAGAAATTGATATACCTACTACCTACCTAATAAAAAAACAATTAAAATTAACACCTTAAAAAGTGTGATTAAGCTATTTACGAGTAGTTACCTACTTGCATTAAAAAAATCAAATTAGTTATAGATTCAATTATATCTGTCGTTTTGTGAAAGCTAGCAAAAATACTTGATGTGCAATTTCTAAATTTTCACCCAATAAAGAAGCACCATAAAATTAGAAATAACCGCAATAGTAATTATGCATATTTCAAGGTCGACTATGTTGAACTTTCGAATGATTTGCAAACTAGACATTATTTAAACATCGAAAGAGACTATTATGAATTTCCAAAAACTAATTTTGCAATATACCAGCTATGTGTTATTAAAACATATCTGCAAGGCTAATTATAGCTTACTTAAAAAAGTTAACTCTTAAATTTTGTTTAAATAGTGCGTTAGTGCAACTTCTTTTTTACTTGTCACGTAAAGTTACTAAAGTTACTAATTATGTTTTAAAAGTATAAAATGCGAGCTGGAAGGGGTCAAGTTTGGTTCTTTTATGAGTTGTTTGAATCATAAAAAATGATCGCCAGTTTACAAAAATTTATATTTTTAGATATTTCTCGGTATAGTAAGATATACTTCTTGTGGTAATTCAATATTGTTAATTTCAATTCTCCTTTGTATGTTTGAAAGCTTACGGTTTAAAATTTTCAAATTAAATTATTTTCAAAACATATTAAAATCCTCATAAATTCAGTCATAAAATTTTGACAAAAAAACGTCAAAGTATTATTTATAACTAATAAATATCAACCAATCCATAATCTATTCATTTGGAATAATTACGCAAGTTTTACATAATAATGAACTACTATTAGTTGGTTGTGAAATTCTTTTCAGCTTTCAATAATTGAAAACTGAATACCCAGGTCTAATTCTTTAGTAACAGTAACAGTTTCTTTCAGAAACAACAGACGAAGGAATTAATGAAAGTGTTTATCGATGGCGCCCCTTTTCTTTTTTTATGAATACTTAATGCAAATAGATTTTTAACCTTGATAATTACGACATTCTCTTAAGCATATTAAAATGTTTTTAACAAGGCTAAAGTGCAATTAAAGAATCGCGTTTAAGCCAAAAGAACAAAACAAAAACGCTGCTTTAACGTCGAATGAGTAAGAAGGCGCCAATAAATAAAACAATTCGTTTTATGCGCTTTCAATATTTGACATACAAAGAAGTATAATCAAGAACGAGCTAGTTAAATCAAAATTCAATCAGCTATGAATATGAATACAAAGTTTCACAAAGAGATTTTAAATAACTTGAATTCTGCTCTTCCAGTTTTTTATATTTCGGTGAATTTGTTATAACAGAAACTAATAACAAATTAATATGAACAATATTAGCATTAAATAACACAAAATAAAAAAAAATTTATATGAAAAATAAGAAAACTGAATTTATTGGAACGATTTCAACGCCGCTGTTTAAAATTAATTCCGTGATCTCGTTATTAACCGAATATTAACATACTGGATGAATAATCTAAATTAACTGTAAACATTTTCTTATATTTCATACGCTAATTAACAGGTACGATATAAATATTGCAAACTTATTGCAATAAATATAAAATACCTGTTGATGAGACAGGACCTCGTATAAATAGTGGGCCCTTGCTAAATAAAAAGTTTCGATAAAATGGCGGTATGTGTATCTTTAAAAAATGCTTTAATAATGAAAAAATTAGTGCAGATTTGATTAATAGGACAACATTTCATAAATATTAAATACTAGTAGTCAGGATTTATTAATGTTTTCGACATTTCTTTTGCCCAGCTGCATTCCGATGTAAAGTAGGATCATTTTTTACACACTTAAGGATGATTAATAAAACTTTTTACCTTCAATTCATTTTCTTAATTGCACGTAATGTTGGCTCAATATAATAATAGCTATATATATTTATGCATTTTTTGCGAGTGAAGCAAAAACAAGATCAACTAGATATAATGTCTTAAAATGTTAAATCCTCTGTACATAGTTTTCCAACTATAAATTCTAAATAAAAAATTTAGTAATCGCTTCATTTGTATCGTTTTAGAAATGTCTCATAATAGCCACATAAATTTCCTTCTATAAAAGATGTGGATACCTACCTACTGCTAGACAATTTATGCTATAAATAAAATTGAAGCTCACAAATGTGTGCATCATTTTCGTGTACTTGCATCTCACATACTTTTTATTTAATGATAGCAGTAAATCTTTGTTGTGTTGTTTGGGCTTTATGTCGAATGTGTTCCCTTTAATTTAAATTTTGTGGGCGCGTCAATGTGTTGATGCCACCGGTCAGATATACAACCTTCAACGTATGATAAACTGCTAAAGCTTCACGCTGTTGCATAGTAAAATAATCTATTTGGTGTGTTATTCTTCGGGATCAGGTCGAAACGACCTTCTTTTATGGCCTGAGGTCTCGGGGTAGGTAGCACACAAGACTCGTCCTGGTCGTCTTAAAATTTAAACACTCTCGATGTTTATCTCGTCGTAAAAGAACTTATAGAAAATACGTTTCTTTGCCTGGGGGAAGTATACATAAATTTTAAAATCTATGGTTAGCGACTATTTTGAACGATTCTGCTTTTTTGTATAACAAAGTAGCAAGGTCGAACGATGCATATAGGCATTTATTTCTTTATTTTCGAGCTGCAATATTAGCCTATTTAGAAAAATATTTTAATTACCTACTTGTTTACTTGAACGTGTTAATGTTTCATTACGATTTTTGTATTATTTTAACCAGATGTTGCTAATATGTAATTTAAAAAAAATATTAATGAATACCTATTACAAAGCGTGGCTGTTCTTAAATGTGAGGGAGTATTACAAAGATTCTCTATCTTTGTACTAAACAAAACGTTCTCTTCCCACATTACTTTCAATATTTCAACTAGCTAACTCTATTCAGGAATAATCACCCACCTAGTTATTCTTGCATTTTAAGAAGTAGAAAGGCTTTTCTTATCACCCATTGTGTCATATATAAACTATGACTTAGTTTCATATTAAGATATAAAAAATATACAGGTTGTAACAGAAGTTTACAACTATTAGCTTCAAAATATCCTTTCGCAAAATTACAGAACACTCTAGTTTAATTTATTATTTAAAAGATATTTGTCAGTAAATTCCTATACAATCAAATAAATAATAATCACAAATCAGTGACCCCATTCGGGATTCATGGATATGATTCGTATTGTTTCTACGGCGGAGTTTCTTAGAATTTCTTTTATTCCTTTATCGCCTACAAGGAAAATTATATTATTTTCATGTGAATTATAATAAATAATATGATATTCGTGTTTCGCTTGTAATAAAATATCTGAAGCAATTAAAGTCAAAGTTATACATAACTAATAACTTTTTTCGTATGAAAGAAATTCTGATTGAGCTTGTAACGGGTTCAGAGCGTTGATTAAACCATAAAATTAACATTTTTTCTCATTAAATAATAGTCGATAGCAAAACGAATAAATTAACAAAATTACTTTTACTTCCCAAAGCACACATTATAACTAAAAGAAACTCATTCATTTAAATTAAAGAAACGAAAGTAGGGATAATTACGAAAACCATTATTTTCTAAGGGCATATTACAAATTTAAAATCCAATTATTACATACATATAAAATACTAATTAAAAAAAAAACATCTTGTACGAAAATCTAGCATGCCCACTATTTGAAACAAAAAAGAATTTCATACAAATTGCATAAGAAACTTGTAAAACAAATAAATTATAGTATTGAACGTAAAACCTCTCTTATATAATAATGTATTTAAATTAAACCAGCAGGATTACGACCAATACCGCAAACGAAATTGGTGATAAAATAGGTACGGTTTAATCAAATAATATAAGTAAATGCATCCCAATTTAAGCGGCTATAGTGAAAATAAATACACCAATCACTTCTACTTGACATAGGAAGGGGCCTGCTTGGTTTTCAAACCATGGGAGGTTGATTACAATAACCACATAACGCGTAATTTTAATAGAGGAAAGAAAGTAGATAAAGAAATTATCAGGTAACGGATACCAATGAGAAAATTAGAATGAATAATAAATAAGAAACCTCATTTTTGTTTTTACCAACCCGGAAAAACGGCCACAGCTTAAAGATATTTGTATCTACTTATTTGTTTACATAAATATTTAGCAGTAATGGCAACTTTAGCGTAAACAAAAATAGTTTTTGCGGTGTGCACGAATTTTGTGCTACAATAGTTGTCTTCAAACCTTGACATAAAAGCATTATTGTTTATTTACTTATTTAGCTATATTAGTTATTCTAGTAAAAAAAGTGATGACAAACTGCATCAATTTAACATTTTAATTAGCACTATGCGCTTCCATTCAGCTGATTATTTTTGATAAATAAAATGTATCAAATTTTAAATAAAAATTAAAAAGTGTTTCATAAACAATTTTTTAAATAGTAAGCAATATCAATGGCAAATTAATTTCCCGGGAATACGTTTCTTCTAATACAAAAGTTTTAATTGCTATATTTTAATTCGACCGTTACATAGTTAATGCACTTCAATAAAGGCTAATAAATTTTAAATTGTTTGGCTATTTTTGTTTAATAGATATGATCCTCAAAACCAATTGAGTTATTGATGATCCAATATCTACATTGATGTTAATTATAGAATTTCTTCCTCTAGCCTATGTACGAGTAGGTATGTCTTCATTAAAATTCAAGCACAATTTGGATATGCATATTTGTTATTATTAATACATTATAATAATTTTAGATAATCATTGTGCACCCTTGGAAGTTAATTATATTAATATTGACATTTAAATAGTTTTTGAACAAAATAAACTTACATTGATTACATGATAATTAGGTACATATCGTTTATAATATGCCTCAAAAAACATGTGGAGCTATTTAATTTTGATTATCCAATATCCAGTTTGATTTGGTATGTTGGAATTAACGACTCTATACACCGTATTTCATAGCTTTATTTACACATGTTTTATGCTTTCCTAAATTTAAACAACCGTTTATACCAGACTTTATTGGTACATTTTTTGTTCAACGAAGTAACGAACCGTTTTAAGGACTATTCCAAATATTATTGAGTTAGTGGTATAATTTAAAAATTGTTCTGCGTAGTAACGTTCAAACTTAACAGTATAATCTAGACGTTGTATCTGAAACGATACGTTCAAAATTCGTGACCAGTATTTTTACAAGCACACTAGCCTTTGATTAATTTGAATAAAAAAATTGACATGATACGTACATAATCAATCACAGGAAAAATTGCTCGTACGAAAGCTGAACTTACGTGAACTAATAAAGAACACAAAATTATAATTTTGATTCCTGACATTTGCACACTCTTAAATTACAATTATTGTGGGTAGGTATCAATTGCTTCGTTTCATTAGAATGGATACATGAATTTGAAATTCAAACGTATTTTATTATCAAGTTATGTGTATAAATATTTTTTATTAAAGGTTTCCAAAGAAATATAATTAAATATTTGTGGCTTTGTAACGATATTAACTGGAATCAACAAGAATTAACTTTGTTAAATAACTTCTGGTAAATGCCCAGTAAACAGTAATCCCACACACGGATCTTTAACGATTTCTTTATTTATTTTATAGCATATTTTCTCCGGAATTCTATATATGGTAGCAGAGACCACAGTTATTTTGTTAATATCTTTTTTTGCACCTCGCTTTTGCTGTTTTAGTACCAAGAAATGTGGTCGCAAATGTAGCACATCCTGTAAATGTTTCTTATATTTGAATTAGACTAGCAGTCTGACTTCAAATAGGAAAAATATTATAACAAATAGAATTTTTGAAACGAAAAACTTACAAGTGCGAATATCTGTAAACAGCATTGTGCGGTTGTTTACACTAAGGTCAACGTAGAGGGAGAGCGGCAAAATCTTCTAGTTTTCATTCATCAAAAAATCTGCTAACAAATTCGCAAATATCACAAAAAGTTTTCATACGAAGCGAAAATCGCGCACATTGAAGAGTTTTCGTTAAGAAAAATGAGGCGTCAACATCAAAATCGTAAAAGTTACTTAAAAATAATGTAATGTTTGCCTAAACGACCTTGAGTAAACATCCTAAGGTTATTCGAAACTGAGATAAACAGATCTACACCGTGAGCTGACACAATCTTACACTAGTCAACAAGTAACTAGTGGGATTTCTTCAGAGCGCGGTTCCATCTTAAAAGTCCTGTTCAAAACGCTTTGCGTTTGCGCTGTTCTTCAACCTACCTTTAAACGAGTTATGAAGATTAGCCGTCCGTAAACATATACAGAATAGTAATGTGTATGTAGTATAGCTACTCCCATAATTTTACAGTTTGGGTTCTTTTGGGTAGGTGACAGTGAAGCCAATGACACCGTTTTCTACGACTACTGCAAATCCCTTTAAAACGTTTCTATTGCAACATGCTTGGAATTGCCTGTACCTACTGCTACTTGCAATTATGCTAAAGCCAACGAGCCGTCGAATGTTTCTGAAAGATTTTTTTAAATGATTTAAGCACGTCTTATTAATGTTTCTATTGTGCTTTTGTTCAATATTTATTTCTTATACCAACTTAACATATTTACGGTTTCATTGAATTCTTGGGTTAAATACTTGCCATCAACATCAAAATTATTTAAGAACTTGTAGCTAGATATAAATTAAAATTTTTCTTCATTATGATGTACCTAAATATCGGATCAAAGTTGTGCAAAAATTTTCGGTTGCTTCGCGAGGGGTTTTTAAGGTTTTGGATGGGTTTAATGAAACTTTGATACAATCACCAATTAGAAAGATACTTTCTTCTACTAATACAAAAGTGTAAAATAATATATTAAAGTTATTGAATTATTTTGATTTGTTGAACAGAAAAGTACATAATAAGCTAATGGGAAAATTGCAATAAGGAATGTAACTACATATGTATATAAGTATCTATGTTAACATCAAATTATTTGATCCATTATGATGAATTTTCTATTTCTAATTCCATATCATTCATTTATCCTACATGTATATCATCATTTCCATGAATTATGAAAAATCAATAGAAAATAGGAATAAAATATCGAAGAATCGTGTCGCTCGCAGTGCCACCCATCAGTAAAAAAGCAAACTAGTCTTACATATTTGTAGAATGTGATACCGTGCGTCGTGTATCTTTCTTCGAAATTTTAACAGATATCTCGTTATAAAACTGTTCAATGTATGTTTTATAATTCTTCACACATACCGTTCATAAGCCTTTGGGGGAAACACTTTCTAAGAATTGGGCTAATTTAATCGATTATACTTTTTTAATCGATATCATTTTAAATAGCCCTTAATTATGAAACTCATTACGTTATTAGGAGGCTGTTACAATTTTGTAATCTGATACATACATATACATTCATCAATAAGTATGTTACAATCATCGGTTAATTGATAAACTTCAATTCATTAAAAACTGTGAAAATAATCGTTGCATTTTCATGTCAATATTCGTTAACAATTTAAAAGTGAAATTCGGATTGTGGGAAATTTCGAGAAAAACTGCAATTTACGGTTTCGATTACAGCACGGAATATTGCAGTGTGGTCTGTCAAACGGGATGATTAATAATGACTCGAGGAAAGATTGAGTGAAACTAAATCTCTGTTGAATAGCTGAGGGTGGGTATCTGTCAGCAAATCGTTTCTAGCTTACTCCTATCAAAAACGTTATCTATAACGTATTGAATAGATAAAAATGGCTGGTGGAAAATGTATCAGGAGAGAAGTTTATGGAATTTCTTACGCATCGATGCACGATTTCTGCAATCAGAAATTTCTTCAGTTCTCATTTTATATTTTAAACGAAGCTATAATCATCACTTCTATTATAAATTTGATCTAATACCAAATTTTCTGACAAAAAATTTTCCCAAATAACAGGAAATATATATTCTTTGATACTGAAATCGTATTTCAAAAATATCTGAAAGAAATATTTATGATTACATAGAAATATTTGCTATGCAAAATGGATGAAATACATGTCATTTTCCAAAGTGTATTAAAATTTTTCCGAGCACGTCGGACATTCTATTATATTCGATTTCATTTTCATGAGAGTGCCGATGTGTTAACGTATTGTAAGGGCGTTTGGGGCCACGTAAAAATCAAACCTTCATATTAAAAATTTCCCCATAGAATCCATTACTGTCTATCTGCGCCATATTAAACCTTATTTGGAATCGTAGCGTCAATAACTTCATATTGACTCCCGTACTGCCGTGTCGTAGTTTCAGAGTTTGGAGATTCGACAAACCAAATGAAATTCTTGGGATGGTCCAATCGCCAACGTAGCTTATATGCATTTCCGCCATTTCAAATCCCGATTCAGAGCTACATACCGCGCGCTACGCGTTCCATGTTTATACAGAAGGTACGGAAATTGCACATTTACGGAAATAGACCGATTTTGCGAAATCATTTTATTGTCAAAAAGAGCCGTCGGTGAAATCTTTTAATCGATTTTTTCGCATCAATGTGTTAATAACAATAGGTATTTCCATTTACAATTTTAAAAACAAACAAATGCTTAATTAAATATACCAAATATTTTATACATCTGCCTACTTAGTATCTACTTATGTATATAGGGTACATATTTTAACCCCCTCAGTATTATTTCCGCAGGAATACTTACTTATTGTATATTGTATCATAAATGTAATATAATTGAAGCATAATGTTTAATTATTTTCAAACATTTTAAGTCATAGTATTTAGTACATAAATAGTGTTTCCAGTAATTTATGCTAATGCCCGAAACGCTGAAAATAGCAGAAACAGAAAATATGATACAAGAAGACAAGCTTGTCTACCAGCACGTATTCACATGTAGATTGGAGGGAAATTTAATATTGGAATACCTGTTAAAGTCGTCAGCGCATTTCATTGAAATGATATTAATTTCCACGAAACAGAAGATCTAATTTAAACTAACCGTGCTTATTCCTATTTCCTACTTACCTGTATTCTAAGAAGTTAGTTATGATTTTATATATGATGTTCAATTAAAAGTATACACGGTAATGTCTGTAGATTTTTTTAAATTCCCATTAGCAACGACTCAAAATAAAAATCAATTCGTTTGATTGTGATGAAATGTACTTAATTTTTACAGACGTCAAGGTTAATTTTCTCGGGTTCTTTGTTTTCTGCTTTTTTGTAGACGTATGAAGAGCTTTTCCAATAATTATTTATTTTATTTTCCGAGCACATCCGATGCTTGAGATTTTTTTTATTTTTCCTTCGTTATGATAGTGAAAAAGGCCGATGTCACAGTCACATCTCTTTTGTTTCGAGCGATATAATTACATTTTTGTAGATCAATTCTTTGTGCTCCTATATAATACCTGATTTTCATTTATTTGATTCCCTAACCTCTGTCGGGACAGCAACTCTGAATAATGATGACGGTATCTCTGGATTTTCACGCACGCACTATCACTATTACATACCTAAGATTTTTTAACATTAATACTGGCTTTCCTCAAATTAAGAGAAAGTATTCAATTAAATTATTATATTACCTGATTTTCATTTATTACTTAATTTGACCGATTTAAAATGTGTTCTTTATAAAAAAATATTAATATCTACATATTAAAAAATAATAAAATTTTCGCAAAATCTGCGTGAATAAAATACTTAGTTAAGTACCTGCCCTTCAGAATGGATTGCATTCAATATAATGAAAATTATTCCAAGACAAAACAATAGTATTCAGATAAAACATAGGTATCAGGAGAATACCTATTGAAGAAAATTCAGGTTGTTTATCAAACAAAAGGAAACAATTCGATATCTACATTGTGTTACAAATAATGGAGACTCTTCTTACACCCTTAATTTCTATTGCTCAATCCAATGTTTCAGTAAAAATACTAAAATTAAAAACCTCTTTGATAAAGGTAACAGAAAAAAAATCGTAATAATTGACTCAAAATTTTATTTTGCTCGTAAAGACCCTGCAGTAGTAACTTGTCTTACGGAAAATAAATTTAATACTCATAAAGTTTCAAAAAGATTTAATAATAGAATTTTTAAATTCATAGGTCTGTTTATACTCTTTTAACAAGGACTCTTTTAATTAAAATTATATAGGTATAGGAGAGAACAAACCGAAATCCAAAGCTAATCCTCATTAACATATCTGTACGGCTGAAATAATTTCATTTAAAACTAAAAATTCCTACAGCCTGCTCTCTTATGCATCAACTATTTTGATTAAATAATTCGATGCATGGTAGAAGAATTTTGATTAGTGCATAGAAATGTTAGTAAATAATTGCAATAAAGGAGATTTGAGCAAACAGGCGAAAAACAAAAACAATGAATTAGCTCAACTATGAACTAACTGAATTCAACTACAAAGGTTATAATTAATATAATTGGTAAAATACCTACAAATCAAAATTGCTATTCCTAAAATCATTCACGCATAACATAACAAAGTTACATCACAAACCAATAGTTGAAATTGGCTAAAATTTATTCCATTAATTCTGATTCTCCCTATAGTCCCTATGAGTTTGTAAGCACCTTGTGTCGGTATTTAATCACACAGCTACAATGGAATTAGTGAGAATACTGACATATGTAACTAGTAATGATGCATGCCTGAATTGAGATCGCTTATCAAACAATGCACAAATCTGTTTTGTTGCAGAAAATTATACAGAAAACGCGAGAATATAATTAATACATTATATAAGTACAATTTATACAAAAAGTATTATTTCAAAGAAATTGTGAAGAACGTAGGGACAGGTAATGGAAATTTTTGGCTGTTACCAAAGGAATCAATAATTTAATTGTAATTAAGTCGAAATTGGGAAAGGAAGGAATAATTACAAAGAAGAAATTGGCTGCGGAATATGTCAACTGGAGAAAATCATTTCCGAAATTTTTAACGAGTAAATTTAACTATTTGATCTTTCATCTACCATCTGGTATTAACTCCGATAGCTTAATAATCGCCTAATTTACGAGTCGCAATAACACTTTCATCCCAAAATATAAAACAATCGAGCAATTAGCCGTTTTAAGGGCAGAAGTAAAGCCATCTCTTTTCCTTTCTTTAATTTTCTTTTCAAATTAACAAACGATTTAATACTTTTACCCTGGGCCCAACCTTTTAATCCGGGAATTTAATTAAAATTGTATAGAAATAATAGTCAGTATTTTACAATTTGATGAAATTCCCTTACAGTTCTAATTAGAAAATTAATCATTGTCGTATTAATTCAATTCTGGAACAGTATAATATAAGATGTTATTTTTATAAGAATAATAAAGTCATTTTTTAATGAATTTTTAACAAGTACGAGTTTGCTTTTTAGGAAGAATTAAAGTACTAGGCAAGTAAAATTCTTAAAAATAAGCACTTTCCATTGAAAATAATCCCCTTAAATTATGGTTAATGCAAGCTGTAAGTAGGCAGGTAGGCGCGAAACAATCTCCCAGCTATTAGTCCCTAATTTCCTTGCAAAAATTTGTGTAAAATTTATCCGGGAAATTCACTTCAGTAAGAAAGTTATTTTAGGAATTCTGAAATTTTCTCTAATATTCAATGTTTTTTAATTAACACGCACTTTTGGTTACTTAAATATTATACAAGAACAAAAGAGCCTGCTTATGGATAACATGAACTTTTAAAACACCTGTAGCTGAAATAAATATATAAAATACTCATAAATTCTAAAACGAAAAGAGGAGGCCCGAAAAATAACGTCGGAAATTACCTGAATTAAAACCCGTATATAAATCGATATGTATTAAAATTGTTAATTATATATAATAGTAGAAACAGACATGAAACTCATATGTATAAAATTTCCGGGAGTGTTTCTTTCTCGTTTTTCATTAGAATATTCTAGCGTTAATATTTTTTATTACGAACTCCAGTTAATTTAGGATGTTGTGGATTCACGAGATTCTTCCCTCTTCATCCAAATAAGTGTTTTTCTGCTTGTAAATGGACCTGTCGTCGCAAAGCGCTGACGCCGATGATAAATGATACATCGCCTATTTATTAATAAAATTCTTATTTTTCAGACGGAGCAAATCTTTGCTTTGTTATAAAACTCTTTTTGAAACGCAACAATATAACTACTATACTATGATGTTAATTTATTTTATTACACAGGTGACTATAAATGATTAAGTTTAATGTATCATTATTTTATTATATGATATGCTCAATATTTTTTATTTTTACCGGAAACATGTTCAATCATTATTATAGTTGAACATTCGATGATATTCCGACGGTATCTAATTCAGCGTTCTATTGATTTGATTTATTACGTGAATTATTTCGTTTATATAAGACTTAGTTCACCTAAACTCATTGTTTTCTTGATGGAAATGCCACAAATGCAGGGCGTCAGTGTTAAATTAGTTTGGTACTGTTCATGCAACAACGTCACTTAAAAGTTTCCGCATTTCATCTCGCGTCCATCCTGATGATTACCCACTACTATCCAATTTTCTATTTCCACTCGGCAAGAAGAATGAACTGTTGTTTCGGATTATGCATATGTATAACGTTAAATTATTCCTAAAATAATAAATTGTATTTATTACATAGTATGTCTACTAAAGTTGGAACTATACAGAAAACTTTTTTATTACTATTTCCTTTAATTAAACAGTTTTGTTAATAAGATAATCGCTTGTATAAATATCATCAGAACGTATACTAGTAGAAAATACCTTTAATAATTGCTTGAAATTCAATCAACTAATTTAATCAATTCCAAGAATTGTTCCCAGGGCGATTAAATAACTTCTAATCGAATGAATTAATTTAATTATTCATATCATTAAAAACTCAAATGAACCTTATTATCACGTAGGTCAAATTTATACTAATCAAATTTCGTTATTAGGTCTACTAACTAATTACAGTTTCATTCAGAATTGGTATTTTGTAATTGCGTTGCTTCTTGCAATTACCTCTTTTCACACGAATATTTCAGGGGATCGTATTTAGTTCAAATAAATGCCACAGTTGGTCCAATTGCAGCTCAAAGCGAAAATTCGGGCATTCGTAATTTTAGATTTAAATGGAATTCTCTCTTTTTAAGTCGTTCCTATTATTTGCATAAAACTTCATGTCAAAACCACGCTCAGGTCCAGATTTCCTTTATGCAATCAAAATTTACTGAATTTTTGGAACGAAAAAATGGAGTTTAATGCAACTGTACTGCATTCATTAAAAAACAAGTAATTAATACCTACCACTTTTTAAACGAAATATTGTTGGTGTTATTTGGCCTAGAAGCGTACCAGAAAATAATTCGGTGATATCGAATATAGGGGAATTAGGGGGTATTTTGAAAGCGCAGGTTCCTCTGGAAAAGCAAGAGGCGGCTGGCTAGCTGGAGACGGCTATATGCTGTATGCGAGCGCGATTTCATTTCAGTTTCGCTCCAAGTGCTCTACGAAACGGTCTCAAACAACTCGTCTCTGCTCTACCAAACCAACTCACGCTCCAGCTGAGTCGAGTATTTTTCGAAATTTCTTTGCAACTTGCCATCGTGAGTACAGATTATTTTAGACTCGATAGTTGTTTTATTTTTGTAAAAATTATTCTTTCTTTTAAAAATGTTTTAAACATTTAAAAAAATAATTATTTTATAACTAATCCTTATAGGTCACATAAAATATTCTACTTATGCAAAATTGATGGATAATAACTAGGCTCTCAGGGAATTCCTAATTAATATGAAAATGAACTGAATAAATAATATTTACTAGGTAATTGCAATAAATTCAATTTATTCGGCTCGTCTCTTTTATTCAGAATATACTAAATTCATTTGCTAAATACTTTATTACTACATTTACCAGCAAATCCTTCTTTATATTAATTTCATTTGATATCAAATATTAACTATTTACTGCAGTTAATTTAGAATAGCTAACCTTGGAATTAAATTAAAAACATTTTCACATTGCATAATTCATATTTTATATGCAACTCAAATAATTAAGAAAGTTGCAAATGTTAAATGAATTTAAATTTTTTAATTTGAATGAATAGGTGATTTAAGAACTTTGTAAAAGCCGCTAATAATTGCAAACTAAAAATTCAGCCGATTTCCTTCTTCAATATTTAAAAAATAGTCAATTATACAATATCCTTAAAAGAAATTATATAATTTATAATACATATAAGTTTTCTTTCAAGTTTCAATTGATACATAAAAGTTTTCCCATACAATTTTATTCATCTCAAAAGCATTGTTAAAAAAACAAAATTCCTGTAGCTGATATTTATTTATTACATTGGCCAGTTTTACAGGTTACTTCACCGATTCTAACACCTTAACATATGAAAATGTAGATGCGATATATTTTCTTCCTCGGTATTCCTAAAAATTAAATTTAATTTAATTATGCCAACTTTGAATTTCCTGTTCGTAAAAAATGCTATTATTGATCTGCAAATCGTATCGATTTCTAATAGGAAGCAAGCCCAGATATGAATACTTTAAGTAAAAACTTCATGAACTCGACCTACCTTACTGAAAGAGTACATTATAAAAATTACTATTTGCGTCAGTTTCAATATATCCCTCATTGCACAATATATTTAACGTTAAATTAACAAAAGCTTCTAATTTGAAAACCTTTAATTCGTATGTAGACAAATAAATTGGAAAAATCTAGATAAATTAGCCGTTTTAACGAAGTAAATGGCCGGAATTAAATTCGATTGCAATCTCTAACGTTTCAAGAAGATAAATATTTTTTCCACTGCAAAATATAATTGAGAGAAATGTTGACTAGGACTTTTCGGAAACATTTCTGAAATACAGATATAACGAATACAAAGGGGATGAAGTGATAGCGTCAGCGTTTTCTTCGTGTTGTTAACATTGTGAAATACTCTTCCCCTATTCATAGTTAAGGAAACTCTCGTTAAGAAGATAATTATGAAAAACACGATAACAACGGTAGGTAACAAGACAAGGTGAACTGGATAATGGTCTATTTATTTTGCTTCGAAAATGGACCTCATGTAAACATTATTTAGCTACTAGAAAATTTAATGTTATTATATTATACGTTTTTTTTTGTTTGAAAATTATTTATAAAATCAAACGTATGCCTTTAAGTAAGTGATTGGGACATAGCTTAGTCTTACTAACGAAAAAAGTAATTTATTCATATAAATCGAGGCTGTTACTGTTTAAATTGACTACGAAAAATGTTAAGAAAAATTATTATATTTATTTAAAAGAGATAGAGTCGATGATCCCGAAAATTTTCTGGGTTATATGTACCTTCATGGATCGCCGATTTTCCTTGCCACAAGCAATAAAATAACTTTATAGCTCTCGATAATTCCTATCAAGGAATTGGCTATAAGAAATTTGATGTGTATTTGCTGCTATATTATTTTAATTTTTAAAAAAGTTATTGCACCTACATAGCTAATAAAATGCCAAAGTTATTCTGAATGTGATCGTTTTTTGAACATTTTCTCATTTTGTTCATTTATTAAAATTTAAAAAAGCCCATTCGAGTGTTCAAATTTAATGCCTTTAACTCTTTTCTTAAATTTAATGTGTTACGAATTTATTTCTTTATTTCAATGAAATGCCGTAAAGGAGATAACTTTTTAACTTTTCCAAAGAATACTAAATTACGGCCATTATACTTTCAAATTCAACACATCTGCTTCAAGGTAGATGAACGGGAAACCCGTCGGCAGGTATTAGCATTTCGCACAAAATATGGAAAATTTTTGATATATTTATTTGAAAACAATTTCAGATTTCAAAAATCGTTTTCCATTTTCCGCCTCCGCAAGGATCCTACTGCTGTTTACTCGAACAAATCTCTTTAAAATTTCTCATGCACGAAAATTGTAGATATAGGTACTTGAAATTTAATTTCAAATATCGATGTTTTAATTTGTAAAATGCAGTATTTTTTATAAAAAAAATTATTTCAAGCTTTATCTAAACCTTTTGAATATTTTTACCACAATCGTATTTTAATACCGTAATACCTTTTAGGAATTTTATATGGCAATCCTAAAATAAAAAATTCAACAGATTTTGATAATAAATATTTCCAGCATACTATGAATGAGTTAAGCTGATTTATTAAAAAAACTAATTTCGTTTAATTATTGAGTAGAATTTATTAAAAAAAAAGAGAACGTAAAGCTTGAGTACTCATCCCTTTGAAATACTATAGGATCATTACAGAGAATTTTGCTCTCTAATTTTGGTTTTTTGTTACAGCACAGAGCCGCACCTTAGCTCCCCACTTTTCACCCTTTAACATTCTGTGAAATACTTCTATAACCATTCCCCGTTTACAAACCAGCCCCGCCATTCCTGCGGAGAAAGCTCTTGGTAAGTTACCTACATATTAATTCAGTTCTTACATTTATAGTTACTTAAATATATATTATCGAATTGAACCGACTAATAAACATGGCTCGTTGAAAATTCAACAGGTCGTTCTAATACCATAACTAAGAAAGTAATAAAACAAATAAACTTGTTGAAAATTATCACGCAATCCATCAGATTTTCCACCACACCGTATAATCCTACGTGCCTCGAATATGACATCTAAAGTGGACCAAGAGAGTTTCCAAACTCGCTAAAAGATCTTTTGTTGATTTGTGGAACTGTATACATGTTTGTTTAACTACTTTCTCCCTATCGCAAGGTACACAAAATCCGATGCTTCGCTGCTTGCTCAGAGTTAAAGAATAAATAAATATGTATCTAAGAGTATAGAAATAGACTATTCCACAACTATACGTCGGTAAATCCTGGAGTTTTTGAGATTTTTCGTTTAGATGCTTACTTAATTGTATAAATTAATCGCGTATAATGATGCTTTGAGTAATATTGTAAACCTTCATTATTTCACTTGAGATTATCATCGATCAAAATGTGTAATCAGGTTTATCAAGGATAGGAAGGGATGATCATTTATTCCAAACAAGCTTCTTATATTATGGTGGGTATTTATAACTTGTTTGGTTTGCTGGCTAAAGTTAGGGATTCAGAAATCACATCACCTGTCCGAATATATAGTTCACAATTTATTTATCGAAAATCCATTAAATACGTTTCAACATTATTATTTAGGATACCATTAAAATATAACCTTAATATGATTGTGTTCTTCGGTAATTGAAGACAAATGATTGAAATAACCAATTTAATTAATGAATTTGTGACTGAAATGTTGTATACATAATTCATATTTAAACGATATTGTAAAGGCAATAGTGAATCGTTAAGAAAAATAAGACAGAATTTTCTCTTTATTTAGGTAATCTTAGCACCGATATTTTTCTTTAAATATTTCAGAAATAACATTTTACAGAAAATTCCTTTCTTTTATTAGGAAAGAGGAAACTAGTTTGCAGAAAAATATACATTTTTAAATCAACGGAATGGCATTCAAGCAATATTCAATATAGAAGCTTCAATTAAACTTTACAAATACGTTTTGTTTGAACATGTTTGAACTTTTGCACATTTTGCAACTTTTTAACTTTCATCGTCCTTTTTTTTGTGCGAGTTGGAAATTAACCGGAAATTCTTTCGATAGCTTCCTGATTCTGCAAACAACGTTTGGAGTACATGCATTTGCTGTTACTAGAATAAGGTAAAATGGGAGAAAAGCACATGAGTAATTGGATGCTAAACACGATTTTCTAGCCAATTAAACAATTTGCAGTTTATAAATTAATTTCCTACTAAATCCTTTCTTCTGCACGAACGTCACGTTCGTTATTCTTTCACATTTCCTCTTTTATTTTTTTCATTAAACACCGGCATACAATCAATCTTCCTTCTTTTTAATCCGCAAACAAACCGGCAGGTAGGCGTTCTAATAAATGCCACTCACCTACTTTAATATTTTTTACCAAAAAGAACGCCTTCATGAAAGTTGATATTTTTTTAAAGTTAGCGAATTATTAACGAAATTATCGAGTATACTCGGGAAAACTTTACTAAAATTGCTTATTTTAGAAGATAATTTATGAGTTTAAAAGTGCGTGGTAACTTATTTGCTAGAATGGAGTACTGATTTTTAGATAAACTCCCTATAAATCAAAGCTAATATATATCACAATTCGGAAACTTCACAAGGAATAGTTTATGCTTCTGACCCAACCAAGAACAAGAATACTTGTGTCAGCGTAAACTCCTTTTACGTCTGCGGTATAATATTTCATCATTTTCTGCCATCACTTTCGTAGATCTTGATGGAAGAACGGAAGGAAATTTTATCCTTGAGAAAATACGCCAATTTCTGTGTCCGAAGTAAAACCAGAATAATGTAATGTACCCTTATAAGTTATCGGAAGGACACGCTTATTTTACTATTGATGAGATGAGTAGACAAACTTGGCGATCTCATTTGAGATATTTGTCTTCGCCATTTGGGACAGTAAACGAATTCCGGCCTTATTGCCACATGCATATAGGGTGTTTTTTAATAGTTGGGCTATAAATTTTAGGATGTTACCTAATATATGGTAAATTCAACTCGTCAAACGATCGTTATACAGAATTTTAACGTGTAAAATATTAGATACGTTAAAAATTGAGATATAAAATTTTAGTAGTTGACAGTGATGGATTAAGGAGAAAAGATTGATCAAGTTTACGATATATGAAAAATAAATTTTGTTAAATAAATCAATTGCAAATTACATTCAGTTTTGTTTCTGCTCCAAATAAACAATCAATATCCTGCTCCAAAATTTAAAATGTATTAGAGTTTTCTTAATTATAATTTTATTTTTTGTTAGATTCTTGAGTGTCTAATCTTGAGGTTTAATTTTTAATTTGGTAACATTTTAGTGACATATAGTGCTACAATAAATGTTCCAAACTCATATAAAACATAAATATTTTATGGCGTTTCCATTAGAAGATGATAGGAGTCCATAAGGGATTTTATAACTTGTTTATATCTATCGAAGAGTCATTTCAATCAATTTATATTTGCAATTAAGTATAGGTACCTATTTTTCTTCATTTTTCATTTAATGGTTTATGTGGCTTTTGATCCACAGTAAATTTTCATTAACTTAATACAGAAAGCTACGATTGTAGGTAGTATAACAAAAATTACTGGAGAAAATGAGATTATGTTAAATTTCCGACAGAACCGAAAGAAATTAGAATTTAATCCAGGCCTTCGGGTTAATTGGTTTAGAAGTAATTTAAAACAATTAGGTAAACGAATTGCTGGTAATTCAAGGTCTATACAAGATCTTAACAGCAAACAAGATGATCAACAAGAATTCTTTTTGAACACAGGTATACCTTACGATTTTTAATTTCATAATTTCACGTCACACGATTAATATTGATACGGCTATAATTCGAGAGAGGATTAAAAAATTCGTTCTTTTAACAAATGTACTATAAGAAAAATAAATCGAATTATATACTATCCTTTTCAAACAGTACCTATGCAAAAATCTTTGGGACTTAAACCTTTTATAACTTTTACTTTTATAATATTATTCGCATTTTAAAGATACTGTTTAAAAACCCTAATGAGCTGAAAGTAAAGTTGCAGATTGTTCGAAAAAATTCTTCAATAAGGGAATTTAATTATATGGAAACATGAGATTTTTGAAAATGCTAACAAAAATTTGCTAAAATTTTAAATTAATTGTGGGTATTAACATTTTTCCATTAATTAACTAACTGAAATTTCTGGCTGTGCTTAATTATTCTTACATTAATTAAACCTCGACATTTTCTTGGGTGTTTTCACTTCCACTTCGGAGATCTGTATCAATTTAACACGTATAAAAGTTTACGAAATTATCACCGTAAAGTTTTTTGTACAACTCCCTAAAGGGCTTTTTAAATGTAAGTTGTTTAAAATATATCTATGAACTTACCTTATGTATTAAATTTGAAAGAATTATTGTAGCAATTCAAATAATAGTTTATAAAACATTTTCGCTTCACCACAAAAGTTTTAATTAATTTTTATTCATCCGTGCTTTTCAACAATTATCTACTTAGCTTCATAAATAATAAGTAAATATTCGCCTTGGAAGATTTTTTATTTTGTGCTGTTTCCAAAAGTAAACGTTTTACATTTTGAATAACTCCTTTTATGTAAATAAAAAGAGGATTTTAAATGAAACATCAATTAAAATTTCCCCTAATTTATTTATTCAGAATAATTTAGTTCCTGTTTGATTTACGCTAATCTTGCGGTTGAAATAACAGAATTTCATTAAATGTGTTTAATTTGTCGTCGGTCTGCTTTGAAAAATAAAATTACTAACCAATGCTAATCTGTATGCTAACCTATACTAACGCAATAAAACCAATAAAAATCTATCACTTAGTATCCTTTCAATTAGTTAACAATATATATAACAATAATATTAGTTAAAATAACCTCAATTTTAAATGAAAAATATATGCAATGGTTAACGGAATTAAAATAAAAAATAAGTAGCGAAAATGTTCCTTTATAAGCAAACGAACAAAATGAATGGACTTGCTGATTCGCAGATTAAACATTTTATTTACATAAATTGCTGGGAAAAATCCAGGAAAGTTATCAAATATTATGCGCTCTTGTGTCATTAAAAACCAGTTGAAACTTGTTGAGAATTATTTATTATTAGCTAATGTCTTTAGTATAGCTTTAAAACTTTGCACTTCACAAACTTTGATGTCGGTGTCATCTGTTACGCTGTCGATTTTTGCTAAACTTTCGAAGTTTACGATCAAGGTTCAGTATTTAACTAGAATCCTGCCTTGGCAAATTTTAATAAGAAGTGTATTAATGCAAACATATTTTAGAGCAAAGTAATGAAGGGCTTTTAACTTCATTTTAACATCAATATTTATCACCGGTTGAGTGATTTTAAAAATCGATACAAATGATATGTGAACAATAGTGAACTACAAATGTGCATGCAATCTGAATATAATAATGAGCTCTGTAAAAACCGTATTGTTCATGAATGTTTAATGTATACATGTACAATAAAAAATATGGAGAATATAGAAAACTTAAGTCGAAGTCATTATTTGAAGGTCCTTTATACTGTATGTACAATCATATGATTCTGTAGGATTTTGAGAATTCTATAACATTTTTAGCAATTGGTATAAAAGCAAGCAACAATTCTTGGAAGTAGTAAAGTCAATCGTAAAATTCGCAGGCTAATTCTATAAAACTTTGATTTATATAAGCGATCGTTTTGCATGAAATCTGGACCACTCGTAAAAACAACATCCTTTTCAGACTTCCAACTTTCTTGAAGAACAAAAGCGATTGCTATAGGAATTGGACAATAAAATAGGCTAACAGTAAGGATTGACGGAACGATCTAAAATTGGTTACACATTGTAACCTTCATAAAAGTAAATGATGTTGCATAAGGAAGGAATACACCTCTAACCGAGTAGTGGTCGACCCTTAAAAACACTCATAAATTTTTCGGGCGTCAATACTGATAGCTTCTGGTTTTTCTTATATACACCAGCATTCGGCTATAAATTAACAGGGATCAGGGGAGATATTTCACCTAATGCGATGATCAAATAAGAGGATTTTTCTACAAATTATCTCCGTGTACAAGACGTCGTAAATTTTTATACATACTTTACTTCCTGCTTTCGTTGGTTTTTGTGGGCACTACATCCGTATTTTAAAAATTATGTCTTACTAAGAAACGTAGCAACAAGGATAAATGACCAAACTAAAAACCAAGTAGTAGATTTAGCATTAAGCATATTAATTCAAAGGTGTGTGTAGGTAACGATCCGATTTTTCTGATGTGTATCTAAATTATTCTGTAATAGCAGCTATAAATTACACAGAAAAATCGGTTTCTTTCAGGTATGTTTTTACAAAGTAAATAAAGGATCAATCACTATTATTCATAAATCACGGTTATGACAAATTTTATAGCCCAATATCTATTTTGGAATGCCTTTTGTTCCGAAAAATATTCGTAAATAATAATATATAATATATGTCCGAAGGGAAAATATATTCATGAAGATATATTCCAACGAAATAGCAAGAAAGTAGGAAGAGTGATATGGTTTTTTTATTTACTTCCAATGAATTATTAAAATGTTAAGTTTCTCCCTATATTTTCCGGTTTAGTTTCGTGATGTTTCGGAAAGATGACCAGTTTAGAAAAACCCAAAACAAAGCTCAATTTATTAGACGACAAAACTCCTTCGGATAATATCAAATGCGTTTATACTGACCGCAGGATATTCGATAATTTTTTATCTAAAATTTACACTGGTTTTATGGAGTCGTAAAAATGACATACAACAACAATTTTTCATAGACATGCCACATTTATAAAAAGTGATCAGTTTTAAGCGAAAAAGAAATATGTTTTCATATCTACCATAAAATACTAAATTTATCGTATGTGTTTTTGTGTAATACGTGAGATTTTGAATATAATAAGTTCATTCATAGTAGCCTTTATATAAAGTATTATGCCTGCCTAGAGAACCCAATATTAAAAGAAAATTCCTTAAGGTAATCTTCACATTATTTTAAGGCTATGTAGTTTTGGTACATCTGATTTGTATGAAGTAATATGTGGTTAAAATTTACTCTTTCTAAGTATTACTCTATTATTTTCAACCATGCTAAATGAAGTAAATTTAGTAAATACTCAATTATACAAAAAAGCGGGCTTTCGAAAAGGTTTTTCTGAATAACGTGAAATCAGGGGTTTAAAGAGAAGAGCTTAAAAATTCTCGCCAGCATGATTCTAGGGCATCAAAGTTAAATTTAATTGAGTCCTTCAGTTCGGTTACAAACAGATTATAGGAATTCTCCACATTGAGAGGCAAACAAGCTGGGACTTTAGAAAATTCGGCTAATAATGTTAAGTATGTATCTTATATGTAAGATAAGAGAGTTTATCCATAATTAAGCGTTTGGAAAAATCAGCAATTACTTCATAAAATTTCAGCAATTAAATAATTACATTAAAATTGTTTCAATGCGGATTCTTCTGTTTTTCTTTATGATTGTATTATAACAGTATTTGGTCGACATTCATTGTAAGGAATGCTTTCCTTGTATTAGATTTCCTCTGTACATATGATATTGCCAAACTTCGTTATCGAAAACGGAAGACCGTGAAACCCTCGTTAAACATTATGTTTCAACAAACATTCGTTATTGCGTCACTTAATTTAATAAATCCCTTAATCTCACTTGAACTAAAATGTTTGTCTCGTGAAAACGTGATACCAATCGTGTTAATTAGACTGTTTAGTTATCGCCTCAATACATGACAAGCAATGAATTGTCCTTTAAATCCTGTTTACGCAGGATCTGAAGGATGACTTCCCGTCTGTTAAACTAATATCCATATTTTAACCATGGAGATGCAAATCAGATTTAAGGATTCAATTTGTACTTGGGCAGTGATCGATTCTGCACAAATTAAATAAAACTAATTATTGATAATTGAGCGTTATTGACATTTCTAAACGAAATTTAATTAGAACGGTCGTGTGAGAATATTAATGCAGAGCATACCTCTATTATTATTTTAGGGGCTGACAATATACACAGGAATTTCAATATCGCCATATCGTATTAATTAATATTGCAATAATTCACTGACACCCCATTTTAATAATTTGTTTTCTCTTAGTAAAATAAAAAATGCTTTTATCTTATATTATTCTATTTATTTGAAACATACTATATAATGAACTTTCTCATTTTATCTCTATGCATAGAAAAACATCACCTGCACTTAATTAATTACTCGAATTTCTTTAACGTTCCGTAAACTTAATTATAAGCTGGTGCTTGACTACATGTTAACTTCTAAGGTTTTTATTGACATATTAGTTTCAGGAAACTGAAAACTGAAACTAGCAACGTAATCCCTGACATTATTGAAATTGTTTATAGACTCTAAAAGTTAAAGTCACTTTAAACTCTGCTAAAATTTCAGCCATATTACATGCCTTGATGTTAATTCAAATAAACTAATTGAAGTAAGCTTCAGGATATAGTTTCAAGAGAAAAGTAGAGAAATAAGACCGACGATAAACTGGCGAGCGCTAATATTAATCCACCAAAAATCGTGTTAAATATTTGGAGCTTATTGATAATCGTAAAATGTTCTCGACATCCACTATATAAGTACGAATATAAAATTTTGATGATCTTAAATTAAATCGGCCTGATTCCTAACCAGGCGATATAAAATTATTTTATAGCCGGGATATTTTACATTTAATGTTTGCTGTCGTATTTTTTTTTGTTTTAATAAAACTTTCTAATTTTTGAATTCGTTTTTAATGGAGTTACTACTGTTTTATACAGAACGAGAGGATGGTCGAATTAATGAGGTCTTATTAACGTCGAATTACTATGG
The DNA here is from genome assembly GCA_917563865.1 of Phyllotreta cruciferae. Taxonomy (NCBI): domain Eukaryota; kingdom Metazoa; phylum Arthropoda; class Insecta; order Coleoptera; family Chrysomelidae; genus Phyllotreta; species Phyllotreta cruciferae. The sequence goes on from OU830615.1 coordinate 5,549,388, forward strand.
ACTAATTTACAATTAATTTTAATGTCAAAATTTAGAAAATCTCATATTTTAAGGTTATCGATGTATTCAATAGTATTTTTTTCGATTTTTTCCTAATATATATATATATATATATATATATATATATACAATTTTATATGTAACGGTCTGCCCCAATGAAACCTCTAAACATTTAAATATGCATGGCTACTCGGCTGTGCCGAAGCAGGGGCGAAAGTTCAAATTGAATTTACGTGATCAATACGCAAGGACCGATTTGCCAGTTCGGAATCGTAAAACTTCGACGATTTATTAGATAAATCAACCTCACCACGTAATGAATTATCTTCTCATGAAATTAAATAATTTTATGGCTATGCTAATAACAACAACTTTTTTAGAAGTACATAGTTATTTTTGTCTATTATACCTGCTCAAATATTCCTATAAAAAATTCAGGACGTAGTGGTTAGAAAAATTACGATTATATTGACTTTTAAAATTGCTTACCTATAAATGATTGAGAAAGTTATTATTAACCTAAATGGTAAATAATTGAATATTATTATTCTAATAAGGATATAAAGTATATTTATTAAAGACAAGTTTACCGAAAAAATCTCTTTTTTACTTGCTTCCTAACTTTGTTAATTCCTGCAGGCACATTAATTTTCGGCAATATTAACTTTTTATCAACTACATGACCTTTAAAATGTACCTACCTAAGTAATTTTCAAATAGAGATTCAGATATTATCAAATAAATTTCTTGTATTCATTTAGTGGAAAATTTATTGCATACACATTCAAAACTTCTAAATAATGCAACTCTAAAACTTTTAATTGAATCTTAATCACATTTAATTATTTTACAATTTACAAACTTTATAATATGCAAACACTGACAGTTAAACTGTTAATTGGAGTTAACGAACCGTGAATAATTTTATATGTATTGTTAACGCAACAAAATTGTAAATGTGTTAACATTACAGATTTGGAAAAAAGTTTTCTATTTTTTCTATCGTTCCAGGAAAAAATAAAAAATAAATCAACTTTAAATAAAGCAATCGTTGGGTTAGAGGAGGCAGAGAAAACTACCTATTTTCTATGCCTCTGGAATTGAGAACTCGTTTATCAATAGTTTCGTTTCGTAACATTTTTTTTTGTATCATCTCATTTTTCTGGAAAATTTGAGAGATGTGTCCTCTCTATCTAAGCGTTCTTCCACTTTCGCCCAATGGAACATAAACATTTTTCAGGACAAACTTGTTAAAAGACTTCGCTAGAAACAAAAGCAAAAACTTTATTGCCAGTAATTTATATTCAAATTGCCGTTTGATCTATGCAGAGATATTCGCGTTTTATAACGCGACTTCAGCGTTTCGAGTAAAAATGACACCGTAGGCCTTATTCACGTTTTTAAAATAAGTAAAAACTGATTTACGGCTGCCTGTATAATAGTTTATCTTATCTGGATTCACTCGCCGATTTATGAACTTCTCAAACTCCTCATAAGCGATAAAACCGTGAGGCTAAATTGCGTGAGGGCAGATAATTTTTTGTCGCATTTAAGTCGTGAGGATTTCAAAAGGACGAAGGTTGGGAAAAACCATTTTTTTCAAAAATTAAAATACGGATGAGCAATTTAGATATCATAATTTAGATACTGCCCCCATAAAAATGTAAGTTCCTTGTAAATCGTAACGTTGATGCAGTAATAAATTAATTTTTAATTCATATTCTGAAGTAGGTATATAATATTGCAGAGGTAGTAGATAACACGTTATATAAATATAAAATTACGAAACGTTTTCTGCATTTCATATGTGTATATATGTATGTATGTATTTGATGGTAATTGTCCAGAGCAGAGTATAACAGTCCTGCATTTTCACAGCCATGTAACTTATTGCCCGGGGTTAATGATATACATTATGCATTTCGCTTGTAAAATTTACATTTCGCTGGAAGCATTAAAAGGCCCTATATTGTCATGAGTTATTAATTGCATGTAAAATAAATACTGATGTACTCCTTCTTAAATAATAGAAAGGGACATTAGTCATGCTTTATCAAAAAGCAACAGTATTTACGTCATTAATTTTGAAAGAAACCTGAGTTAACGTCAGCAATCTTGAATTAAATATGATATTGATTAAATGCACTTGTGCAGTAATTTATTGATTGTCTTTAGACAAAGAATTATAATTTTTTATTTAATAACAATTACATGGCTAAACTTAGAAATATCGGAACATAAAGTACAATTAACTATAAAATATTGACAAACAATTATTTCTAGAATCCAACAAAAACATATAGTTAGGTAATTAATACATATTCAATTTATTTCGTAAATTGTATTCCAAAAATGTCGATCCTCTAGAATATCAGACACTTACCTCGCCACATCATTACAGGAATTGAATCATTAATACCCCGACGTTCGAAATAAATTATTCCCCAGAACCTTTTAAAATGAATTTAGCTTTGACAATTTCGTCGCTCCCTTTATCCCTAACATAAATATAATATCAAAAGCCAAAGACATTAATTCAAAGTATTTTTTGTGGCAAACCTTTCCCACAATATTGAAGAATAAAAAATATTGTGTGTGTCCATTTCAGAACGGAAATCTACATTCATTTTTGTGCATGATGCAAACAAAACCTTACTAATCCCTATAACAGGAAGGAATTAGTAGTTTTATTTCGTAACGCTGTAGAATTGGTTTAAAAATATCTGTTGGTTCATTGGGGCCGTGACAAAGCTTTCACAAAACAATAGACATTGATCGTCAAATAAGAGCAACCACCTACTTTGAATTAATTACGGTCGGAAAAATAAAAGTCTTCATGACGTTTCAGAATAATGGTGGAAGTTTTCAGGAAAAAAAGTGAGTTGGCGCTACTGACTACATGCAACCGACTACGTTAAATTATTTCAGACTGAAACTAACTAAAAGTTTGTTAAATAAGATTGATTAATATTGTAAATTTAATTGGCCTTTTTTTGGTAAGATGTATTGTACTTCCGGCGTTTCGCTTTAAATTGTTAAGTGCAGTCAAGTATATAATTAATTAATCAATTTTCAAACGCTTTCTCTGAATGTAATTATTCTACAGAAATAACCTGAGCGTCGGAAACTTTACTATTTGTTTTAGATGCAGTTGTATAAATTTTCCAAAAAACATTGAACCCATGAAAAAACTGAATTGAAAAAAATTCAGTGCTCTATAGTAAAGTTGTAATGTATGAAAAAATGAACAAGTCTTTGAAAGTTTCAGGATTAAATCGGTTTTGACCTATAAAAGTTTCAAATTACTTATCTAAGACCGACACGAAATTTTTTGGATCAATAATTATACCACATTATACACAGTAGACTTCGTTCCAAACGAAAGTAAAAGGAAGCTTTTATGTTTGAGGGTACAAAGAACTCCAGGATATAAATAAGAGAAATTTTTCGTCGAGTCTCAATTTTCTTCAAAATTTTACAAAGCTGCGATGAAAATTTTCCGTCGACATATTGAAACATTTTTTCATTTGAACGTTCAAAGTAATGAGAAATAACCAATCGAAAAGTAATTTGTGTAAAGTGTGCAATGCGAAAAAGAATTAAACAATTATTTTGTACTAACTTAAGCATAATTAATTCATTAAAGGTGTATTTTCAATCAACTAATAATTTTTTTTCTTTTTCAGCCACCAGGTATGTATGTATAGCTTGTTCAAGATTCAAAAATTCTTAACGTAAGTAAGTACTAAATATTTTTACTGCAATAAATTTAAAACTTCAACTCAACTTTAATTGTAAGTTTCTTGACGTTTCTTCGTGCTCTCCCCAAATAAAATTACCTTTGCTCTCTTATTAATGCTCTTCTTCATTTGCTCCCAGCTATTGATTTCTTAAGCGATAAATGTTCAAAGGAATTATACCAACCACAAGGATGGCACGACTTTATAAATTATTCTTTTAAGAGATTTACTAAGTCGAAATTAAATAATTGCTCATGGGATTAGAGTAAATAAATTAAGAAGATGAATCCGTGTAAATTCGCAAGATCGATACAATGGAATATACGGTTATATTCGCTACATTAGGCTCTACCAAATAAAAGGGAATTGTATATTAGCTTAGGAGGAAATGCGGTAACATATAAAAAGTAAACGTTCATTTTGTATGAATGGCAGTTTTGAAGACCTCATAAAATTTATGAACGCTTATTTATGCGTTTGGATGTTTTCATTGTCAAATCGGGAAATTACAAAGAAAAAAAAAACGTTTGTAATAATTTGCATTCCAGTGAACAGAAAAAAAATCTCGTTAGCATATTTCATTGTGAACCCAAAATTTATTTCGAATGTGTCATGTGACGTACGAATTTAACGAATGAAATTTATTTGCCTAGTCCATTGTGCATCAGTAAAGACGCGACAGGTGTTGACGTTATTATTTTATCTACCTCATTAATCAGATATTGTATAAATCTTTTGATAGAAAAATAGATGGTTATTTAAATTTTTTATCATTTTCTGGCACCAAACTAATATTTTACTTGGTTTTATCTAGCATGAGAGAAATTTTAATAATTCTAACTTTGAACGCCAAAAATAAAAATAATTTCCATTATATTTCCAGATGTCTGATGAGAATAATAAAGCTGAAATATTAAACATTTTTTCATTAGAGAGATTCAATATGTGCATTTGCATGTGTGCGTATTTGCTGAAGTGTGAACCGCATATATTCTACTTTAATTATAGCCAACATTATTCGGAGAAGAAGAACCTGCCCGTGACAATTACTTTGCCATTTCAGGTTTTAAAATTTCCTACACTCATTCATTAGTACTAATTAAAGTTGTATATTCGTATGGAAATTAGTTTTGTTACACGGAGTTAGAGATTTCGAAAAGTTTTCCAGCATTATGTTTATATAGGACAAGCACAGTAGCTCGAAATAATCACTGAAAATTCTCCTTTACATACTACGTATTTAATTTAATTTAAGTTCAACCTTAAATTGAAGAATGAAACAAAAACTAAAAATATGCAAATTCCAGACTTCGTGAAGGGTTTAAGTTTGCTGTACTAAATGAACATAATGAAAGGAAATGGGTTTATCTTCGTGTTGTGTGCATTGTTTGAAGCTCTAACATAGCCCCGTTAACAATTTAGGTGTCAGAAACAAGTTGTTATACTCTTGAAATTCATTTAACACGCGATTGGCGAAATTCTCTAAATATAAACCTATCTCATAAATACTACAATTACAAAGAATTTTAAAACGTAATAACATCCCTTTTACTTTACTAATACATTTTTAAGTTTATCTTGTCTTCACATCACTCTCATCTTGATAATCCACGAAACTTTAAATCGTTTGAGGTAATAAATAAATTGTTATTCCAACAAAGAAGCCAACGGTAAATAAATTTTTGATAAGAAAACTTTCAAGTTCTTGACGCTTTAGATTTTATGGAACTAACCGTTTGTTTTATGCTCTGTACAACTTCTTGCTCTATTTATCTCGCGTCGAAAGTTTCAGCGAAACAATAAGTTGATATAACGGCGACGAAAATATATATACATATATATTTGATCATTTAAAACTTCCAAATTTAATGTTTCACGCGACTGCGGCTAATATGGTTTCGTTTAACAATTCTGTAACAAGGCAAACTTGTTCAACTCGTTAGCTAATTGATATTTAAGACGTTATCATCTTTTGTTAAGTGGTGCTTTGTGAAACAAACTAACTTATCATTAGGCACTTATGATGATTTATGCAACTGTGTTTATTGTAAAATGGTTTCGAAAATATCGATTAAACTTGACAAATTATAATAATCTTGATTCCACAATTGTAACTTTTAACAATATAATTTCTTGAAAATTGAAATGTGGGTGTAGTCCAGCAATTAATTTACTGAACTTTTGAGTCCATAGAACAATAATTTGCGTAGAAATCTACTAAATCTTCTTTAAAGTAACTTTTCTTGGGAAATATCAATCATCTTACTAACTGAGCGAATTAATTGAACTAATCTTTTCTCATAAACTTCAGTGAGTTGTGTTTTATTTATTTTCTCTCCATTTGTATGCCATTATAGAAGATCCAAATTATTAATTACTCAAACGGGTTTTACCTATTAAATTTCGTTTTAGATCATATTAAAGACGGGGTTCATTTTATATAAATAATCCTCAGTCGGAGGAGGCTTACTTTAACCAGAAGAGAGGTTAAAATTCAATGCATACTTCCAAGTCTTGATCAGATAGCAATTTGTAGGTTGAATAAGAAACTAGAGTGTGTAATTTATCATGTTATTCTATCAAGGAGGTATCATTTTCTTCTAAAAAGATATATGTAAGCCATTAGTCTAGAGGGGCACTTTCTTCTAAAATATTTCTAAACGCAGAGAAATTTTTAAAAATATTCCTGGTAAAATTGCACAAACTCGAATCAGTCACGTCATGTAAATAATGGCAATTCAAAAGAAAGCCTTATTGAATCACGTAAACCGATTTGAGGAAAGTCCAACAATTTCGGTAAAAATTTATTAAATTCCATAAATATATTTTAGCTAAAGAAAATGTATTCATGGGAAAAATATTTGCATTTAAAATAGATGTGTTTATTGCCTGCTTATATTACATTAAAAATCTTGTAAATAATATTCTATTGCACAGTTTATCCTTTGCCTAAATTTGAAGAAGCATTTTTATGGAATCGCATTATTATTTTGTAGGAACTTATTCTTCTTATTAATAGGAAAATATTTTCAATGTTAAATTAGCATCGTGACCATTTTCAATAAAGTATACAAAATGTCTTAATTCTGATCTCAAATGCGAACATTCTTTACCGTCTTTATTTATATTCAATGTCAATTTTGGTAGATCAAGGTATCACGTTTTTGACACCAAAGATATTTCGAAAAGATACATACTCGCCATTTTCGAATACTTCATTTCTCGCACGGAACCTCGCGTGGCGGAAAAGAAAAAAAGAAAAAGAGTAGTACATTATTCTTCGGATATGTAAATCAGGCATTATTTAAAATAAACCAATGAAATTGAAAATCGTTTTGGGCTGATTTCCTGGAATCGAAATATCTTGATGCTTACATTAGATGTTTCCAGATCTTGTACGTAGTAGGTATAATAAATTGGTTACTTTTTTATCTCTTTTTGAAAAACTGGAAATTACTCGGCAACATCTAGAAAACTTATATTAAAATTAAACTAAGTTCTATATTGAACATTTTCAGACATATTATAAACGAGCAAGCAAAAGAAGATTAAAATAAAATGAGAATATTTTTTCGAATAGGTTGTGAAATATTAGGCTAATTATTGGAAAAATTAAATATAAGAGTTTGTTCACTTTTTGAAACTAGTTTATGTTATCGTACCTACAGAGCAATTTCAAAAAATAAGGACTAGAAAACATCGAAATATTTCAGAAAAGATTGTCGGCGGAGTAAACTTAATATCAGATATTTTGAGGAATCGACCGAAATTAGGTCATAGAGGATTTGTTGGAATAGATAGCAAAAACCAACCCTCATAGGGCCTAATTTTGCAATAACCGTAATCGTGTGGAGGTTTTTAACTTTCCACATCATCAACGGATTTATCTTCAAAAAGAGCAGTTAGAATGATGAAGGAGAACAAGAAAAACACGATGTTTTAGTCCCTTCTGATTCTCGGTAAAAGCCTTAAATAATTGTAGAAGCTGTTCCGAAATACATTAAACAACAATAAAAACACACCTTGTTTTAACAATATATTTCTAAACAAGAGGTAATGTTCAAGATGAACCTTACAGCTTAATTGCATCCTCTTAAACATTCTGCGTTGTAATAAAGTTACATCAATAAATATTCTCTTTGTGTACGCCATTAGATATGAGCAGTTTGCTAATGAGAGAATAGGGGCTACAGTGTACAGCTTTAGAACTTTTGTATATAAATTTTCAGCAAAGCTTAACGACATCATTACTTTCTAACCCTAACTACAACTACTGTTGATTATCGTGATAATTTGGACGGACGTTACCATAACACAATTCGCTTAAAATTGATTGAATTTATCACTATTGATCAGGTTATTACGAATTCGTTAATTGTTATAGTTGTCATATTTAACAAATAGTAGATATTATTAAGATTTTTTCTGAAATATCATCATTTATATTAGAACAATTTGTATTGATTTCGATATCAGATATTTCCGTGACTAATAGAACTGTTTTGTAATTATTACAAATATAACCGTCATTTGGGGAAAATTAAACAAAACCGAAGCTTTAATTGTATACATATGCTTAACACTAAAATATCGAAATCGAAATATTTAGTACGAAATATTACGGTTGTTTTCCATATCAAACAAATGCTTCCACCCATAATATCGTATACCGTTTTGAATAAATTATAGATGACAATTTGTTGCAACTATTGACAAATTCACAATGACCCCGCAAACGTTTTGTCTTTATTGTTGCATGCAGATATTCAATCCTCTATTTAAATTTCCAACGAAGCTCGTCGAACCGCATCGTCCGCTAAGTAATATATTTTTGTCATCGTTTACAAAGTTTGTGAAATGCATTTTAATTTATTCCATTAATCAAGGTTCGTTTTGTATGTTAAAATGTATAATTAATATTAGAATGATTAATCAATCTTGTTATTCAGCGTTTTATTGATTCCTTCGGCGAAGAGATGCTACGTAAATTTGTATAGGTTCTTGTAATTTTCTATTATACAATGAAAGAAGATGAACAAGTTACCCCAGAAATTTGTAACATCAATAAATGTTCAATTTACTTACATTTTGGTAGTATGGAAGATTTATTTTTCATTTTATGTATATTCTTATAGAAGAGGGTACATATTTAGACGTTTGAGATAACAACCGTAGGTTGTTTGTCACTCTTTTTGTTTTGGTAGCAGATTTATAAACAAATAACGAGATGCGACCGGCGATATTTTTTTATCGTCATCCCTAAATTTTTTTACACGCATAAAAATTTCCCAGGAAAGAAGGAAAACAAGGTAATGCTTCCGCAGAGGTCGTAAATAGTTTGGTCGATATTTCGCCACTATATCAACTTTTATTATTTCTACTTCCGCTTTTACCCTTATGGCATAAATACTGATGCGTAAATCATATTACTGAAATTGATTTGATCTAATTTAATACAGTTATCTAAATTAAAAAAAAATGTAGTATTGACAGATACAAAACAAATATCCCTTGAACATAAAAGCCATGGATATCTACTCTATAACCTAATTCGTTTTTACCATGCACACACAATAAATTCCAATCATTTTCTTTATGATAACCAGCACGTATAATTATGTTCAAATTGAACGCGAATGATTAATTTTAATGTAAGGTTAATATCTGTCGAAATTAAATAAAACGTCATCGTCTCATCTCATTCCCCTTCGTAATAATTCAGCGACTAAAAGAACAAATATACTTGTAAACCGGCGTTTTACGATATGATTTATTTGCAGATTTCTCTCAATGAAATCTCCGGTGGTTTGAAAACCATGTCAAGTATTCGTTCATTGGATTTTATACGAGAAGAGCAAGGTTAAGTGTATTTTGTGGCAGTATCCTATTGATTTTCACAGATGAACTTCACCGAAATCTTTTTTATCCTATCCCTTAAATTTAAATCGTTTGTTTCTAGAACAATTTGAAATGATTTATGCGTTTTAGGTAACGCATAAACCATGTTTACAGATAATGTGATAGAGTACATTATAGAAGAAAAACAAATTATAAAAAAGTGTTTATGAAGCTGATAAAATAAAAAATACGTGTTAAATACTATATAACATTTAACTAATAATTTGATATTTTTTTAGTAAAGCTATAGTTCATGTAATATTTTAACCATTGCTATTAGTTACGTTATTGCTTTATTCAAATTAAAACTTTCAAATTTTAACAACAATTATTTTTGTTCAATATAGGTATGTTTCACTCTAAAGTGAATAAAAAATGAAATATTAAAATTATAAACGAACGAATGTTCATTACTTATAAGCATTTTAATCGACTTTAGTTATTTCATATATGTATAGGTATTGTCAAATCGGTTATTTTCTCAAACTAGGTCAATCGGAAATTTCAAATTAACGTAAATGGTGATTCCGAGTATTTTTATAAAATAGACATTATTCGCATATGGCTTTGTGAGTTTTAATTCATCTAATTTGGAAGATTAATTTTGTTGTTAAATTATATTCAAACTTCTTTAATTTCACTGTAAATTGAAGAATTATTGCAAAAATCTCTCTTCATATTATTGAATTTAACATAGCATTTACATTTCAAGCAAATGTACGTGTATTTTTAAGGAAATACAAACTCACTCAAAGAAATTCTTTTTACAAAAGACTTTGAACATAAAATATTTGTATATATTTTTTCCACTAAGTAGGTGTCAATCATGTAAATAAATATGAAGTGAACAAATAAGTCTAATTCAGAAAATATATATAATTTAACAACAGATTTTATGGAATATCAGAATATGTTGATAAAATCACCTGTAAATATTTTCTAAATTTTCAGATGATACTAGGAAAAGCTTTTACTTCATGATGCATTCATACGGACGATATAAACCACCCTGGGAATATAAGCAAGATCGATCAAAATATTTTTGTCATTTCAATGTCTGCTAAGTGCTATTATATCTTAAGATTCTAATGAAATTATTTTATCCAAAATAATTATGCTAACTTAATTTTATTATATTAGTTTTATTTGAAATATTGCTTTCATATTGACTTTAGACCCGTTTTTTAGATGCGATGGATGATTTCAGCATCTTCAGCACTGATCCTCGGTCGACATTTGTAGTTGAAGCAATTATATTTATAGACAATAATTGTATCAAAATTTAATTATCTCGTTGAAACATAAGTAGGCATATATGGTTACCTGGTCTTGATAGATTGTTTTTGTTTCAGAAGGGGGAAGAGAAAAGGCTTCGTTAATAAACATGATGTGAGGTAAGTTGATAGAATAACCTATTCTAATGTTAGAAATTTAATTTAAAAATTACCTACTGAATTTTTTTATTATAAAAAGCATAAAAAGGAGTGCTTAAAACACGAAATCCTTAGCGTGGCAAATCGAACGGATTGAATGAATTTTTCACAAGAAAGAATATGCTCAGTAAATATATTTTGGGAGGAACTTATAAATTCGGTTAATATTTATTTTTCACTTTCTCCCCTATCGGTAAATGCATCGTAAATAATTTATTTGTATCTACAGGGTATAAGAAAACATTCAAAAGAGACAGAGCAATTCTTCCAGAATGAGAAATATTTCTCTCGGGGTCAAAATAATGTCGGAAGTTCGCTTATATTTTTTCCAAACTTGTTCGAGAGGAATAAACGACACTAGATGAAAATTATAAGCATTGGATTTTATTTTCTATTTTTAAACTAATGAAAAAATTATAAAGTCGCTTGTATCAATGTTATTTATAGGAATATTAAAATAGTGAAATGTAAAAATTATAAAACATTATTCTTATTAATTTTTAATGTCTAAAATCCTGATAAGGTCTCACAACATTATATTAGGCTTTTAGTTTATACAAGAATTTTTTTTTTAAATGTGTGGTAGATAAATGATAAATTGTCAAGAAGAGGCAAAAAGTGTTCCGAAAGTTACACAGAGCCAACAAAACAATAGTGAGCATCGTATTCCACCGCTAGTTCTTTTCAAAACCGGAATCATTTACACTTTTTGTATCCCATTCTTTCTAAAGCGACAAAGAATGAAAATACCGTCACTTTAAAATGGCTCCGAAATGGAACCGGAATACTTTTTTGAAGTATGTGTGTGTGTAGCAAACAGAAAATCGAGAATCCCCTCTGAAAATAGCTATCACAATTTCAATCATAGTGTTCCTTAAACTTCAAGTTTAAACCTGAACTCCCTGAAATAATTCTACAGTAATTTTTTTAAGGCAAATTGCTTATATTTTTCATTTTTAAGGATGATTGATATAAGCTCAACTTGTCTGATCTAGTACAAACGACTTATTACCTAAATTTTACCTAATTGAAATTATTCTAATGCATATTAGTATAATGTATGTATAATATTAAACTAATGTGAAATTGTCTCCATCTAAATGCTTGCAATAATTTTGAAATGTCTTGCACGAAAGAGGGAATTTTTTCAAATATATTCGAGAGCCCTTTTTGTCTGATCAAACGGTAAAATTGATATTGACGATCGATTTAAGTTTTATTTCAATTTAACCTTTGTGTTGAACTTTTTCTCAGTTCGAGGGAATTATTGGAAAATTCAAGTAAAGTTACAGTATCCACTTTGAATTTTTGAGCCGGCAATGAAAACCATCAAAAAAACAACAGGGAAAAGAATAAGTAAATCCAATTGCGAATGACCATTTTAGGGGAAATTTGTAAGAGAAATTTGTTAAGTAGTGCTTATATAATTTTTACCAAGTATTTTTAAAATAATTTCAAATATCGGGATTATTAGAATATGAGCGAAGAAGATTCAAGAAATTTTATCATCATAAATATTCCATCAGGAATATTATCTGTAAGTTATGAAACTTGAACATTATAGAAGATGTAGAAGATTATTAGAGAAAGAAATGAAATTTTAAATTTCGCGAAGTTTTATTGACGTAAAAATCCATCAATTTATTTAATGTCCATTTTACTAGATTATAATAAAAATTTTGAAATAAGTATTTAGCTCCAAAAAGTAGGAAATAAATTTTAATTTAATTTTTGGCCACAAAAAAACTACTTTAATCTTAATAAATACTGGGAAGAAGTTTAGAACTTCACAAAAGATTTTATTATGCGTGCAAAGAGCTTCAAACGGATGCCCTTAGATCGACTGATTTACGGTATGCTTACTTATTCTTGAAAAGAAAGAGAAGAAACGAATGAATATACAACAGCGCAGGGGAAAAATAATAATTTATTTTCCAAAACGAATACTTATATATTCAAAAAAAAATATGCGAAGTAATTATTTAATAGCGGAAAAAGTGCTAGCAGAAGATTAAAAGTAGTAGCAAGTATTAAAATGGATCTTACTTATCTACTAAATGAAAACTTAAGTGTAATGTAAAGTTGGTTTTTGGGTAGTTCAAAAATACGGCGTCTCATAGCCAAGGCTTTGAAAGCAAATCTTATTGGAAATAGTGCTCCATTTCTGAGACGACAACACGATAACTCTTATTTGACCTAAGACCATAAAAATCCGATCGAACAAATTCAACGAATATGAGTTTTAAAATAAACTCGTATATTTCTGTCCCGGAAAATATCTCACTCCATAAAGAACTTTCAAAGTTGCAATCAAGTATGAAGGGCTTTGTATGCTCTGAGGGACAATACAGAGCATTTCAAAAAATAAACTGAAAATCACAGTTTCGGATTTCGCTCATAAATTATTCGAAATAAAGCAAACAATCACGGAGCCAAAAAATAATAGCTAAAAAGTATGTCAAAAACGCGCAATTATGAAATAAAAAATTAAAAGGTTTCCTCAGGGTTGCTTTGATACGCTCGAATTTATATTGTTTGAAAAGTTCTGCAAATCGACGTAGTTGTCATCAAAAATAACATCACAAAGCAGAATGATAAAAGTTGGAGTTGCCTTTGTAATGGCTCTAATTCAATAAAAGAGCTTCTCTAACATTTCAGAAACGGCGGTCAGATTTTATTAACGTGAATTTGGGTTAGCGCACATGCTGCGTCTTTAATATACAATTTATTGTTTTTTTGTATGTTTCCATGTTCAACCCCCACTGTGACATCCGACTCCCAATTGGAGAAACAGAATAAGTATACAAGAAAAGAAATCACACATTTTTCGTAAATTTGACACGAACTTCGATAGCATAATTCAAAAACGTTTTTTTACGCTACATCAATAAAAAATTTAACAAGTTCATGGCTATAAAATCGATAAAATAATAGTGTTAAACGAAAAATCGGTTTCTGCCTCCCGTGTGTAAAGCCCGACTGTGTTTTATGGTTCGTGTACAGCCTTAATTACTCTATCTGAATTTAGAAAATCCATAGGGGCAATTTGCGCTAACCCGCTATCTAATGTGTTAAATCTAGTTTATTTCCTCCGAGATTAATCGGATTTTTTGCGAAAAATTTCAATCGCTCGGAAAAGAGCAGTCATGAGAAATAACTCGAACAGGTTAATGTAAAATGTAAATTATGCACTTAGAAACTAGCGAGTAATGATTGGAAAATTACATCCCGAATAAAATTAAAATTCGTTCGAATAATTTTGAAACGTCGAGTTTTGGCAGAGTGCTGGGTTTTTTGTAATTGATTTATTCAATAGCCACGTTTAGATTGACTACGATTTAATAGATAGGGAAAGATAGTGAACACAGAAAATACATTAGTGTTAACATATTGCACGATGTTTAATTGCGGTGAATTAAAACAACTGACATGGGTCAATATGATTTTTCATATTAAAAGTTATTTAGGTACTTTTTCAGGTGCCAGTATGTTGACAAACTTAGTAAATATTTATCATCGTAACGATTATTAGGGTAATAATAGACGGATATTGTAATTAAATCATTAAGGAAGAGATCAATATATTGAATTGAGCATTGTCGTTCTAATAGCAAATGCAAGCAACTTCTCCGGAAGATATCCAACTTCCCTTTTGTAATTATAGTCAAGTAGGGACTGTTATTAGAATTAAATTGAAACTTAATTAAGGGACTATCAATTATAACTTAAGAGTATTCTCAAAAACGGATATTCCGTATTAATTTCGAATGAAAGAGAAGAAAACACTTCCAGAATTAATTTAAATTAGTTCTATTCGACTGCAATTTACAATGCTTATATTGTAGTAAGAAAATTTAGTTCTAAGGTTACAAAAACTTGTATAAAAATAAAGTTGATAATAAAAAAATCGACCCAATTAAAGGAAATATGTATCCAATATAAACAAAAAAGAGCAGGTCCATAGATATTAGTAGGTACATTGAAGTTTATAAACTCGCTGTCAATCAAAATGAACGTTACTCAAAACAAATAAAATCTGGAATAACGGCCATGTAATTAAAATCCTGCCACTATCCAAAAAGGACTGATATCTGTGCAGTTGGTGCTAAAATTGAGTAGATTGTCATGGCGGGAAATAATGAATAATAACTGTATTTATTAGTAAACCTTAATAAATTTAAAAGACAATTTTAAATATTAGTGATCCCTTTGGTAAATAAAGAGGTTTAAAATCAACCAATCCCAGTAGCAGTTCACATATGCGAAAATGACATAAATTACCTATACACCAATTTGACATTATTGAAAGATTCTATGTCCATTTCACATTGAAGGTTAACAAAATCTGCCAAAATCAGCTGCGACTATTAATCAACGATTTACTTTAAAATCGAACAAAAAATCGATCATTCGATTTGAACCACTTCTGAATCAATAGCTAATTGAGCTGTAACAATTTGAAATTATTGTAAATCATTAAATCGTCATTAAATAGTAAATCCTGGATTAACAGTCGCAGCTGATTTTGAGAGCTTTTGTTAACCTTGAATGTGAAAAGGACATAGAATATTTCAATAATGTCAAATTGGTGTATAGCTAATTCACGTCATTTTCGCATATGTGAACTGCTACTGGGATTGGTCGATTTTAAATCTCTTTATTTACCAAAGGAATAACTTTTTCATGTCTTCGGCTGCAGTTTTAGCATCTCCATTGTCGTTTCCATAAGGCCTTTCCCGGTGGCGCGTGAGTTCTGGGCCACCCTGTGTAGTAGGTAATGTATATATTTAGGTATTTTTGAAAAATTAAAAGAGGTTTAATATCCCTCAAGTTATCGAAAAAAAAATGAATGAAGTTCTTTATAATTTAACAAATAAGTATTATAGGCAAACGCAAAGGCTAAAACGATTATTTTTTTTACTCTTCACAACCGCATTGAATTTTTCCGCTGTTTGTTCCTTAATTAAAATTTCCTTCTGATAACAAAATTACTCGCTCCCAAAATTACAAAGCAGAATCAACTTTATGAATTTCGTTTCTAATTATCGCTATCAAATTAACCATAAAAGATAAACTTACCTAATATACTCAATTTTTTTTTATTTCATTGTAATAGATAAAGCGGGTAATCTTCGAAAAACGAGTATTAAAATATAATAAATGTAAACGTGAGCGTTCTAAACTAGGCGTTGATATTGCGCCGAGGAGCAAAAAACAAATTTAAATTCGGAAGTGACATAAAAACAAAAAAGTATTACCGTAAGTAAGCAGCGCGCGGATGCGGGTGCTAGTGGTAAGGGAAGCAGTAAAAAAATGGAATACCCACCGGTTCGTTCTCGTAATTTGAAGCGGCGACACGACTGCATTTATCTTGCGTGATACTGACTCGCTCATCTTCCACGTTCCTAATGCAAACCAGTGGGGGAGAAGGGCACTCCAGATACTCCGGGACCAGTTCTCCTGGAATTAATGGAAAATTTGGTAGCCCAATTGCGAACCACGTCGTATACGCCACTACTCTGCTCTTTCGGGCAATCCTCGCAGGAGAAGGTTCTTTGCAATCTGAAGTAAATTTTTATCCGTTACACCACTGATGCTGGAATTACATGAAACGACGCTTTTTGTCTGCAAATTTGTTACACGGAAGTGACTGCTCCCCAAAGTTGTTTTATAAGTTCTTCCAGGTAAGGTAAACGGAAATTTTTTGAAACATGTGTCGGCTTGATTAAAAGAGGAGCTCATCCGTGTTCTTCTTTGTGCTTCTACGGGTTCATGAAAACTAACCGTAATAGGGAAACTAGTTGGAGAATTATATTGTATTAACAGTCTCTATAGACTCGCATGTGCGCTAATAATCCAGCTTTCTTAAAAATTAAGAAAATGGCTATGAAAATTTTCCCAACGGCTTTATACGAAGCGAATTCAGTTACGAGTTATAAAATGGATTTCTAACCGCTGAGGCGGTGTGCGAGGTGCAAATTAGGGTTACATAAGTTCTGAAGCAACAGTTCCCGATAGAATTACATAAACATAGATTAATCAACAAGCCTCAAATTTAGCTCATGCAATGGTAACTTTACAAGTGATATGCTCTTGTACTGTTTGTTATGCATATTTATATAGGTATGTAGGTTCTCTCTGGAGCATTTGCGAGAAATTTATTCTATTATTATAAATTAAAGCGTAACCTCCGGTTGGGCTTTTAGTAATTATTATCTACTATGTTTCATATTTTACAATATGTATATGTCGTAATATACTTAATTATTTAACTCTTATAAAATTTAGATCCGTTTTAATAAAAGTAGATACGTTTTAGTGAATTTCCCGAAAGTGTTATGCTCCATGATATCCCGTTTTCACCATCGTAATCAGAGCGAAAAATACTACTGCTTTTTTCATCTAACAGACATCCCAGTTTCAAAAATAAAAAAGTTTGTAATGGTGAGCATTTAACTTTGCACAGCTTGTATTAGGTAAAACCAAAATCGCCTTATACCTACAAGCAACGGAAGTTTTTATAGCCTTAATGAATGAACATAAAGCGTACCGAATAACCTAAAATTTTCTTTTTATTTATCACTGGTGTCCATACAACATCAAGGGCTGAATTTCAAACGTGTAATTGTGTTTTATTCAGTTTTCAAGAGTAATAGCTATGGCTCCATTGTTCTGGTCCTAATTTCTTTCAGTAGATTTATACTGAATATAAAATAGTGTTCTAAGATAGGTTTTTTTTCAGCAAAACCGAGCGTTTAGTGAAGTTTCAGGAACTTTTCTACTTCCATTGATTTCAAATTTTCTTTGGGAAAGCTTGTCCAATAAAAGAAATAAATTAGCACCTTGAACACTTCGTTAAAGTTTTTAGAATTCCTCGAGAATTCGACGAAAGAAAAAGAGTAGTTGTCTAATAGGTATTATAGGAACTCCAATATAAGTATATTGGAAAAAATGATAACTGTATTGTTACAAATACACGTGGACAGCCAATCAGTGAAATTATGAATCATTGACTTTTCTACTTTGAAGCGTCGACCTGTAAACATCTTGAGTTGTTGTCCTGTTATAATTTTTAAAGTGGCTCTTATCGTACAAATTGCCAGTGAGCTGAGGAGCTCAAGAGGAAGTGATATTTGCTGAGGAAATATTCCCTCAAAACAAAACAATTTGGTTTTCAATCTGGAGACGTCACAAAGAAAAAATCAAGTTTTCCTGGAAAATACGTCTGATACGAAGTTTATTCCATCGGGTGTTTCAAGTCTGAAGTAATTGAATTTATTAATGTCGAGGACCAAATGGAAACTTTCTGTGATTGGTTTACTAGAAATAAAATTATTTTCCATCGTATTGAAAAGTAAAATATACGGAATAAAATTCGTCTACTATGAATTTTCCTTGAATAAACGATGTATCGGCTAATGTTTGTGTTCAAGATGAATTGAAAACATCGTCCAATGAACGAAACTGGTTTGAGGCTAATAAAGATCTTTTCCTTTTATATAGATACTTAGGCCTGCTTTTTCATTGCTTTTCTTTTTATGTTATATTTTCCGTTATGTAGGTTAGTCTGTTTAAATTTCAATTTTACGCTTTCTACTATTAGTACTTTTATATTCTTAAGCCTATATCCATCAGCATAAATTCTAGTTTTAAATACTATAATGTAAAGTTATTTTCAATTCGTTTTCCATTATTCCTTCTTTACTTTAATTTTTAGGTCAGTTTTTCTTTCTTTAAGGAATTAACAAAGTAAATAAATTGAGAAATTTTAGCCAAAAATTTGGAAATAATATCAGTTTGCTGAATATAAATTGAATATTTTAAATATAGAGTCGATAATTACTCTCAAGGCACTTTAGGAGTTTTATCCAAGGATAATGGGAACGTTCTCGACAAAATTGGTCGCTTCAAGGAAACCGATAAAATAGTTTTGCCTGAAGATAATATCGAAACTTAATTATTGTTGTAAACTTGAAATTCATTATGCTCTATTACGTTAAATTGCAGATTCTGGTCTAATTTACTTAAGAATTTATAATGTTTTCTAATTTAGATGCATCTTCGATAACTAAAGTTATCTAACTAATGTAACTAAACTATTTTTATCACTTAATTTCAATGCAGTTTCACAATATAATGAGCGAACTTTAAACTGAGTAAATAACCTTTATTGATCTGCACTTGACGTTAGCACCAGATGCTTGTTGGATTAAATAATTGAGGCATTGCTTTTCAACTTGATAATTGTAATCTTGTGCAATAAGCCAAAATTAATCCCTATTCATAATGAATATGAATTCGTTACGTTCTATGATTTTCAGTGATTACGAATTTATTTTGAATAATAATAACTTATTACGGAGAATAATAATAAAATAAATAAATAATGAAGCTCTCCCTTCACGTAGGTGCACTTTAATATTTCTTCATAGAGAGTGTAACATTAAACTGGTAGTTTTATGCATTGCACGGAAGCAGTAAATTTCCTTCATATCCAAAAACACAAATTTTCTACCTCGAAGGGCAACCATAAACATTTCCCAAATGTATTTTCCAAAAACTATGATTTATAGCATGTCGTAATGTCAAATTCATTGGCGAGGTATTTTTGTCTTTCATGTTTTTTCCAAATTCGCCAGAAATATACGACGTAAATATCCAATTTAAATTTTGCGGATCCTTTTATTAGACGAGAAATGTTGTGATTGAGCTTGTCAACTGGATGGTTCGAGGGTGTTGATTGTATCTTTGCAATATTTTGCTTTTTTTGTGTCAGTTGATGCTTTTTGATGCCTAAACTTCTAGTCAAAAATTTCACTGAAGCTTATATAAATTCGTTTTGTTTTTAAATTTTAATCGTAGCATTTACCGAGTTTGGTTTTATACCTATCATTCTCATTTGAAATGGCAATAATTAAAAAAATCATTAGTATTACCTAGAAAGTGATCTATAATTAACAGCAAGGCAACTTATTTCAGGTCCCGAACTGATATTGTTTCCATTTAAATAAAGAGTAATTTAAAAATAAACTTTACCTAAACATATTCACCCTTTACTGTTATTTTAAAGCTACTGTTATTATAAATCTTTTAGTAACATTGAAAATGTAAGCAACAAAAAATGTTACAGAAATTTTACGTAAACACGATGATAAACCAAAATATCTTTAAGTAGGTGGAATATTTCACAATGATCCGAAATAAGCAGCATCTCGAATCGGAATCGCTCGTAAACATTCTCATTATAATAGACGTAGGACGACAATTTTTGAATAGTGAATTTATTAGTGGTTCTGTTATAATTCTAAGGTAAAAAATATGAAATAAGAGAAAATACTTTCACGATTCACTTTGTTACTAATTAGGCCACATACTGAATATGCGAATGCATACATATTTTAAATAACGACTCCTGTTAGCTAAACAATGTTTAAGCAATTCAGCTACGAGCTACTTGCTTTGATTCAATTATACGTAAACAAAGTCCTCATGTCTCCGATGTTCATTGGCTATAATTTCAGTGATATTAGTATACTAACTACACTCGGTTTCGCACTTGAATTAAAACTATGTTAGAATTCCACGAAATTAGAACAACTAGGTATAATATTAATATAGCAATTAATCCTAATAATAAATAAAAGCCTTTTATTTTATAAATTGTATATACAACACAAAAAAATCAATATAAAACGTTTTTTTAATTGGTTACATGTAATGGAAACTAAATAGAATTAACTCGCTTTATGTGTTACTGTCATGAAACCAGTACATTTAGCAAACCGCAAATTAAAGAAAGTCGCTTTTCCCAGTAGATACAAATACCTAAACGAATGCCAGCTCTTTAAAATGTTAATTAATCAGTCCAGAAAACATTTATTAATTAGCTGCTTTTACACATTCGAATTTTTTACAAAAGCTTCGTTAAATATTTAATTTATTCATAGTAACTTAAACACAAAGAGTAAATTTAATTTTCATGTTCACAATATTTTTTTTTGTTCTTCCTTATGTAGGAAATAGTAATTCCAACAATAGTAATTCTGTTAATCTATTCCACTGGGAATTGCCGAACAAGAAATATTGATTTGATTTTCATTTCAGTTACCAAGGGATAGGATATGGTTAAATATCATCCCAAAACGTCGGTTAGCCTTCGAAATTGAATTAGGATAGTGTATCATTAAATAGAACGTGCGTGTTTGATTAAACCCGACCTTATAATTTTTCTACAAAATAAAATTTAAAATTGTACGCATATTTTTGCGTTTTAAAAATTTCAATGACAATACGTGTATTCAAAATGGAAATATTCGCCGCATGGTTGCGTCGCCGTGCATTTCAATTTGGTGAAATTTCACTTTGCTGCCTTTGCATTAGTTTTTACGCCATAACTTCCTTTAAACTTTTTAACTCATTTGGGAACAAGTAGTAGCTAGGTAGGTACATGAACGCTTTGTTGGGGTATTTTTCCCTTTGATGACTTTTAAATGTCTACATCTAATTATACCTTCAACTTACCCGGAGATTTTTAACAATACCTAGTAGAGTGAAATTAACAATTTTAATAAGAGGGTCATTTTATTACCGTCACTCCAAGAACACACCTATAATGCTATGATATTTTTGATTATGAAAAACATAAATTTCTTAGTAAGCTTCTTAGTAAGTTACCTCAACTTTTCAAGTGATAATAGAAGATTGAGTTACGTTTGTACATTATTTGGAAAGTATGCTTTGGTTAGAAAATTTTTATTTAAAGCTCAATTGTGTTTCAAATAGGTTCTTGAAATAAAGTTTTAAGTCCGGGTAAAGTTTTGTAGACATTTAACTTTCGCAGTCAATAAGTTCGAAAGTTGTACAATTACGTCGCGCATTATGAAAAGAAATTAGGGTGTGTAAAATATGCCTCGTAATTTGAAATCCTTGTATACTGGAAGTTTTGAAGTATTTCATACATTTACTGAACTTGACGCAAAGTGTATAATTACTTAAGACAGTTGACTGCTTGGCTATTTAAAATTATATATCTCCTTTAAATTTTCTAACAGTGGAAAATATTTTGGTACTATAAAGACTCTGTAGGAAATACATCTACTTATTTTCTGGTACAATCTCAATTGCAATCAAATGCTATACGAATCCTTTTCTTTAACACCGTGATTTCGGTAAGGTGTTGACGTCACATTGTTCACAATGTATTCTCCACAATCTTATCTAAGATTCCTTCCTTTATTTTGTCACTTTCACGCAGAACGATTTTCAAGAGTCATCTTATGAACCATAAAGATATCCAAAACCGAAAACCTCCACTACAAGGAATTGAGTGGAACAACCGCCTTTTCCAGGATTTTGTCCTTAAAAAGGATGAGCATTATCACAAAATGGCACAATTTATTCAAGTAAAGCACAGATTAAAATTTAAATTTACTGTAATCAACGCACAGATGTTGAAATAAAATGAAATTAAAAAAGAAAATTTAAATATTTAATGTGCTGTAGTTTGTTGATTGTGCATTATTAAATTATGTGTAAGAATGTTGTGTTATTTTCCTACCTAGCAGAACAATAATAACATTTTCTTGCTATTCTACCCAAATTTATTCTTTTTCAAATTTTATTAGTGTAAGATAAAATATACCTACATTCAACCATTTTATATTTTTGAATGCCTAAATGTTCGCGAATCGGTTGTAAAACTTGCCATATAATATTAGAGGCACATAAAATGGCTTTTAATGAAACTCTGTCCCTTTGAGGTTTTGATACGTATTATAACATTTTTTTGGTAATATAAAGAGTATTGATTTCTCAACATATTATGGCTCAGGTCACCTCCATCAAAATTCTTTATAATCTCAATGTGATTTTGTCGATACGAGATGAAGGTTTCGAAATATAATAGGTACAAATTTTCGTAATAAATGAAAAAAAAAATGACGGATTTATGTTTGCTATACAATGTACGAAAATTATTTTTATTTTCATCCTTTAGAAACCGTCTTAATTAAATTACCGTTTAATTTACTTCATTTAATATTCTGTTTCATTTAATATTTCAAAAATATTTTTATACGTACCTATCGTTTAATTTTAAGAACGAATGATCCAATAACATCTACTATTTAAATCTCAGCGAAGGCGAAAAATAAGGAAGGGCTCGTTTTTACCCCCATTAAAAAGCGTATCTTCCTTCGGCTACCTCATTCGATAAAGTTCCATGGAAATGGAAAGTTAAAATGAAAAATTAAACATTCCCGTCATGTCATAAAGTAAAACT
The DNA here is from genome assembly GCA_917563865.1 of Phyllotreta cruciferae. Classification (NCBI taxonomy): domain Eukaryota; kingdom Metazoa; phylum Arthropoda; class Insecta; order Coleoptera; family Chrysomelidae; genus Phyllotreta; species Phyllotreta cruciferae. The sequence continues at coordinate 5,572,739 of OU830615.1, forward strand.
TTAGAGGAGTTTTGACATGAATCCGTTTTTGTATAAGACCGGGGATATGTTCAAAGTAGTAAAATGATCCTAGTTTGATTGCGTAACTAACCTTGTGTTTCTCCTTTTATGCCATTTATTTCAGGAGATTTGTTTAATCTCTTATTTACCGTATCCGTGAATGCGCCCCAAAACCTGAGAGCTACCAGGATTTCGACAAATAATATTGTCGGATCAAAAGAGTTAGGAAATAGGTTTTCTATTTAAATTTCTCTATTTCTTGAGACATATTATTCTATTCCGTTTCTTAGCAATTCAAATACCGCACATATCAAATGCTAAAGAGCTTCTCAATTATTCTGTACTAGTTTCTGTATCCATAAAAGAAATATATTTTATTATTGTAATATAATAAATTAACAGAAAGCTTTATTTTTTTATTAAAATGAATGGTATTTTTGATACAGTTTTTTATTCAACAGATTATTTAATTTTTGAAATATTGATACAATTGCAGAAACTTGTACGCCATCTAAACGAATTATTATTACTAAATTGAAAGAACAAAAGATAAAACGTGTTTCGGTATTACGGTAGAATCGAAAAGTACAAAACAAACAATTTCCTACTCAGTTTTCAAATTGTTATGCAAATTAAAAATTAAATTCGGCCATGATGCGAACTGTTTTCCTGTTATTGCAGTTTAAAAAGAGCAAAACCTTAAAAACAGTTTTGCACGAGCAAAATTAAAAACAATATCCCGTATGCGCTAACACGATAACGCCAAATTTGCATTTGTTTATCGTCTCGATCGTGGTGTGTGAATTTTAGCATTGTAATTTCGATGGAATAAATTAGAGCGACGAAAATTTAGTTTTGAAGATTCTTACTATAAAGTGATTTCTGCACAAAATTTAGTTTGATGTTAGTAGCAAAAAATAGAATCTACAATTACTGTAGGTATAAATTAATTTTTCTAAGGTAATACATATTTATTTTCATTATATTTCATAATTAAATTTAGCTTTATACTAAGTATATCTTGTATGTATTTTTTTTAAGGGAATGAAATCTTCCAGATGATATATTGCAAATTCCTGCAGGGCTGAAATTTTCTCATTGTGGAATGTTCATAATCAAAATTATACGTATATTATGTATTTCGGAATTTTTATGAATATGCACAATAACTGAGTTATTGAATTCATTTGGCTGAAAAATACTGTATGAACCGAAGTCTGCCGGTGACTCAATTTTGATGTTAACATCTCATTTCCTCGATTTATAAGATAAAGCATCTCGAAACATTTCATAATGATCCAATAATGTACAATATAAACGAGGGCAGTTAATTTCATTCGACTTGTACCTTCGTTTTGAACAGAAATTTTCTTTCATTTCCAATTGTAAACCTTTTGTATTCGCTTCAGCGATCACTCGTTTCTTTGTTATTGTTTTTGGCTGTTGGATTATAACCTGCAAACAATTTACGTCATAATATCACATTTTCAAGTGTTTGTATAAACAGTGGCGTTTGATGTTATTTACTGTGTTAAGGGCTCCTGCCGAAATAACTAACTACACTGAAATATGATTAAGTATTCGACGAAGCGTAAAATTTTCAAACGTTCATTTCTTCCAGTTCAGTCGATCTTAACGATAATTTCAGGGTAACGAAATTAAATTGTAATTTGTTCAATGTAACAATAATGAAACAAAGTTTTTACTTATTAAATTTATAGTCGAATTTCAACTTGGATATTATAATTTTTATGTCGAAATTGGTTTAGAAGTTTTTGAATACATTTTTCTCTCCGAACTTTGTGACAAAAAAGAATGAACTACGTATGTGTTGTAAGAAAACTTCAATTCATAACTTAATACAAGTTTTATTCTTTTTATCATTTATTGTTATTAATGAATTTTATAACTTATAAGCACACTTAATGTACTGGAAGAACACTATAATATACTTTTTTAATGAAGTAATAAATAGTAAATTCAGTTAAGTTAACTCAACATCATAGAATCCTGCCGTCTAATTACAACGTTCTTAAAATATTGAATTAGTGAAGTCATTGCATTTGTTGATAAATTAATATTAAATATATAATTAACTTGCTTAAGCTGTTTAGAGTGTTTCCTCGTCAAGCAATTAACCGTTGCCCCGTGATTCTTGCGCCGAAGCCGGCTTTATAACCCGCTAATATCGTTTGCTTAGGTTCGCTGAATGGGATGATGGTAGAAGATAGGATTGGTGGGTATATAAGTCGTGATAATCCAAACATTTTAGCTAATTAAAAAACATGGTGGAATTTAAGCCGTTAAAACGTACTCACTTTCAAACTGTAAGTCTCCTAACAACTTTCCCGGAGTCATGAACAACCGGCTAGTTTCCTACAATGATTTATTTGACCATATTAAAATCCCTTACAGGTTAGATCGTAAAACAGTCTTGGGGAATAAAAGTGACCTAAAAACATGTAGTAAACTTGAGGAAAAATAATTTTTGCTGAAATCTTTATCATCGCTTTTTCGAAGCGGATTAAGCAATATCTATCCCGTAATTTATTTTTTAATTAATTCTTTCAGTTTATGGGCGTAAAGTTTCTTGAATAACTTTCGCAAAATTTACCCAATAAATCTATTATTCAGGTAACAGAAAATTATTATTCATGAGATGAGTTTCATTCCTCAAATTTTAAGGCGATTAACCGCATTTTGTATCGATTTTAAGGGTGACATTCGTATATTACATGCTAAGTGAAAAATGATATCGGATGTATTTTGCTTCTCCATGTAACTGTGATTATGAGAGTCATAATTCACTATGATTACTTCCACAATGTCTAAAAACTTTCCTTTGTGTTGTCATTAATAGATAAAGAACAGCTATTTCCTTGGATTTCAGCAATTTCGCAGCAAACTTGTGAGATTATTATCATATTTTGCTTCCCTCAGTCATTAGTCTCTAAATACTTCTTGTACAAAAGGAAAAAAACATTTTCCTATAACGATTTTCAATAGAGAGATTCTTCGCTTCGATTATAATAAAGGGCATGTAAAAATCAGTCTTGTGTGCTAGATTTTTCAAAACATTCTTTGTCATTCTTTACCTTAAGGAAAACGTAATGAATGATTTAGAAACTTGAAGTAGTAAATGTTTCCTGTTACTTGTATGTATTTATATTAGACCAAACTAGGCCGTCGGGATGCGAGAAAAATTCCCGACGGCCCACTTGATTTAAAACGTTAGGGACCACTTCATTTTAAAGTATTATTTCATACAAAATAAATATTTAAATTCAACTTCACTCTCTATGTTCTGAGTGAATAAATTTTCATTGCAGGATTGTAAACATGTAGAACAGAAAAGAATATAAATAAGTATACATTTATAGAACTTCCTGAAGTAATGGGAGTAAAAAAATAAAATAAAGTAAAGCATACCAATGGAGATTTTTTGATTTGTAATATAAAAATACAAATATTTAATTAAAATTTAAAACAATTTCCTTTCCAATATAAATAAGCTTATAAACAGCTCGCTTCTCGCAACTTTGGCGGAGCGATTGAAGGGAAGAACGCCGGCAGAAATTGATGGGCATTGATAATTTCAATAAAATTAGGGAAGCTCTGAATGTGCGAATGTAATGAAAAGGTAACAATTTATAGTGGTCTGCCGAACTTGAGTAAATTAATGCGTTTGAATTTAATGAAAATACTTTAGCGGTCCGAATGAAATTCTGTTAAATGAACAGCACATCCTTTAAATTGGAAAGCAATTTTCTCAATTACTTTTTAAATTCGCCACTACGGAACCGCTTAAATACTTTATTGGAGAAATTTTCGTTTCGAAAATGTAATTATCAAAAGGAGAAGCTAAAGTGGGTAAATGTTTTAACGATTTAAATTGTTCTATTTTTGTTGTACCTTAATAAACTGCAATCCGCTGTTGGTGTGTAGCTTGAAGCTGTAATATAATATAAACACATGCTGTATTGTTAAAACATTACTTGCATATGCTTTCGGAAATTTTACTAATAATAACACGAAAGAAAAATAAAAGTGTAGCATTACAAATTGTTTTAGTAAGGCATAATAAATTTTCTGAACCAACAAAAATATGTTATTTAATTTTTACATTTATATTTAATGAATGTGGAAGTAAGTTTCGATATTATTATACAAAAATTCCCTAAGGTAATTTTTACAGTTTAACGATTCTTTACTGAATTAATCGAAAGTGATTCCTTCGAAAAATATCCACCCTTATCTAACGATTTTACAGCCTTTTTTACAACACAGCTTCTATCTTTTTACGCGAAGGCATTTCGCATTTCCTATTTCACTGAAATTTCCTTATCACTTCATTTGAATGGAGACAATGACCACAAGAAAAATAGGAGGAAAGGAATTTTGTTAAAATATAAAAATTGGTTATATGAAATGAGGAACTTCTAGTTTAAAAAGATATCTTATATAAATATGGTTTAAACACTCGTTTAAGTTACGAAAAAAAAATACATTCATAGAGATTCAATTACATGCTTTAATTCCACAAGTCATTTCAATAAATATTCGTTGAAAGCCCTTCTTCCATTACAGATATTTTGTTTTTAATTGAAGCTCTTGTTTTCTCAGTCGCTTCCTTCGTTTTTACGTTTAATCAATTTCATCCACGTTAGCAACGGGAGCAGTTTCGTAAAGTCAGTCCGGAAAACGTCTAAAATCAGGATTTATGTTGAAATTAAGAAAAAAGTTTTTTAGGAAACAGATCGAATGGAATCAAGTTGTTTGCGTCTCCTGTCACCCTGATATTCCGTGCTTGCTGGACAAGTATGTAACATGATATTTATTTACTCAAGGCCATTGAATCGGGAGTGAACTGCCAAGACATTGACGAAAATATTATTGCTCCGCATGTCATCTCACTTTTCCCAGAATTTCATTTCAATGTTATACGGCATCTTATCTCGTCACTTAGTGATACACTCCAGCCCGAAGCAAGAAGTAAATGGCATTTCAATTTTTGATCAACTACACCAATATCACGAAAAATACATATGTATTCGTTTTACATTCCAAAGCTTTGCCTTGCCCTTTGGAGGAGCTGCACATAAAATAATTCTATAACGCAAGAAAATATAAATATTTAGGATGTCAAATAAATATCATTTTAATCTCCCCTTATATTTTCATTCTTTGTTATGTAAACTAGTTGAAAATTATGCATGCAGAAAGTAGATTCATGTTGCGAACTGTGAATTAGTTCATTTCATAAATGCTTTAAGCTTAGTTTTGATGAATATTGGTATGGACATACTGATGCATATGTATTAATTAGAAACCGTAAATAAAATGACAGTTCATTTAATTAGTACAGTCTTCAATTCAATTACCTTTGTTCTTTGGTATTCCTCTAATCAAATAGTTATTTACACAGAGCCTACAAAAACATTTTTGGTTCTGGAGTTTAATATGTTCTATCAATATGCATTATGTTTGATTATAGTTCGTTCCTTTACCTCCAATAATCATATTAGGCATTTCAATGTGTTCATATTACAATGAGCACACAAAGACATAACATGCATTCACTACGAAAGACATATCGTGATCAGAGTTAATTGAGTCCAAAGATGCAGGACGTTAATTTAATCACTTTGTGCATTTCTGATCAAAAGGGATATACGCATTTCATTAAAAAAACTATTGGCAAATAGTAAAAGCCAAGCTACATTTAAAGTAACATTTAAAGAAACATTTACGCCTTCTCCGGTATAATTGATTTTAATTTATTTTACTAATGAGACGAAAACAGCCGGAAATTTTCAAGGCGGCTTTAAATCGAGATTACCATTCAACCCTTTGTTGTCATGTTTACATTTTCTCTCTCGGGATTTTAAAGGAATAACTGAAATTTTAAAAGAAAATCATCAGCTACTTCCACTTCTACTTAATTAGGTAATTATTTCACGTTTAGGTGTATATCAACTTGTCGCCTGTTATTCAATTTAAAGACTTTTTAGAACAAATCTGCGCCGAGAAAAGTCTATTCATTAAATGTGCGACTCTCTTGACCATAACGGTTTGGTGGTTTATATTAAAACAAATTTAATGCCAGGTTGAGCATAAACTTTTACTGAGGCCTAAGGTAATAATGGGTGATGGCTTCTGGTCATTTTTCGTTATGTACCAGAGATAGAGTGTTTATAGTAGTTTGGAAGGATGAGTAGATTAACTAAAGAATTTGTAGGTATGGAGGAGAGTTCGAGGATAATATTTCCGCATCCTCCCATTTAAGTCCCTGAGGGGGAACGATTTATTGCTTGGGTAACAACCAAATTTCAAACGCTTCCGGATAACTCATTGTTAAAACTTCCATAGTTCAACGACTTTATGCTACACGAGACTGAAAGAATGGGTAATTTTTAGTACGTAGTTTTTCACTCAGGGTTAATTGTAATGCCATTATGCCATAGGTTGAGTTGATGTGCGGAGTTTCAGCATCAACTTAGAATTCAAAAAAAATAAAGAGGAATCACCAGTAAAAATTGATCTCTATATTGCTTGTTCTGCAAATTGAAATGTTTACGGAACGAATCCCAAATTCTGTTTTCCCCCAACCAAATCCAAGTTCAAAATCATTGTAAACACGTACGGGTTCAATTTATGCGCATTCTTGTTTATGTTACTGGCCCGCTATCCAAAAACCTCAAGTATTTTTTATCCGATTTAGTCTTCGGCAGTCTTAATCTCTTCCGCGTTTGGATTTATTTGTTTATTGATTGTCTTTTCGAACGCGCTATATTCAAACAATGGGGTTATTCATTCCACGCATTCCCTCGAAATTTCGGGGTTTTGTGCCAGTGCTAAACAAAGGAATATTTTTTATATATCAAAAATGAGCACCTTATAGTTAAAGTTAAAATATTCACACAAAGAATTAGCCCCTTTTAATTGACGTCTAACCATTTTTTTGCTCTGCGAATACGAGTAAACGTATCGATTTTCTGATATTTTGAATGAGCATCAGTCATGCTGAAAATATGGCTATCAGTTGCAGAGGGAGATATAGTGTTAATTATTTGACGTTTCGCCTAAAATGACGATTCAATCTGTTGATGAAACTTTGATACTACCTACTGGTAATTTATCGGTTTATTGACCTCTATGAATGAACATACATTGTTCAATCTAATTAGAGAAGTAATAATTTGGCATTTAATTTTGACTACATGTATTCGAATCAATAATAACTTGTGTAATCGGAAATTAAACTTTGGTAATATTATGCAAAGCTGTAGCTAATCAAGAGTTTTTTAAAGCAGATTATGGACTCAGCATCAGGTAAATTGCTGAGCCATATTTTACATTAATGATCCACAAATTGAATATTTACTTAACATATCACCAACATGGCATAATTATCTTTGTTTTAGCCCTTACATTAAAGCCCCACGCTATAGGAGGTGTGCAATTATACTCTAGCTATAAATTGCGTATGTTGGGAGAGCACGCTCCAGTGGTCATTACCTGTGCAGTATGACTTTTCATTTGCTCGCTTTTGGAGATTAGAGACAGCTTTGCTACTGTCTCTTGCTATGATTATAAAAGCCTCGCTTTACATAAATGAAGGCTACATTTGTTTCTCAATATAGTCGACTATCTCACGTCAAATGCAGGTGTTTCTGGACAAGTCCCATGTTAGCAAATATACAAATTTTAATAAAGTAACAAGGGAGATGTACAATATGCAACGTGCTGTGTTTATTAACCTTTGGTGGTGGTAGAATATTTTAATATTAAAATTCAAAATACAAAAATTATTAATCTAGCGCTGTATAGTAAGATTTAATAACGTTAATTAAATAAAAATTTAATTACAGTTTATTTATTTTTTTAATTCTGTCCAATAAAACATTTATTAAAATAAACATTTTTAATATTCGATTCAATAAACTCGTTCTCAGTAACAATGGGCAACAGAATGATAAACTTAATCCCACCTATTTATTTAAAAATCTTTGAAATAATAGTAAAAACGATGAAAAGTGAAAATTTTATGCAATTCACAGTGTGAAGAAATGTCATTAGTGAATTTATTAGTGTTTTAAATTAATCAACTAACATTGTCCAACTCTTATAGGTAACAAGCTTTAAATATTTATTTTTTTTAATACATATGTAATAAAAATTTCTGTGATAATAAAATAACAGATATTTTTAATCAAATATGATAAATTTAAACAATCGCATCAAATCCAGTAAAATCCAATGAAATTTGTGTTCAAGGTTTTCGTAACTCAATAACAGTCAAGAAAACTGCTCTATGTAAAATGTGATAAAAATTTGTCATTTTTCTACCTCCTACAGATATTCGAAATGGATTGTTCGAATATATCTCTCAGGAGCTATAAACAACTAGAAAATGTTTGGTTTTCAGTTCGATATGTGATTAAAAATATCAATTTATTTTATCCGAATTTTTATCTATAAGATGATTGTTTTCGTTAAGTAATCATCGTTAAATAAAAAGGTTCCCGAACATTATCTAAACGCTTTAAGTATATGAGCGATTGGGCGATGGTAATCTTTCCCTCGACTATCAGCTTTTTTCAATAGCTAGGTCAGGTCAGTCGTTCACCATCATCTGAAATTGCCCTGCTAATCTTTAACGTCGAAATCCGACAACTATTCTTTGGTTTTTCGGTTTGCACAAAAATCCAAATACATGCTCACCTTTAAGTTTTATTGACTTTCAGCGATTTCCGTTGAGAACGAGGGAGGTTTTCTATTAAGTCTCTATCAGCAAGAAACGACATCACAATTTTAACAACTTCCTTTCGGCTCTTATCTTTATTTCTAAATAGAAGCTGCTAACTAACACTATATGGCATTTGAACCGTTCGCGTAATTCAGGTATATTTATTTTTTCAATTCCATTTCATTGGTTTCGAGCTTTTATTTACGTTGGAGGTAAAATAATTTGGTTCTGTTTCACTAGTACTAATTCAGTTATTGTAGGGGATTTTATAATAGATTCCGAGCGTACAATTTTACATTTTTTTTTCTTGTTATTTTTGCACTCATTTCATGCCTTTCGGTATGCCAATTACGTATATATCGATTTAAAAAAAGTCTGGCATTGAAGAGGTACGGTTACTCTAATGACATACAGGACTTTCATAAGGTCTTTGTACCTATACACATTTTTATATAGATTGTACGAATGATAATAGGTTGTTAAATTTTGTTGCTGCTCCATCTTTAAATGAATTAATTTTTCATTCGACACCAATAAATTTAATTTTAGGGGTAATTAAGCACTCGTTATTTCACTCACCAGGCGCGCAAATAAATATGCTGGTACTAAATTTTATTGCCGTATTAAACGTTAATTGTTCCATCGAATTCCGGAATTATAATTTAACTTAAGTAATGAACAACTAAAATTTCTTTTTGGGCCATCTTATTTGTGTCCTACTTTCTTTCACTAGTTCGTAATTAAAAGACTACAATGTGGGTCCATTTATCTTGTCCGTTTATTTATTGAAGAGAACAGAACTAGCGTAGTAGTTGAGAGCCATTTATAGGGTAGCTCTCCGCTATCCTGACAGTGGAAATGTTTATCGCATTCTTACAAAGGGATACTATCCTGCATTTAAATATACTCCAAGTATAAGAAATACAGTTCACGTAAAGATTGACTTTCTTTCTGTTGCTAACCCAGTTAGCCTTATATACTGAGTATATTTTATTGTTTGCAGGTTTAGAGAAATCGTAGTCAGGAGGTGGCTAATGGGAGCTATCATCGGGTTGTTGGTATGTACTGTATGCGCATTGGCATCCGACAACGTACAGTTAGATCAACAAGTCGCAGTCAGCGTCCCAGGCGATATAATTCTGGGTGGTTTATTTCCGGTCCATACGAAGGGCGACAAAACGCCATGCGGATCCCAAATTTACCATCGAGGCGTGCAACGTTTGGAAGCGATGATGTTTGCAGTGGATAAAATCAATAGAGATCCGAGTATTCTGCCCAACGTTACTCTTGGAGTTCACATTTTAGACACCTGCTCTCGAGATACTTACGCCCTAAACCAGAGCTTACAATTCGTCAGAGCATCTCTAAATAGCATCGATACGTCATCTTTCGAGTGCGCTGATCATTCGGTAAGCATTATACCAACATTAACATGTATTAAAAATTACTCAGATGTACTATTCCGCTCTTCATAAAGACCCGGAGCAATAAAAGCTTTCTTGTTTAACGCGCCGTACCACCTATTTAGAGGCCAGCGTTTTGAGAGCGCTTTGTAAAGCTGGCAATTACATTACTATATGGCCCAGGCCAGTCGAACTCAGACTTGATTAATGTTCGTTTCGGATCCCGTCTCCATATATCGGGTATCCATTGGTTTATATCTTCGTCGATAATATTCTTTAACGTGGTCCTACCTATCATATCTTCACTTGGTTATTAAAATGTATTATCTGATACCCTGATTACACAGGATTACACAGGATTTTTGTGTAAAATTTTGTTAATAATTACCGATCCTTCTCAGATTTAATGGGTTCTCCAATCTTCTCAAAGCCATAATTGTTCCGCCTTTGTTATTCACCAAATTTTTAAATCGAAATTATATTTATCGGTTCATTTATAATGATTTTTTACTCTTTGTAATTTTCTATAAAATCCTTATATTTGGAGATAAATCACTTTTTTGGCATTCATACGATTTTTGAAATCAACATTTTCATCACGTTAATTATTTACCAATCAAAAAAATTTGGTCAAAAAATTTTTTACAAAAATATGTTCATTTATTAATAAAAACAATAATATAAAGAGAATATCATATATTTATTTACTAATGGATATAATAAAATGTATGGAATATGTGATTTCTAAAAGAAATTCTACTATTAAAATGCCCAAAAACCTTGCGCATCTGTTGAAATATATTAATTACGAAAAACCGCGAAAAAAGAACCAATGAGTGAACGAAGAAGCGACCTTGTCAAGAATTTACTATGACCCAAAGAAATTACTACTTATAGTACTCACTATTTGTCCAATGAATGGCATTCCATTGGAGATCGCTTGCAAAAGGTATCGTTTCTTCTTTTTTATTTACAACAAATATGGCCGCTGCATTTTATCAATGAAATTTCGCCGGAAGTTACTCGAAGAAACGGAAGCTCCCATGTTTTTTTTAATTTGTAGGCGGAGCAAAGTGACAATTGTCTTATTGGCGCGAAATCTATTTGAAATAAATGTACGGTTTCCCCAAAGAAAAATAAGACCTTATTCGATGAATAAATTTAACTGTCGAATAAAAATACGTTTAAAATTTATGTTTAAATTAACCAACGATATTTGGACAGTTACAAATTTTATTTGATGTTTTCTAACCTCAAATAATATTAAATTATTGTCAATATTTTTGCAAGTGTTTTTCTGAACAATTTTTCGTGAATTTTTGTTATTAATAATAACGTGAAGAAATGTCAATATTAATGTCAAAAAAAGAAATTTATCTCCAAAAATATGGATTTTATAGAAGATAGCAAAGAGTAAAAAAATCGGTATAAATGAACTGATAAATCTAGTTTCAATTCAAAGAGTAGTTGAATAACAAGGGCGGAACAATTAGGGCTTTGAGAGAGTTGGATCCCCCCTTAAATCTGTGAAGAATGGGTAATTTATAAAAAATATTGCACAAAAATATGTCAAAACAGAGATATTCTGTACAAATTTTCATTTTCAAAATTTTCAAATTTTCATTTTCCTGGAATTTTATGAAGAGCGAAATAGTACTCACAGTTAATATGCTAAGTTACATCTTGCCCTTATTCACAGAATAATTTTTAAGTGCTCTTTGATCAAATCGCGCATACTCGTTGCGTGTAATTTGTAATACATTACTCCGAGATCATCTCCGCGAATGAAGCAAATGAAGCGTAATCCACAATAATACAACAAAGAAGGCAAACGACATTTAATAAGGAATTATTACTCTTTATATACATAATTGAAATATTCATCAGCATTTTTTCAACATTGTAATGGTGCATTAAAACTCCTAAAGACTAAATAATTTCATAAAAGAATACCGATTTTATGGTTGCGCTTATTTGAAAAATAGAGCGATTTGATTAAGTAATAAATGGATATTTGATTCGTGATTTTCATTGTAATTCACTATTCATTAAAAATGCAACTAAAGTGAATATAAATGAGAGAATATAAAAATGCTCTTTGACGAAAGTTTTTATATGTACCAATCGTACTGTAGCGACGTTTCAGCGTAAAAATCTCAGTTCTCGACGGTTCTCCCTAGGAAAGATTATTGTCAGTGCTGATGAAAGCATCCCTATCGGGTCGATTCGAACGGCGCTTTCATGAAGATATATGGAGTATGCAAGTACGATTATCGGAGGATAAAATCGGCTGAGAAATGCAAGGAAGTCAGCAGCAGAAGCGGAGTTTGCGGAAGAGTTTCTGACGCGTTTTGTAAACATAATTACATCGTAAATTCAGATTTAAGTTTTGGCGGCGTGCAAAACAGTTCCAGCGAACGGGACTAGGTATTCTGATAAATATAAATTGGTCTTCAATTAAAACTTACGCGAGAATTAGGTTTAATATATTCATAGAATATTTTAGTTGAACTTGAAAATAGTTTTCTATAATTAATTTATTTAAAAATAATTAAAAAAAGGCAACGTTTTTTATCTGTCAACGTTTCGATTTTGTTTGTTACAGTTGCCATTGCCAAGGAACAATTACTCCGGTCCAGTGTTCGGAGTGGTTGGTGGATCTTACAGTTCAGTTTCCCTTCAAGTCGCCAACCTATTGGGACTTTTCAACATTCCGCAAATATCCCCAGCGTCTACTGCAAAGGCTTTAAGCGACAAATCGAGATTTAAATATTTCGCCCGGACTGTTCCTCCCGACACTTTTCAATCGAGCGCTTTAGTAGACATTGTCAAAAGTGTCAATTGGTCCTATGTGTCTACAATCTATTCCGAAGGTTCCTATGGAGAATACGGAATAGAGGTATTCCATAGAGAAGCGCAGGAAAGAAATGTCTGTATTGCCACCGCTGAGAAAGTGCCCAGTGCCGCAGATGACAGAGAGTTTGATAATATCATCATAAAGTTGAAGAAGAAAATCAACGCCAAAGGTGTGGTCCTATTCACGAGAGCGGAGGATGCTAGGTACGTATTTTTATTCAAATTCGCTTTGAATACTTTATTTAAATGTTAGAAATCCAAAAAAGTAGAATTATTTCATTAACTTTTTAACTGAATAATGCCCAAACGCATTAGGTGCCCTTGTCAATTTTGAAATATATTCGAGGGAAATGAAATAGTTCCGTCGCGTTTGCAGGTGAATTTAGAGAGATCCGGCGGAATTAACTTTCGACAAATTAAATGTATGGATATTTTAAAGTTCGTAACTTAATCAGCTTAAATAACTTTAAATTGAATTTCCTAATAATTCAGAAATAGAAATTTAAATCTGCATATTCATTTTCAGACTTTGTGATATAATAAACTCTAGTATTTTTAGCGTTATTATAGTAGTAAAGTGAAATATACAACAATATACTTATAAAATTAGAATGAAGTATATTGAAATAAAAGCCTAATTGAAAATATAAAACCTGATAGAGTAAATATTTGAGCGTGTTAATTGTGCTCCGTGACGGGATGAAAATTGTGGCACGAAATTCGATCAAAAAACACAATTAATTATGTACAGGATACATTTTAGCTACAATTATTCAATAAAACAGCAAGTCTACTTTAGTTTCGACACAAAAAATAAATCCCAGTGATCAATGAGTCATTAATTTTTTCCATTAAAGCGAGCAGTATTTCCTCCATTCATTCGAAATATTGAATTTTAAAGTTAACTTATAAACCATTATGTGTCGTTTTTATTCGGTGCGCTTAATGGAAGAATGATAAATGTTCTTTTTCCGAGAGAGGAGGAAAAAACGTAACATTGTCTGAATTGTAATCTACAATAATTTGGTAACATACTGAAGTAGGAATAGCCATATATAAATTTGAATCGGCCACTCTCGTTCCAATTTCCTGTTAGAAAAACTGTGCAATATTGGCGAATCTAAATGTGCGATATACAGGGTGTTTCCGAACTTGGGGTACAATTTTTAATGATGAAGTGACAACGGGTCATCTTAACGAATTATGTGATTATTTAATCAAAACCGTAAAGAAAAATATTTATCAAAAATTAATTAAAAATGTAAAAAAAAAATCTAAGAAATACCGTCCTTCATAGCAATTGCAGTCGCTCTCGACTCGCGCGGTACGATCGAACTCACCGTAAAATTAGAATCGACAAAATCACAACAAAATAATGATTGATTAATTAATATCTCGTTCAAATTTATTTATTAGGACTTTTATTTAATCCATATGGTCTCTGAATTTTTAGAATCATGGATAAATTATAAAATTAACCCGGGTTTTCCAAATAATAAAAGAAAAAACATTCAACTCAAAAGAAATATTAGCTCACCTATTTTGTTGTAGAAAAATGGCTTGAAATTCATAGTAATTATTCAAACTTATCACCGTCTTATTGTAAGTACACACCAACTTGTTAAACTGTGAAGAACACTAAGAACTAACTAAACTGAGAAGAACACGAAGAACAAACTAAACTTAGAAGAACACCTCTAATAATATGAAATAAATCACTAAAAAAAAAAACAGTATAAAAAATCTATTTGACCGTGAGGTTAACAACCCTACATTACAATATGCACTAGAAAGCAATAGGCTACGTTTTTCGAAATGAGGCGCGCGGAGGGTGAAATTTGCTCGTCCTAGCATCGTTTTTTGAAACCGATCAGCTGACTATCGCGGCCAGGGTTGTATTCGCTCTTTGATTTTTTTTATAATGGCTCTATTTTGTTTATAATGCATTTTTTAGAAAAACGAAATCTGCGAATCGGTTTCAAATTATGCGAACTATCACCCCCAGAAAATTGTCTCCCAAGTTCGGAAACACCCTGTATAAAGATTTTTAATCCTTTTGCAAGGAAGTGCGTAAATACACATTTATATTATTGTGCTACTCCTTATATAACGCCTTTATTCTTTTTAACCCATATTATTAGTCATTTTCGTAAAAATACGATACTTTACAATGGCCAAATGGAATACTTTTCCGTCAGTATAGAAAATGAATTGGCGTAGAAATGTAATTCGTTCACCACTATCCTTTCTGCGGTATGGCAGTTAACATTACTTATCAAAAGAAAGCAACTCTTTCACTGACAATCGTGCATTGTTTGCCCGAAAAACGAAAAACACCACATATATATATTGTTCAATGCTGCGGTCTAAATTTTCTTTCCGAGTTATTTCCGTACCCTGCAAGTCACAAACAATGACGGATATTTTTAATTTAAAAGAAGAAATGATGGACCAATGCGATTTCAGGGCTTCCATTTTGCTAAATCGATTGCGATACTGGCGAAATGGTTCCATTTTGAAACCAATTAAAGCCCTCGCAGCAACAACAATTATTGTAAGACTATGTATGGGCTTGCGTATCGATAAATCAGTGGTATGGTTAATTCTGTTAGGATGTTTATTCATCATCTATAAATTCCTATTCAGGTCAACAGTAATAAAACATGCTTACAATATATCACTCATTCACGAATCTTACCCTTTCTAACATTGTCTATGATCTATACGCTACTTCACCATTCACCATTCATGAGGGTCTCACCATTCATTAAGCGGTTCATTTAATGAGAATTATAACATTTTTAGAAAGAGAAAATTGAGTTAAATTAATAACAGAATAAATGATGAATTGATTTAATTGAATTCAAAGTTTCATCTCAAATTAGAACAAAGGGAATTAAAGTAGGTATATACGCGAAAATAACTTATACGTATTTATAAGAAGTACAAAGAAAGCTTCTTAAATTATGTTTAAATATCCCGTAAATCAAATAAAGAGTCAATAAAGAATAAAATGAAATCGTGCAAGAAACCAGTATAATAAATTGAGTAGAGACTTGCAAATGAAATTGGACAAAACAATCTGGGCAAAGAAGCATCTCCAGATGGTACGAAGAAGCACTTCTTTGATATGAAATTTGGTTAGTAAACTTTTTACAGGAATTAATCGTGATTTAATGTTTAATGGCCAGGACACGTGGGTTGATCGAAAAACAAACAAGTATCCAATTTAAAAGTAAAATCGAAGTGTCAACGGGGTTCTATTTAAATCCGATTCTTTTTTCTCAAATTCTCGTAACTACTAAGGAGCACGAATTAGCCTTTTTAATTAAAAAAGTATTTGCGTTTAGATGAAAAATAGAAATCCGATAACCAGACATGTCTAAAAAAACGACAAGTTCGATTAAGGTAGTTAACGATAAAGTTTGACTAATTTGATAAAATTTAACTTTATAATTCGACGTCGCTTAGTGGAAATTACCAATTTTGACGAATAGGAATTTTCAGGGATCTATAAATACACCAATTTAAAGTCACTAATTGCCTCTTTGGCTGAAATATGCGTGGAATAAAAGTGATATATGTATGCTTACACAGCAGTTACGAAAATTCTGAAGATTTTCCTAGGAATAAATCGTTTTATTATACTTCGAAAAAATATTAGAGCATTTTCGGCACTAACAAAAATAGCGTATTTTCAAGATGCAATACCATTCCACATACTGTACAAAACATTTCTTAACTTATTTTCATTTATTCCCTCCTTCACTCGTATATTTTTATACATGGAATTATCTTTTAAATTGAGCGCAACGCTCTCCACGCCTGTTTTCCCTGTGTCCTGGAAGAAAACATATAACGTTGAATGCGAAGTTTCTCTCTTTTTGGAGATTAAAATTATTACGGCGTTAGGCTGTTCTCCTCACCTTGAATAATGGGCACTCAGTCCTTTAGACGCAAGATGTGTAAAAAGGGAACTTTTGAATCGAGAAGTTCGGTTGTGAAAATAATTCACCCTGAAACTTATTTTCGCAAGGAAAATGCTCCCAGAGCCGAAATATTTTAATATAAACAGTACGGAGAAATGTCGTTAAAATGCGACCGCGATTTAATTCCTGTAATTTGAATTAATTTTATAATACCGTCGATTTGGTAAACATTAGGAGTTTTATCGTCGGAAATTTTACCGCAAAACTCGCACATGAAATATCGAATTTTAAATTCACGTTTTGCCATTTTCGTTTACCTAATGGCTTAATTCACTTATTCGATTTACAACTTGTTAGAAATTGATTGCGAAATCATGGCCGGTTGTTCCCTTAAACGCACGAAATGTACTTCAGAGACTGTTAAATTCTAATTTGAGATAGCCTTTAATTTAAGTATTGCTACGGAAACACAAAATTGTACATAATTAATTTTTGTTCCTACATTGGATTAAATTGAAAATATTTTATTTGAATGAATTGCTTTCGATATTTTATAAATGGCCGAAAGCTTTAAATTTAGTTAATTTATTTTAAAGTGTAGATATATCATTTTCAGATGTTACGCATTATTGAAATTTCTCATTATACAGAAATTTCATTATAATGTACCCATACATTTTTAAATGAAAGATTTATACCTTGTAAGAAAGGGATTTTAGAAATATTTCAATTAAGCGCGCTGACTTAGCGACACGACAAATTATAGTAAAACTTTTTAAACCTCTACGTGTCTCAGTGCAAAATCCTACAGCACAACATACCAGCTGAGACAAGAGACACGATTTTCAGCAGAGATATATATTTTAAGATTATAAACCGGGGAGAACAGAACAGACGTATTTTCTTAAAGCTGGGATAGATACCGAGCGATGGAATAGGAGCAGGAACAGGAATTTGAAAAACGGCTGCAGACCTTCTTCCATTGTTTGTCAAACAAAAATACACCATGTTTGATATATCGAACTAGAACTAATAAATTTGAAAAGAGATTGCAAAATTTAAAATTGCATTGTTTAATTCCATAGTGAACGATTCTAAAAAATCATACTTTTACAACAATATCTAAATGTGCTAAAATGAGCTGAATTTAATGAAATACTCCAATTTGTTCAGTATTGATAATACTCCTATTTAATATTTAATCAGTTATCCAGATGACATAACTAAACAAATGTTTACTAAAAACCATCGGGAATATTTAAATTAGAAATCAAACTGGTGGATGTTTAAATCAAAAATAATTCGATAAAGATTTATAAAAATTCGATCATATATTTTAAAGAGGAATGAAAAAGATCGATTTTCCACATCATTGACGGTTACTTTACTAATGCTATATATCCTCCATTATGCTGAATTGAGAAGTTTTAGAGCGCGTTGCCGGATGGTATTTCTGGATTATAATTTCTGAGAGTTCAGACAGAAGAACAACGAGAGCTGCCTCGTAAATTTCAACTATATCCGTGAGATACGATAGCGCTTCAGTAAATTCGGTTTTTGTGGATATTTTCAATACATTCTCGTTATTCAAGTTAGCACTAAATAAATTGAACCGCACTAGTGAATATTTATTTCACACAAAAAGGTCGATTCGGGTTTCACAAAGTGAAAATGAATACAGATATTGACAATGGAAATTTTATTATTATGTGTATTTAAACTTCAAAAAACTTTTATTGGTATCTATACAAATACATAACGTTATGTAGGTGTCCTGCGTCAAAGGATTTCCAATTAAATCGGAAAACTCTAATTATTTTTATCACTAATGAGTAATTTTGGAATATAGTTTTTTGTCGAATACAAAATGTCAAAAAGTAAAATATTACATATTTTTGTTTTTCACATACATCAAAGAATGAAGAAAAAATACGGTTAATTAATTTGCCCGATTTAACCAAGATGTGAACCGAATGTATTTGTGAATCCGAAAAAAAAATAATGAAAAAAAAAACCAACCTCGGGCATTAAACAACAAATTACGCTAAAACGGAAAGGTTACGGGAAATTTGATTTCACATTAGCTAATTGAAAACTCAGGGCCGGTATTCTTCTTTTCGACGCTTCCAGTTCTGTTTGTCAAAAGTAATTTCAAATTTAATTACATTATTTTGATATTCGAGGTGGGATTGAAATGCGAAATGTGGGCCTTCCAGCAAATTAAAAAATGTCTCACGAATTTTCTTCAACAAATTCAAGAAGTTTTTTTTTAATAAAGTTATTTCTATAAATAAGTCTTTAATAAGCGTGATGTTGACGTTATATTAAATTTTCAACATTCTAAACGATTTTGGAAATTTGCGAGCACGCCCATGTTTATCTGACGTATTATCTATGTCTTTGAGTCTGATTTATTAGTTTACTCTACGTGATTTTCACAGGAGAATTCTGCAGGCAGCCAAGAGACTAAATGCCAGTCACACCTTCTACTGGGTGGCGAGCGATGGTTGGGGTAAACAACAGAAATTGGTTGAAGGATTAGAGGACGTAGCAGAAGGGGCAATCACGGTCGAATTACAGTCCAATCATATTCCTGGATTTGACGACTACATGATGTCACTTACACCTGAGAGAAACACACGTAATCCCTGGTTCGAGCAGTATTGGGAGGATACATTCGGTTGTGTTCTGGAGAAAAACATCCCTCTGGAGACGAATCATACTTTCAACGTTTGCAGTAACGACTTGAGGCTATCGCAAAGTGTTGGGTAAGTTATCCCGCATTAAATATTAACATTCTATAAAATAAAATAGGGCAAATATACGATGCATCTTCATTTCAACAGGCTCAAAAAATTTTGAAAGTAAATATTAGTTTTTAATTTGACGTGAATTTCCGTAAAGTTAAAATAAACCCAGAATTTACGTGGCGACTCTTTTAGAAACATTCTCCACTTTATCCTCTTCATTGCATTTCTGAAACTCACTTAATGTTTGCTCCATGAAATTTTCTTTTCGATTGAATACAGGGTATTAAATGCAATTTATTCTGTAATTTCATTTCCTTTAAATTCGTTTTATTTCGCCATTTCAAAGGTACTTTCTTTACATAATGACAATTGAACGTGTTTCTCGTAACGGTTATAAATTTTTCTGCTTCTGGATGACGAAATGCAATTTTCTATTGCTGAACACACATGGAAACTTAACAACACAGAAATGTAGGGCAACGTCAGTTTTAAATTTATGGTATTTTGATTAAGTAGATTTCTTTTCAATGGATCAGAGAATTAAGCAATAATTGTAAAACACAATTTCGCAAATCCAATTAATTTCCTGCTAAAAATTTTCTTAAAAGTTGAATTAAGATTTCATGGGAAAGCTGTTTATTACTACACACTTCCTTTCTATAAAAGAGACGGATCTTCTTTATGTTTTACTTTAAAGGTCAGAACTTGAATTATTGAATACGGTACAGAAAACATCACTAGACTGGTAAATATTTGATGTATTTTATAGCTCATACTGTGACGAGAAATACAGTTGAAACTTTTATTAATCTAATAAGAAAAAATATTAATAATTTAGCTCCTACTTAAAAATAATATAAGATACATAATCTTTATGGATACGAAATTTTTAAACAGAAAAATACTTTTATTTGAGAAACTCAAACTATACAAATTATTAAGCATTTTAAATTTATACTCATTCGAGCATTTCATCTATTCACTTCTTGAGCTCTCCTGAGAGTCATGCCTATAAGGATTCACTTCAAAGTACATAAAAGTACTGGCGCTAAGTCTACCTGTTATATATTTTAATTCGCTCCTTTCTCATTAATGAAACATTTTTAATGCATAATTAATTTTGATTTTGCCAGTTTCAATTTGTTCCGTTGAATTCATTACAGATCCTAAATAAATAAATGAAATAAGCGAGTATTCGCTAAGTTCCAGAAATTCTTCAACTACTCCGTAAATTTTCTTGAACATGAAAAAATGTACCCGTTTTGTTTAGGAATAATTGAACGTCCTATTATATTTTTATATCTCTCTTGAAAGACCACATTGACATACTAGTCAGTTATTTCTATATAATAAAAAAATAAATTGGAAAGTATCCAGTAGGCTTTATAAGAAAACTCGATACAGTCACGGAGGAATTTTTTGTTGGAAAGCATGTGTTTGACGGGCAGAAGTGAAAAATTCACTCTCTTTCGAGTAACGCCTACGAAGATAAACCAGAACGGATACGGTTTTATTGCAGAAAATGCTACGAAATTCTCTTTCAGTCTGTAAGTTCAAGATAAATGTTGATGCAGAGAGACCTCCAACTTTTTGTAAATTCCACTCTAATGCCATCTTGATCATCACATCTAGTTTTGTTTGTTTCAACATCAAGTAAGTCGCAAATAATCCATTGTAAGGAAATCCACACAGCGACTTAATGTGAGCAGGATAAAGCAGTAATAGACGAGACCAGAAGAGAGCAAAGAAAGCATATACTTTTTCTAGCAGAATGGTCAAAAAAGACTTCCCTCCAATTACCGTCACAACTGGATGGTATTCGTTTTAATGAAATGAATTGAATAAATATGTTTTATGCGATTTTTAAAAAGTTGGAATAAAAAAATTTATATCACGAAACCCATTCTAAAAGGGTCTGTTTTTTGTTGAGCAAAAGGTTGACAGATTATTAGATTTTCTCTACACCGTTAGAGAGGGTTCTATATGAAACAATAATACGTTCTGCTATATTTCTCCGGTAGTAATTGTTTCTGAGTGAACTCCATTATTTTGACAATACCCAATTGTTGTTGCTGGAGGCCTAAAGACCGAAGTGTCGTTAAATATGAGACTATTTATTTAAAATGCCGGCATTGAAATACCTTCGTAAAATTTATGGCTGGCATAGATTTAGGAAAATCATTGAATTTGCATGTTTAATACAACTGTGGAAATTTGATCGATTGTATATTTTTATATCGCGATATTCACGATATACAACCACATAAAAAACTATAGTTTATTTTTCGTTGTCAAAGAAAATATAAACTGGCAAAAGCTTTAATCACTATTTGAATTAAAAATAGAATATTGTAACTGCTGCCATAAAATATTTTATTCAACGAATTAATAGTCAGACTCGATATCAATTACCTATTGCCGTTTAATAC
This sequence comes from Phyllotreta cruciferae, assembly GCA_917563865.1. Lineage (NCBI taxonomy): Eukaryota > Metazoa > Arthropoda > Insecta > Coleoptera > Chrysomelidae > Phyllotreta > Phyllotreta cruciferae. The sequence continues at coordinate 5,594,855 of OU830615.1, forward strand.
AAATATGGAATATTGTTTCAGGATGCAAATTGAATGGGCATGTTCTAACGGTTAAAAGAATATTTATGCTGGCTGAATTAATTAATAATCCATTAGCATTTCAGGTTAGTTTCATCTCAGTAACGATTACTGAAGCAGCTCGAATTGCATTAATTCACTACAAATTATTGATCTGTGTATAAGTTCATGAGAAAAATAATTGACTACATTAATTCGCTATAACAGGAATTAGTATTTCTTAAAACTTATTGATTCATCAAAAATATTACATGAGTATGTAATTAGTAGCTGGAACAATACGTAGGTATACTTATTCACAATTTATGAATTCTTTACCCGTGCTAATTTACTCTGAATCAGCTGATCAACAATTTTTCGACCAACTGTTTAAGTAGATTCGATTTATGTTCGCCAAAAGCGCTGGCGAAATTACCGAGAATAGCTTCAGGAACGAATCCAAGAAGGTAAATCTAGATACCACTAATAATTGTTGGGAGGGATTTCTTGGTACCTTTGTTCAAACTGACTTCAAGGAAAAGGGCAAAGGGCTGGGGAGTTTATAATTGCCTTAATTCGTTAGTAACGTAAATTTGGCGTCAGTCAACGTTAACCTTTATCAAAAGGAATAACAAAACAGTAATAGGAAACTGAAATTGGACCGGATTTGATACAACATTGATTTTAATATTTTTTAAATATCTTTATACGAGTTCCCTACTCTTGACGTGCATGTAAACATTTTCAAACAAACTGTAGACAGGGCTTTAATTGCAAAATTAATTTTCACCAGGTAGGCTATGAGAATATAAAATTGTTCATAATACATTAAGTCCAATTATATTACGATTTTCCATTAGGTATACAATCATCGGATCATGGGATTTGCCGTCATATTCACCTTCACCATTGACATTGAATATAATGCTTATTTGTATTCCGTATTGATTATTTTGGCTTTAAATTCAAAAATAGGATTACCGGAGTATATAGACCACATATCGAGTGTTATCATTTCAGTCTAATTTCATGCTCGTGTACGGATCCAATTCGTAGGTTTATTCAGTAATATCGATCATCTGCGAACGGTAAAATTTCTGGGGAACAAATGAACATATTATTCTTGCATGAAGGCTGAATACACTTTTTTTGCCAGATATGAGAAGCCGGAGCTTTAAATCGAAGTGGAAGTTGTAAAACGACAAAACCAGTATTGGACGGTATAGGAAAACGAGCGGTATCCGAGGTAGAATTTTTGTTGTACGCAAAGACAATAGCCACTAAAATGATAAACGACCGGCACAGTCAAGATATATCAGAATATTGAAACCATCACGTTAGGTATCTGATAAGCTTTCATACATGACTGACCACATTTAGAGGGTGATACGTTTAAAATAAATTGGTCTAGTTTTGCTCTTATCGCATGAAAAGGCTGTATTGGTTTCAATCTCTATGGGAATAAATCAGAATTTGATTCAACTTTTCCGCATCTCTTGTTCTAATTATTATCTCTTTGCGCTACATTTTCATCTTCTTTGTATTGCCGAATTAATAATTTGTTATACATGAAATAATGCGAACAGATAACCCGAAGTAATAATTTACACAAGTACAATAACGAAGAACGCTGCCGTGCATATTTGTTTGTCATTCTATAAGAAAACACACCCAGGTGTACTCTATTGCTTTAATGCTCTCCATTTCGAGGCTACCTCATATATCTTTTTTATCTCAGCATGGCGTTTTATCACAAATCATTCGTTGAAAACTATCAGTGGCGTAACACTAAAACGCCCCTTTTATCGCATACCGTTCATTATTCATTTAGTTTATTCCATTAATTTCAGATACGAGCAGGAAAGTAAAGTGCAATTCGTAGTAGATGCGGTGTACGCTTTCGCACTGGCACTCCACAATCTACACGAGGACCTTTGCAAAGATTACAACCAATCTGGCGTTTGTCCCGCTATGACCCAGTACGACGGTGGCGATTTTTACAAGAAATACTTGTTAAATGTTTCATTCATGGGTAAGTACCAAAGAGCTTTTATTTAGAATAGCAACATCGTGCGAGTTCAAATGTGGTAAATACCTGTGAGAACGAGAACGGGAAAATTCGACAGAGCACAAGTTGCATATTACGTTTTGTGCATCTAAAAGATAAAGTAGTGGGATTGTGGAAGAAAGAAATTGAGTATCAGCTGTAAGCTATACAAGTTCTATTTAACTTTACTCTAGATATCCCACATTTTCCACTTGTAAATTTCAAGTTAAATGTTTTTGCATATTGTATATACATAAAATAAATCCTTTCTATCATAATCCTTGAATGAAAATAATGATTGTAGACAAGGGAAGATATTTTTTACCGCAACAATTTATTTACTACTTCGTAATCTATTTTGAATGAAAACCATCTTGTGTATTAATTCTAAAAAGCGTAACAATTAAAAAGAATCTGTAATGAGAAAAAAATACGGGTAGCTGATTCAAAAAAAGGCTTACCGCATTGTATTTATTCAGTCAGAAACTTGAATACCTGGTTCGCCTTTACCCTGGGGAGGGTCTTCAATTTTCACTTTCGCATCGATAACGGAATACAGTACCTCGAAAACTCCCGCGATATTCGAAAGTTCGCGAACAATTTCCGATAAAGTTTTTCCTTTATTGTTATTCATCAAACAAGATAAGACGTTAAGCACAATTTATTTTCCGTTGGCATTTTCAGCGCTAACGAAGGATTTATATATTTTCTTGTTAAATTTTCTATAAAAAGGAGAGCGCAATTTCAAGGAAATCCAATATTATTTACTGTCTTAAGGTCACTTAATTCGACCTTGAGTTTATGCAAACATCCGTTATGAAAAGTGGCTTTTCCCTTAAGACGTATTTAAATTAAATATTGGCTTTTACTCTCTTGGTAACGTTGGTGAAGGTCTCGGTAATGTAAAATATGTTTCAAAACCTGATGGAGATGTAGGTACAGTAAAGATTTTAATATTTTTTTATATTTGACTCATAACATGGACGTCAAAATCATACCATTAAATGAATTAAATTCAAAATAAATTCCCCCAAAAGAGACTCTAGATCGCATTTATCAAACAATTCTGCAACTCTACATCAAAGCTAAAACTAATTAATAAGTAATTCCGACTGTCAATTTAAAATTTTTGTATAAATGATCCATTGATTTTGTATTCATAATTTGATTGCCATATTACATAATAATTATATTGGTACCTAATGAATGCATGTACCTACGATCGATGTATTTATTTAGTGCATATTATATAGACCAGTCAAAATTGTTAAATAAGAGGAATAGTCCAGAATATTTTAAATTTGTTCGTTAGTTAAGTATTACAATATTCTGTATTCAAAAGAGTGATGCTATTACTCGAAAGGAAATTTATTTTTTTTCTATCTCCGAAAAATTTAGTGAAATATTATCATATTATCAATATGAATATTAAAAAAGCTGAATTTTACTGGACTAACATATTGTACCAATGATACACTTGATTTTGAGCTTAGTTTACTAATCTCGTATTAGTGATATCGTTCTATTTTAACAGCAGCAAAATTATTAATAATTAATTAATCAGTTTAATTTTATTTGGCTTGTTCTATTTGGTTTTGTTCGATGCGATTAACGTACTTTGGCCACATCATTCCATTGATGTACATATGCTTCTACAAATAGATTTTGTTGGATATTTGTTTGAATTGTGAACCAGGATAATAATGCACCACTTGATTAATTTATAATATATTTTTAAATTAGTATTAAATTAATCTGTAATATATATTATAGCTCTTTTTAAATATAGGTCAATATGGAGTTATATTATTAGCCTAATTATTATTTCAATTACGTATGAATTAATAAATTAATTAGGATATGAATTTGGAGATGTTATTAAAATTATACAAAAAATAGAAATGGATTAAAATAGAAAATCCACAAAGGGGAAAGATATTATAGTATTTTAAAATTAAGGTAGGTATTATGCAAAATTACAATTTTATCATTCTTTTATATCCAAATTAATGAAACAGATTCTGATGTTGAGTAATGTTCCTGAATTCAAGTAGGTAATTCAATGCAAATGGAACCCATTTATTTGGAATCAAAATTAGTAACGTTTGCCTTCGTCTCTTACCCTAAAGCGGAGGCTTTGTCAGAGCAAATAGAAAAATTTAAATATATAAAAAATATTTGAATTAACTTATTTAATGTGTAGGTAACTTCAACCTCAAAATAATATTCATTATATGAAGTTTTAATCAAATCTTCTATATTATCACAAACTTTACATGAATTAATATTATCTTAAAATGTAAGGGAATGAATATATTTATGTCTAAGTATATATGCTAATCAATTTATTGCGGTACAATTTAATCGATGCTAAAACAAATTAATATTGCGGATGAATACTCTCAACAGCCTCCTAAACATGTTATCCGATATAGTAAATTATATGTCGAAAACTTTAGGGGTTTGGCCATTTTGAATTCATTAGTATTGGGAGCACGAATGAGCTCACGGACAATTACTTGATCTTATATTTTTCGTCTATCCGCTGCTATTGCCTATCTACAGCTTCGCTGCCGTTCATTTCACACCCGCACATCCTACCCTCTCAACTAGATCGAGCGCTTGTACAGAAAATCGAATATATCCCTGACGGAAATATTTCGTACTTTGGTAATAAAATATGGGAAATATATTATTAAATTTCTTTGTTGGAAGTAATATGTATGTTATTAACCACAAAAGAGTCGCTAGTAAAGACTCTTATATATGTTGCAATCTTTTTCCTTCTGCTTCTCGGTAATTAAGTAATTACAAAAATTCAAATACGAACCGTATATAATAAGTCACTGTTTCTGGAAGTTGTTACCCTCATTCTAGTTTGCAATTTATTAAAGCTGCGAGTTTAGTAATTCAACGAAATAAAAAGCGACGTTACGAGTTTTATTTTCTCTTCTTCTGTCCCGATTTTGTGTAAACGTATTATTTCCAATTAGATAAATACCGTCATTTAAAATCCAAGCACAGCAGGTTCTTACTCTAATGGCAGCGAACTTGTTTCAACAGCTTTAGCGTTCGAAATTCGCCACTTAGAAAGATTCCCTTTTAATGAGTGGATTATTATACTATTATAGTTTGATAGGTCAATAAAAATGACGGTAAAAGAAAAAGAGGGGTCGAACTAATTCATTCTGCTTCTTAACTATTTAGGTTAACAAGAAAAACTTTAATAGAAATATAGAATATAAAAATACGCCTGTTAATACACGAACTCGAAATTTGTTAAAGTAGATATTACAATGAAGAGACGACACAAAACATTTCAACTGCGTAATTCTCTAAATCTCTAAATATCTGTTAGCGACATGAAATTTGGCAAAATTTGGGTTGGTAAATTAGTTAATACGGTATTAGTACCGCTATGTATATGCAATATGCGTATTTAATTGCCCGACATAATTCATAGTACAATATCATCAAGCTGAACATAACATTTAACGCCACATAAACTTCGATTAGGTATATATTACACCACTTTGCAGTAATCTTCACTGTACCCAGTTAATTGAATAATTTTTAATATTTTTTTAATTCTACTGTAAGTAAATCCTAAACCTCTATCGATAATGACCCAGTTTTCTTGTACTCGAGGCGACATATTGGTTATGTTGGAACTAAACAGAAGGACGAACTTTCAAGATGGGGATCAGATGAATCTTTAATGAGATTGAGACGTGAACCTTCACTCGCCTTTACAACAAAATGAGATAAGCGCATTAACATCTATTCTCAAATATCTGATCTATTTCGAGCGAAAATTAGAATTCCCTTTAACTTTGCAGATGTTGAAAACCAGATACGAAGTTATAAAATGAAAAAATAATCTGAAGGTTTGAAAAATTTGTAAATGCCTAATATATATTTGATTAAATTATTTGGTGATAGAATTTTAATGAGGGGTTCTTATTCATTACAGATTTAGCGGGTAGTCCTGTAAAATTCGATACCAGCGGGGACGGTTTGGCCAGATATGACATCTTGAACTACCAGCGATTATACAATGCTTCTACTACTGGATATCATTACAAAGTAAGTACAATTTATTTGCAACAACGATTATTTTTTTAGTTTAGTATTTTTCATATTTTAATTAAGTTTTCATTACACAGTAGTTCAACACTTTCAGTTCGATTTTAAATTAACGAAACCAAATTGTCACCGAAGCGTGTGCATAATTTTTCAAATTTAACGTTAAAGTGCTTATTGAGTTTTCTTGACTGGGAGCCGATGTCGTCGTTCCCTTATCCTTGTACCCAAACCGTTCAATCGAAAAATATATAAACCTTTTTGTTAGGAGATGAGGTCTAGGGATAACGACATGCTTGGTCGAAAGTTACGGGTTTAGTCAAATTATAATATCCAACCCGAAATTATTCGTAATTAATTCGTTGATGATTCCTCGCAGGTTCTAGGATTATTTAATTTAAAATAACAGGCCGATTTAATCGGTTGTAATTATAGCGATTGGGAAATATTTATGGCGTAAAAATGAAGTGTTAAAATGACTCGTAAATATAATGGACAAATTACAGAACAGAATTCAAAAGGACCATCCAGGTATAACATGCTGGTAAATGCGTAATGTAATTTGTGGAGGTTCTCATGGGAGTTTTGACATGTTCAACTGCAATCCCCCACTGAAAAATTTCTTTTGGGAATTATTCCCCGAAATTTAGTTAAAAATATATTCTTTTATTATATGAAAGCAATAGACTAATATATTCGTTATTACAAGACACGGAGTGATTTGATCAACATTTGGGTGTATGTTAGGGTAAGTTTAGAATTAGATTGATTACTTTTTGATGTTATTTAGTATCGATGACAGATTATGTAATGTGAAGGTTTCGAAGGGAATTCACAGGAAAGTTTTGAAAAGGGTTAGGTCACAATGTGATATACAATTAGCAATGGTGAAAACATTTCGGTATTGCCGATTAGGATGTTTTATTATTAACAATAAGTTTGAATTTTATTATGGTTATGGATATGGTTGTTACTTGTCAGTGGGAGAATAAATTGGGTCGAAATTTGCCTAATGATTCAACAGACGAAAAAAAATAGCAGCTTACAAAAAGTTTCTCTTACTAATTTATTCTTATTGGTGTCGACGAAATGGCTAATTTTTTCTGATTTCCATTTTCAATTTCTATTATATTTTTGACATCAAACAATCGTTAAAATACCTCGCGGGCTCTTTCATATTGAATTCATTTTACAAAAAAATGTTCGGTAATATTCGGTATTTCCATTTATACCCTTATTCCAAACTGTTTGAATTTTGTTTGTGTTGAGTTGCATACACTATAATTTCGTAGCCGATATAGATTCACCGGTAAAAATGCATACCTAGTAAAAAGGTTTAACCATTCGGAACAAAATTTTCCAGATAATTAGACCCTGCTGTTTCATTTTTCGCTTGTATTTTACCCACTCAAATAAAGACTTTTACACTAAACAACAAATCAGTTGTCCCTTTTTATCTAAAAGCATGTCCTCTGTCAACTTAATTTGCCAGAAATTCTGGGCCATAGCTGAATTTAGTAAGCCACAACACTCACCGGAATTTTAATAAGCGTAAACTTCAAGTGTTTGCACTTGGGGTGCCCGCCTTTGCTGTCTTTGAAAGCTTAATACATTACGTGTATAAAGAAGGAATATAAAAATTGCTACAGGCGGGTCCGAGAATGATGTTAAGCAAGTCTTATAAAATTAAATTTTTGCGATAACTAAATCGACACTTTCACAAGTGCAAAATAAGCTATTTATAAAATATTATACAGAACTTTTCGAATGTATTAATAAAACGTAAATTAGTTTATGCTTTGGATAACTCTATAGTATCATTCAAGAAATTTATTTTAATAAAAATAATTAATTAGCTATTTTTTATATTTTAATGGTTCAATGTATATAAATAATATTAATTTTTTAACGAGTAATATACGAGCCTATAGGGATATTAGGGCGTGTATATCTAAAATTAATTCTATTACCACCATAATTTAGAATATACATAAGTTGGTGTTTCAAAAACATTATCGGAATTTAAAAAAGTTATTTTCCATGCTCTGTTATGTTTCAAATTATTCGCTTTTCGAGAAGTTGCCTTGGTGAGTTTGATGTGTGAAATAAGTAATTGTGGTGCATTTTAAAGCTAAACGTTGTTTGATTGTGTGTCAATTCTTATCCGGGATTCTCTAAGTAAATCGATTTAGCTGGATTCAGGAAATCGGGTCATTCCACGAAGTTTTTAATGTACGTACCGTACCGAAAGTTTGGAAATTTATTTGTTTACCTTGATTCGAAAATATGTATTCCGGCTTGTTCTTTAACGCTGAATCAGGAGTTGCGAACAAAATTCGAAATAGCCGGGCCTAACTTCTTTATTGAAATTCTGATTCAATTTTAACTTTCTACTATTGCTGTGAGTTTAGTTGCTGTCCCTAATTCTCGAAGGAATTCCAGAAGGCTTGTAACAAGATTTCCTCTGAATGTAAAAATGTTAATTAATTTTTATAAAGTCAGTATGTTTCGTGTTTTCTCAAAGAAAGTTTCAACAAAGTTTTTTTATGTAATAAAGAAATCAGGTCGACTTTTTGAGGTATCCTTTGTTTCTTCCTTTTTATGAAACTGATGTTCTTATTGCCTAAATGACGACGTGATTCTCTAATTACGCTAAGTGTAAAGGGCCTCAAAGAGAAACTCTTGCGGCCTTTGTTTATTTGCACAACAATCTGGCAATCAATCTGAAGGACACTTCATTATTAGAATTTCGCATAGTAGCACGTTCGCTCAAATTTATCTGCTTGTTTACATGAACATGCCAGGATGACCACCGAAGGGAAACTCCATATATTATGCATACACGTTTATCGTAAAATAATAAGCATTATAATATTGTAGTATACCCAAAAATGCTAGCAAAACGATAACAATAACAATGCATTATTTATTATTTTATTTCCCTTATTTTAACATACAGATGCCCCCATAGAATGATGTTAGTAGTTTCTAATTTAAATTTCAGACTAGGTAGTAACATAATCATAGCAATTAATCTTGAACTATACAGTTAATCGAAACGCTTGTGTCTGTAATATTGTCTGAATTAATAAATGTATTGAAAATATATCAACATTATTTATTTTGTTTCAGAATGTCGGAAAATGGTTCAACTCTCTCCAGCTCAATCCCAATAACCTTGTCTTCGAAAATAACGCTACTTTCGTGCCAACATCCGCTTGCTCTTTGCCATGCGACCCAGGAATGATAAAGAAACAACAAGTAAGTAGACGCTGCATCATAATTGCTAAGCAATTTCCAGTAAATAATAATATTAGAGTGCGTCTAGGTAAGTCAATTTGAAATGGATGGTGCATTAAACGCAAATAAACTTGAGTAGTGATCCTGAATACAAGTCGTGGTATTTTCTATTGAATATCTTTTATCGCACTTTTGCTGCAGATTTTATTCATAAATTTCACATATTCGAATTTCCTTACTTCACATCGCTAGTCCCTTAAGGAAATAGGAACGTAAATCTTGTTGGTTTATAATAAAAATAGTTCCGAATATTGAAATTCGATTTATAATAATGTAGGTAGATATTACGACATTTTCTGACTCAAAGAATTCCCGTCTATTTTCGTAAATTTTAATCTGCTTATCGATATGAGCGACTGGGATTTAAGCACTCTATTTTATAAAACACGCCATTTGTTGCAGGGAGATACATGCTGCTGGATATGTGATAAATGCGAGGACTATGAGTTTGTGTACGATGAGTTCACATGTAAAGATTGCGGACCGGGATACTGGCCTTATGAAGACAAATTATCTTGCTATGCACTCGAATTGCAGTATATGCGCTGGAACACTCCCTACGCTTTCGTGCCAGCAGCGTTCTCTTGCCTAGGAATTCTAGTCACTTTTGCTGTTATTATCCTTTTCGTCAAACACAATGATACTCCGTTAGTCCGTGCGTCCGGCAGAGAACTGAGTTACATGCTGCTCTTCGGTATTCTCTTGTGCTACCTAAATACCTTCGCTCTCCTGGCTAAGCCAACAACGGAAATTTGCATCACTCAAAGATTTGGCGTCGGCGTTGGATTTTCCATTATATATGGTGCACTCCTTACTAAAACTAATAGGATTTCCCGCATATTCGATTCTGCTTCCAAATCCGCTCAACGACCAAGCTACATCAGTCCCAAATCCCAAGTCATCATCACTTGTTCTTTAATATCTGTTCAAATTATTCTCACTCTCGTTTGGATGATTGTTGAACCACCAGGCACCAGATTCCATTACCCCACCAGAAACCAGGTTAGTACTCTGTAATTTTTATTATTTTACAGATTTGCATTACATAACTTCTTGTCACAAGGTTAAGTTAAATTTTTCCACCACATTTTTTTAAATGTCTTTATTACTTACTCGATTTTCGACAATTTTCCTAAATATCCGCACCAATGTTTGCTAGATATACTATATTGCATGTTTTGAAAGTTATGAGAAGTTTTTTCTGTCAAAATCCATGTATACTAAACCGCTCTATATCCTAAAAGCAAATATTTATTCGACATTTTTTGCACCGTTACTAGTTTGGATACATGCTCTTCGCTCGCGTGTTTACCAATTTCTTTAAAAAAATCATAAATTGCAAACAGGAAGTGAAGTGAAAATGCGAACCTAAATTTTCCTATTTTATTAATTGTTTGAATTGAAGTATACTCACATATTTTTTGTAACGATATACATTAATAAATTGTACAATATGGGAGAAATTAGAAGACAATTCTTAATTCTAATAAATCTCAAAACTTCTGTTAATAAGTGATAAATATTGGTTAAAGGAGACGCAAGAAGCAAACGAAACTTCTGTTATTATTTACGATCCCATCGGCGCGAATCCGACGAATCTCACCCACCTCCGCGTAACTCAAATGAAATGTTTTATTAAATATCGATCTCTTCGCGCCAATATATTAAATTAGTTGTTCCCGAGTTTTTCCTTAATAGGTAGCATGACAATTAAGGAGTCAATCAATTACAACTCATCTTTGCTCCGTAACGGCGGCGAAATTTGAATAAAAACTTTTTTAATAAAATTAAACGTTTTAACATAGCTTTTGTGTTAAATTCCCGTAGCATCCTAATAGCATTCTATGTTAAATTTTTTCCAGGTTATTCTGAAATGCAAAATCCAGGACATGTCATTTTTATTCAGCCAGCTATACAATATGGTTCTGATTACTACTTGCACAGTGTACGCTGTTAAAACCCGCAAAATCCCAGAAAACTTCAATGAATCGAAATTCATCGGCTTCACAATGTACACCACTTGTATCATTTGGTTGGCTTTCATTCCCATTTACTTCGGCACCGGAAACGCCTATGAGGTAAGATTCTTTTTAATTTTTTTTTATTTAAGTAGGTTCTTATAAATTTAATTGGAAATAAATAACACATTTTATTAAAACATTGTTTGCTGCAAATTTCGATTTACTTTGGTAAAAGTTTTGTTCGAAGTCAATTATACAGTAAGAATTTATTGTTTTAGGCAAACGAGAATAAGAATTTAATTCAATTAATTTTCGCTCTACAATCTAATCAATTATACTAAACTTTTATTAATTTCAAGATTTTTTCCCATTAAGGAAGATAATTGTTCGAGAAAATTGGAAGAATTTCTATTACCAGGATTCATTAAATGTGTGTTCGATTCCGTTTAGATTACTTTTAATCTAAGAGTTAATTAAACAGTTGTCCAAAACTGATTTTAACAGGCATAGAAAGAAGTATAAAAGCAGAACAATAAATTGATACGAAAACAGATATAAAGTTATTAATAAACTCAATAATTATTCTATTGTGTGAAATTTAATTGAGTGAGCTATTTATAAAAATAGGTATTGAAAATATGAAGTTTTCATATATAGATATGAATCTATGAATAACAATATACCATTCTATTAATGTTAAAATGTTACTATTTTACGCTTTACGCAATAAACATTCGTAACAATGTTGTTAATGTTTTGCAATAAAAATAAAGTTCACCTTAAAATCTCCACGCTATTGCAATATAAAATTTAATAACAGCGAAATACCGTAATACGAATATAATACCCAATAACGATGTCAATTCAATTTTAACAAACGAAATCAAAAATGCATTCGCAACATTCCGAATTGTACGTTATTAAATATATGTGTACACATACCTTGGAATTCATTTCAATGAGACGACAATTATTTCGAAAAATGCAAATTTCACAAAAGCGGAGTCCCTTGAGGAATTTTTTTATTTCAAAGTCTTCGTTTCTGGCTATTGTCATTTCGAATATCCGTATCATTTTGTTGTCGCCGTTTTACTGAAATTTTAAATAACGACGGAATTTACGCGGAATTTAATATTTATGAATAGGATTCGAGATCCTACAGCGCTCCTGAACATCTACTTGTTTGATGGGAAATTTCTCGGATTGGAAGTAAGCTCCTTATTAGCACATACATAAAAATTCTATGCATATGATAAATTTGAATACGATACAAATAGATCTCTTTGAAAAATGATATACCGATGACATACCGAATGTATAATGAATAAGTTGGTATATTTTAAAGCTACAAATTAAGAATGTCGATCAATTAATACAATTCTTATACAATTTCTGTTTCGTTTTCAAAAACCTAAACCTTCCGTCGACATTTTCTTATTTATTTTTTTCTGTTGAAGATAATTCGAAATTGTGTTGGCTTACTTGTTGATCGAACCGGAAGGTTCTATTTCAGGTTAGGCCGTAACGGATAACAAATATCCCCAAAAACTGATTAGTGGATCCTTAAACCGGGATGCAGTGGCTCAGGCCGTCAACCACAATAATACCGAGATCACCATTCATTCTTTAAAGAAAAGGGCTTTCAGATAAAATGGGACAGATCTACTATGTCAATCCTTAATTTTAGCGAAAAATGGGATTAATTTTGTTCTATAAGACCCGCTTCAAAAAAAAATTGCACAGCAAAAATTGTAATTACCGTATTGATTTTTTTTTATAATTCTTTTGTTCCAGACTCAGCTTACTACTTTATGTGTTGCCACCAGCATGAATGCTACTGTCGCTCTGGTTTGTCTCTATTCACCAAAAGTATACATTATCGTACTTCATCCAGATAAAAACGTCCGTAAATTGACTATGAACAGCGCTGCTTACAAGAAATACAATTCAAGTTCTGCTCCACCATCCTCTTACGCTCCCGCTCCCTCTACTGCTACTCAAAAACGTAAGTAACGTATTTTATTATTGTTTCAACTCGAATAAAACGGCGCAATACTTTCTAAAGTTATCATTCGAAGTGAAGTTTTATCATATTTATGCCCGCCTATTTCGGTCGCTACGTTGAATATTGTCACCGAGAAAAATTTTATACGGCGATGCAATTAATTTCAATACAGCTACTTATGTATTTTTATACATAATAATAGCTTCACGCCGACAAAATAACAAAATCGCGCGACAACAATGAATAATTGGAAACATCTATTCCTTTAATAATCAGATCTAGCTTATGTACGTGGCTTTGAAAATATTTTCTTTTACAAGAAAGAACTTTGATAAATTAAATTCGATCTGACGGGACTACAGTATATGTACTTACGAGGTCAAATAATTTTGTCTCGAAGATCGTGACAAAACGAAAAGGATTCAGTCGGATTTACAGAGAAAGACGGCTCGTAGACGAAAGAAACAGGGATGTCGTATTACATATTTTATGGCACAAAATTTCTTACGCGAAATTAATGCCCCAGAATAAATGTACTAAAGAAGTAAAGAACCTCGTAAAGCAAATCAATTTATTATACTTTTTAAGATTCTCGTATCTATTTTTTATACCGCCCTGATTTGGAAAATTGTTTTACATGCCACTTCATTTAGAGACTAAATTACGAAAACGAAACTATTTGTTTCCTATTGTTTTCACAGTGAGCTCTGACGGAACCGAAACCATTTTAATGCAACGTATTGGCGGAAATACTGCTACTACTACTACAACCACTACTACCACCACTACAAACAATACTCCCAACACACCATCGAGAACATCATGCAGTGGAACAAACGCTGAACCACTGGACAATATAGCTCTGCTATAGGGAAGGCCCTCGACTGATGTAAGTTTAAATAGTTTGTACCAACAAAATTCGAAACCGTTCTGAACTTTAGTACGTCTACACAGGGCTAGTATACCTACATAATGAATGGAACTAAAATATTTTATGCAATTAAACTTACGTTTTTATCTGTATGAAATATTTTAATGTATATTGGAATTTTTGGCGTGCAAATAGTAACGATAAATTATCCACCATAACAATAGAATGCTAAATGCAGATCCTTCATAAATGAATGATTCTCATGTGAACACATTTTAATTTGCTGCATTAAATTAGTTATTTTTATCTTTGCTTTTATAGAGTTGTAACTAAATTATTTTGAATAAGGATTAATTCAATATTTTTCTTATTATTCTAGTGTTTATTATCATCATATTTAATGTAATAGGGATAGTACACTTTCTGAGGTTACGTTTGAAATCAATCATTTATGAATAAGGCTCTGTACATTATATACGTATAACCAATTCTGTTTTGCATGGTTTGTCATAAGATGATCATTAACATGAAACTACGTTTGCTAAAGACAACGGAACTCGCATGCAGAGCTATACGGTGTTTTGCTCTCTGCATGTTCTTTTTTAGTTTCCAGCGACAACGGATTTGTAGTAATTAATTATTTCTGACAAAACCAGTTCTATCTGTGTAACAAATAGAATCGAGCATCTGGAGTTGGAGTTGGCGATTTTCTCACAGTTTGATTTTTGGGTGGCGAATGCAAAAAAATCAATTTCAATTTATAAGGAATTCAGGATGTGAAATTTCCATATTATGTGAATATTTTTTTCTGATGTTCGAATTGATTTTTGCAGGACCCTCCTGATACCGGACAAGCTGTACCTACTGTGGCTGATGTTCATATATAAATCTCTCTAAAAAATTACCGAAGATCCTGATAAATAAACCACCGACCTTTGCAATGGCTTACGGCTCTAATGTATTCCAAAGTCTGAATGCGATTTATTTGTTAAGTTAAAAATGTCAATACTTGGTCAATTAAGGATACGTTTTATTAAAGAAATGAAATACGTGGAATGAGATATTGCAAATGACATAATAATCGTTATTTTTATTTGAGGCATTCAGAGTTTTATTTTGTATTAACTCAAGTTTACTTTTTATTACATATGCTCTCAAAAATATTCAATTCAATTCGATTGAAGCAGACTGATGAGGGCATATGTTAAATTTGTTGTGATATTTTAGTTAACTTTTTTATATTATCTTCGAAATTTTGTAAAGAAGTAACTACAGAATGAATAATTAAAACCGTTATCAGACAATGAATGCCATTTTAACAATCGGTTTTGATTATTTAAATCTCTAATTAAGTTATGTTGTCTATTTCTAGGATATTATTTATCTAATGTATATTACGATGATATAATATATGTTGTGTTTATTCCAAGTCTACAAGAAGATTAAAATTTGAAATTTGATGAAAGCTAATTCTACAGGGTATATTGTATATCTGTGTTTCAATCTTTCTATATTTTGAAACTATATTTAATTTAAAAACAATTTTAATCTTCTAGTAATATCGGTGTTCTGTCCCCGTTGAAATCATACATTATCTATAGTATAGAAATACCAAAAATCTAAAAAAAATATTTCGTTCTAGTACTTCGGTTGATAGTATCTATATTGAAACTAGTAAAACTCAAAATTTAGCTTTAACGTGTTAGATTTGGGATATATCCTAAAAAGTAACTTATCGAATAACAGTGAAAAACCGGTACAGTGAGCAACAAAATTATGGATAAATTCCCTTTAAATTCATGAAATAAAAAATCAATTTTCGACCCTTCTAGAAATCATTCGGAAACCAACGATTTATTTATCAATTCCCTCAATTCCCGCTCACTGTGTAAAGTTATATCTTTGATAAAAATATTTTGTGCATTATAAAAGAAAGATTCAAATGGTTCGTACGTTTCCTGCACTTGGATTTGGTCAATTAGTCCAAAAACTCAGGACAGTTAATATTTATGAACATCTTGTGGCATTTATTATTTCCTGAGTTTCGTAAATTACTGAAATGTAAATATTAAACAAATAAAATTTATAAATTAGGCTAAATTAAAATTAATCAACCAAGAAGAAAAAAGGTTAAGGGTTAAAATTAGTTAAATTGAAGCTTCAATTTTATTAATTACTGTTCCTGTAAAAGAGATACACAGAATACAATTATTTAGTAGGCATATAAATTTTATTAGTTGAATCTATATAAATATTCTTTATTTAAGTAAAAAAAATATTAACTTTAGTTTCATGTCAAATAGATATTTTTCTAGTGTAAAGCTTCATGCAAAAAATACATTTAGAAATTAAGATAAAAGTGTGCTTCCGTAAAATGCTGTAACTAAACAGATATGTACAAGAAAATATTTTTAAATAATTAAACTATCTGCTAATTGAATTACTATTTTAGGATGTACCCCATATTTTGTATTAAAAAACATATCATTCCTATTATATTAGCTGTTAAAGTTGGTGTTATAGAAATCTAGTGAAAACGATTTTGTAACGATGTTGATACCGGGCGAAAATGGAACTGAAGCTAATTTGATTTATGTTCAAATAATTTTTCATATTCTCTGTATTTAAAAGTTCTAGTTCCATTCTTATCCTGCGCTTCTTTATTTTACAACTTATCAAAATTAATGAAAAAAACAATATTTATTTAATAAAAGACAATTGATTATTATAATATAATTGTGCAACTTGTGATAAAAATGTTTACGCTTCAATTGTTTTTAAAAGTAGTATAAATTTAAGAATCACATAGATAGTAAAAATCGCTGGATACTATGCATAGTCGATGGATCTTTTTATTATGTTTATTTAAATTAAAATAACGAATTTAAACAAATTATTTTTTAAGGAAATGAAGTTATACCCAAAATATATTTAGTTAATGAAGCACTTAGAAGAATATTCTCACGGTTTCACAATTTCTCATGATTACATGATTTTGCATGATAAATTTATTAAAATTGTTAGTATACGTTTTCGTATTGGAATGAATTTTTGCGGATTGTTGGCTTTTGATAAATACTAAATATCATTGAAACCAAAGTATTAAGCCAAATTGATTGATAATGTAAATTAATTTTCTAAGTATTATGTTTGGTACACTTTCACATTTTAATAAATTTTAACGTATCCAGAACTTTTATAAATGTACTTACTTAAGATTTTGTAACTATATATGTCTAGAGACTCTACGAGGAGGGAGGCCATGAAGACAATTCTCTGTTCTCAATTGTATTGTTGCGTGTTAATATTAGTATTTTTACTATCTAAAGCTAATTTTGTCATGATAAAATCATATGCATGGTCAGTATTCATTTCCTCACCTACATCAATGTTCTGCGAAAGTAAGTGTAACTATACCTATACATATACATTCCTTTTCACACCTTTATAAATCACTGTTCTCTGATGATATAATCTTACAGATCTAGAATCGGGAATTTAGAATCTGGAAGAGAAGTATTCATGCTTCCTGAAGTTGAAGTATCCTAAATCATTATTCTTCATTTTCGCTGTACTATATTAAAAGAGAAATGGTGACAGATTCATTATTTCTCATTCTGAAGTGTTGTCAGAACTTCGACAAACTTCCCCACTGAATATCGAGAGTTTTGTAACGACTTCGTATACAATTTAATGAAGTCAATAGATTAAAACTGCATAGGTTAACTCCTTGTGACATAGGACGTAATTTGCTTGAGGTATATTGACAAAACGTATAAGCGTTCTATTACAATGGATCAGTTATTCATTGATTTTGAAGGATAGAATAGTACAAATCTAATTATAACACAAAACAATCTACATATATGATATTTGCTGCAATGAATGTGAAGTTACCGATAAATATTTAACATATTGATGTTCTATATATGTGTTGAAAAATTTTACCTATTACTTACCTGCTGAAATGATAATAATTTCAATTCGAAATTGTTGTGTTTGTGGTTAAATGTATAGTGAAAAAATTATACAGATGGCTGTACTTTTGCTTATATTTTTCTAATGCCTATAATTTCAATTCAATAAGGAACTATAGGTAAAACAAATTCTAGGTTTTAAATAACCCAACATAAATTGTCATAATTAAAACATTTTGGAATTGGGTAAATGGTTGAAAGGTTATCGAAATGAAATAATTGAAGTATTTAACAATGGAGAGAAAGTATGAAGAATAGAAAAATAAATTGCGAATATTTCAGAAAATCGGAAAAGTTGTGTTATTTAAAAAACAGAATAATTCATTTTGAAATAAAATTTCCTTCTTGCTCTTCACTTCATGTTCGATCACTGGTTTCTTACTTTTCCA
Organism: Phyllotreta cruciferae; assembly: GCA_917563865.1. NCBI lineage: Eukaryota > Metazoa > Arthropoda > Insecta > Coleoptera > Chrysomelidae > Phyllotreta > Phyllotreta cruciferae. The sequence continues at coordinate 5,613,485 of OU830615.1, forward strand.
ATGATCTCAATGTGCTCATTGTTGTAATGTATTAATGTTAATTAATGGACCTTCTCAATTAGTAGTTGTTCCTATTACTGTAATTTGTTGATATATTTATAATTTGTTATATTCTTCTGTTACATTATATTCCTAATAGCTCAATTGTTATATTTGTTATTGAATGTTGTAATACCCACACTTTATATTACAATAATTTGTTATATTTTTATATTTTTAATGAATGTTTGATTGCCATTCAAATAATTTTATTGTGTCCAATGTTCATGCATTGAAGCAGTATATGTTCTGAAACTTCAAAAATTTATAACTTATGTAATACTCGATTTTCGTAATATATCGACATTTAGAAATATCACCTTTAAAGTAACTATAGGGTGCGAAACTAAACGTGTATGGATACGAATGAAATGTGGTAACAGCTGTGGTAGTTTAATAACTCAACCCGCAATAATTAATTATGGAACGGTATGCGATACACTTGTCTCAATTTCTAACTATTACGTTTTCTATTAATGCTAAAACTCATTTTAAAGGATCATTGAGATTTTGAATTATGTACAACATTAATTCACCGAAAACGATTTAATCAGTACATAAAACTAATAATTTTGAATTATGAATTTTTGAAGTTTTCAAGATTCTACCTGATTCATGTTCCTACATTTACAGTGTTAATCGTAATAAGTGTGCAATATAACTATTTCTCGTAACGGGTGTTTCAAAAATGAAATTGATTTTAGTATGATAGAAATAGTACGGGAAAAAATTGAAATGGAGAAGTATCTAAAGAACGTATGTGATTTCGCAATTGAGAATCATATTTAGAATTGAATGGAAGGACTGAGAAGTCAAGGTGTATAATCTATTTATGATTAGTTAAGTATATAGTTAACAAAATTATTTAGATATTATATTGTATAATTATTTCTATATAGCGTGTTTCTTATGCTAACCAAATTTATTGTGCCAAATGATACATACCATAGGTAAGTATTTATTCCTGAATTATTTATCTTCAAATGAAATATTCACATTTTTCGAGCTTATTCACTACTTTTTTTATATCAATCACTATAAACAATTTCGAATTCATCAACTATATTCATTTTTGAAGCACCGCATTTGATAGTTGTTTTATATATGTGTAAAAATTACAATTGATTAGATTGCTCTATGGAAAAGTTTCTTGTAAAATGTAAAATTGAATCGCGTGGGATGAGGTAAAGTTCGGTGTGCTAGGTATAATTACTAAAGAGTATCGAAATCTAGAAACTTAAGCGTGGGCAACAAATTTTGAAAATCTAGGTAGTTTGCATAATAGTTGTTACTTAATGGAGCACTAAGTAAAATTAGGTCGTAAGTTGAATATAAGTAGAAAGTGAATTTGTGGAAGATATAATATATTATAGTTTTCCTTTATTCTCTCTAAGAACTTGACGATTTAGAGATATTATTTCATATTTTTTCACCAGCACCTCACTAATCTGGCACATAGTTTTTCACGTAAATAACACAAAATATTATAATTTCCAAATTTCTAACATCAAACTATTATAATACAAGAACCGAGTTATTCGATAATACAAGCTCTAAAATTGGTTATACCATTCAGATTTTCCTGAATAATTTAATTTCATATTTGTTTGTTTTTACAGTTTTTCTAAATTTTATGTTGAGAAATTATCAAATAGGTATGGTTAATTTTGAATGCAAATTACATTATGTGCAAAGCCTTTGATACCGAAGTACCATAGAAATGATGAAATACCCAAAGAACAGAAGTCACTGATGAAATTTATGTAAAAGAAACGAGTTTAGTAACTTATAAGCTTGAATAAACCTGTTTAAATTACTTCAACAATATTAGGTACAGTAGCTTTTAAGCTGTATTACAGCGCATAGTTTGTTGAACTTGCTAATGCTATTAATGCATTATCGGCAGAATTCACGTGGGTAATTGTGTGAGAGGATGACACGAAATATTTTCCAGAGAGTCGAAACTAATCATTATATATTAGATTAAAATTCATTAGAATAAATAGAGATGTCTATCTACATTTACTTGGACTCCTATTTATGTTTGTAAAAAATATTAAAATGAAATAAAAATATGTGTACAATTGTTAGTTTTATTTACACATCATATCGCACATCATTCGACATCTATGTATGTACAAACAAAATAATCCCCTTGAAGGGCTATGAAGCTATGAAGTAACCAAACGGAGATACCCTTGTTCCAGATCGATAGAAAAGTTCAAGTTCCTTTCAACAGAGGACGAGACATGCATTAAATATAAAGCGAATCTTAAGCGGGAACAATATTTACGGACAATAACATTCTTTTTTCTTACTACAAAAATGCTTAATTGACTAGAAAGATAAGAAATTGTATAAAAAATCGTAAATAGATTAATTACCTCTCAAAATTTTGCTAAATTGAAGTTATTTGAATTAATTACAAGGCGCCCATGAAAATAATGCATTTGTTTACAATAAATTTAAAAACGAAGTTTCCATAGGAACATAATAGTGGGGCTATGATAAATGATACATGTGAATAATTATCGCAATGCCGAATAATAAATGATTAAGATTATACTTATTTTGAACATAACTTGAATGCGCCATAGCTTATTGTTAGTAAAGTTCGTACGTAAATACCTATTACATGTTATATACATATACTTAATAATTACAACATTTTCTTCTTCTTTATTTATGTAACTAATTCAAAACGTCAAAATGGAAATTAAACATAACAATATCAGAATCCCATGACCAAAGTAGACATTAGAAGGTATCTGCATTAGAATATACAGATTGTTTTTAGTAAATTGATAGAAGACTTTTTATTTAATAGTATAATTTTTACATCAGGAAAATTAGTCTTTAAAAACAAAATTTATATTCGATGCATTTTAATCTCTTCTAAATGGTTTACCAAGAAAATGAAGAAAATTCATTTCTGATAATATTTATGTAATTTGCAAATGGTCAGCATATACTATGATCTAGAAACCCTTAATATCTCTTAGAAACCATTAAAGATCAATGTCTTTAATTTTTATTTTTTACATTTACTGTAAACCTCTCAAAAAGTCTCTATATTTAGTAGAAGAATCTTGTTATTATATATTTGTAACATTGAATTCATTACCTAATCAGTATTGGAATGAGAAGGAGTTAACATTTATACATATGCAGAAAAAAATCATTATCTCTATAGGCTATCGTCATTGTAAAAAATTGTATGTAAATTATTAATAAATAATTTAGATGCATTATTATAAAAAAAGAAAGTAAAAGAATGCATTATTATCGAAGACAATGATTTGGCTTACTAATGCTAAAAGTTCTCTTGATTAATTCTAAATCTGCATATGAGCAAAATGAAATTCTCTTTCCTACTAGTAGAAATCAATCTGGATTACAAAGGCTTAATAAAGTTATATTTAAATAATAATTACCTAAATCTACTTACTTATCCTATTTATAACACTGCTTTATGATAATTCTCATTCAAATACCAAATATTGGTAAAAATATAAGTGGTGAATAAAACAAATTTCATTTCCTAGGTCTAGATACAACCTTTTATTTCACATCAGGTACATGGTAAATTCAAAAACATATTACACAGTTATTTCATCGGTAAAACGACTCTTATCATCTAGGTTGATAACGATCGAATGAGTTCTGGCATGTCCGGACATTAGATAACGACCGTTAGTGTCATTACCGGACTTGCCGTCTTTGACTTTAACTTCAGGAGTATTCGGATATGTAGAACTCGATGCATTGGTTTCGTCATTGTCGGGTTTCGTTTCGTTTTCGGCGTCTTCGTTTTCTTTTGTATCGACCTTCTCGACTTTAACATCTGCTGTGTCTCCATTAGCATTAGCTTTCAACTCTACTGCGAACGAAACGCTCTGTCTCTTAATTTTCACAGGTGACACGTTTTCCAAAGTCGTGTCAGCTATTATACCTAAAATATAGGGCATCATTAATATTCTAAATGCCATTCCTGATGGCTAGTTTGCCAAGGCAATTAAAACAACAAGTTTCTTGTAAGTTTACATGCATGCAAGATGCACGAACTTACCAAGACTGGAGCTGGATTTCTGGATCTGGTTCTGAATCGAGCTGTCGTGTGATCTGGCCGCGTCCTGCATCGCGATGATTTTCGAAGCTAAGTGTCGATTGCCCATTCTCATGTTCCTTTCGCGCAGCACTTCCAGTTGCGTGTACAGTCTGAGGAATTCTTCCTGCACATCTTGCTCGTTATACTTCGCGTAGCTGAAATCAATTGCTCCGCCGCCTGTTGAAGAATTAGTGCTGTATTGGGGATTGTCGGATCGAGGCTTGGTGATGAATTTAGATGAGGGCGTTTTCGAGACCATGGAACTCTCTTCGGCGCGACCTTTGCTTTTGAAAACCATGAACACCTGGAAACAAAAAATAAGTACGTAAAAAATTTTTGGACACGTACCCATAAACTTCTTATACTTATGATGTTATATGTATAAAAAGCACTTTTAAACAATATTCAATATATTCTCGTTTAAAAGTCGTTTGCTACATAAAACATCCCTATAGTATATTATGGAATTCTAAAGTGAAATTTATTACGTCGTAAAAAAGTCATTGAAAAAGTTATTTTGAAGAATTTTGGGCTTACAAACTAAAGTATTTAAATCATTATTTAATCAACTCGACAATTTTGAATTAATAATGTTTGACAACCTTTAAAATACCACTTTGTAAAATTTGAGGTTATTTTTAGTTTTTTTAAATTTTCTTATAAAAAATAATCCAAGAAATGCACGTTAATCAATTTTTAGACGAATACAAAATTGAATTTTGAACTTTAATTAAAATTGCCGGATGCACTTAAAAGTAGTTACAAAGAACTAACACTCAGTAAGAATAAATCTTACAAGTTACTCGAGTTTAATTAAATGAAGCAGTGTTAGGAAGTATTTACATTAAAGGATAAGACCGGTAATTTATAATTACGTAGAGTTTTTCTGCCATTTTTGTGACGATAAGAAAATAATTAATTACTGGTTAGTGACGGTTCCTGTAAAAGTTAAATAAGTGTGCCAATTTAAGGATCAAAAGGTTCTCGCTCCTTATGATGCAATATTCAAAGTGGAACTCATTTCGTAAATATTATGTCACAATAATTATGTATTTTTATACAGGGTGTGTTTATATATGCAAAATATTTTTGTAGACTATATAGTTGAACATTTGACACCATGATGCTTTTACTCAGAATTATGCATATATTAACGCGTTGAACGCCTTGAAACCAACACCCTAAATTGTATTTTAATCCGATATATGTTAATTTACGAAATCTTTTGAAAACATTTCTTCTCGGTTGCTTTTTATTCTAATTAAATAACCATTAATGTGATGTTTTTTTCTTGTTAACTTTTCGGACTTTTATCCAGTTTTGAACTTAACTTTTAAATAAATTAAAAGCATTCTTTTGATTAGTGAAAATTATCTAAACTGTGGCCGTACAATTTTGGCACTTATCTGACTTTGAAAAGGGTTGAATTAAAGAGAAGATTTACATTTTAAATGTTCAAGCGTCAGAATAGGAATCGTTTGAAATTAAAACCGATATGTAAGGGGAAAAATTCGAAGTTATTCGGGAAATAAAATTAATTTACGTCATGTTAATAACACATTCAACGTACTTGATTAATTTTATAAAAAATACGTACCTTACTACCAAATATTAAGCATAAGAGTAGAGTAACGGTAAGCTGAGTGTGACAGAAGAATATGATATACATCAAATCTGGATTAGCAGGTTTCTGTAAGAACAACCTAAAAAATAAATAAATAATTATTAACAATTCAAACTCATGAATTTATCTTCGTCAAACAAAGTGGATACGTCATGGATTAATTTATAAATACAACTGCGCAGGTAAAGAGAGGATTTGTTCTTTTATTCACTCGTTATAATATTCATTAATCCATCAATCCCACAATACATTTCTGATGGATTTCGGTTGCGTTGCACATCGTGTTCATTTAATGCCAGATAATATTCCATCGAAATTGCAGATGCTTTCGCCGCTTTTGCGAGGTGACAAACAATCTATGAAGATAATTGTGTGATACATGACAGCTTAAATTTATTGAATATCAATATTTCAAAATATTACCTAAATCTTCTTTTCGTGCGTAATTCGTTTTTTCAACGAGAATGTATCATTCTCCGCATCTGAAAAGCATTAGTGTGGTTTTCATTTCCTATAAAATTGAGTGAAATTGGTTCACTGATAATTTCAATTTAACAGTTAATGCAATAACCAAAAATTCACTCATGACAACACTGAACGTACAATATCTTCTGTGAATAGTTTCTTTTTATACTAAAAGTAGTTAGTGCTGCTGATATGAATTTAATATTCAGTAATGCCTACAGCAAAATTTATTGCCAATTTCACTAGTGCATTTTATCAGGAAACTTCTTAAAAGCACTGTATATAACCTTTAAGTATGCACGTTCATAATAAATTCTTTGTCGCAATGTTCATGCATTCCTGAGCAATTTTTTATTCAACATTTTACATTGTAACTTCCTTCGAATGCCATTTTAGCAAAAAATGTATGAGAAATTCATAATTTTTTTTACAAAAAAATCTGCACTGATGCGTTATAGAAAAAGATTCATTCTGCAAGAGGAAATGGAAGGAACTGACACTTTTCAAGTTTCATTCGAAATCGAATTACACATAGTTCATAAAGAGATAGTATATCTCAAAATAAGTTGACGCGAAACTATTGTGGTAGATATTTTCCCAAATGTATAAAACACATTAACTTTACTACGTACGATACTGAATCGATTTCCGTGTGAAAATCCTCTTCATTACTTCCATTGAAAAGCTCTTGATGAAAAATATTGAGCAAGCACGCTATAAAAGATTTTTTGCAAGAACAGTTCACTGAAGCTTCCTAGTATAAATAATCCAGTAAATAATATAAACTACAATTTTTTTTAGGTACCTTTATTATAAATAACGTTTTTTATAAGTAATATAACGTAGAAAAAAATATGCATTAATATGCATTAATAATTATGCAAAGCGCACCACAATCAACTTTTAATTCATTGCATCTATTACCAGGCAATTATATCAACGGCACGCAAAACCAAGATTTTTATTACAGTTACGGGTTTTACGAATATTTCGATAAAATTCTATACGTAGGCGCATCAATAACAATGCAAAGTGGAGGCAGAAATTTTCAATTGTGACATTCGTTCATTCGACAAAACCCAAGTAATTGTCATTCGCCGATTTTATACAAAAATAGTTTTTATTCGGTCGTCTAAATGCGTTTTCGGGATCGAAATTTAATGGAATTTTACAATAGCTAAACATATTGTGTGGGAGCCCTACTCCTACTCATGCAGCCGCAGTAAAATTCGTTATTTGTCGTTTAACAATGCATATAGAAGCCTAATCAATTGGTCCAATTGAATCAAAACCATTACATTAAAATCGAAGAACCGAAGAACCACGTGAACACAAATGGACTATTTGGGGAATTAGGTATATCTCTGAATATAATCTCATGCGTGAAAGATTTCGTTATGTGAACAAGCTCAGATATTAGTTATAATTCATTAATAATTGTTCAATGTGCCGTATGATACATAAAAGTGAGTGCTTTACGAGGTGTTATCAGTATACAAAGCCTTATTATCTTTCTTGATGAAACCCATGATGAATTAAACAGAAACGATATTTTTATAATTATATTCGAGCTAAAATAATCTCAGGTCGTTGCGATGAACTTCCTCCTAATTACTGTTAATCATTAACTAAAACTTGATTTGATTTTCTACGAGTAAACTCGTTTCGAAGTTTGTCCTAAATCGAAGAACTCATTTCAGGGACTACAGATTTCTCTTAATTCTTACCGGATATCAGGTATTACTTGGAGAGGTTCTGATATGAAGATATAATTGTACCAGCAGGACTAAAGTTAACGAATTTTGTAGAAGGATTATGAAGAAATTTTCCATGTCTGTGATCGTCAAAGGGACGCTTTAATTCGTATACCGGTTGGAATAAACAACTTTTGAAGTAAGGATAACACATTTTCCCTTATATAATGATATCAATAATTAGTTTTGATGAAATCAAATCCTATTGTTAACTGGTAAGCACACAGAATTTATGACGATTAAATTTAATTTACATGAGGAAGTATATGTTAATAACTTAATTCCCAAATATGTCAAACATATGCTTAGTATATTATTATTAAGAAGATACTAGTTCTTTTTCATAATGAAACTTATCGATACAATTAATATGTAGCTTTAGAATGCCTCCCTAGGATTTTTTAACAAATCCGCGTTTACAGTGAAGATGACTAATAGTAATAGATGTAATTTTGTCGTATTCCGGAGTTAATTGCATTAGTCGTCAATAATCACGCCGAAGGATTCCAGTCTTACAGGAATTTAATGACAAGTAGTTTGATAGTAATATTACACTCAAAACATTTTACAAATTAATACCAATCAAAATTCCTTTGAAAATTCTGTTAATCATCATCGGATTTCAAATCGCATAGTTCCGGTACACTTTCATTAATTTATCAGAATTTGGGTTAATTGTTCAAAAGCAATTTCTAGCAGAAACATAATTTCGAATGAATTGTTAAAGTACATTGGAATGTACGGAATTAATAAAAATGCTTTTCCTAATACCTACCAATGTTCTCGCCAAAATTGACTTACACTGCATATTCTTTATTTTCTTCCTTTTTTAATTATCCAATTCAACATCTTGTATTTAAAACTTTCCCAAAATATATTAAATATATTAATAAATTGCAAAAGTTATTTAGAGGTACAAGAGTATCTACATAATATCATAAATTCAAAAAGCTTTGTAAGGATTTCTAAGCTTATTCGAAAGTGGAGAAGTTCTTACAAGTTCCTTTTAATATCTGGATACTTATCTTTATTAATATTAAAGTTATTACCTTGCGCTTTAAATGATGCGCTAACTTAAACTTTAAATACTTGTAACAGTTTCTTGGAATGATTAATATATAATTATCTATTATTAACGGAGAAGTAAAAGAATTATATAGGTAATTTGGGAAACCATAACATTTTGTATTTAGTCGAGTTTAAAGTAAAGATACGTAGGAAATAAAATAGTTGATAGGAAATTGCATTATTTGCCATAAACTTAAAACGGAAAAAATCAGACCTTAGTATTTTAGCGAAAAGAAGCGTGTAAGAAAAATAGGACAAGAGAAAACTGCCTGGATATGTGAGAACGACCTTATCATTAAACCCAGTATTACCCTTTTTATGAATATCAATCCTTGTTATCTTTTTGTACAAATCCAAAATGATGTCATAAATCCTGCTTTTCCTTCATCGAGTGTCCAGAATTATCTGGCTAAAATTTAGATCCGTATAAAACTGAATAGGAAAATTTTTACTTTACTCAATCATAGGTTATTTGTTCCTGAACAATTTGTATGTAACTTGTTTTTTGATTTTATTATAAATATCAGCGTATTATTTATTATACCCGCCACTATAATAATCCCACAAAATCTCAACGTAGTTGAAGTTATGATATAATAATCTGGGGTATGATGTAGGTATATTACCCCTCTGTCTGGTGGCTTTTGATAACAATTTGTAAACATAGAAATTATTAAGTAGCAAATTTAAAAAAAATACTTATTTATATACAATAGGTCTATCTTAGAAAAAAAGCAATGTATAACAAAACCGAATGGTTAAAAAGTATTTTTTACATCGATTGAGAGGGTTCTTCATACATTTTTCTGGGAGTTTTAACAAGAGAATGACCCTCCGGCTAAAATCCTCTCTCAAATGTAGGCCTTATATTAAGAAAAAACATCAGCTTCTAACATTTATGTACCGTCATAAACAACACACAAAATATATACTTCATTTTTTTATGGCAGATGTTAATATTTGAACGCGTAAACTCATAAACTCTATATAAACGTTTTTATTCCATCGCAATTGTCTGGGAAATTTCTCGCCGGTGTTGATAGTAAAGAAAGTTGGAACTCTTCGTTTAATAAATTTAAGAAAATAAAGTGGTATAAAATCATAAAAATTTCTCTCAATTTTTTATTTAATACTGTATTAGATAAAACTGAGCTGAATTGAAGAATATTGTTGATGGGATTTGGGTTTAAGGTAATTAAAGGAATTATTAGATATAACTAAATAGAAACATATTTAATTTAATATTTTTAGCAATGGATTCAAAGGAAACTTCTGGATACGTGAAGAATTTCAATTATCGTCGGATTTCCTATTTCTGTTCTATTAGGTATGTCGTTAAACTTTCCTGAATTCCAAATAATTTGGAACATTACCGAAAATGTCCTAATTTACTGATTCTTCCCTAATCAATTTCGATAATAATTTCCTGTCATTCCCCCATTAGCCCAGCTACGCTGTGTTTAATGAAGAAAACCGAATATGTCTACAACTTAATTTTGCTTTTGTGTATTGACATGTGGCATTGCTCATTTATCTAATTCTGCAATTTACGAAAAACTGTTTCATTGTATAAAAGTTTACAGCCTTCATAAAAACTCTTTGACACAGACTGCCTGAGACGATTAAATGGATCAGTAAAAAGAAGTTGGGTAAAACGGAAATCACGCGAAATTGGCTGCATGTTGACAGTAGATAGGATAGGTCATAAAATTTAATCGTAATATTATGCTGACGTGATCCTCTAATAAATTCTTGAAATAAAAAGATAAGACGCATTTAATTTCTAAATCATCTAAGTAGTAATGCCTAATTGTTTCAAGAAAACAATTTTCTACCTATGGAGATACTTACTTTTTTATCGATTGCGGTTTTTTTCGAGTCGCACAAATATTAAATTTAGATTTATTTTAGAAATTTCCATTTGCTTTTTCCTATGCGGTTGAAATGAAATCAACCTCTTTTATTTTGCGCGGTGGACTTACCGGGATGTTTTTGTTTCTGATTAAATTAAAAACTAAATTACTTAATTCTAAATTCAATATGACCTATAACGAAGCGAATTGAGCATTCTCGAAATATTTCTTTAAAAGCTGGAATTTGCAATTTACCGTTCCTTATTAAATGGCGAAATATACAAAATAAACATACTTTTATTATTTCGAGGAAATTGTTTCACGGATTTGCTGGAAATACGATATTCATAAAATCTGTGATAATCTATTAGATTTAAATAAAAAATAAATTAATTAAACATATCTGTTGTGATCAAATTAATCAAGAAATAATAATTAAAATAACATAACTCTACAAAATAAACACAA